>JAWWNH010000063.1:4495000-5095000 GCA_034641385.1 Darevskia mixta
TGAAGTTAGCCCGTTGACTAACGGGCTCTAGAGGAAGAGGAGGCAGCAGGCGGCAGAGCGGCTCGCGGGGCGCCGGCGCGCCCTGCTCCCGGCCCCCGCTTCTTCCTCCCTCCCTCCCTCCCTCCCTCCCTCCCTCTGTTCTTCCTTCCTTCCTCCTGGGCTGCAGGCTCGCGGCAGCAGCTCCTCTTCCTGGGGCAAAATCGCCCCTCTCGCAGCCCAGCCTCAGGCTCCCCGTAGGCGGCACGCTTTTGCCGGGCGCCGCTTTCTCCGGGGTTCTCCCCCAGTTCGCCTCGCCGGACTCCGCCGCCCGAGGCGCTGGGAAGCGCGAGGCGTGCGCAGAGCCGCCGAGGCCGCTGGCGGCGGCGGGAGCCAAGGCGCGGAGGCGGCCAGCGGCGGGAGTGGTGCTTTGCGCCGCTCCCCCCCCTCTCCGGCCCCGACGCCGCCCCCGACCAGCAGAAACCTCAGGGCGGCCGGAGGAGGTGGAGGTGGCTCCGGTCAAGGCGGCGGCGCTGCCCCAAATGACACCGCGCGTGCGCCGCCGCTGACTTCCGGACACGCCCCCCTCTCCAATCCCTGCTCCAATCCCTGCGTCCCCGTGTGACATGCGCAGAACGCACTTCCGTGACACACGGAAAAGCAGGGACACTTGAAGATTATTATATAGGATTGACATGCACACTTTAAATAAAGAGGGGCTATTATAGACCATAAGTCATCCATCCAGGCAGCTGAGTTGTCTGTGAGTTTACTGGTTCCAGGCCAACACTTAACGAGGCATCGTTACTCTGAGGCAATTTATTTGCATGGATGGATGAAGCACAATTATAAATAACCACTGTATTTTCTTTGGTGTGTCAATCATACTATGCACACTCTTTCCGATTTATCACAAAAGCTTAGTACATGTCATCCACTTTATCGTTATGTCAATCAACCCAACCCTAAACGAACTTACACTGACCTACATGAGACTTATGTCGAAGTGAGTGTTCTTAGTATTGTAACCTTTATTTTTGGGATCTTAACTTTATTTTTAAAGGCAGTTGTTGTATTTTATCCTATGGTGAATGTTTAGGGTGATTTTACAATATGTTTAGCACATTATTATTTTTTTGCTTTCGCGGTTTTCCACAAGTGTCCAGACAATCAAAAGTTACATCTTTTCTGGAAAGCTTTCAGATACATTAAGGCAAGCTTGTGGTCTGGGGCTTTGCAGCTTTCAGTTGCTCCTTTGTCCACATCCAGAAAATGGCCAAGGTGTAAAATAATTTAGAATTATTTATTAGTGTTCTGTTGGGAGCCGCCCAGAGTGGCTGGGGAAACCCAGCCAGACAGGTGTGATATGAATAATAAAACTAATTATTACAAATATAAAAACTATAGCTGTGTTTGAATATTTGTTAGTATTTTTTTTAAAAAGAGTGTGCACAAATTAAACGGCTGTGGGGCGATATGTTAATAAATTACTTTGGTCACATTTAGATAAGATTCAGGCCATGTAAATGTGTTATGTGTGTCTGCGATATGCACTTATCACTTATGGCCCATTTGTTTGTCAGTATTAGCATGCCAATAACTGCTGGTCGAAGCAGGTAACACTAGTGTTAAACATGAATGTGCGGTGCATGTTGCAAGGGTGTTAACAGCGACCAGAGGGGCATGGAATGTTTGCGTAGGTATGAGATTTACCTCTGTATAAATAAGCTTAATGTTGCTTAATGTTCTTACTCCCTCGGCCTGAAAGCAAGATGAGCGCCGCAACCCCATAGTCGCCTTTGCCTGGACGTAACAGTCCAGGGGTCCTTTACCTTTACCTTTTACCTTTTTAATAGTAAGCTCAATGCCTCTGAAGGAGATACCATGAAATTATGAAGAAGAAAATTCTTCAGCATTCCATTAATCATAATAATAATAATAATAATAATAATAATAATACTATTTTATACTCTGCCTTTTTCAAGGCAGCTTACAGATAAAAACAACAATTGCTAAAAACATAGAAAAAGCAATCATCAAAATAACAATTGAACATTAATAGAATCAAAATGATATACATATTGTTATTGTTATGAGTTGGGGTGCAGGGCAGATTCCCCTCAAAGCCCTGAGTACCAGATCCCCAGCAATAATTTCCAGAGTTTGTAAATGTAGCTTACGAAATGCTTCACCCGGGTGCGAGGCAGCTTAGAAGTGTAAACCTGGTACAATGGAAGGTAATGGGCGATTGACACAAACGGTTACCCTATGCCAGGGCAGCAGAGGAGTGTGAGCCCCTCCTCCCATCAGGGGCGGAGGAAGCTGGGGGCGATGGGACTGCACCGCCCCCATTGCCGCGATCCGGGGGGGTTCCGTTACGGCTGCCCCTCCGCCTGCGCTGGGTGCCCCGCTCCCGCAGGCTACGCGCCATGCCCCCAGAACTCACGCTACACCCCCAGAACGAGCACCACGCCCCCAGTATGCATGCCCCGCCCCTTTGGTGGCGCACCATGCCCCCGGGGCGCTGCCAGCCCTGCCCCCGCCTGCTCCCCGCCCCCGGAGAATGAAGCTCCACCACTGCCTCCCATGAGCACGAACGAAGACCAGGTTTAGGATTTCAGCGTTTGATGATGTAAGCTGGGAGGGGGAGTTCCAGGTGGGCATTGGGCGGTGATGTAGGCTAAAGGAAAACTGTGGCGTTTTTAAAAAGAGGTTTGAAAGGCGGGGCAGGAGGAGAACTCCATGCAGGGCTGGCTGGGAGGAGCTGCAAACAGAGACTGGAGAGCATGGCTGGATTCTGTCTGGACCCAAGCTTGCTGAAGCTATGAAGAGAGCAGCAAGAGACGTTATTAGGGTGTAATATTCTGCATTCCCTCCATCAAAATAAACTGTATTTCTTAAATTGTCCCCTCAAAGTCCAGTATACCTGAAGGAGCATCTCCACCCCCATCGTTCAGCCCGGACACTGAGGTCCAGTGCCGAGGGCCTTCTGGCAGTTCCCTCACTACGAGAAGCCAAGTTACAGGGAACCAGGCAGAGGGCCTTCTCGGTAGTGGCGCCTGCCCTGTGGAATGCCCTCCCTTCAGATGTCAAAGAGAACAACAACTATCAGACCTTTAGAAGACATCTGAAGGCAGCCCTGTTTAGGGAGGCTTTTCCAAAAGATTTTATTTTATTGTATTTTAATGTTCTGTTGAAAGCCACCCAGAGTGGCTGGGGAAACCCAGCCAGATGGGCGGGGTATAAATAATAAATTATTATTATTATTATTAAAGACTCCACCACCGTGCCTCGTTCCAAAAGAACACAAACCCCGGCTAAGACTCCTGGAATCTTGTGCACAGAGATTGGGGAGCCAGTAACAATATATAAAATATGTTTAGAACATACAAATAGTTACAATGGAAACAGCTCGGCACCAGCCCTTTCATTCAAAGCAGTGATTTGTGGGGAGGCAGAAGGGATGGACCCAGGACCCAGGCAGGGAGCCTCCTCACAGCAGAGGGCCATGCCTCTTTCAATTCTGCTCCTCTAGAATTTGATTGAACACTCCCAGCCACTATTGTAGCCTCCATCCTAGCACATGCTATGTTTGGAGCAGGGGTGGCTAACCTGTTGGCCTCCAGATATTGTTGTGCTCCAACTCCCACCAGCACCAGCCATCATGGAGAATGATGGGAGCTACCATCCAACAGCATTGGGCAGCATGTCGGTCACTCCTGCTTAGAG
This sequence comes from Darevskia mixta, assembly GCA_034641385.1. NCBI lineage: Eukaryota > Metazoa > Chordata > Lepidosauria > Squamata > Lacertidae > Darevskia > Darevskia mixta. The sequence goes on from JAWWNH010000063.1 coordinate 4,498,706, forward strand.
AAAGGGACTTTCACATCTACAAAGCAGTGGTCCCGAAACTCAGCTATGCTATCCCAGCCTCCCTCCACCCTCTGCTATTGTGCTTATGTCTGCAAATAATACCGATAGCAGTTCATCCTTTGCTCACAGGCAGGCAGGCGGCAATAACAACCTGAAATTACTTTGTGCATTTACAGATCATTATGACATGCTGGAGAGCTCTTTGGACTTTTCCCTGCAAAGTTAAAAGCGCTGGGGAATGGGTTCCCTCCCTCCCTCCCTGGGCTCAATCATCTAACAATTTTTAATAAAGTACAGTCTTGTAGGGAAATGGAACAAAAGCCTCTGTGTTGAGTTCTTTGGGGCAAGCCGAACTGCCCTCCAAAGTTAATAGCTTGCGCTATCTATAGATGCATCCAAGATGGACTGTCAGTGGATAGCTAATAGCATTCAGATGCACACCATTGATCTTCATCAGTAGAGTACATTATCCCCAATGAGGTGACTTTTTGTATTTGCGGAGACTTTTTGTCCTACCACCACTCAACCCTGCAGCTCCTTCTTTTCCCATCTGCTGATAACTTCCATTTTCACCTTTTAATCCATCATCAAGATGCTGACCTTGACTTTGGAGGTATGTAGGTTCATTTAAAAAAAAACCAAAATGGAAATCTAAACGCAGGTGCAGAACCACAGGGCTTTGATTCTGCCCATGGAGTATATGAGGCGAGTTGGGAGCATGGGTCAAAGGAATTTGTGAATCATTTACAAATAAAGAGATGCCTTGATGCCTCGTATTTAAACCTCATTTATAACAGCAAATGGACAAGCTGGTGCTCCTTCAAGATGACACAGCAGAAAAGCTTTAAAGCAGGGATAACTCTGTTAACATCAGATGTAATCAACGGTTGGAAGAGATACAAAGGCCATTCCTGCCAATATCCTGCCCTAAGGCAGGGCTGTCCATTCATCAGCCCATCACAGATCAGTTCATTCAATTCAGGCAGACGGCTGGTTCGCATGGCACAGTAAGCCAAATAGTGGCTTGGCGAGATTGCACAAATGTGTGGGGTCTTGGAAAGAAGTGCGCAGACTGATCCTTTTTACTGTTGCATTGCACTGAGCTATGTCAATACAGTCATACCTTGGAAGTTGATCAGAATCCATTCCGGAAGTCCATTCGACTCCCAAAACGTTGGGAAACCAAAGCACGGCTTCTGATTGGCTGCAGGAAGTCTGCAAGTGTCTGCCGAGTGATGCCTAGATAACTCATATATGTCACCTCTATGGTCCCAATTCTGTGGATTGTATCGAAAATAGTGCTACACGAATGTTCTGTCAGCATAAGGATTTCTCCTAGCATAATGGAATGTTCTTCACATCTCATCCTCCATGAGCCATGAGTTTTAGAAGTTCCCAAACCCTCTAGAGCAGATTTAGGGCGTGGGGGGTATGTGGTGTTGGGAATTCCCAACTTACAGGCAGAAATGCTTGTGCATTAGTTGAATACTGCCCTATGGTCCTATGGCCTTGTTTGCACTATTTGCATTCCTGTTTCATCTGCATAGTCTGCATGACGCCACCCTCAAACAATGTCAGTCTGAATGCTCCCCCACTGTAAATTTGGGGGAAACTGGACTCCAAACAATTCCACTTGGTAGTCAGTTTTTCTCTGTGCTTTTGGACGGATGGATCAATCATCACTTTCTGCTGCACCTGTTTCCACACACACTAGTTCCTCAATGCTTTCATTTCTTTTCCAGATGTGTAACTATCTCCAGGGCACTTCTGAATAAGCCTGGGAACCTTTGCAACATTCCAAAAAACCAGAAAGCCTGTATGCAACACTGTATTGGGATAGTGGGAAGCTAGGATGAAGATCACTACAATCAGCGCTGGTCTGGACTTGGCCTAAGGCAGTGATGGCTAACCTTGACACCCCAGATGTTTTGGAACTACAACTCCCATCATCCCTAGCTAACAGGATCAGTGGTCAGGGATGATGGGAGTTGTAGTCCCAAAACATCTGGAGTGTCAAGGTTAGCCATCACTGGCCTAAGGGGTGCTGTTTTATTTCTGAGTCCAGTTAGAAAAAAGCACACCTTATGAGCACTGAACGACTAGTGGGCATGTGAATGGCATATACGTATGAAGAAGAAGAGGGGCAGACTGTCTCTCTCTTAGGATGCTACATATAACGAATAAAAATCTATGATTTATCAACATGACAGGTGCTATCACTTACCAACAATGCCCTTCTGCTATTTACATAAGCCGACAGGGCAGTCACTACATGACAGAACAAATGGAGGAAATCAGATGTTGAAAATGGCAACACTGGGAAGCCAGTCAATGAATATTTCAGTAGCCCAGGACACTGGCATCTCTAAGCTGAAGAGTCAGGCTGCATAATAATCAAAAAGTATACAGTTGGGGCTAGAATGTGAGATTGTTGCAGAGTTAAAGCTGATTAGTAGCTCTTAGCTTGAATAAACTGAGCAGTCATCTCACTACAGAAAGTAACAGCCCTTCTGTTTTGTGATATAACCTTTCTTTTCAGTTATGCAGGTTGAACTTATTTGGCACACAGGTTGAGTGGGACCTGTTAGCATTCGCCCCTCAGACCAGTAAGGACAGGATGCAGCAATTTTGATTGGGACATATATTCTTCTGTGGGGACATTCAGGCTTACACCTAGTCTTCTTCTTTGGCGATCACTCACAGCCGAGTAAGATTGTCTTCCATAAACACGGTTTTAAAAGTGAGTCCGTAAGTGACTGTGGAGGCCAATTCTGGATCCACACGTCCTTCCACAGTGGGGACATAGGTTTCTGGGTGGGAGTTGATCATGGTGAGGGTTTGCCAAGCGTGCCTTCCTCTTAGCGCATTTCTCCCTTTCGTCCTGAGTTCAAGTATCTTCGAAACCCATGACACCTTTGGTAAAGGCTGTTCTCCAATTGGAGCCCTCGCAGGCCAGTGTTTCCCAATTGTCAGTGTTTTATACTACAATTTTTAAGATTTGCCTTGAGAGAGTCTTTAAACCTCTTTTGTTGACCACCAGCATTACACTTACCATTTTTAAGTTCGGAGTAGAGTAGTTGTTTCGAAGACGATAGTCAGGCATCCGCACAACATGACAAGTCCAGCGAAATTGATGTGAAGCTTACATCTAGTAACACACCAAACTCTGACTATATCAGACACTGGGTTTGTTTGTTTGTTTATTTGTTTGTTTGTTTGCATTTTGGTAATCATTTAGCCTTATTATGGAAAAATGTTGCTCTTCAACTGTATATCAGTCTCATGTTTATTCTGATGAGCTTGATTATAACTTTCTGAAGTTCATGCCACAATAAACCAGTTAGGCATTTGAATTGAGATCACGTTAAAACAGCAACAACAACAACAACAACAACAACAACAACAACAACCACAACCAAACAGCATTTGGGTAATGGGAGATCTAGTTTGTTTGCTTTATAAGAAAATTTATGAACTGCCAACTTTGTAAGAGAAATGTCATGGTGATGTACAATAAAATCATCAAAACATCATAAGGTGACATGAAATCATGAAATGCAGAGCAAATGAGCAACGCTGAATCAAATTAATTCTCTATAAACACTTGGCAACAAAATATCAAAACTGTTACTGTGGTTGCTGTTATTTAATTTATTAACAAGCCTTCACTAGAAGGTCACAGCAATTTAAAATTCAGTACCAAAAATAGTTAAAACAGATTACTGTCATGGAAATAGGTTTGGTCCTGAAAACACACATCTCAGGTGACAAATGATGCAACATAAAGAACCAAAAGGATGGCAAGTTTAACCAAACATGAGCTGCAGTAGTAGTAGAAAAATTCCAGTTTCCAAATGGGAATGTTGGACACAAATTCAATGTATTTTTCAAACACACAGCTGTTCCTATAAAGCTAAGGGTAAACCAGTGTGTAGGATCTGGGTAGAATAGGGGTTACATGGTGACAGGGGTCTTGAGAAAGCAGGATGGAAGAGGGCCAAAGAAAGGAAAAAGAGAGATTGCATTGAAGAGTTCGACTATGACCAGGAAGACCCAGATCCAAATCCTCATTCATCTAGGAAGTAGACAGATTATACCAGACCTTTTTTTTCCCCCAGCTGGAATTCGCCAGAACTCAGTTCCAGCAACTCTCAGGTGGACACCCATTTACATTAGAAGAGAACACTGGATTTTACAATTGTTCAGTGTTTTCCATAATGAGGATTGTGGATATCCTGACAGTTTGCAGGTTTACAATATGATACTTAGCATAAGACTAAGTTCCCATGATGCATCCCTGGAAGTCACAGTGCCTTTTGTTTTGTAAGTGAAAGGAGAAATTTTCAGTGGGGCCACATTGTGAGAGGATGTGGGTAGGCTTTCCCAACCCAGTTGGTCCCAATCACAATGGTCATTACTGGTATGAAAGAGTAATTAACAAATGGATATTGATCTTATCCCGGCAACCAAATGTAATAAATGTCTGGCTAGTTAGCAGCAGCAGCAACAGATCCACAAAGTTTGGGGGTCTGATTTTGGTGGAGTATAGATTATTTCCATTCCCCTTTTCATTTCTGTGTATGCTAACAAACCCAAAGGCAGAAAAGAGGGCAGGGTGAAATCTACACACACATATATATTTTTTAAAAAACACACTGCAAAAATGCTTTTTAAAATAAAAACGTTTTGAAAAATAAATTGAATTTGCCATAGCTCACTGTCGCCATCTAAGTGTCACATTTGTATATTGCCCTTTACAACACATTTGAAACGTTTTATTTGCAGCTGTACGGCTGAGTCCCGGGTTAATATGAAGGTATTCATAGGTACACTCAGAGACAAATTTTTTAAAAGGACTGGTGCAGATAACCCACTGATTGTAGCTTCAGCTTCAGTAAATGAACCTAAAATGCTCAGTATGTGGCCCAATGTAAAATGTAACCTCTGAACTGAAACTGTTGTGTTCTGACCGTATGAAAGCTTTCGTTGTTTTTGGTGTGCTGTCTTATTATAACATTTTGCTACAGTAGCACTGCTGTACATATTTATCATACTGTATCATAAGGGCACATAAAGATTTGAAGTAGCACATAGCAGCAGAATCTGACCTTTTCTGGAAAGGCCACACATTGGAGTGAGATGAAGACAGGAGCATTGATTTATTTTTCTTGTTTTCTCATTGCAAACTCGGTGCCTTTGCTTCATGCAGAAATCCAAAAACTAATTTCACAGAATTAAGTCAAAGCCCCTTTTTTTCTGAATAATTCATCCTGCAGCATCTGGTTGGCTTCTGGAAGCTTTGTTGCTTCAAGTAACTCACAAACCTGATTTGCTTTGAACGTATCTGCATTTCCTTTGATTATTAATATGATGGACAGATTTCACACTGGGCTGTGCCAACGCAAGGTAGCTGTGTCAAATGAAATTTATTCTGAACATGTCTAATGTTGCAGGAGCTACAAGTTCTCTCCCACCAAATGCATTATTTTCCTTTTCATTGAACCTGGGAGTGTAAACAAATGTGATACTCATGACTAAAGCAGCTGGGCTGATTTACCATAATCTGCTTTAAGCCGTCTGATGGCTTCCTTTCAGGGGCTCCAGGATTCCAAAATTCTGTTTCTAGCTGAGAACATATAATTTTATGGCTCTTGTGCAGGGGCAGAATAAGCCTGTTGTTCACATCCATTAAACAGAGAAAAATATTATTGGTTATATATTGATATATGGGTATACTTTGATAAGCAAATTACTATGCAGGGTTTTCTCCCTCCTTCCAAACAAAGAGAAATCAGGCCAGCCCTTGTTATAGGTCAGTGATGGCTAACCTTGACACCCCAGATGTTTTGGAACTACAACTCCCATCATCCCTAGCTAACAGGCTCAGTGGTCTGGGATCATGGGAGTTGTAGTCCCAAAACATCTGGAGTGTCAAGGTTAGCCATCACTGTTATAGGTAAAGGTAAAGGGACCCCTGACCATTAGGTCCAGTCATGACTGACTCTGGGGTTGCGGCACTCATCTCACATTATTGGCCAAGGGAGCCGGCATACAGCTTCCAGGTCATGTGGCCAGCATGACTAAGCCACTTCTGGCGAACCAGAGCAGCACACAGAAATGCCGTTTACCTTCCCGCTGCAGCGGTACCTATTTGTTTACTTGCACTTTGACATGCTTTCGAACTGCTAGGTTGGCAGGAGCAGGGACCAAGCAATGGGAGCTCACCCCGTCGCTGGGATTCGAACCGCCGACCATCTGATCGGCAAGCCCTAGGCTCTGTGGTTTAACCCACAGTGCCACCCGCGTCCCTTAGCCCTTGTTATATATTGTCCTAAATAGTACTTTAAAATACGCACCTAGATTTCAATTAAATTAAACCTCAATTATTCTCTCCTCAGTAACTCTCCGCTGCATCTAAGTATAGTTCCCCAATACATCTTTCAGGTTTTCTGTATGACTATTGATTGCATGGTAAAAAAATACAACAGACAAAGAATAGCAAAGGAAAATAATTTTTAAAAATGTCAGGTGAATGCAAGGTGTGAATATGAAAGAGACTATAAATATTAAAATTTGGGCACTGCACTCCCTTACCAATTAAGGAATATAGGCTGCAGAATCTGCTTCTAATTTTAACATAATTGTTACATGATCACTATGACCTTGATTGTAACAAACCCTCCAAAGTTGAATGTAAAAGCCAGCTTAATTAGAGGGACGTTTAAAAACAGAATGAAGCACTGCACTGTTTGTTGAAGGGTTATCCAGAGTCTCTAGATGTTAGCAGAACCTATGCAACGAAGCCAGGGAAAGCAAATTTCACATGCCACTAAGATCCAAAGGAAGGTTACAAATAGATTTCTTCAGGAAACAGGCTTGCTAAAATCACAATTCAGCTCCTCTATGGAAGGACGGCAGGAATTGCTCCTGTCAGTGATATACAACCCCTTCCCTCAGCAAGCAATTGCTAAGCACAAAAAACCAAGGCATTCCCCTCCACTTGGGGGATCCACCCTGCTTTTTTCCAGGGCCCATGATGACTAGAGTTTTAATTATTATTATTATTATTATTATTATTATTATTATTATTATTATTATTATTTCTACTTGCATTTATGTCTTCTCCTTAACACAAGGGGCTCAGAGCAGTATGCAAGACCCGGCATAACATCACCTCCACTCACAGCAGGTTAGGCTGAGGGCAAGGATGGATGAATCTGACGTTTTCAATTTCTCACTTTCCCCACCTTCCTGGCGCTAGTGTGAGTTCCCTCCCCGAAGCAAATAGCAGCTTGTGGTGGCTGAACTTCATCAAGTCCCCAGAAGGGAAGGGAAGGATTAATTTCTCTCTTCCTAGTGCCACTCGGGTTCTCCCGTGGCTTGCATTTAAATGACCAGAACAATGTGCACATTAATTGAATTCCTGCAATTAGCAGCATGTCTAATTTGGCCCCGAGAAACATCGGATTGACTGGCTCAAGGTCACCCATGAGCTCGATGAATGCCTATGCATTTGAACTCAGCACAAGTCTAACACGCTAACCACTGTATCACACAAGCTTTCAGTTGCTGCACTGCGTCCTGGTGATTCCTCATGTATTTTAAAATTCAGTGCTTGAACCAGCACTGCTTAACCTGCTGTCTTTCAATCGGGCTTTTGCCCATCTCTCTCTCTCTCTCTCTCTCTCTCTCTCTCTCTCTCTCTCTCTCTCTCTCCATTTGTGAGAGTCCAACTGAAGAGTCCAAATTGAGAGGTAAGAAGAGTTTTACCCTTTCTGCAAACAAAAAATGCCCACCCTCAGCTGCTATTTGAGCTTTGCATGATGCAAATAGCAGCTGAGCTTTGCATGATGCAAATAGCAGCTGAGGGTGGGCATTTTTTGTTTGCAGAAAGGGTAAAACTCTTCTTACCTCTCAATTTGGACTCTTCAGTTGCAACCTGGCCTTACCCACACAGCATACAGTATTCCAGTTTCCGATGTTCAAAGCCTGGACACGTCATTACAACATCTCTTGATCCAATGGATTAATGTAGAAGCTGAAACGGCCATGTGCACCCATTAAATGGGAAATGCTAGCCTGATAAAGAGGGTTGTATGCTAGACACACTTTTATGAGCTCCTATAAACAGTGGAATTAAGAAAGTGCTGGACAAGGCGCTTGAAGGAAATGGTGCTTGAGTGCCATCCATTTCCAAAGCGAAGTTTGACAGCCTCAGATGAGAAATAGAGGTGGAGGGGGGGTGCTGTCTGGCTTTACAAGAGTTCGAGTCATTAATTCTGTCTAACTAGATTGTGCACAAAAGTGAAATCCTAGGTGCCTACAAATATAAAAATATTACTGGGGCTTTTGAAGTAAAATTATTGCATATGACAAGTTTCTGTATAAAGAATATTGCTTCATAGCAGGCTATAGTCTGGTGTTACCTGCCAAGCTTCCAGGGTACTCAAAGGCTCCAGACACGTCACAGGTTCAACCTCAGAGTCAAGACTCAGGAAATCAGTTGTGGAGACTGGGATGTTACAAAGCCCTGATACAATGGAGGTAATTTGCTGAACAGCTTCTCTGAAACAGACCCTATATATATGAAAAACACTGTTTCATCCTTGACAAGAGAGCAACCAAGGAGCATTTCACATAGTAAACAGAGATATTTGTCACTAAATGTGCAGCCAGCAAAAAGTTGCAGGACAGTCACAGCTCCCTGACCAGAGTATCAGGGTTATTGGTTTGTTTTGTTCATGTCCTTGTTCTTATAATGTATTTTTGTTTGTTTATTTATTGTAATGCTGTGAACCGCCCTAAGATATATGGATGAAGGGCGGTATACAAATTTAATGATTTGTTGTTGTGGTTGGGAGCCTTCCAGAGTGGCCTGTTTGTCCAACGTAGAGAGCTGAAGGGCACTGTTGGCATTTGATGGCATACACAATGTTAGACGATGAGCAATTATATAGTCCTGAGATGGTATGTTTGATGTTGTTTGGGCCAGTAATGGTGTTGTCCTGGACAAACAGGCCAAACTCTACCCAAAGGATAAATGGACATAAATCTGACACCAGGAATCACAAGACAGAGAAACCAGTAGGAGAACACTTCAATCTCCCAGGACATTCTATACAAGATCTCAAAGTAGCTGTCTTATTGCAAAGGAATTTCAGAAATAGACTGGAAAGAGAAGTTGCTGAGTTGCAACTCATTACCAAACTTAAAACCATGGAGAGACCTGGTCTGAACAAAGACATTGGATTCTTATCTCATTATACATGACAAAGCTATTTTTAACCTTCTCACCCCTTGCTTTTTCCTGTAAGACTAATTGCAGTCGTTAACAGTCGTCAACAGGTTCACCACAGCTATCAGCCTATCACCCATTCCCACCACCCCTCTGAGTAATACCCCTCCCACCCTCTCACTATATATAAGGGTCTGGTGACTTCTGTTTCAGTGTATCTGAAGAAGCGTGCATGCACACGAAAGCTCATACCAAGAACAAACTTAGTTGGTCTCTAAGGTGCTACTGGAAGGAATTTTTTTATTTTTTATTTTCTTAGGTAAGAGGTTAGCCTGACTAGCTTGAAGCATTATTGGCAGCCAGAGTTAGGAGCAACTAATTCACAGAGAGGACATGGAGCTTAGTTGAAAGTCATCAACAAGTAATGGTCTTCTGAGCCCACAGTGTAGTTCAAATGCGAAGGATGTCGCCATTGCTCAATCTTAAAACACAAACTAGAACATATATCTTGCACAAGCCACATTCAGGTTCCTTGTCTAATTTTTCTGGGTTTTTTCTAGCTGTAGGGAGGGGGACTTGACTTCTACAGAAGAAAAATTCTTCCTTAAATGCATATTTATGAGACATGTACAAAATAAACTTATATACCTATGGTTGCTCCATTAAGACCAAAGAGTGCACACACACACACAAGCCACATACTTTTCAAATGAATTTATATCATTTCCAGGTCTGGAATGTTTTGCTTTAACTTTCTTTTCGTCACTTCAGCTCTAAATTTTAAGAGCTGGGTGACCTTTGAAGGGATTGCCTGATCAAGCTATTTTCAAGTTAGCAGATTCAAGGGCAGTAAGAGAGGTGTGAAATCCCCCCCCCCAAAAAATCGGCTTAATGAGGTGCCAAATTTAAAAGCATGTAGGCGTGATGTAAATGCCAGCTGTCGTCATAAGGAGAGACAACATCTACCCTTGTTACTGAAAATGAAATAATATTAAGTCCAGATTGCCAGCATGGGTTTGGCTTAAACCTGGAGATGGCAATTTGCAAACCAATACAGTATATAGTAAATACATGCAGCACATAACTGAGAATGTGTTGTGTTTTAACAGTATATAAGTACAGTTTTACAAGAAGGTGATAGGTTCTGAAAAATGACCAAACTTGATTTGTTGGGTTTGGATTTTTGCTGTCTTTGTCTGTTTACAAGCTAATTCATATGTGATAAAACTTTGGCCTCACTTTCACTTTATTTCTTCCTACACATATAATGGATCTCTTCTCTTTCCACTGGGTATTTTGCTATGCTTCTTCTCATCTTTATTTCTGCATTTTGAAGAGTGATGTAGATCACAGCACATTCAATGCTATGGAGATGAAAAATTACCCAGCACCAGTTGCTTTTGAGATCTCATAGTTGCAGCCCATCATTCATGTCAAACATGGCATGGCAACCCCATAGATATTATTGGTGCATCACCTTCCACATTGTGGTATAAAGCAGGGCATTTGACTGCTGGCCAATGGATCTTACTCCCTTTCTCTTATTGGCTGCCCACTTGGTAGTTACTGGGACAACGGAACCAGTAACTGATCTTAGGGGGGCCCCTGAATATTTGCACAAGGCCTAACCAAGATGGCGGCACTCTTTATCAGCAGTGGGTCCCCTGTTGATACAGCAACTTTAGCAGCTCCCCAGCTTAACCAACTGCTGAGGAAGCTACTCTTAAGTTCAAGTAATGATGGGATATAGATATAATAATAGAATATAATTTGCTTCATTTCCAGCTAGATTCTGTCTGAGGCAATGTATATGTTTCTTTTAGTAGGGAGAAAGAAACACATTTGAATAGCACAGCCATTGAACCGTTGCTTCTTAGATTGTTTGGAGACATAGAATCCTCAGACTATTCCTAAAGTGACCCTCTGAACGGCATAGGAACTGAATTTTGCTACCCACAGTATGAAGCGGAGTAAGGAGCCATATTTGATGAGCTAATGAGCCTCGCAGGCCATATGTCTCATCTTCACCGCGTTAAATAATTTAAATTTATTGCCTGGCAACATGTTTACAACTAAATGATTTTTGGCCAGCCTTCGGGGAAAATTCCCCAGTCTTACATTAATTAAGTTTACCCTTATGAAAATATATTAGATTTTTTTTTTTTTTTTTTAAGATTGTTGGATTCTTATAATATATTGTGTCACTGGTGTCCATCTGGATATTTTGGCATTGCTTTCTACTTGATAAAATTAACATCCTCAAGAGAAATCTAAACTTTAAATTAAATGTGTGGGGGTTTTGCGGGGGGAGTAATTTGAGTGAAATGTAGAATATGATACAGCTCCTCATGTTCAGACCCACTGGACCCATTTTATAAAGAGTAATAATGTTAATTAGTAAAGTCATATGTGACCTCAAGTGTACATTTGTTGACATTTAATATCTCTAGCGTACAGAACCTTGTGAACAGAGGCGGGGAAATGCATTGGATCAATGCAAACAGACAGGATTTATTGAATATCATTTTGTAAATATATGACCTGGCGAGCAATAACCTTTCATGGTTGTCTGGCCAGCAAGACTAGTGCAAGACATTTTGCTGCCTGAAGCAGAGCAGGAACATTGTGCTCTAGCTAACAATTTGCTGCCCTTTCACAACACCCAAAATCAGCTGCCTGGGGCAGCCTGCCTAATAGCCTGCAAATATTGAGGCCTGTTGTTTTTGTCCATGGAGTTTTCTTGGCAGGGATATTGGAGTGGCTTGCTGGTTCCTGCTCCAGGTGGATCACGTTTAGTCAAAACTCTCTCCACTATGACCTGTCCGTTTTGGGTGGCCCTGCACTGCATAGCTCATAGCTTCTCTGAGTTATTCAAGCCCCTTCACCACGACAAGGTAGTGATCCATGAAGAAGGCCACTGGTCCCATGACCTCGTGGCAAATAGAAGAGGAAGAAATGGAGGCAGTGAGAGATTTTACTTTCTTGGGCTCCATGATCACTGCAGCAGTCACAAAATTAAAAGACACCTGCTTCTTGGGAGAAAAGCGATGACAAACCTAGACAGCATCTTAAAAAACAGAGACATCACCTTGCCGACAAAGGTCCAGTAGTTAAAGCTATGGTTTCCCCAGTAGTGGTGTATGGAAGTGAGAGCTGGACCATAAAATGGGTGATCGCCGAAGAATTGATGCTTTTGAATTATGGTGCTGGAGGAGACTCTTGAGAGTCCCATGCAAGAAGATCAAACCTATCAATTCTTAAGGAAATCAGCCCTGAGTGCTCACTGGAAGGACAGATCCTGAAGCTGAGGCTCCAATACTTTGGCCACCTCAAGAGAAGAGAAGACTCCCTGGAAAAGACCCTGATGTTGGAAAAGATGGAGGGCACAAGGAGAAGGGGATGACAGAGATGGTTGGACAGTGTTCTCGAAGCTACCAACATGAGTCTGACCAAACTGCGGGAGGCAGTAGAAGACAGGAGTGCCTGGCTTGCTTTGGTCCATGGGGTCATGAAGAGTCGGACATGACTAAATGACTAAACAACAACAACAACAACTGAGTCCTACAGCACAGTGTGGTATGGCTCCACACTGGAACTGGGGAACCAAAGCTACATAAGTGGTTAAAATCAGTGGTTAAAATCAGCGTTTTGAAAGTTCAGTCCCCTGTTGTCATTCAAACAGGTATCCAATTGTATACAAGCACAGATAGAAATTTGCTCCTCGATCTCCGTAGCCATCACAGAACAACTTGGTTAAAACCAGGCCAAGGCTAAAAGATTCAGTCTACCATCTTAATTCAAAGTGGCATCCGATTGATGAAAACCTGCTCATGGATCTCAGGAACCATCATGCAAAATTTTGCTTACAGTATCTTAAGAGATGTCCGAACGCAAAGTGAACAATTTAGCAAAATGTATAGAAGATAGAGATTGTGCAGTTTGGGTTCCTTGTGACAATCCTACAGTCAAGATAAAGAAGCGAGAGTGAATTTTTAAAAAAGATAACCAAAACTTTGAATTGAATGAAGGTTTCTGGCACTGTAAACTTATTTCAAACAAAATATGAAAGAAGAACGGGGGGATGGTTTCTAATGTTACATGTTACATTTTTTAATGTGGGTGGGGAATAGAACTTTTTCCTAACTATTTCGTAAACACTTTCAAAATATACAGCGAATTTGGGTAGTAACCAGTGTAGCACAGAGCCCATCACTGGGATAGCACTTTTCTAAAGTGCTTTGCCCATTATTTCAATATCGTAATCCTAATAATAGGTCTGTAAGGTAGATCATATTATTATCCCCATATTTCTGATGAAGTCCAAAGGCCACTGAATAAACTCATAGCTAAACTGAAATTTCAACAGGAGTATTCCTGCTCGCGGCAATTGTATATACAGCTGTAATCCAAAGGCATGGCTGAGAGCTGCAGGGTGGGATGGAGCAGCCACATCCCAAAGCCTGCTGCTCATGCCAGCTCAGGTAGAAGGTGGAGGGGTGGTTATTTTTGCTGTGCCAGCTCCATGCTGGTATAGCGCCCAAATCAGCCTCTTGTCCAGGAAATGAGCCAGCTTTGGGTCCATCATTTCCTTCCTATAAAGCTCCATTTAAGGGCCACACAGTTGGCAAGAACACTGCTAGCGGTAACATACTCTCCTCTGGGCTTTTGGAGGATGCAGCAAAGTAACCCCTACCACCAGTGGAGCCCCTTGGAGGTAGAACGCCCCCCGTCCCCCGTGATAACCTCTGATAGATAGATAGATAGATAGATAGATAGATAGATAGATAGATAGATAGACAGATAGAATAGATAGATGAATCAGTTTTTCAACTATCAAGGGCATCCCTCAGCCTCACAGGGTTGTGGTTAGGAGGAAGGAGGAAGGCAGGGGGAGAAACATTTACACCACCTTGAGCTCCTTGGAGGAAAGGTGGACTAGAAGCTGTGATAATAAATGAAATCAGCCTGCTAGTCCTGAAGATGATTCAAATATTTGTGTGGCATGGAGTGGTGGTGAAGATGGAGTGGTGGTGGTGGTTGCACTGAGCATCCTTCAAGGGCTATATGAGGCCCCCGTGCCTTATGTTTGACACCTCTGGTTGGATTAATCTGTCATCCAAGCCAAATTGATACATGCTATTTTCAGCGTTTTCACATGCCCATTATTTACACAAATGACATTTCCAACTGGTAACAACAGATGTCACCTGCAGAAAAAAACACCCCAGTTTCCCCCAGGCCTCCTTTAAGATGCCTTGTGCCCATGCATGATATTAACTTATCATTCAAACCGATCCAGCGTTGCCTTCCGAATCTCACTGAAGTGTTTGATTTGTCCTGGAGTTTTCGGTTAGCTACAGTCCTGGATTGCTGCATATAAAATATTTGTGTGGAGTCTCTCCATAGCAACTAATGAGCTCCTGAGGGTAAAGAATGCAATGAAGCTCAGCTTTGATTTACAAAGAAGTATCAGTCATTTCCCCCCTCCTTCATTACGAATGTGCCGGTGATTCAAGATAGAGCATGATTGTCATTTGTTTATTCTAGAGTCACCTGGAAATTTTAACTTAACTCGGAAGAAAAACAGCAGTGTGCACTGAAAGACACATTTCTCCAACCTCCTCTAAGCTACATGTCCCAGTGTGTGTGTGTGTTTCTACTCACACTGTACACTTGGCAAATCCTACAATCAATACACAGGAGAGCATCAGCTGAACCGGAGTATGGAGGGCAATCCATCACATTAATACCATCTTTCATCTTTTTTAAAAAGCCAATCGTTCATTTCAATCTTTATCACACACTTTTACTTCCTTTCACTTCTAATCTTTTTTTTTATTTTTTTAACAGTTTCTATGTGAATTGAAAAGCAAATCAAAACATAATCAAAGTAAGGGACATAAGAATAAATTAGTTATGGCTATAACTTTCCTTTTACAATGAATATGCACCCCTCCTCCTTATGACTCTTTGTTCTGGTCCATGGAAAACCAAAGGACTTCAGTGTGATTGAAAACAACAGAAGCCAATGAAGAATCATGTCCCTACTTCTCCTATTAGCAAATTAAAGGGTGGAAGCAAGATTTTCTGTTTCCTCTTCCTTGTCAATCTTGTATGATGCATGATCCCTGCTAAATTTCAGGCAAATAGGTGCAGGCATTTTAATGTGACCAGGGGTGCCAACTTGAATAAAATATTGAGGGGGCCCAAGTAAGCCCTGTCCCACATAATTGATCACATGATGTGGTGCATGGACACCATTTGAATGGCAATGCCCATCAACTTTGGGGGGTGGCCCCTTCAAATATTTTATTGGAGGGGGCAAAGACCTCTTGGGCCCTAGGAGTGGCTCCTATGAATGTGAGCAACCTTGAAATAGTGAGGGCTTTTTAAAAAATGAATTGTTTTCAACCTTTTTGGGGGGAGGGAATAGAACTGGATGGAATTTCATGCATACTGTAGTTGCCTTTCTGAAGGAATGAAATCTGCCAGGTTCCAAACAGAGGGGTGTGGGGATGTGTACAAGGGGAGCTTTAAAATCTGGAGAAGTGGTTTAACTTCCTCTTCATTAAAAAAAAAATTGGGAGGTGGGGGGAGAGAGGATTTGTATGAAAATGATTTTCAGTGTAGAGATGCCCCAAGGTAAGTAAAACAAGAAACAGTCAGCATTTTGGTCCATTTCAGATGCTGACTGTTTCTTGCTGTATTTTTGTCCCTGGGTAAGCAACCTGCAATACAGTGGTCCCTCGACTTACGAATTTAATCCGTTCCGAATGGACATTCGTAGGTCGAAAAGTTTGTAAGTCGAAAAAAGCGATTTCCCATAGGAATGCATTGGGAGAAAAATATTCGGAAAAATTCGTAAGTCGAGGAAACCGCATCTAAAACCGGCAACGATTTCCATTCGGATGTCGAAAAATTCGTAGGCATGCAGCCACTTTTTTCATTCGTAAATCGAAAAATTCGGATGTCGAGTATTTTGTAAGTCAAGGGACCACTGTACTGTATTCTGTTCAATTGACAGCAACTAATAAGTTCATTCTGCATCCTTTCTAAAAGCTCTTTGACTGGAAGTAAAAAAGAGAGAGCTTGAAATAGAATGATTATCTGGTTGGAAGTTAAAAGAATCGGTCATAAACTACATCCACCTCATCTTCCTTCTTTCTGCTGTGTGACATTTTTCCTTTACATGAAGAGCTGGGAATGTATGTGTTTTTGAAGACATGGTATCTCCATACCCCTCCCAGTCTCCAAACTAGTCCCCCCAAAATTGGGAAAGACCAGTTTAGTTTTGGCCACTTCGGAGGACAGCCTCTTCACTTTGAGCAAGCTCCAGATCTCTCTGGTTCAAATTTTGCACACCCCTGCTTTCTACCGCCTGATGCTTATGCATCAAACATTTGCTAGACATTTTCAGCTTGTTTTCTCAATAGTAATCCTGACATTGGTGCGTTTTTTGTGTTGCATATATTAAGTGCCATCCCTTGGTCTTTTGTTCCATATTAGCCAAGAGAGTAAGAAGAACAGAGGTGACAATGCTAAACAAATTGGGACCAAAAATGGGGGTGGGGAGAGAGGCCCACTAGGGCAGCATGGTTAGTATAAGGATGCTATCTGAAATAGGGTGGGAATTGGTAAGATGAACCAAAACTTTCTATGGCCCTATCCTTAATGGTATGTGATACTGGATTTGGAGGCACCTGTTGCAAATCGTGCAAACAAAGCATGCTAATTTAGCAAATCCAATTTGCATAGTCATAATTATGCCATTTGGAATTGTAGCTTCATGAGTTTTTTCCTCATAAAGGTAAAGGTAAAGGGACCCCTGACCATTAGGTCCAGTCGTGTCCGACTCTGGGGTTGCAGCGCTCATCTCGCGTTACTGGCCGAGGGAGCCGGTGTACAGCTTCCGGGTCATATGGCCAGCATGACAAAGCCGCTACTGGCAAAGCAGAGCAGCGCACAGAAATGCCGTTTACCTTCCCGCCGGAGCGGTACCTATTTATCTACTTGCACTTTGACATGCTTTCGAACTGCTAGGTGGGCAGGAGCTGGGACCGAGCAACGGGAGCTCACCCCGTCACAGGGATTTGAACCGCCGACCTTCTGATCAGCAAGCCCTATAAAAGTCCAGTCCATCCCATTTCTCTGAGAGGATGGGACTATGCCCATCCCATTTCTGGGTAGCTTTTTAATAAAAAAAAATCCCCAGTGTGGGAACACACTTTTGAAAAAAGTACTTGTGAGGCTTCCAGTTATGTGCTAATTCTGTTCTTCTAAAGAAAAAAGGTGAGAGATTTCCATTTTAACATCTAAAATCCAGCCTGGAACGGCTAGTGCATGGAGCTCCTTGCTGCCATGCCCTTTGAATGCTCATACAGCAAGTGTTTAAAGGAACTATGGAGCTCAAGAATGTGCAGCTGTCAATGGGATTTGTGTGGCAGGGGGCATGTCTGCCCCCCAGTTTTTAACGCATAATGGGGAAAAAATAATCCCATGAACAACACCCAACCCCTGAATTGGCTCTAATATTGTGAATTGTGAGCCCGCTCCCCGCATAATTGAAGAAATAAGACACGTGGACACCAGTATTTTAGGCTAATGGGCTAAAAAAGGTCACAAAATTATTGGTTACAGAATGTGAGTGGTATTGGCTTAGGCACTGGATCTGAACCGACTATACTTTACTCCTGCCTGCCCTGCAAAGCACGGGAAGGCGAAGCTTGCTTGCAACCCCTCCCCTCTGGGAAGAGGAGCAGCCTTATGAGAAGAGAACAAGAAAAATATCTGAGGGATTAGTGCTTTGAAAAGAGGCTGCAAGTGATTTTTTTAAAAAATCGTTTTCTCTGTTTGTGGCAGAAGGCAGGCAATGGAAAGAGGGCCTCGGTGAGCTGAATTGTCACCTCCTGTGTTAAATATTACTGCAATGTGTCACATAAAAGTTCAGCAGCTACTGTTGGAAAAGCTAATCTAATATTCTGCACCATTTGTAGAATCTCTCCCAGCATCCCCCTACTTGGCCCCTGTTTTCTCTGCTGCCCCCGAGGTGTTCAGGAGACAGCATTAAGGGAAAGAACCAAAGCTTATTGGAGTTCCTGAAATCAAAATAGATCAGCGCAAAGATCTCATTAATATTGGTAATGTGATAATAACCATCGATTCAATTTCCCTCTCTCTCTCCCCTTCCTCCAAGAAATATCTTTCCATTTTCTTGTTGTAATCTTCTGATTTTATCAGAAAAGACAAAGTTCATAAATGGCACAGAGCTGCTGCAGAACGCCACAAATTATTGGCATACTGCTGAAGTTTCCTTCTTTCTTTCTGCAGACTACAGATGCATACACAGAACTGCTACTATTAATGCTTTTTTTGTTGTCGTTGCTTCATCTTGCCCTTGCCAGAAGCCAAGGAAGAAAATGTCAAAGATTTTTCATCTCTGGGATCTGATAAGATTATATGCTGTTCATTTCCTTTGAAGACCTTGAGAGGTGGAGGAGGGGAGACAGAAGGAGAGAGTGTTTACTGGCTTTCGGAGATTTAAAGAGTAGGATTTCTATTTGAGCCACTTGGCTTTTTAATTGGAAGAAGGGATTAAAACCTCTCATATTTGAAGACATGTTTTTATTACTGTTCTTCCAGAAATATTTATGGGATCATTCATGGTCAGGTAACTGCCAGATCAGACTATGGCAATGCCCTGTATACTGTTCTGTCTTTGATGGTTTCTCAAAATAAAAACTTCAGTTAGCTCAAAACACAGCGGCAAAGTGGCTAAGTGGGGCTTGCCACCTTGCCAGTTCATAAGTAGCTACAACAGATGCTGGCCCATTTCCAAGCACAACTCAAAGTGTTGGTACCTACTTTTAAAGGCCTAAATGGCTTGGAACCTGGACATCTAAAGGACTTTCTTCTCCCATAGAAGTCTGTTCAGATTCAACAGTCATTCTCAGAGGCCCTAATCTACTTCTTCAAGATAGGCAGGTTGTTGGCATCCGTCTGTCTCGGGAGACAATGGAAGAAAACGCTTTCGGGGTTAAACTGTTGGAGTGTTGCAGCCAGTGCTATTTTTCTAGAATAAATAGGTGCCAGAACTCACAATGGATATCTCTCTTGTTCTCTTATAATGGCAATGGCACTCACCTGAGAGGTGCCGGAACAGAGTCCCGGCTGAAAAAAATGCCATTGCTACTATACCTGCTGTGGCTGTTGTAAAATAGTGGGTGGACATAGCAGACAACCAGAGTGATTCTTCAACAGCTCTCTTTATTCGCAGGCTGGAACAGAACTGAACTGAAGGGCTCAGCCAGCCTGCTTATATAGAACTCAGTAAATTGCTACAGTAGCAAACTCCCTCACTCTGCCCAATCCTCGAATGGCACTCTCAATCCTTCATTTGCATGAAGGGACCTGAGTGAGAACTGCCGCCATGGTGGGCAGAGTGAGAACTGCAGCCACGGTGGCCAGAATGGGTACTGCAGCTAAACTTAATACATAACAGCTGTAGAGACCAATATGGGGGAGACATGTTTTATTGCAGGTAGGGGCAGATGAAGGCGTCCAGTTTTGCTGCTACAGGTGCGCCATGACATTACTTTTCTCTGCGCTTCTCCCAGCAGTCATTCCTCCTCTGGTCACTTCTGTGGATACACAACCTGACTGACTGTCTCCAAGCGCTGAGATCGCCTGCAAGGGATTCCCATACAGGAAGGTTAATGTTGCCAGTCTTCATGTCATGTTTGCAGACATCTTTGTAATGCAGAGTTGGTCTGCCAACAAGCCTAGTGCCTTAAGCCAGCTGCCCATGGAGCACATCCTTGGGGATCCTGCCATCCTCCATTCTGTGTACATGACCAAGCCGGCTTAGACGTCAATGAGACAGAAGTGTGAATACGCTGGGAATGTGGGCTTGGGAGAGCATAACTTTCTTTCTTTTCTTTTCTTTTCTTTTCTTTTCTTTTCTTTTTCTTTTGAGGTGGTAGCCAGAAAATGTGTGTAGGGGCAGGGAGAGTTCCCTTATGCTATGGCAGACAATTAGACTGTTTATTAGCCTGGTATTGTTTATTAGCCTGGGAACCAGTGTGGTGTAGTGGTTAAGAGCGGTAGACTCGTAATCTGGTGAACCAGGTTCGCGTCTCCGCTCCTCCACACGCAGCTCCACACGCACCTTGGGCTAGTCACACTTCTCTGAAGTCTCTCAGCCCCACTCACCTCACAGAGTGGTTGTTGTGGGGGAGGAAGGGAAAGGAGAATGTTAGCCGCTTTGAGACTCCTTAGGGTGGTGATAAAGCGGGATATCAAATCCAAACTCTTCTTCTTCTTCTTCTTCTTCTCTGTCAGCAACTCATGAGGGTCTCAGGCAGGGTTGTTGTTGTTGTTTTTTACATCAACTGCTATCATTAAACTGGAGATGCCTAGCCCAGAACCTGAGACATGCAAACAGGGATGGAAGGATCAGTCAGAACTGGTTCTTTCAGTTTCTGTTTCCCCCCACCTTAAATTTAGTTCTCCAGGTTTCTGCAGTAATTTGCATTAAGAAGAAAGAAAAGAATCCACATGAAAACTCTTCAGCATTTTAGTGCAAATTTCTCCAAATAAAAACATTTTGTTGTTTGGACAAATGTACACATTTTTGGAAGCAATTTCTCCTAATAGAATGCATTATATTCATTTCCCCCTATAAATGCATTTTTGTCAGTGTTGGTTGATTGGAGAGCTGTATCGCAAAATTCAGCTTGTCTCAAGGAGTGCAAATGTAAACGAATTGAATGTCATTTGAGTTGAATTTCTTTCCCATCCCTGCATGCACAGTAGTACATACTCCGCCATTGAACTGTGGTCCCAGCTTCTCAAACGTGGAATGCTCTCACCAGGAAGGCTTATCTTCCACTTTTTCATTTGCCCCAATGTTCAAGCATTTCATCGAAGCTGCTTTTAATTGATTCCTGCCCCCCCAATACTGCTAGTTTGGGTGCTCAATTGTCCCACTGATTTTATCGTACTTGATTTTTCTTATCATTTGTATGAGAAATGTTTTGTAAACTGAAGGTTGTAATTTTGATAAACTGAGTTTTGTAAACTGAAGGGCAACATGTGAATATTTTTAAATAACAGCAAATTATCTGTTTCTACCACAGTGCCACTGGAAAACTACCCAGTGCCTCCTGTTCCAATGAAGTGGCAACGAAGCTGGCAAAAACAGCAGATAGTCCTAAGTGCAGCTAACTTTATGCCTGATGACATGACTCAGTGTGAGGAGCCAGGCCAGAGTTAGGAGCTTTATAGGGCTAGGTGGAATCCTATTGGTCCCTTGTATCACCTGACCCTTCCGAGTTGGGAGCTGCAATTCCACCCTCTTAACTACCCACAGTGGAGTGAGCATTATAAAGACCAGGCCGGAAGCTCTCGGATTCTGCAAGTTGCCATGGTGATGTAGCCAGTAACATACCTAGTCTTGCTGCTAGAGTCCCTTGCTGGAGTGCTTGGTGCCTTACAATAATAATTTATGGTTGGTGGTTATTAATTTATATATACTGCACTGACAATGCATGTGGCATGTCCCAGCTTAAAGGATAACTCAAACAAGGTCCCTTCCTTCGAGGAACTTAGATTTTAAAATTTGATGGTGGTAAAAGAACAGAGGCAAAAATGAGAAAAGAAGCTCTTCTAGTATAAATCAGAGGGCAAGTTATTCTGTTTCCAGCAGCATTCTGGTTAAGGCTAGTGCAAAACCATGCGTCTCCTGAGGCAAATGGCCTTGCTGCCTTCTTCTACCTTGCCCCTCTCCTCTTTTGAGATTTTAGTGTATTTTATTTTTGAGGCAGTATTAACATTGGTAGCCGCAGTCGAAAACCATTCTGGCCTGTTTTGCACCACGCTATGTCTCTCTAAGGAGAGGCATTGTATGTGTGGTGACACTGGAGAATACCTTTGCCACAAGCTCTTTGCAGGGGTGGCAAAACTACAAAACTACAAAACTACAAAACTTTAAACATGTACCCTTGCCATAGCTGTCAACCCTCCCTTTTTTGCTGGAAACTCCCTTATTCCAATGCCGGATTGTTGATATCCCTTAAATTTCCCGGATTTCAAAGGAAGCAGCTCCTCTCCCTCCCTGCCGGCCAGGGAGGCTCCTCAGCTCCGTTGCTCGGCTGCCAATAAGGAGTCTGAGACTGACTGGGGGTGGAGCTTGCATGCCTTGTGCAGCCAGACCCTCATGCCCAACCAGACAGACAGCCTGCCTGCCGTCTATGCACTTGCTCTTTCACTCACCCGTTTGCGCACAGCCTCTGGAGCGCAGAGTGGCGAGGCTACTTGGTGCCATTGCACTGCCCTCGTGGCATCCCTTATTTTCAAATCCGAAAGTTTGAAAAAATCCCTGGAGAAAGACCCTTCCTCAGATCAAGGTGTAAGAGCAACGATCCAGAGAGCACTTTAGGAGCACCATCTTTTTGCTGCTGCTGCTGCTGCTGCAAAGGAGAAGTGGTGATACTCCAGACAATAGCCCAAATGGGTGTGCAGTCATCCATTTTGGAGCATGGCCAACAGCAGCAAGCAAATGGCGGCAACTCACAGTTCGGTGTGCAGTCAGGCAGATGCAGCACCAGGCAGACTGGGAACTCTGATATACCACCACTCCCAGTCTGCTGTCTGGAGCAAGGGGCTCACCTTGTCTAATGAATGGGTAGGCCCAAATTCTTCTAAACTGGCCAAATGAGTGGTCCCAGCAAAAGGTTTGGTGTAGGCCTCCTATATACTTCAATCTACCACTGTAGATGCTACACATAGAAAATAAGATGTGTTTTACATTGGTACACTGTTTCAGTGCGTTTAGTATCATCATCATCATCAGTAACTTTAAAAGTCTGGAGATTGTTGGCTTTTGGTAATTTGGGTAAAAAATAAAAGGAGTATTCCCTGGATGTCTAGATCCAGGTTCAGGGCAAGTACTCTTTGGTGAGAGAGCCCCAGCATAGATTTAAAATCACAAAATATGTAACAAAGTAAAGTGTGGAAATATAGGCCCTTTTACAATATCCCCTTCTAAGTCATTTCCAAAGCTCACCCACTTAGCATAGAAAGAGACCACACGTTTGGTAAATTAAAATTAAAAATGAGTTACTTACAAACTGCTCAAAGGTTAGATTCATGTGCTTGTCCATACAGCAGCAAGAAAAGGCAGGCAGTACAACTTAGTTTCAACTAAATTATTTGTATAGAAACATGAAGATGGCTTGCTAAAGCCACATGGTCTAAGTTTGGAGCATCCAGCTTAGACATCCTTACTGCTTGGGTTCACATAGTGGAAAAAGAGAGAACAAAGAGTTTGGTAACCCAAGGGCATGACCTAGCTAAGCCTAGCAGGACTGCTTACTCTATGGTCTTAACCCCTTCATGCATTAATTAGACTTAAGCATGTTGGTTTTATGAGACTGGATAGATCCCACAGAGATGATGACAAAATGAAGTTGGGAGCTGAACTTTTTATAATGGGAGAAAAAGCATGTGGAAAATGTGAGAGGAACTGGATGGAAAGATTAGTGAAAAATATGTTTTGATCGCAAGGCTCATGGGGTCAAAGAATGTAGCTGAGACACTTGGAGAAGAGAACAATTACTGACAAAAGAGGCACTTTACAGACTGCAAAAATTGTTTTTGTCTGGGTGGACATAAAGGAGTCATATTAGATAAGACTCTTGACTAGAATGAGAAAAGTAAATAAAATGAGAAACTTCATATCCATCATGTCCTTTTGTGTTTGGATTGAGACCTATAGCTAGGTCACATGTGTTTGGATTGGGACCTATAGCTAGGTTTCCATATCTTGATTTGTCATCAGTGAATTACTTGACACTTTCTGACTCACAGCTCTGTAAACTAACCAAGTCTATTGAAAAGCAGCCCTTTGGACAACATAAAGGTTCTGTGGGCAGGTGTTTGACCTGTGTTACCACATTCATACATGCAAGCCACACAATGATGATGCAAACCATCAAGTGATAAATAAACGTATATGAGCCAGGCGTTTGGCATGGATAATCTTTCTTCCTCTGTCAGACTCCTGCTGTGCCCAGTGATAGCCAGGTTTCCTGACTGTTTAGCCTCCATGCATCCGGCTTTATTTCTTTGCAGATTATTGTGCATTAATTCTCAATCATTTTCGGTGTTTCAAGGTGAAACTGTATTTCGGTCAAGTGTTCTGCTGAAGGGAAGTCACCTTGGATAATTATGCCTGTTTCATGCTACCTGATAAAACCAGCTTTCCCCAACCTGATCCCCAGAAATCAAATCTCTCTAAACGCAGAATTGCGCATTCAGCACAGGAGTCTCAACATTATAGAAAACCTTCCCAGTGGAGATGAGGCAGACACCGAAACTGCATGGATTTCAGCTTGTGTCGAAGGCGTTTATATTTCAGCAAGCCATTTAGGAATTTTAATTTTTACTTGCTCATTCTTAATACTCTGGTTATTTTGCCTACAATGAATGTTCTTCCATCTTTCCCCCCCTTTTTGATTGCTTAGAGATCAGTGATTACAGGCAATTTGTAAGTATGTTAAATAAAATAAGTACACCTGATGCCCTCGAGAAGTTTTGAGCTGCAGCTCTCGTCAGCCCCCGAGGGCATGAGTCAAATGGTTCAGTAAGGTGGGAGTTGTCATTAATACATCTGGAGGGCAGCAGGTTGGGAAAGGCTGCTGTGAGCAATGAAGGAATTATTATTAAACAAAATAATGGGTAACAAAAGGGGGAAATGCAGTTTATGGTGCTGAATGACGCAGTACTTACAGGTTCTTTTTTTAATATAATCTGTTTATTAAATTTTCCAATACAAATCACAACAAATCACATTGAAATTATTCCCAATTACAATCCAAATTAATTATACAATTCCCAATTAAAAGAAACATTCCAATTATGCCTAATCATTATAATAATTTTTTATATATGTACTTCCCATGCCTCGGACGCCGGAGCTTCCCTGATCACCTCCATCGATTGCTTTTAAAAATTCTTTCCAATATTTCCACAGCCGCTGATATATGCCAGCAAGCAGGCTAAATTATAATAAACAATGTCTCTGTGTGGATGAGGTCGATCTTCTTAATTCCAAATGCCACATTCCAACCGTCGCCATCTTCTCGTCCTGTTCACCAAACTTCTTCACGCTGCTACTCTCCCCCGCTTGCTTTGCACATACCCCTTTCCAGGAGTGCCAGTCTCTAATGTAAATCAAACTTCAATACTTACAGGTTCAGTGCAAATAGACAGGCAGGCAGACGTGACTTATACTGAATGGGAATTTCCCAGCCCACCCAGGGATTGAACCTGGAAGCATGTTCTCTGCTACTGACTCTGCCTCTTCCTCTTCAATAGACAGCTGGAGATATAGTAGGACTATCAGCTAAAAAGAAATTAGAGAAATCTAATTTTGAGTTATCTAGTTGATCTATTAAATCTACACAGATTTGCATGTGAATAAAGAAAAGTGCACACTTTCGTTGTTTTCAGGTAATAAGTCCATGAGTTTTAGCAGCCGCCATTTTAGAAGAGGCATTTCCTTGTGTGTGAAGGCGAATGTCTTTTTTGGAGGATGGTGTCTGTCGGTTTTTAATGTAGAATTGAGATATATATAGAGGGGGGGGAATATGCCATCCAATTAATTGGGGGTGCTTTTTGTAGTCACTTTAAAGGTTTGTAAATGGACGGTTCTAGCCTAGTCACGGAGGAAACATTGCAGCCCTAATGTATGAGAAGCCACTCCTGCTCTCAAAGGGAAAAAAACATGTTCAGTAGGCTGCAGCAAATTCTTTTGAAGATCCTATAAAGAGCAGGACCATGCATATGGTGGGGTGGAGGACTAGAAATACCGTAGGAAGGTGCTGATGTTATTTTTCTTTAAATACCACAAATACTATTGACTGATGCTATCATCTCATTACACACACACACACACACACACACACACACACACACTTCAACAAAAACAGCTTAGTTGCTGGGCACACAAGGAAAGCACAAGTTTCTGAGGAGACACCCAGCCTCTGTTGCCAGCAGAAATAGAAACAGTGACCGTTTCACCTGTTTAACACAACGCTCCCCTGTCATGCTTTTATAATCAGTGTTTGGTTTAAAGCTGAAAAATACTTCTACACACACACACACACACACCCACCACAGTGCAGAAGCAAATGCTGCTATTAGAGCCTGCCTGCCTCTCTCATTCTACCTCCATCATCAAACATGCAAGCTTTCCAAAACTAGGCAATCAAAAGAGCACCAAACTAAATAATTGAAAGCTCGCTTTCTCACTGAAATACTTTGGATGAACAGAAATAAACTGTGGTGAAGTGTGCATCCTTTGTGACATCTTCTTTGGTCTCTCTTCTTGTAGGGATGGCTGTCAATGAATACGGGAACAGTTTTGTCCACGAGGAAGGCCAATCACTGGTGCGGTTAAGTGCCCACTGTTGCCCAGTTTGGATGTAGAGCTAAACCACCTGTATCCCAGGGGCTGCCTAATTTCATGTGGGTGTAGCCAGCGGCTGATGTTTGACAGCACAATTTTGGAAGGTGCCCCAAACTATATGTGACCAGGCGCTCTCATTATAAGAATTCTATCTATAATATTAGTTAGAGCCAGTGTGGTGTAGTGGTTAAAAGCGGTAGACTCGTAATCTGGTGAACCGGGTTCGCTTCCCCGCCCCTCCACATGCAGCTGCTGGGTGACCTTGGGCTAGTCACACTTCTCTGAAGTCTCTCAGCCCCACTCACCTCACAGAGTGTTTGTTGTGGGGGAGGAAGGGAAAGGAGAATGTGAGCCACTTTGAGACTCCTTCGGGTAGTGATAAAGCGGGACATCAAATCCAAACTCTTCTTCTTCTTCCTTTTACATCATCCTGATGGTTAACATTTCATTGCAACCCGATCACCATGTATGGTTGCTTCACCACAACTTTCAGGCATACTAGCTAAGAGGCCAGATTTCCTATGACAAATTGTTTGAGGTGTTAAGGAACCACTGAGGAAAACCTGAATGGTTGGAATGTGACTGGTTTTTTGGTATAAATCCCTGTCTGTAACACAAGTTTGTTGATTAGCCATCTTAATGTACATTTTAATGTGTTCTTGCATTGAAGTGTTTAAATTCATTTATTTACTTGGGTAGTAGCTGGTCACAATATTCTTATCTTTATCCTTGCCTGACACGTTGTGTTAACCGAAAAGTAGACAGGTGACTTCTTTTGCTTCCTCCCCGCTTTCCCCATCTCTCTTTGCATCATAATCCATACTCACAGAATTGACTTTATCTTCCCTGAAAACTTGGAAAATAGTCTTTCTGTGCCCAGTGACCTGCTCCCAGGTGCTATAACAACAACAACAACAACAGGCACCCACTTACCTGCATTTTCAGAAACAATTGAATACATATTTTTTCCAACCAGCTTTTCTAGCTGGAAAAATGGGTTCTGCCACAAATGTTTGCTTGTTAGGGTTTCGATCTTGATTAAATGTGACTGTTGTTTTTGTGTTTTGAGCTGTTTTTAGTTATCTTACATGTAAAATGCCTTGAGATGGTGGTTTTGAAAGTGATTAATAAATGAAAGATGATGATGATGATGATGATGATGATGATAAGATGGGGAAGGGAGCTCATTGTGTCCTTTACAAACTTGGGAGATCCTAAGACTAGATTTCAATACAAGTTCCGTAATCCAAATATTCTGTTTATCTATAGAACTAGCACAGACAAGACTACAAATTTCCAGAGGCTGTAAGAGTTTCCAGTTACTTTGCATTTGGTAATAATACTTGTAATAAGAGAAAGAAATGTTTGGATACAGACTGCTGAGCCAATTATCACTTTACCATCCCATCTGTATGGCGATATGAAGGCAGAGGGTAGTGGCACCCTCACTGTGGAATACCCTCCCTTCAGATGTCAAGGAGATAAAGAACTACACAACTTTTAGAAGACATCTGAAGGCAGCCCTGTATCAGGAAGTTTCTAATGCTTGATATTTTACTATGTTTTTATATATGCTGTAAGCCCCCCAGAGTGGCTGGGGAAACCCAGCCAGATGGGCAGAGTATAAATAATAAAATTAGTAGCAGTAGTAGTAGCAGTAGCAGTAGTAGTACTGGTAGTAGTACAAAAACAAATGCACCTCAAGCTTGAAGGGTGTCTATATACAGTGTGGTGTATATCCTTTTTGAAATAGATGAAAGTTGTGACTGGGGAAGACTTGAATCCCTCCTAGGTAAAGGTAAAGGGACCCCTGACCATTAGGTCCAGTCGTGACCGACTCTGGGGTTGCGGTGCTCATCTCGCTTTATTGGCCAAGGGAGCCGGTGTACACCTTCCGGGTCATGTGGCCAGCATGACTAAGCCGCTTCTGGTGAACAAGAGCAGCGCACAGAAACACTGTTTACCTTCCCGCCGGAGCGGTACCTATTTATCTACTTGCACTTTGACGTGCTTTCAAACTGCTAGGTTGGCAGGAGCAGGGACTGAGCAACGGGAGCTCACCCCATCGTGGGGATTTGAACCGCCGACCTTCTGATCGGCAAGCCCTAGGCTCTGTGGTTTAACCCACAGCGCCTCCTAATTATATGTAAAATGATCATGCAAAATTTGAAATTTGATGAGGGGCAAATGCATTTTGTACTCGATTAGCCATACCCCAAATATAAAACATTGGGTGAATCAGTCCTCAATGGAGCTCTGTCATGGCAAAGTAATTTGGCTAACAAAGATAATAAAAATAAAAATAAAAATCCAGGAGGAGATTACTGCAAAGCGAAACGAATCACACTGGAAGTATTAAAGGACAATGCCCTTAGCAATCAACGCAGGCTGCTAAGCTGCTTTCCCTGCAAAGTTAATTTTGACTTCACAAATCAAAGATGTGTAACACATAATACTTCAGCGAAT
Organism: Darevskia mixta; assembly: GCA_034641385.1. NCBI lineage: Eukaryota > Metazoa > Chordata > Lepidosauria > Squamata > Lacertidae > Darevskia > Darevskia mixta. The sequence goes on from JAWWNH010000063.1 coordinate 4,527,874, forward strand.
TATTTACATTCCAGACCTGGGTGGCTTAAGTTGTCAAAAGCTCATTAGCGCTGGAAGAAGGTAAATGTGGGAATGTGCAAAGCTCAAAAGGTTTCAAATCTGGATTTTGTTCAGATAAACACCTAATAGCGAAGAAGATTATATAAAACTTATCACGAAGCAGTTGATTCTGCAAAATTTAGCTGGAAATCTCAAAAGAGCAGGCTTCCTCCGCATCTTTACAGCCAAATGTTAGAGATCCGCTCCGGATAAGATCACACGGCTCTGTGAGTGCTAATCCAAATTGAACCAACCGTCTCTAACCTTTGGAAGGTTTCTCGTCATTGGTTAACATTTGCAAACAGTGAAGTTAAAAAAGCACAACAAAAAGGGGAAAACCCTGGCTATCGAAGAAGAAAGGGATCGCAAGATGTGCAATGAATATGGAAGTGCCATAAAAAGCCCCCACAAAGCAGGGGGGGACAGAGGCAGAAGAGAATGGGAAATGAGCAAACAGCTGGGCAGAAGCTGTTGGAGATATGCTGTGAAGAAAGAAGTAAATTTGGTGCCAGCTCATAGGCAAACAGTTGTATTGGTTTGTTGGTGTATTAAGTGTATACTGGTAAAGCAGGTGTTCCACTCATGGAGAGCACGTGTTGCAGAAGGGTTAACAAGACAACTCCCTTGTTGCTGGGTGGGTTAGTTTAGATGGCCACAGTTGTGATTGGGCTCTTCATGTTGCTGGGGGGAAAGGTATGTTGCAAGTTAATGATTGACAGCCATAGCCGTTTAAAACTCTTGCATGTAGCATGCAGGTTTCACATTTGCTGCGTGCAATGGATCTCCCGCCCGCCCTGTTTTCAGGGCCTTTTTTGCGATTGACATTGCTATGCCTTGTTGTGGGGTCGCCTGCTTTGGAGCAGGGGCCTGGTAGGAATTTTGTCCATTTGGCTGATTGGCTGGTGCCATTTGGTTTTTTGCCTACTGCGTAGCAAATCATCACAGCTTGTAAGGTTGCGGTTAGGCATTGGTTAAAATTGGTTGGTGGAGGGGTAAGGAATTGGCTGTGCCTGCATTTGTGTGTCGGGGTCCTCAAATCACCCCTCAAATAATTCACACATCAGACAGAATTTTAGTTTTGGGTTTTGGCATGATTTTGGCCACAACTTTATTAAAATACAAATAATGTGAGTGGTTGTTTAGCCATTGGTTAAGACTATCTGTCTCACTGGGGACAGAACTGACGACTGTCAGTAAGGGGAAAACACGCTGGAGAGATAAAGGGAGCCGGGTGGTCTGACCCTCCCCTCTCCCCACAGGCTCCCAGGGTTCTTGCAAGGCCCTAGCCCCCGACCGGGGGTTCGGACAAAAGCATATCGAGCCCCTGGATTCCTTTAATGGAATTCCCCGTACACCAGCATCACTTGGAGGGGCAGACACAGTCAATAATAACCCCTCCTCCAACCAACATAATAACCAATGCCTAACCGCCAACCTTACAAGTTGTGACTATTTGCTATGCAGTAGGCGAAAACCAGATGGCACCAGCCAATCAGCCAAATGGAAAAATTCCTACCAGGCCCCTGCCCCAACAGCAGACGACCCCATGACAGGCATAGCAAGGTCAACACAGAGGCCTAAAATATAGGGAGGGAGGGAGATCCAAAACACACAGCCAAGAGGGAGAACACATTGCATACCACCCAATATATATATACGCTGGGCTGTCCATCATCAAATTGCAACATACAAATCTCCCCAACAACACCCTGGATCCAATCACAGCAGTGGCCATCCAAACGATCCCGCCCAGCACCAGAGGGGTGACTTGCTGGCCCCCACTGCAACACATGCTCTCCATGAAGGAGAACATGCTTTGTAGGGACAAATGCTGTTGCTGCAAGGGTATTCTGTTAAAGGAATCCAGGGGCTCGACATGCTTTTGTCCGTACCCCCACAAGGGGCTAGGGCCACGCAAGAGCCCCTGGGAGCATTTGGGGAGAGGTGAAGGGCCTGGCACCCAGCTCCATCCTCTCTCAGGAAGTGTTTACCCTTACTGACTTCGCTAGATGGCTAGCGGATGTCAGTTCTGTCCCAGGGCGGGGGACAGATAGTCGGAACCAATGCCTAAGCAACCACTCACATTGGTTGTATTTAAATAAAGTTGTGGCCAAAATAATGCCAAAAAACCTTAAATTTAAATTGCTGTGTGAAGTGTGAATTATTGGGGGGGGGCGTCTTGGGACCTTGACACGCAGTCAGTGGAACAATTCCCCCTCCCCCCACAAAAAACCCCTCAAAGTACTTAAGTACAAATTGCCTAATGTGTGCATAATGACTTAATATATACATATATAATTCATTGATGCTGATAGTACCAAGTTCTAGAATGATATACCAACACCTACGTACCGATTACTTGTGCACCAGCAAGCTGGGTGGAACTTTACTTCTTGCAAAGCTTGTTTAGAAGTATACTGCGTATGAAGTTCCCCTTATATCTTTGTAAGTAAAAGGGCTCAAGGTGTGGCAGGTGCCTAAATAAAAATCTTCCGAGCCAAGTTTGAACATTGCCTGGGTGATAGTTCAGCTTTGCCTACAGTTCCTACCTTTTATTACCCTGACTGCTGAATTCCAGTCCCGGGGATTCATGCTTTCTGCTCCCCATTACTTCAATCCTTGGTAGAGACACTCTTCAGTAGTGCCATATTGACCCACCTGTACTGTGAGCAGACCTGCTTGAACTGGGATAGCTCAGTTGGTAGAGGAGGAGACTCTTGATCTCAGGGCCATGGGTTCTAGCCCCATGTTGGGCAAAAGAAATTCCTGCACTGCAGGGGGTTGGACTTTATGACCCCCGTGGTCCCTTCCAACTCTACAATTCTATGAGTCTATGCTTCTGAGGTGGATCATACATCCACTAAGACCAGGGGCTTTATTATGGTGCCACCTGGTCCCAAGAAACTCCCAAGGAACATCAGGTTCCATTTGTTGTACTAGCATATTTAGGTGACTGCTTTAAAACTCATCTGTTCACCCAGGCTGTCCCTGAGAGGTGCTCCAGCTATGTTGGATGTATTAAATTGATCCGCTGATATGTTATATATTTTGTTACTTGTTTTATGAATGCAATTTCAGCATTGGTTTTATCCTATTCACTGCCATTATTATTGTTTTTCTAAAGGTTGGTGGTACAGAAAGTTTTGCAAATAATGACAATGATGCATCAGGCAGAAACAACTGTTGGTATTCAATTGGCTATTGTTATTCCTAACGTATGCCAATTAAACTCACTTCCAGATTTCATATATTTAGTATTCCATTTGCACTACAGGTAAAAAGAACCAATTTCCTCTATCATTGTCTGTCGCCAAAGCAGGCAATGTGTCTGCTGGAACAATGGGCGAGCTATATTGTTATAATCAACTGTTGCTTTATGATAGGATTTCTGTTCCTATAAAGTGTCCAGAATTCATTTTCAAAAACTGGTGAGCGTAGGATGTAGGAAGAGGGGAATAGGAACTATCTCTTAACCAGTGAAATTATGTTGTTTCTTTTATTATATGCATAGTCAAAGCAGAGTTTAGAACTGATTGATTTGTTTCAGAGTTTAATGAGTGTCTTGCTTTTTTTTTATTGCAACTCCATTTCCATCTCCTACAAAAGGAGGGGAAACAAAACTTCTGCAACAGAAGAAGGAGTTAAAGGAGATAAGCACTGAGTAACCATATGACAAGCATTAACCAAGGTCAGGGGCGGACCTACATTTTGGGGTCATTGTTATGGGGACCCCTCCACAATGAGCAACAAGGTCTGGGTAACCACTGTTCTTGTCTTTAGTGGGGTTGTTGTTCCATGACAGATCACCACAATTTATTTATTTTTAAAAATTAACTACTACATCTCAGATTTTGAATTAAATTTCTGTCCATGTCAAAGTCACTGGTTTGAATAAAAACTTCCTGGCGCTGTGGTCTAAACCACAGAGCCTAGGGCTTGCTGATCGGAAGGTCGGCGGTTCGAATCCCCGCAACGGGGTGAGCTCCTGTTGCTCAGTCCCTGCTCCTGGCAACCTAGCAGTTCGAAAGCACATCAAAGTGCAAATAGATAAATAGGGACTGCTCTGGCGGGGAGGTAAACGGCGTTTCCGTGTGCTGCTCTGGTTTGCCAGAAGCGGCTTAGTCCTGCTGGCCACATGACCTGGAAGCTGTACGCCGGCTCCCTCGGCCAATAAACGAGATGAGCGCCACAACCTCAGAGTCATCCGCGACTGGACCTAATGATCAGGGGTCCCTCTACCTTTACCTATGCCTTATAATTTTTGAGTTATTTGGTGGGGAGGGGGTGAAAATTAGGCAAATGTTATATACATGCATGAATAAAGTCACTTCTGGGGGCCCTCTGGGATTAGGGGCCCTGAAATTAAAGCTTCATTAGTTTCATACTAGGTCCACCGCTGACAAAGATTGCGTTCACACAGCAGTTTACCCCCTTTCCCTTATGTTTTCCCTAACTGTTAATTTCCATGCTCTATTTGAGCTTTCACATAATGTAAAGGTCACTTCCAGAAAACTAAAGGGATATGGTGCATGTTTAGTGTTCACTGTGACAACTGGTGTGAATGAAATTTAGCGCAACATGCCAGCATGCAGGTCAAAAACCCAGAACTATGGCAGATGCCGCAGGGTGAAAGGGACATTAGAAAACAGGACAGAAGCACTAGCATTACAGCAGGAAAACTAGTGCAACATTTCCCAAAGTCAAAGGACAAACAGGACAAGTGTTAACAGGAACCCATAAAGCACCAGCTTTATAATGCACCCCTAATATCCCCGAAATACTTTCTTTTTTCTTTTTTCTGTTTTTGCATCATCAACTCCTCTCAGCTTCATCAGCCATGCCCTTTAATATTGGCAGTTTCGTGCATGCGAATATCTGTCTATCTGAAATTAATCTGCTATGAAAAAGACTGCTTTGGCAAGGCTGGATTATTCATAAAAACCTGACCACTGCCATCTCCCTCACTTCACATTACACACCAGAGGTGCAGGGCAAGTCAAGAGGGTCCTATTGAGACTGGGCTAGGAGCAAGCCAAAGGAGTCACTGGCTGCTCCCACATGTGCTACAAACCGAGGCATCCAGGGATCATGAAAGCTAGAGAAGACGTGTCGGGACATGAAGGTTGGGAGAACGACTGGTCCCTGTAGGTGCCAGTGTGCTCCAGCATCACTCCATTGACACAGACCTTCCCCTTCCACCACCAAAAGTCATAGCTGTCAACTTTTTCCTTTTTTTGGCGGGAAATTCCCTTATTCTGAATAGGATTCCTCGCGAGAAAAGGGAAAGGTTGACAGCTATGCCAAAGGTGTGGGCAGAAGCGTCACGATGGTGGGAAGGGAGTACATTGGCCCAGGATCCAGAGCTGGCCTTTATGACATCAGGTGATGACATCAGGCCTAATCCAGGCTGGTGCAGTCATCTGCTTGCATCTACTTTCTATCTCAGCCACTCTGCATGGCTGTGGATACAACAGTGACCCCAGCACTTCATTCAATGCCACCAGGCTATAGCCAGGACTAGGATCGCCTCCTTACAAATTAAGTAAATAAATAAAATGTGTGGAAGGGGGTTTAGAAATTATCCCTGCAGAATGGTGCGAAGAGGATGGGAAACTATTTGTTGTTGTAACTTCCAATTAATAAAATCACCTGTTTACTTTTGTCCCGAGATATTGAACAGAAATTTATTGCGCGACGCATTCCAGGAGTGTTGCACGAGAGCATTTTCTCGTGGACTGCAGCCATGCTTGTCAACTCCAGCTCTGCATCATCTCGTTCAGATAAGAAAGAAAATGTTTTGAGCCTTCCTTTTGTAGTCAAAGCAGAAGTGGGAACTGATTGATTTGCTTCGCAAGTTAATGAGTGTTTTCATTTAGTTTCAAATACATACTGTGCCACAGGAAGGTCTGAAGCATCATACTTGCACAGCATATACCTTTCCATAATTTATAACAATCTGAATTTGCTTGTCTTGCAGCTGTAATTTTCTTCAGGCTCTCATTTCCCCCTCCCTTTGCCCCTTTCGCTTTGATCTGACAGCAACATATAGCAGTTAGAACCATTTCGCAATTGAGCAGTCTGTTGCTTGTGCCAGGTGAACTGTGCTGTGTTTAAGGGGGATTTTTTTAAACACACATACACACACACTGTATCCATCTCAGCTTTAGGGTCTCTTGGGCCAGACAACAAGCAGCATGTGCAATTGCTGGCCCAGAGAAAAAGAATACAGCATGTCTTCAAAACTGAGACGAACATTAGAAAGATCTCAGAAGGAAGCAAGTTAAATATGAACAGCATGTTCAGAAGTGCCTCTCTTCATCTCCCACAAGTCATCAGTACTGTTGTGGTACACCACAGATAGCTGCTGCAAAATGCATGGGTAATCCACTGAACAGAAGGAACCGGGAAAGACAACTTTTGAGGCTAAAAGAGTTTGAACATTTTCTCCACATTATTTATTGTAAGAGTTACTAGTGAACTGTTGCAGATATAAAATATTGCACAGTTTGAAGCAATTTGGAAGCATATGAACTGACTCCTGTGGAAATGAAACATTGTCCAGACCCATGAAAACATTATTTAAACTTTTTACTGGCAGAATTTCTTCAAAACAGAATTAAAACATCAAGAATATCCATTTAATATATTGTGCTATCCAGCACAGGCTCAGCATTTTATGAAATAATCCAAATATACTTAGAAGCAGAAGTCTCTCTCTCTCTCTCCACAGTCTGTATTCCAGCCTCCACTGACCTTAGGCTGTTTACTCTTCCTTCAGGAGAGCTCCATTTCCATCCTCACTCCATGGAGTTTGGGAAACAAACACTAAAAGCAACTCCCTTTCAAAATGGAGATTTGCAACCCAATACATTCATCACATGATCTAAGATTACAACACTCACATGTAAGCTACCAGAGAACAATAGTCAGTCAGTTAATTATCAACTCAGCAAGAGTTCAGTGTGCTCTTGGAAAACGACTGGGAAGAAACCCCAATACACATTTAGCCATTTCATTTTCCATTTCAAACCTACATTAATATACATACATTTTCATTTCAGTGTCAATTAAACCAATTATACTTACCCAGAAGGGAAAGGACCTCTTGAGCTGAAAAACTGAAAAAGTTTTCCCATCTCTGCTGTATGCCCTCATTTATCTCTGACCCATTGCTTCCAGTCTGTTAAGTGTGGAAGTCTTAACCCCCCATATTTCTTTGTGATGTATGTTGTTGGTTACAATACATGAAGATAAGCCTGGGATATAGTTGGGAGCGCAGAAGCAGGTGGAGCTGTGATCTAAACCTCTGAGCCTCTTGGGCTTGCTGATCAGAAGGTTGGCGGTTCAAATCCGTGTGATGGTGAGCTCCCGTTGCTCTATCCCAGCTTCCGGCTACCTAGCAGTTTGAAAGCACACCAGTGCAAATAGATAAATAGGGAAGGTAAGCAGTGTTGCCGTGTGCTCTGGCTTCTGTCACGGTGTTCTGTTGCGCCAGAAGCAGCTTAGTCCTGCTGGCCACATGACCCAGAAAGCTGTCTTTGGACAAACGCCGGCTCCCTCGGCCTGAAGGGAGTTGAGCGCCGCAACCCCATAGTTGCCTTTGACTGGACTTAACCATCCAGGGGTTCTTTACCTGTACCTTACCTACAGTTGGGAGCAGGATTGATATAATGACTAGCACTGTCATAAATATACTGACGGCTCCATAAGCGGTGGTATTACTTTATGCAATTCCAGTGAGAGCCAGTGTGGTGTAGTGGGTAAGAGCAGTAGACTCGTAATCTGGTGAACCGGGTTCGCGTCTCCGCTCCTCCACATGCAGCTGCTGGGTGACCTTGGGCTAGTCACATTTCTTTGAAGTCTCTCAGCCCCACTCACCTCACAGAGTGTTTGTTGTGGGGGAGGAAGGGAAAGGAGAATGTTAGCCGCTTTGAGACTTCTTTGGGTAGTGATAAAGCGGGATATCAAATCCAAACTCTTCCTCTTCCTCCTCTTCTTCTTCTTCTTCTCCTTCTTCTTCTTCTTCTTGCACTCTGCTTGAGCTTTCAATAATATTTTCCACACCTACACTTCCACCACCATCCAAAAAAAGAAAAAATGAAAAGGTGACTAGAGAGATAAGACTCCCAGAGATGGAGTACATTATTATAGATTATTCATGTTATTATGAATTTATATGGGACATTTTAGTGTGCAAGAACACGGTTATGGCTGTGACCTCATTAGGTGGTTAATTGCATGAGTTTTGAGTTATGCAAATCAGAAATTAAGCATTATCTCCATCTCTCTTGGAAGCATACTGTCGACGTCTCAATAACAGTTTCTCTTTCCTCCCAAAACCAAAATACTGATCCTGGTTTTGCTCATCCCTCCACGAAAATACTTTCCCTCATAAGTCTCCGCCTCCCTTGCCATAGTTGTAGCCAACTAAGTTCTGCTCAAAGCTGACCCACTGAAATTAATGGACCTAAGTTATGCATACTTACGTATTCACCATACTGTAGTATCAGGGTGGTGTACAACAATAAGGCATCATTAAAAAACTGTAGAAAACCATCCTTAAAATGACTGTCCTGCCCCCCCAAAAAAGCTTCAAAGAGCTTCATAGGCCAGTCAGCATAAAGAAGTCTTGAAGAGATGTGTGGAAGTCAAAAGTGACGATGCCCTCTGAATCTCTGTTGGAAGAATATTATGCAACATGGGACCAGTAACAGAAGCTGCCTGAGACCAGTCAGATTTCTGTTGCAAGGGGGCAACTAACAGTTCTCCGGGTGTTCCTCAATTCATTAACTTCAATGGGTCTACTTTGAGTAGAACCAACATTGGCTACAGTCTTTTGTTCTGCATATCTATTTGTGACAGGGTGTAACCTTGCAGGAATTTGTTTCTGATACCAGGAACATATTAAAAGAATTAGTAAACACATACTTTCACTCCAAAAAAGTACAGTAATCTTCTCCCAGGTTTTCTACCAACTTTCCTTCATTGCAGAATTCTTCACATGCCAGGGTTGTTGTTTGCAATCTCCCATCCCTGTGCAAACTGGGTGGGGCAGAGTGAGCTGGTGCAAATTAAACGGACTGATGGAAGTTAAAGAGAAAGAAAGAAAATGCCTCTTCTAAAATAGAAGAGGTTCTAAAGCAAGAGTATTCTTGGTTTGTGTGTGTGTGTGTTTACTTTCTGTTTGGTTTTGCATTTATGATCTTGCAACCTGTCTCAAACCTGTAAGTGGTGGGGCATCTGTCTTTTGAATAAAGAAAAGCAATAAATCACAAGAACCAGGTTCTTCCATTCAATTCAGTTGCCTTAAGTTATGGCCAAATCATGACCACATTTGTCACAAGCTTAATTAGAAACAGCAACTCTAGATCAGTTGTCAGTAAATGTTATCACGTGAACACAATGAAGAAGCTCTATCTCTACATAACAACACATCTCAAATGGTAGAAGGAAAGCCTACAGACCACAACCCTTCCCTTTAAACAAATCATGCTCCTTGGCCCAGACTTAATGGGGTTTTCCGCCAACTTTTTTACAGCTCCGGCCACAAATCTGTACTGATCGTTCTAGTGTGACTATTGCATAATTAGAACACTGCGACAGTTCAGATGGAAGAGCGATTACTGAACTGTAGTTTAATTAGGGCTTTTTCGTACTTTTCTAGTGAAAGGACGATAATCAGTTCACTGTTGAAGTAGAACACCATTTTTTACAGAATATTAAATGCAAATGTGGATGAAATTAATAGTCATTAGGTTCTAGAGTTCAGTACTGGCAGCAATTGGGAAATATACCAATGTCTGCAAAAACAGGGAATGGGTCCTGTCCAGCTTACTGTATCATACTTCTGAATAGACAAAATAGCATAGGGAAGTAAGACATATTGAACTCAGTTGGGCTAATGCCCTTCCTCCTCTCCTAACCTTCATGTGTTGAGTGTGGAGGTCTGATGGAGGATTCTAGTGTCCCTATCTTCCAGGGACAGTCCCAGATTTACAGAGGCTGTCCTGGTTTCTGATTTGATCCCAGAATGTCCTGCTTTTCCTTAGGACGTCCCTATTTTCATCAAAGAAATGTTGGAGGGTATGGAGTTGTGCAACCCCCAAACCAAGGAGATAAGAAAACATACAACCTTTAGAAGACATCTGAATGCAGCCCTGTATAGGGAAGTTTCAAAAAATGTTTAATGTTTTATTATGTTTTTATATATGTTGGAAGCTGCCCATAGTGGCTGGGGCAACCCAGTCAGTGTTATGATTTTTGTCCAAGCCGAGCGGAAACAGCTGCAGCGAGGCCTGGTCTGACTTTTGCCTGTCTCACTAAGCCGTGAGAAAGCTGCCTTATCTTTTCCTACATGGAATGTTTACGTTTCACTGTACTATTGTAAACCTAGCCTTTGTGCTCTCTCTCCTGGCTTGCTACGATGCCGAAAGGATGGCTTTATGCCAGCTCTGACTTACTGAGATGGCAGCAGAGATTCTCTCTGCACTTTTCCTACAATAAATAGTTTTAGCCTTATTTATGGCTTGTGTGTGTTGTTCTTCATGCTGGGAACAATCACATATGACTGCGCCACCAGACTCTCTGTAGCCAGGGATGGGTGCGCACACGGCTTTGCTCTGGCTTTGGGGCAGTCTCAGGCGGGGTATTTGCTGACAGTCAGGTGGGCGGGGTATAGATAATAAAATTGTTGTTGTTGTTGTTGTTGAATAGGATGTCCCTATTTTCATTGGAGAAATGTTGGAGGGTATGCATTCAGTTGGACTTGGTTTGGATCCTCCCCGTGATCAAGAACCTTGCACCATCAGGGCTCCTGATCAAAGAGAAGATTCCTAACTTTCGTGTCAACTAACCCTTGTCTTGTGGGCTGATTCGTGCAGGAGTCTGTCAACTAGGCCCAGCATGTGTGGAAGCCTCTGGCTGGCTGTAGCAGTTACTGACTTCAGTAAATACATTTCATTCAGCTTATATGCTGCTTGGTGGTAAAAAACAAACAAACAAATGCCTGAAGCCACATAGGGGAGCCTTGTTCAAGTTTCCTCAACAGCGCCGCTGCCTTCACTTGCCTATTTCCCTCAGCACCGCTCAAGCCTCACAGAAGTTGCAGCTGAATTGGACTGATATCACGGCTGGGAATAGACTTCTTGGCTGGTTGTAGCAATGATCAGAGCCAGTAGCTGTTAAAACCAGCCAGATCTTTCTGTCCACGTAGCACCTGGTTCACAGACTCCTAGGCAGTCTGAGCCATTCCAAAGATCATTTTTAGTGCCAGCTAGAGATGTATGGATCTCCCATCATATAGTTATCAAACTCTTTGGGGTTCCCTTACAGTTCTTGAAGTCATTTCTCCTAAGCAGGGGCCTCTGGTTTGTATTCACCTCAAAAGATCAAACTTTTGACTCTTAAGACTAGAGTTTTACCAACTTGGCTAACTGCATGGAGGTTTTCTTTAGCAGATCTGGGCTTCACGGTGTTGCTGACAGAACAAAGGACACCAGAGGCAAGAAATCTAATAAATGATAATAACAAAATGTGGCCACTATGTGCATCAGTTATGTCCATCGAGTGCATCCCTGCCACTTCCTGATATATTTTCCTCATGTCTTACATCTTACCTGAACTTTCCAGATACAGACATACGGAATGCCACCACTCTTCCAAAAATTGATTTCAGAGTTATCAAAACTCTGCTTGCTTCACTTAGGTTTCTTACCAAAATCCGGTGCCAGCCTTACCATTAGGCAGAATCAGGCAGCTACCTTACTGGGGGACAGGCAGTAGTGGTGAGCTATTGGCGAGCCGAGCTGTGTGTGGCACACAGCCTGCCCTGGAGCCCCTAAGATAGCTTGCTGCCCTTGGTGTGATGGCAGACACTGTTCTGTTGCCCATGTCAAAATGAGACTCAACACCAGTCCGTAAGCTTCCAAATTCACCTCAGATTTTCACACTAGGCAAAATTTGGTGGCAACCTGGTCAGGCAGCTGCCACCACCACCTACATCATGTGCTGCTCCCAGCCAGCTATACAAAATTTAGCATACTGTAATCTTGAATATGCAGCTTCTCGTCGATTACCAACTCTAGGCACTTCTGCAGTTCAGTTAGTCCTTATGCTACATTTAAAAACAAATAAATAAACAAACCAAAAGAGCAGTAAATGCTACCCTTCGTTCCAAAGGAAGCTCAATGTGCTGTCACAACATTCTTAGCTCTCATAACTACACCCGAAGTCCCACGCTTGGAAGATGCATAATATTTAAATCCATTGTGACTGAGGAAAAAAAGCAGCTCTTTCTTCCGGGGAATAACTTTGCTTATAATTAATGCTTTGTAAGTTCAAATTTGAAAAACAAAACAGGACAGTATAATGCACAATGCTGTGAAAGTTAAAGATTTCTGTTGAGGCAGCCTAGAGTAGCATTAGCTTTTTTTGCTGCTGCATCCCACTGTTGACTCATGTTAAACTTATGGTCTACTAAGACCCCTAAATTCTTTTCACATATACTACTGGCAAGCCAGGTGTCTCCCATCTTATATTTGTGCAGCTGGTCCTTCCTGCCTAAGTGTAGAAGCTGACATTTGTCCCTATTGAAATTCATTTTGTTACTTTGGGCCCAGTTCTCCAATATGTTAAGGTCATCTGGAATCCTGATTTTGTCTTTTGAGGCAATAGCTAACCCTGCCAATTTGGTATCATCTGCAAATTTTATGAGCGTCCCCCTCGATGCTTTCATCCAAGTCATGTGCTTAAAGGTTTTGTTTCACTTGGGCTTGAGGGCACTAAGGTTAGGTCAAAGGCTTCAGGAAAGAGGGATGCTTCAAAGAGGTTTTATAACTTGAGAAACTGCCACAGACACCTGCTAAAATGTAAGTCTATGATTCCACATTACCTTTCTGAACTAAACTGTTCAAGAAGTGGCTCATTCCCATTGATCAGGTAGACAGTTGGGAAAATGTTATTCTGAGCACATTAAACCTCTTAAACTTGCTTTGGCCTCCTGCATCACATGGATCAATAAGGCAACAAGGTCACCATATTTCGATTTGCTCACCGTGAGCGGACAGTAAACGTTCTTTCATCTTCCACACATACACACACATGACCTGGTTTCATGCACTGCAAATGAAGACCTCAGAGGATTACAACAGCTTAAAGCTTGATCAAATTGAGGGGTGGAGGGGAGATGGAACAGATGCCTTGGAAAGATCGCTTTATTTTGCTCTTATTACTCTCCACAATCCCCTCATTGCGCACCAACGACCTTTAGGTAGCAATTAATAATTATCAAAAAAACCGTATCTTGTTGAATGGTCTCTCCTTGGCTCACACCAAAATCGCTTGCAAGTGGTTCTCGCCAACTCAGTTTTCACCTTGCAGTGAGCATCAGCTTCCAAAATGCCGCAGGGTAATGTCATGTCATGGACATTGTGGGAGACTGAAAAGACGGTCCCAGGAGCTGACCAAGGTGCTGAAGTTCGCCCTGGCCAGACTTCAGACTAGCCTGGAGGTCACACTGCAAGCCCTGCTCTCTAAGTGAATGGGGATGGACTGTTGTTACTCAAGCTCAGTGCAGGTGGTTCATACCCATCTGTGAAGGAGCCAGTGAGAATTAGGGGGGGGGGGCATCCCATCTGCTAGACATTCCTCCCAGCCAATGTGTGTTCAACTTCAGTTTGAAGGAGGCCATGTGCACATGCAGGGGTCTCCCTCCACACAAATGGGAACCCTGATTGATCAAGGTACCCATCCCTGTGGAGGAATTCCTATGCTTGTACATCCAGCTGCATGTGCACATACGCTTGGGATGTATCACCCAGAGAAGCATAACTGGAGCGTGCATTGGCATCTGTGGGATGGGACTAGCCTGCATATTCTCACTAGCTCCTTTGTGCATTAAGTGCCCATAGAATCAAAGAATTGTAGAGTTGGAAGGGACCCTGAGGATCATCTAGTCCAACCCCCTGCAGTGCAGGAATGAATAGGCAGCTGTCGAACCTGCAACCTTGGCGTTATCAGCACCATGCTCTAACCAAGCTGAATTGGATTCAGTCTTCTTCTTCTTCTTCTTCTTCTTCTTCTTCTTCTTCTTCTTCTTCTTCTTCTTCTTCATTGCTTCACATAGTCCTGGCTGGATGCTCATAGATTCCTGCCCTAAGCCCTGATTTCTATTATGCTCTCCTTTTCAATTCAAAATAATCTATATACAGTACATATATATATATACAGAGAGAGAGAGAGAGAGAGAATGTACTTGCGCTCAGAAGTAATTGAACGAAAGGCAGGTGGTTTGAAAGCTGGACCCCTTTTGGTGTGTTTCCCCTCTCTAGCTGCAAGGAACGAAGCTGTAAAGCAAAGCAGGGGGAAATCATCGATCTGTATTCATCAATATTAGAAATGCACCTGCTTCTAAATGTGTCCTAGCGAAACTGCAAACAGCTAATCAGCACTTTCCTACTAGTGGGACTCTGAAGAGCTGTGTTCTGCAAAAATTAGCATCCTCCTATAAGTAAAGTATTATTACCGAGGAAATAAAATCAATGGGTGCGTTATCAGCTGCTGACAGGAAGTAGCTGCTAGCAGAATGATGCACTAGATTTTGGCGCGTGACCTCCAAAATGTAAGGCTGCTGTATACTGTTTGGGAGATTGTATTTCAGCACTATAGCTAGAAACATCTTTCTTCCCCAACCCCCCTGCAGATTCAGCATAGCTCTCCCCACGTTTAATATCCAGCCCATGTACTTCCCACCCAGTGCTGGAAAGCAAATGAGTTAAGAAGGGGACAGTATAATTAAGTTTGTTTGATTATCCAGTAGATAAAGAATGCAATTTCGGACATGTCACTGAAACAGAAGGACTGTTTGACTTCTCTTTAAGCAGCCTGGTGTTTGTTTCAGACTGTGTCATGGTGGCTTTTGAAGCAGTGACATTCTTGATCGCTTGCCACTGTGCCCCTTGAGACTCATCCACCAAGGAACTTTCCTTTTCTGAAGATCAGCTCCCCCCAAAAAAGCGGGGCGGTGTGCACACATTACTAAGAAAGAACGCACAAAGAAATCTTTTTATTTTTGTTTCCTTCGCATTCCCATGGGGTCTATCTACCCTACAAATGTGCATTGGTTTAATGGCTTTTAGCACAAAGTACCCTTCGAATTGTTGTTTTGTGAGGATGCTGAGAGTTCTATTGGAGATTCAGACAATTTTCTGCCCTCATACACACTCAGAATCACAGTCCCCAGTGAGGGAATATCAGTGAAACCCATTTAAGGCTGGGTGCAGAAACACCATGCTCTGTTGTGCATCGGGTCCATTTTACTTTGTTTTTCTCCTAAGATCCCATTTTTGTAAATGTTCATTGAACTGATATTTGTTTATGTTTAGCCTCATTAAACATAATACATTAAACATATATAGAACCAGATTTCCAGCAATCCTACACAGATGTTCTGTTCATGGCTCCTGTCACTTTTTCATGGCACTATATTTGTCTAGGCCAGTGATGGCTAACCTTGACACTCCAGATGTTTTGGAACTACAACTCCCATCATCCCTAGCTAACAGGACCAGTGGTCAGGGACGATGGGAGTTGTAGTTCCAAAACATCTGGAGTGTCAAGGTTAGCCATCACTGGTCTAGGCCAATAAACATGAACTTTTGGCGGCCTTCCAATGCTGTAGTATAGATTTTGGAAAGTTTTTGTTTGTTCGTGATGCATTTGGACACCTCTTAAGTTATTGTTACCCAATTTGGCATGGTAGCTCCTGAGATCAAGGAGCAGGCTTTCATGTATGTTTGGATACAATTGGATGCCAGTTTGAATCAAGGGGGCAGAATGAACTTTTCCAAACTGTCCTGACTTTAAGCAAATTCTGCACAGTGGTTCCTGAGATCAAGGAGCAGGTTTTCACCTATGCTTGCGTATGATTTGGCGCCATTTTGAATCAAGATGACAGACCTAACCTCTCAAGAACGCATTGGTTTTAACTAAAGCTTTCAAAACTGCTCTGATTTGTTGGTTTCTTAGAATTCTTCAGCAACACTGGATACAAGGCTGGTGGTTAATTATAGCCTACTGATTGTTGTTGTTGTTAATTGGATTTATATACTGCCCTTCATTATAATAACTCAGGGTGTTTCACAGACTAAAATACAGGATAAAAACAAGTAAATAAGTAAAACAAAATAGCATCGCTACCGTATATTAAATACATCTTTCTTGCATTCTGACTGTATATTAATTATATGCTCCTTTCAACAACACACATTACTATCTGATAGGTTAGGAGAACTTCATGTGTAGCCTTTGATGTACTGGAAAGAGCTATTAGGCAGAAGACAATAATGCAAAACCTGTGGTACGTGCATGGAATCATCGCCCAAATGTGAGCAGCCCTTTGATGGTGGCCCTTGACATGAAACTCAGAAATGACAACCCAAATGCCCTCTTGCTTCGGAGCAAATGGGTGAAAAGAGGACTTAGTCAACTGAAGGCTGATAGAAATAGGAAGGGCTTATTTCCACAACAATGAATTGCAATTCAATTGTCCTTTGAAAATGTGAATCTGGGCTTTTGAGCTCATGCTGTAGAAATCCGTGTTGGATTGAATCCAGCTAAGAGCCAAGATGGCTGCCATCAGACTCATTTAGGTAACATGATACCACCTGTTCTGAAGCCTACAATTTATGTGTAAGATGTGAATCGAATGCATGACCCCCCCCACCCCCTCATTATTCTCCTAGCATTGGCATTGTCTGGTATGAGAGTGTTTGAACTGATAAAGGGGGAAATAGTCTATGATGAGTCTCGTGGAGAGCTCTGATTTGTTTGCGATCTTCCTTTGAAGAGGCATTGACTCTGATCTTAAAAGGAAACCTTGGAAAGGAAAAGTCAGTCTGTGAGAAAACCTCTGATAAGTCTTCTTTCATATCAAATTCCAGCAGTGCCACACAACTCTCCCATTCTTACTGCATGGTTTGTGTTATAATTAATCTTTCGTTGTCACTTTTTTCCTTGAGTAACTTCATTTCCTAACTGGATAGCCAAATAAGTGGAAGAGGGGTGTGGGTGTGTGGGTGTGGGTGTGTGGGTGGATGTGACAGCTGTTTAAACAGGATGTCAGACTATAGATGTGTGTTGTTCCATTTGCACAAGATGTGGGATAGGGGAGGAGTGTTGCTGGCTCCCCCCACCAATCAGCACTGCTCTCATGTGATACTTTAATTCTGTCCATTCGCCTGTTTAGTTATTGTGTTGCTGGGGGTCGCATCCTCCTTAAAAGCCTGCGGGCTTTCTGGTTGCCATCCAGAGCTGACTGTACGACAATGGGCTGAGGTTTGTCTTGGGATGGCAAGTCTCTCAGCAAATGCTCAGAGGCATACTCAGGCCCTCTTAGGGACCCAGAGAGGCCCTGGCCACTTCCAGCTGTTGAAGAAGAAGAAGAAGAAGAAGAAGAAGGGGAGTTTGGATTTGATATCCCACTTTATCACTACCCGAAGGAGTCTCAAAGCGGCTAACATTCCCCTTTCCCTTCTTCCCCCACAACAAACACTCTGAGGTGAGTGGGGCTGAGAGACTTCAAGAAGTGTGACTAGCCCAAGGTCACCCAGCAGCTGCATGTGGAGGAGCAGGGACGCGAACCCAATTCACCAGATTACGAGTCCACCGCTCTTAACCACTACACCACACTGGCCCCTTGTCAATGGCCAGGACAAAGAGGTGGATCTTCAGTATACGTCAAAAACTATACAATGAAGGTGCCATACACACACATCTGTGAGGAGGAAATTCCACAACTTAGACATCTTCAAATAGTAAATACGAAAGCTTCTAACATAAATATGTATTGATACCAGGAAAAAAGTCCATCTCCATTCCTATGGAATTGTCCACAACAATTTCACGTGTGCAGATTTGTTCTGTTATCCAAAGCGATTTAACTGGTCACAAAGTGATTTCATCAATAAGGCATCTCTTGAGGTGCAAATAGCAGCTTTTGAGGGGAGGTGTTTTGAGGGGGCTGTCATCCCAGCCCTCGTGGTCTTGAGGCTATTCAGCCTTCCTAAGATCTTCCTATTTAAATAATAATCAAGGAAAACCCACTGTGGCCCATTCATTGCATTTGCATGATCAATGTCCTGTCCAGTTTGGCCCGTAGTAAGGCAGAACACACAGCATTGTTTTTTTGTGTTTCCCTGTCCCTGCAAATGATTGGCAACACAGTGTGTGGCTGCAACCTGTAACTGTCCCATCACATCTTGTCTGACTGCAGGCAAAAGACGAGGAGGAGAGACAGGCTCCTTTGTGGGCATTGCACGTCGGCTTTCCAGCCTGCGCCACCATCATAACAACCCTGTAGTGCCTGTGTAACATCATAAATGTTGTGACAAGTTGGCAGTATTTTCCAGCCTGAGCATGTACACAGCAGGGCAGTTAGTAGCAGGATGACAATATTCATGTCTCTTCCAATCAGCTCTACCCAAGCACTTCTGCTAAACCAGGTGATGGAACAGACTAGATGCATATATAGTGCCTCGAGTGCTGTGTGCATTGGTGCACAATCCTGTCATCCTCCCAGAGACTGCGGCCAAACGCATTAGCCTAAACCTAATTGAGATGGGTGGCAAAAGAGCCTGCTGCGCTTGCTTGCTCTGTAATGGGAGCC
The DNA here is from genome assembly GCA_034641385.1 of Darevskia mixta. NCBI lineage: Eukaryota > Metazoa > Chordata > Lepidosauria > Squamata > Lacertidae > Darevskia > Darevskia mixta. Next base: position 4,546,574 of record JAWWNH010000063.1, read on the forward strand.
TCGATTAATTGACACGGGGAAACGTAGCTCTCTGTCTTTTGCCTGATTAGATCTCAGCTACACTCATAGGCATCAATACTGTAAAGGAACCAGGATGCGTTGGCCATTTGTGTTTACGGCATATGGAGTTGTGTATTTTACTCCCGAACAAAGAAATCGTGACAGGGCAACCATTATAGTTTGGGGATCTGATGCTATCTCTGCCACTGCTTCCCCAACAGTAGTAATGGATGGAGGAGTGTAAAAAAAAAAAACAAGCCACAGTGTGAGAACAGCCAGAACAGGAGGCAAATACTTCTAGTCTGTTTCTAGAGAGATGTTCCAGCGTTCTTTTATTCCCTATATGTGTTATGGGGCTTTAGGTCAGACACAAACTATTTTTTTTTAATTTAAAAAAATGCTTAGGCTTGTTGTAGGAGGGGACTGTTTTAGTCCTGTTCCACCTTAAAGGTTTAGGATACCTTGCAACCTATTGCAAGAAAAGCATGTACTCTACTATTTAATCCAATACCCTAAAACCATTGCAAACAAAAGGTATTTTTGCAACACTGTAGGCTGCTGCTTAGGTTTAGGCTTTGGTGCTTTTCCAGTGGGTAAGAGCTCTGCAATTGCAAGGGAAAGGAAGCAGCCACCGCGCATGACCCTATTCTTTACATTTTCAATTGCAAAAGCTGGCCAAAGACTGGAACTTCATCACTGTTTGCATGAGGCATCTTCCCACATGGTTTGATCACTTTCAGGCACACCTCTTCTTTAATAATAATATAATAATAATTTATTATTTGTACCCCGCCCATCTGGCCGGGTCCCCCCAGCCACTCTGGGCGGCTTCCAACAAACACTAAAATACATTAAAATATCACACATTAAAAACTTCCCTAAACAGGGCTGCCTTCAGGTGTTTTCTAAATGTCAGGTAGTTATTTATCTCTTTGACATGGGATGGGAGTGTGTTCCACAGGGCGGGCGCCACTACCGAGAAGGCCCTCTGCCTGGTTCCCTGTAGCTTTGCTTCTTGCAGTAAGGGAACCGCCAGAAGGCCCTCGGCGCTAGATCTCAGTGTCCGGGCTGAACGGTGGGGGTGGAGACGCTCCTTCAGGTATACAGGACCGAGGCCGTTTAGGGCTTTAAAGGTCAGCACCAACACTTTGAATTGTGCTCGGAAACGTACTGGGAGCCAATGTAGATCTCTCAGGATCTTTAGGTGTGCAGGGAAAGAGCAGCAGGGTTCCAGATTGTCTCACAAGGAACATCTATATTATTTCCAACAGGTATCTGGCCTATCTGAGTTAGGTTTTGTTTTTTAGATAACCCCCCAAAACATTATCTGGAAATTCTCCAGCCTTACAGTTTGGCAAGAGCCCTGTGACAAAACAAACAAAAAAACAACCTGTTTTATTTTAAAGCCCTTGAGGAAAGTGTTAAGGTCTTGAATTATCTATAATGTGTGATGACTTCTCTGGCCACCCATCAGTTTCCAGAGCTGAAACGGCTTCTGAAATATAGGACAATATATTTCTTACTACTCAAAAAGTGTACACTTTTCTTTTCTTAGTGTGATTCTCCATGCAGATAAAACACCTGCCTCACTGCTTCAAATAGCAACCCATTTGATGACATGAATGCACTAATGAAAAGCTGATGATTAGAGTGTTGCTGACCTTGTGACACCTTAACCCTATAGCAAAATTCCTATTATTCACACAACTTGCAATCAATCCCTTGAAGTAGAATTCAAAGGGAATTGCTCATCCATGCAGAAAACACATGATTTTTGTGATGTTATGTCTTTCAGGTTGTGGTTTCCTTTAGGAATGCTTTTTTTTTTTTAAATAAAAAAAACTGTTATGCCAAAAATGCAATTCCAAAATATTGGTAGACTACTTATGTATGCATATTGGTTTTATTTTCAACAATTTTCTGATATAACAGAACATTGTTTTGAGTTGAGGAGAGGCAATTTCCAACTGTGCAGTGTAGGCATTACTCTTGTACTTTATAACCCAAGAAAGAAATGTATATTTTTATAAGAGGATACAAATGTATTTTTTTTAAGTCTCATTTATTTCAGTGGACAAAAGGTTTGCATCTGAGTCAATTTTCCATTGAAATTAGCAAGCTTTGACTGGACTGTGCCCAAAGAGCTGAACAATCAGATCAATCAAAATAATATATCTTTACATAACTTAGCATTGCTGTTCCCAAACTGCCAGCTGCATAATTTATTGTAGGGTTAAGGAGAGCTGACACTTATAATTCAATTTCTTGCCAGAAACCTACACATAAATTGAGCCTTTGCCAGCTGTGTTTATTACCTTCTGTACATTACCAATGGCAGATACAATAATCTAACAAGTGCAAAGTGATTTGGCTAAAAATGTGGCTTCGTGAGAATCTGTCTTCTTTATCCACAGGCAGGGTCACCGCAAGACATTTTGTAGCCTGAGGATGGAGATGATGATGATGATGATGATGATGATGATGATGATGATTGCTACCCATCTGACTAGGTTGCCCCAGCCACACTGGGCAGGTTCCAGTAAATTATAAAACCACAGTAAAACATCAGACATTAAAAACTTCCCTATACAGGACTGCAATCAGATGTCTTCTAAAAGTCAGATAGTTGTTAATTTCATCCCCCACCCTCCTGCATGGTCTCCCCCACCCTGCACTTTTACGTACAAAAGCCTGGCAGCTAAATCTTACTTCAGCACTCACTACCTCCCTTGCACCTGAGAGCAGCAGACTAGCTGAGGGCAGGGACACAGGCCAGGCTGTGTGGCTGCCTTAGGTGACTGCTTCATTCTGTCTAATGGTAGGGCTGGCACTACCCACATAGGTGTTGGACAAGGCTCTTATTTCATACTCTAGTCAGGGCCAACACAAGATATTTTGCTGCCTGAGGCAAAGGAAAAGAGAAGCCAATCAGTCTGGTAGTAGAATCTCACTTCAAAACTGGCAACATCCTCCACACTTGAGGGTAGTGGTCTAGCTGAGAGGATGCAGGCGGGACAAATGGTACCACACTACTCTGTCCCAATACCTCACCACCATTCCTCATCCCCACCTGACTCTGCTCCAACTCCATGAAGAGCTCCTCAGTAAGATATCCATGGGATGTTCTCTTTTTCTAAAAAAAAAAAAGAAAGAAAAGAAAAAAGGCAGCTTCATTGTTATAACGTTACAAATATTCCACTCGACATAGTCATCTGCCATTGTTTTTGTGGGTGAGTAACTCTTGGGGTCAAACTAGCTTATGATATCAAATTAACTACTCAGCTATCCTCTACTTCCTCTTCTTCATCCATCAAGCGCAATTTGTTTCTGCAAAAAGTCAGTGGTAATTTAAAAAAAAACACGGTGCAGCCATATGGCACAGCAAACTTCAATTCATAAAATTTGTCCTTTCCCTAATGGGAAACTGCATGGCATTGGTGTGGAAGGGAAACATTCAATTGCTTTTTGTAAAAATAAAAATAAAAATAAAATTCTCATTCACATTTTTAAAAAGCAAATCCAGTTCTTCCTGCCTTTGAAGCCTGCTACCCCAACACCACCCAGCTCACATACACTGTAATCCTATACCTGTCCCCTCAGAAGCAAGTGTTGTTGAGTTCAGTGAGACTTGCTGCCAGAGAAGCATGTATATTGCTGTAGCCATATTCACATTGGTATAAGGCTGCCTTAGGCCTGATTCACCTGAATGATGTAATGTTTGACATTTTGTGACAACCCATATTCATTGCAAGCAGGTCACATAAACCAAATTGAGTGGACGGATACACAGAGGGTAGATCAATTTGAAACCACTTGTTCCAGTAGTCCTGCGACTCATTTCACATCAGTTGAATCTGTCTTGATTTAGACTAGTATGAGAGAAATCCAGCCATCTCCCCTCCTCCTCCTCCTCTACCTGGCAGCTCACGGAAGCAGCTTTCTGATTTTCATAAAAATGTACTTGTCGTCAAATGGCTCTTGCAAAATTTGACAGAAGCTATCTTAATCTCTCTCTCCCATCTTTTGAATATTATCCCACCAATCTGTTTGGTCGAGTGTGGGGAAGATTGTACACTTCAATAAGGGAAGGGATTAAGAATCAGGAAGAGTAATGGAAACAGATGACAGAATTCAAATCACTAGCGCACAGGTCACAGATGAGCTCTCTGAGCACATGGAAGCACTTTAGAAGGTAATCAAGAGAGGTCAAAACATTAAATTACTTCCCACCATGTTCATAGTTTGCTGCCATACAAGAAAGCATTACAGAAACCCGTTTTCCCCCTGCTTCGGGCTGTAACGTTTTCCTCATTACAAAACCAGCAAATGGAATTTCAGAGTACATTTGGCTTGACTCTGACTACATCAATGACTTCAGTGGGGTTAATATTGGAGTTATATCTCTGCAAATCTGCTATCACTGAGATGAGAACCAGAGACTACCCATAAGTCGAAAAGCTGGCTTGAAGATATGCAGGTACGTTTCTGACTCCCATAAATTCAGAGAGAATGTGCGTGCCACAGAATAATTGTTCATCTTTAATCATTCATGCTGTGTGAAAACTCTGCAAGGAAACAAGTCCCCAGTCCGTTATTAAACTTGTTTTCTGTTACATTATTTACCCATTATTTTGAGTTTGGGATTTGAGAATAAAGGGTATTGTGTTTTGCTTTGCAACAATTAAACGCAGCATATCTCGAATGGAAAAGATGAGTAATTTTACAGTGGGCCGCATACCCCTGTGCATTGCGCTCTAAATATAATACCAGAAAATAAGAGCAGGGAGGTAACAAGGTGCTAACAAGCTGTAATGAGTTATTTTTGCAGCAACAACAAAAAAATACCCCCTAACAGCCCATTTGCTACTGGCCCTGCACATATGCACTGCTTATATCTGTTATGTATAGCTGATTAAAACTCTGATTCTGCAGTTCTGTCCCACCTCACCAGCCATTGCTGGATTATCCAATCGGTAGACTAAAATGTGCTTAGGCATAGGGCACCAGCAAAGCAGGGGCACCAAAAAAAGAGTTCGTTTTTGTTTTTAGAATTTGGCAACAACAACAACAACAACCCACTGATGGTTGCTAACTGCTCTGCAGAATGCTCTCTGGCAGCTAAAAATAATAAAACCCTCACAGAACAACAGTGTGTCAAGACAGACTTGATTTGATTTTCCTGCTGTGTATGGAAGCAGACATGCTTCATCGAGTCAACGTCAACGGACTTATCCAAAATTTTGCAATCAGAAAACCTAGAAAAAGCTGTTTTAATTTCAGCATGCATGTAAGTTTTGCGTCAGTTTAAAAAATAACTTTTTATTTTATGTTTTAGCATTGTTGGTTTTTTTAATTATGTATGGGGGCACCAGAATATCTTCAGTGCTTAGGGCTTCTGAAGGTCTTGATGCAGCCCCGACAGCAGCCACAGCTGGTGTTTTCAATACACCACAAAGAAATGCAGTTGAAACAAGTGGTGGGTGTGGGTGTGTATACAAATCTGTCAGTTTCAGTTTCTTCCAATTTCTCATTTTTCCACTCTTAAGCTCAGTTCTTTGATGAATTTCTTGAAAAGTCCTCATTAAAATTCACCAGCATTGTAAACCTTATACAGTCATACCTTGGAAGTCAAATGCCTTGCCAGTCGAACGTTTTGGCTCCTGAACACCGCAAACCCAGAAGTGATTGTGCCGGTTTGTGAACGTTCTTTGGAACCCGAACGTCCGATGGGGCTTCCGCAGCTTCCGATTGGCTGCAGGAGCTTCCTGCAGCCAATCAGAAGCCGTGCCTTGGTTCCCAAACTTTTTGGAAGTCGAACAGACTTCCGGAACGGATTCCGTTCAAGTTCTGAGGTACCATTGTAGTGGGAAATCACGTTGGCGAAAGATGGGACTCCACAGCGCCATCTGGTGTCACAGTGTTATAACACTTATAAAACGCTTTTTGTTAATTAATGTAGCTGAGTCCACTATCTCTTCTTCAGTGTTCATGGAGATGCAGCCATTGCAGTCAAGTCACTCACAAACAAAACAAAATGGAGAATGTAATAAGATAACTTCCATGTGACCAGAGTTAACCATTCACACGAGAGTTATTGGGGAACATTCCAGAAATAAACACACAGTAATGCATTTAAGCATTCCCAATTTCAGTAAATCACTATATTTAACATAACTATGCTTCAGCCTGTGTACGGATTTTCAGAGGTGTGAATTAGGCAGGTTCCAATTAAAATGCAAACCAATCTTGATTTCTCATACACCCCTACTGAGGGAACTCCATTTTTAGCGCAGAACACTTTGTAAGTGCTTAAGGGATTCTGTATTTGTCTTTCAATAATTTCAACAGGAAAGTAATACAGGAAAAAGTAAAGCAAAATTAAAGAATATGTATTTAAAACTTGTAGATAATGACTTGTGTGTAATTTTGCATAAGGCTGTGTGATTCCATTTGCATCCTTGTAGAAGTTTTTATTTTAGGATTTGTTAAAATAAACACCCAATGTAGACATAAATTAGCTGGAGCACAGCAGTAGCAACACACAAAGATTCTTATTTTTTTGCACTTGCAAAATATATGCTTCCAGAAAAATATGCATTTGCATTGTTGCTTGTTCCTGCAAGACTTCAGCCTATTAGTTCCCTTTTGGAAATACAAAGGTGGTTTTATCGGCAAATTACATTAATTGTTCTACCTCCTAGACAAAGGCGCAAGTCACTTAGCTGTTTCTACAAGCCATAACATGCCATTTGGCACTTTATGGGAAAACTCATTACTGAACAATTCATTATTGTATTGGATTGAATTGGCAGTGATCATCTTGGCAAGGATGCCAGTGGAATCAGAGTAGTCAGGCTAAATATAATTATGTAAATAAATGCCTGTGCAAAAAAAGTGATGTTGCTGCTGTGCTGACCATAATGCAAACATTACTTGGGGGAGGTTCTCTTATAGTTTTTCAACCACAAGCACCAGATGGCAGGAAGCCCTTCACATGGTATAGGCTATCTGTATTTATATCCAGTGCTGGGTGCAATGCCGGGCTGAATGAGGACACACAAATGGAGTCCTGGCAAGATGCAGGCTCTGTGGGTGAGTGGCTCCAGCATCTGAGAAATAGGCCAGTTGCCAGAAGCAGATCTCTGGATGGGATGGAGTCACCCATCCCTAGCTTCCCAGCAGCATAGCTGTCAACCCTCCCTTTTTTTGCAGGAAACTCCCTGATTCCAATGCCGTTTCCCCGCTGCTATCCCGGATTGTTGATATCCCTTAAATTTCCCACATTTCAAAGGAAGCAGCTCTTCTCCCTCCCTGCCAGCCAGGGAGGCTCCTCAGCTGCGTTGCTCGGCTGCCAATAAGGAGTCTGAGACCGACTGGGGGTGGAGCTTGCATGCCTTGTGTATCCAGACCCTCATGCCCAACCAGACAGACTGTTTGATTATTATTTGCCGGCTTTAATTGAAAGTTAATTTTATTGTGTGCTATTATATTGTAATAGATTGTTGAGTTTTACTTTATGTGATATAAGTCGTTCCATTTTAAAGGTATGTTTTATTATGACTTTCTGTGTTTGATTATTATAAGGTACGTGTTTTTTTGCTGTATGTTTTGTTGCTGTCAACCGCCTTGTGTGTAGTAAATATAGAAAGGCAGCATACAAATTAAAAGTGAAATGAAAAATGAAATGAAAGAAGGGTAAGTGTGAAGGAACCAGCCTGCTGTGCAAAGGTAGAATTGGCATTTATTGCTTTGGCCACTTGTGTCTCTGGATCCTCCCATGTGGCCCCTGGGTGGTTCCCCACAAGGAAATGTGGCCCTTGGACTGAAATAAGGTTCCACATCCTTGAGCTATTTTGCCTGTTTCTTATCTTTCCCTAGTCTTTGGCATGGGTGCATAGCTTTTTAAAACAATCTGCCATATCCCACATGGTTCTAAAGAAGCAAAGTTTCAACCTTATAGATAACGTTCTGACTTTCATATGGTGTAAATAACAGCCATCACAACATATGCAGATGTATCACTGCCCTGAAGAATATCTCCAGCCACAGTAGACATCCCGCCCCCACCCCCCTGTTCTGTTCAGTAACTACAGTACAACTTTAGCTGTTTGGGGGAAATAATCTAAATGCTAATATTATATATAGCATCACCACCACCATTCGAATAAAAATTGTTAACAGCAAAACAAGCTATGTAGTTCTTTTGTGGTTAGTCACAGTCCTCATTTCTTCTTCTTCTTAGCATTTTAGCTCCGTGTATTGTTACTAGCCAACATAAAATATGTGCAAAAGAAAGAAGAAAAAGATATAGGATATGCCGTGCAGCTGAATTAATGTTTTTGTTGGACTCGCAGTATGTTTCCTCTGCAAAAATGAATATATAAAATGGCATCCTGTAACCCAGCAAGTCTGCTCCTCAGGCAGCCTGGGCAATATCTGCTGAGTTCTGAGCCAAACAAGAATTCCATCCCCCTGGCTTCCCCACACACACTCCACCGCTATTCCGTAGCTGAGCAATATCCTCGTCCTTGTTCTGCATAACGAATAGAACTGTTTCCAAAACGAAATCTGCTACCCGGTACATGTTCATTAGAGGTTGTACAGGTGGCTTTGTTGGCCTAATGCACAGATGGCACTGGATTTTCAACAGCTGTTGAAGCCTTACTCAGCCATGCCAAGCCACCAGCAAGCAAAGGCAAGATGATTTTCTTTTTGACAAAGAAGTGGGTTCATACTACTGGTAGTGACCAGAGTGGTGGGGGCGGGGAGCAGCAGAGCACACAGAACAACACATTGTGCCACCTGAGGTTAGGGTCGCCATACGTCCAGAATTTCCCAGGCATGTCTGGGATTCGGCTGTTGGGAACCTTGTTTTGGGTGGAAATAGCTTAAATGTCTGGGGAAATCCAGACGTATGGCAACCCATTTCAGAAGTGTAGACCAGGCTTCCTCAACCTCGCCCTCCAGATGTTTTAAGACTACAATTCCCAGCATCCCTGACCACTGGTCCTACTAGCTAGGGATCATGGGAGTTGTGGGAGCTAGAGGGCCGAGGTTGAGGAAGCCTGGTGTAGACTTTGATGAATTTCCTTTGAAATAGCTCAAAAACTTCTTTTTTTGTTGTTGTTGAGATCTTGGAAAGAAAAAAATCAACAACTTTACTCCCTCCGCCCCCAAAAAGTCCAACAACTTTTGTGTTCGGGCTGTCACTTTTTGAAATGTGGCAACCCTACCTGAGGTGGGGCATCCTCGGGTCAAGCATTTCTGGCAAGGAGCCACCGGAACCTCCACCATCTTCCCTCCTCCTGACCATGCCATGCCTTGAGAAAGGGGTCCTTCCCTCCCTCCACTTCTTTAGAGAGGCTTTGTGGGTGATGTGGCCCTGGGAACTGCCTGTTCCATCTCTGCTTTGCCATGACAGTGGCAAATCCTGCTTTAACTTTAACCACCCTTCCTTGCAAGCAGGCCAGTGGGGGGGGGTGTGGAGCAGGAAGAGATTGAGGGCCCCACAGGTGATAGATTGGGGTGGCAGAGCTTACCACCTGCCACTTGTAGTGACCTGAGATGCATGCTTCGTTCTGCCTTATTGTAGGATCAGCCCCGTAGAGCAGAAGGTGGAAAGTTAACCTCCCCCACTTTTGCTCACCTTTGCGGTTCAAAGGGACCATGGGAGAAGTTTGCATCGCTATATCAATTGGAGCAGCAGTCATCAAGTGACAAATATACAGGCTCGTGCCACCCCAGAAGTGGGCGTATTGAATATCTTCCAAGACAATAACACACACTTGCAGTACAAAGAACTCACAAGCCACCTACTCTCAAGCAGTCAGGAGCATCCAACTAGAGATGGGAGGGACCAGTGTCTAGGAATGAACATGGACCACTGGTACCAAGCCGTAAGGGAAACAGCCCTACTAGAGGAGCTAACCAATACAGTGGTCCCTCGACTTACGAATTTAATCCGTTCCGAATGGACATTCGTAGGTCGAAAAGTTTGTAAGTCGAAAAAAGCGATTTCCCATAGGAATGCATTGGGAGAAAAAATATTCGGAAAAATTCGTAAGTCGAGGAAACCGCATCTAAAATTCGTAAGTTGAGGAAACCGCATCTTAAACTGGCAACAATTTCCATTCAGATGTCGAAAAAATTGTAGGTGTGCGGCCACTTTTTTCATTCGTAAATCGAAAAATTCGGATGTCGAGTATTTCGTAAGTCGAGGGACCACTGTAAATCGAAACAAGCACGGGGACAAACAAAAGAGGATGCCTTCATCCCGGGGTGGCGCTCCTCTTTCTTACATACACAGCCCAACAAGACAACAGCAACCCACCAACGGCATACGAATCAATATGGCTAACTTGACCCAAGAACCTCTCCCACCTCTCTCAGACGCAAACAAAACTCACTGCAGTCAACTGAAGGCAACCAGCCAGGCCCCTGCCCCCCCCAATCTCTCTCACCGCCAATGAAAACTAATAAATGAATAGAAAGAGGACCTACCCACGTGACGCTGACGCAAAAACCTTGCACATACACTGTGTAAAAGAATGAAAGTTTACCACCACGCCTTCTCTCTCCCCACCTCTCTTCTCCCCCAACCTTCTTCTGTATTTGACATTAGTGTATCACTATGTGTATGAATTGAAAAGCAGAGATGCTGTAAGTACTTTTGTAACGCAAAAAAAATCTTTAATAAGAACAAATTAAATATATATATATACAGGCACGTGTAAAGCATTCTTGTATCCCACCCCATGACACACAAATACACCAATTTCATATTTCCCCCCTTTCTCCTCTATATCAGCTCCTGCATTTTCCATCACCTTTGCTCCCAATGTGACACTGTAGACCTAATGAAGAGATCTGAATGGCATCCCCATTGCATCCGGTCTTTCCTTCGCCTGAATTCGAACAGAGCAATGGGAAAGATACTCTGGGGGCATCTTAAGAGACATTCAGCAGGCATCCTCATTAGCGTCTCTGAACTTCAGAGGGGGGGAAATGCCATCCACGTACCATCTGGAGGCCATTTGTAAGAAGGCTTGTAGACAAGGCTTGTAGACTTGTCTGCACACATTCTTCAGCAAACAGCAGGAGACCCCATGAATACCATGGAAATAATCTATTTATTTAGAAATCCTAAGAGAAAGCCTAATTGGTTAAAATGCTGTGAAATTGCTTTCCCGCATCTGAGCTCGATTCAAATGCAGAAGCATTTGAAATAATTACAAGCTATCTGCTCGCAGAGACTCCATAATACATGTGAGAATCGGGAAACGAGTCACTTCAAAATAAGAAAACACTTTCAAGAGTGTGGCCTCCATGTTTTTTAGGTGATACTGTACAGCCCAGATTACACACGTCTGTTTACTGCCCTGCAGAGAGAGAGAAAACAAGCTTGTGAGCACACGGAATGCAGGCACACAAGTGAACCAGTTCCTTCCAGCTGGAACTAGGTTGTTGCTATAGCAACACCCAAATGACAGACAGGTTTTTTTTTAATGTGCCCAGGTCTCCTGTGATAACAGAGCTTCCAGGATTCTGTCTGCCCGCCCCCATCCCCATCCCCTGCAAAAACGGTTTCAAAAACCTGTTAGAATGCAAATGCCACATTGTTTTAAGAGCTAGCTTTTAAACACACTCTCGTTCCTTTTAAATGCAGCGTTGTGCCCAAACTGTCATCAATGTTTAAAGCGCTGCTGCTCCAATCTGATACCACGCAATCTAAACTAAAACCTTTATGTGCACACTTGCAGATGTGCTACTTTGTTGTTCTGTTCCATGCGGAACAGGAGAGGTGTGGGAATACGGCATGCATTCCTTATTCATTGGTCAGAAGGATGTGTATGGAGGGAGGGGGCAGGGATACCCCTTCAGCACTGCTGGGGGCAATAAGCCTCTGAATGCTCGGGAAGAGCACTGTTGCAGTCAGTTCCCGCTTGTGAGCTTCCTATGGGAATCTGGTTGTCTGCTGTGAGAACAGGATTCTGGACTAGATAGAGCTTTGGCCTGGTCTAGCAAGGCTCTACTTGTGGTCCAATGACAGCACAGGGCAGCAGGCTTTTCAGGCCAACCAGAGGAAATGTATGGGCAGGCATCTCAAATACAGAGAATCAAGTGATATAAAAACACATATATAAAAACACAATAAAACATTAAACTTTTTTTTTTAACTTTCCTATGCAGAGCTGCCTTCAGATGTCTTCTAAAGGTTGTATAGTTACTTATCTCCTTGACTTGGGAGTCACATAACTCCATACCTGCCAACATTTCTCCGATGAAAATACGGACATCCTACCACACCCTCCAACATTTCTCCAATGAAAATAGGGATGTCCTAAGGCAGTGATAGCTAACCTTGACACTCCAGATGTTTTGGAACTACAACTCCCATCATCCCTAGCTAACAGGATCAGTGGTCAGGGATGATGGGAGTTGTAGTCCCAAAACATCTGGAGTGCCAAGGTTAGCCATCACTGTCCTAAGGAAAAGTGTCCTGCCAACCTAGAAGTTCGAAAGCACAAAGTGCAAGTAGATAAATAGGTACTGCTCCGGTGGGAAGGTAAACGGCGTTTCCGTGCGCTGCTCTGGTTCGCCAGAAGCGGCTTAGTCATGCTGGCCACATGACCCGGAAGCTGTACGCCGGCTCCCTTGGCCTATAGAGTGAGATGAGTGCCGCAACCCCAGAGTCATCCACGACTGGACCTAATGGTCAGGGGTCCCTTTACCTTTAAGGAAAAGTGGGACATTCCAGGAACAAATCAGAAACCGGGACATCTTCTGTAAATCCAGGACTGTCATTGGAAAATATGGACACTTGGCGGATCTGTTGCTCCTCAGAGCTTGACTCTGTACAACCTTTTTTTTAAAAAAAGGAGAGAGAGAGAGAGAGAGAGAGAGAGAGAGAGAGAGAGAGAGAGAGAGAATGGTGGGGGATCAAAATGACACTTGGTGCCAGACACTTGTATAGTGTCCGTAATTCCTGTAACCTACCATTCTATATTAGGTAGCTTCTAGGTAGGAGTTTATGCTGCAGCCATGCAACTCATCAAGAGTGTAGAATTCTGGCTGTATTCTGTAACACAGAGACCCGAAGAAGAATATGCCCTCATGTGTGTCTTTCAAACATTCCCATATTGCATAGAGGAATAGAGAGATAAATCTTTTAGCAGCAGCCAAGCCTGGCATGTGGCTTTCTCGCAGAAAGTGGGCAGAAATAATTTTGTCCTTCAGAAAGTGATCTGCTCTGTTTGGAAAGGGAACCAGAGGTGGATGAAAAAGCATATATCTTGGGAATCCTTCACTGCAAAGAACATCCAGCATCTGTCAATGTCTCTGACATGTTCAACTCTTCCAAATCCGACAAAGGGAGAAGCTGCATTAAGTAGCATAAGCAGGGAGGAAATAGATTACTAAACTAGGGAGAGAGCCACTCTAAAAGCAAGAACAAATGCAAACTTCCTCTTTCTTTTTCTTCAAGCCAATGAATAGCATCTGAGAGCAATTGTGCATGTCTCTAATGTGGTACAGCAAACAGACGTTTCAATTCCTTTGATTCAGATTGGCACCACTGCAGTTTTGAGAGGGAGAAACTAAACCTGCGTTGAATATCCCAGAACTGGCTGTATTAATTTATTTAAGGGAGTTACACAATCTCTTTCCTAATAAATCCCCAGCGCATAAGTTGCATTTACCCCCACAGCTGCTGTGCAATGAGTCGGCATTCTCAGTGAACCATCAGACACAATCCCAGAATCCCTTTCCTGATTAGTCACCTCAGTTTATTACCTCATCCATGGCATGTGTTAAGTTAGGGGAATAATCATCATCGTTATTTTAGTGTATCACTTTGCAGTTACTTGCATTGAACTTCGTTTGATATTTTGTTGCCCAGTCCCCCAGTTTGGACTACATGTGAGAGATGGTCATTTGGGAACTCTTTGAAGTCCACTTTCAAGTCCACCATACCGAATACTTTGGTATTACCCATAAACTTGGCCACATCACTGACTCTGGACATGAAGTTTGATTCCTAACAGTGGTCAAGAGTGAGCCCAGGAAAATATGAGACAGGAAAAAATGGGAGCTCTGTGTTTCCTATGCTTTGTAGGGATTTGCACTGGCAATTTCCATCTGAAAAAACTGAACAAATCTCACTGGCATGGGGCTTCTGGCTTTGTGTTCTTTAACAAGCCTTTGGATGGATAAACATTTTCCCCCTTTCTTTTTTATTTTTTGACAAAGTAATAATCATAAATAAATAAGAATAAAAATGTGCACCCCACCACCGAGACCATTCCATTGTAACTATCCCACCTCCCAAAATTTCAACACCTCTCGCGATGGTTTGACCCCTTTCCATTTTAACAGTACAAATTCTACATCACCCTCCATATCTCCTCAAAATAATTTCTCCTGCATATTCCCCGTCTTACCTTAATGGAACATGTTAATTTATCATTAATAGCTATATCATGGATAAACATTTTTTAAAATTCTGTAAGCCACTTTGGACATCCTTCATTGAAAAGCCAAGTAGGAATATTTAAAACAAAATAAACACATTGAAAGTAAAAATATGCCCTGTTGCAATCAGGAATGTGCAGTATACAGTATGTGCTGGGGAGACAGGGACAACCCTGGCTGTATGAACAGGCAAATGAGATACATTTCTGACCCCTTACCAGCAACCTTCTGTGTGAGATTTCTCTAGGCTTTCATAGAGTGACTAGTGCCTCTGCAGACTTCAGCATTCCTGTCACACTCCGTTTCCAGTCAGCTCAACTCACTCTGGGCAATGCATCCCCTTTTACAGCTTATGCTTTGAAGGGTGCCTCAGTTACTTCTTGGCATTGCAGCCCAGTTGCCTGAGGCAACATTACAATCCTTAGGGGAACTCTGCCATCATTTAGAAGGGGGGGGAAGCAGGGAAACCTAACAGGGGGCATAACGTTCCTTTAGAAGTAATTTCATTTTAATTTGAACTGATATAAAGTCCAGGAGGAAGGATTTGAAGGAAGAAGACAAGTAATATCTGCTAATAGGAGCACTTATCACCCAAACAGCTAAGTTCTTCATCAGTAATGACTGCAGCTGCAATCCCGACTCTTCTGAAATCAGTGGGGAAAGGCCTTTTTCGTGGGAATCACTAAGAACGCAATCACGATCTGCATATTGCATTAGTGAGATTGGGGTTTTTTCTTCTCATCTATTTCACAGAATAGCCAGAGGAATTCAGTCAAGAGAAAAGACGGGCATGACTATGTACTTAAAAGCCTTTGCGCTTGGCGGTGGTGGCCGCGATGGTGATCGCCACCGCTGCCATCGTAGTAAATGCACAGCTGTCATTTGGTTGTTGCTGGGAATCCAAGTCCATCTGATGGCTACGGTGGGAAATCACATTTTCAGAAAAGAACAAGAAACAGGAGGTAAGCCATTGACAAAACAAGGCGGAAAGGCTGCTTCCTTTAAAGAGATTAAGCACTGCTGGAGGTGAAATCCAGCCATTGAAGATCAGAAGTGGTGACTCCTCTGGTGTTGTGGAGTGGAAGGGGAACCAGGGCTGGCATGACGAGCACAACCCAGTGTCATGCACTGGCTGGATGTAAAGGAGTGGTGGGAGGCACCAGCTGGGGAACCCCCCCCCAAGAGAACACCCAGGGGAAGAAGGCTCAGAGCCAGGGGATTGGTGGTGGGATGACAATGAGTGTGTGATGGCCTGGGATTCAGACTCAAATGCTGAACCTGGGGGATCCCAGCCTGCACAGGATTCCCAGCCTCCAGAAGTTCCCGCAGGAGGAGTGCTCGCCTCCAGGCCAGGAGAGGCAAGTCACCAGAGAATCAGGGCCGCCCTATGCCTCGGGGCAGATAAAAGCCGGCCAGCCCCAGCCCCAAGTTGCAGAAGCAACATTGTTGGTGACCAGTTCCTGCCAGTGTTCCTGCTTGAAACCTGTCCTGGTTTCCTGCCTGAGCTCCTGACCCGCCCTGGTTCCCTGCTTGCCTACCTGTTCCCAACTTTGCCTGACTCCCTGCCCTGCACCAGGCTTCAGTGACTACGGACTGCCTTTATGTTGCGCCTCTGACCACGGACCGGACTTGGACCTCGCCTTTCGGGTAACCCATGGGACCAGCACAGAGTGGTCAGGGGGAGAAGAGGGGGCAGACTGGACACAGGAATCACACAAGAGGAGGGACATTGGAGACCGACAGAGGCAATGACAATGGGGAAAAGAGGAGAGCATCACCTGAACAGTGGAGGAGCATGTGGGTCATGCTGGGTGGCTGCCGTGATGGGAGGAGGCAATGGCAAGGGGTGCTTTGGGAGAACGATCATTGCCAACACCTAGGAACCACCAGGGGCAGAAGCCTGCAGCGTAGCTAGCTAGTGAACAAGAACCATCAGTCCTGGTATTGGGACTGAGAACATCTCCGTGGCCATTGCGGCACATGGCCTGCTGACCTCGGCATCGGGCACCTGCCTTTCTTTGTCCACTAGTTCTGTCTGATTGTGCTATGGAAAGCACTTCTGGTCTCCAAAAGTGGCAGGAGGCTCTCTGAAGATGTGCAGGTGTCCCTGAAGATGTGCAGGTGTTCTGGGATATCCGTAGGTGGTAGCCACAAGGCATGACAATAAGGAAGACAAGGGAGCAAAGCAGACACAGCAGGCAAGGCAGGCAAACTGGTGCAGCACCAAGGACAGCTCCTAGGGAGCAGCTCAGGTAGCATCCCCACCACATTTGAAGGACATGGCTTCCCCTCCGCAAATCCTAGTTTGTTAAGGATGCTGGGAACTGCAGCTCTGTGAGGGGTAAACCACAGTGTCCAGGATTCTTTGTGGGAAGCCATTGCTATTAAAGTGCTAAAATTGTGCTTCAGATGCATTGTGTGGGTGTGACCTCGCTCTGACAAAGACAAAGCCTTTTAAGCTTCTGCCTCCAGTCCACCCCTCCTAAGCTTGGCCACCTTTCCTGAAGTGTGGAGACAACACCCCTGGCCTGCAGATGGGCACATCTTTTCCTCTCAGTGGCCTCCTCCTGCACTGTAGTGCAGGCTTCAGCTTGTTGGGCTCAGGTAGAAGCACTCCTGAGGCTCCTGCTCATCAGTTTCCAACTCATCTGGCTCCTAAACAGCAAGATCAGGTTCAATGACAGGAACCCAGCCATCAGCACCATGACAACAGGTTCAGTTAGCTCCTCCTCCTCCTCTGAGCCTGTGGCAGGGGCCAAGACAGTGAGGATGGCATTGATGGAATCCACACTTAGAAAGTGCAGGTATATGATCAGGAGAATACAGTCGTACCTTGGTTTTCGAACAGCTTAGTTCTCAGACGTTTTGGCTCCCGAACGCCACAAACCCAGAAGTGACTGTTCCAGTTTGCAAACTATTTTTTGAAGCCGAACTTCTGACGGGGCTTCCACAGCTTCTGATTGGCTGCAGGAAGCTCCTGCAGCCAATCAGAAGCCGCACGGGTTTCCCAATGTTTTGGAAGTCAAACAGACCTCCAGAACGGATTCCGTTCAACTTCCAAGGTACGACTGCACTGACTAGTTTGAAAACCAATTTTTGCCTTGCTAATCAATAAAATAAACAGGTTTATCAGTGGGACTCATTTGTATGGATGAGAATATGGCTCAATTTTACATTAACTGTGAAGCTGTTCCTCCAGTGTTCCTCCAGACAGTTGTGAGCAAAGGTTAGTAGAAAAGTTTTACAATCCCGATTTATGAAGAGTTTCAGACATAAAAATAATAACAATACAGGCATAAAACCACCAAAGAAAACATTCTACTTTTATTGTAAACTGAGCTATGCATGAGGTTTGGTGAAGGATAAGAAAATGCAGAAGAGGAAAAGATTTGTGATGGCAGATTGTAAGGAATTTTATTACATCAGATTAATTTGACGGATGTGTATCAGATTATTAAAAGGAATACACAGCTCATTCTGAATTGGAAAAGCAGTCTCTAGGCCACTCTGTGGCCATCCAGTTGTTGGACTGCATCTCCCATCAGCCTCAGCCAACATGGCCAATGGTCAGAGAAGCAAAAAGATGTCTAGAGGCTTCCTGGCACCTTCTCTTTCATGAACAAGTTCTTCCCTGCTGTTCTGTACTACTTATCAGAAAGAATAAGTGACAGAAAGAATCTCGTTCATGTGAAGAAAGCCAGTTGGTGCAGGTGAAGAAGAAAAAGAGAAGGGAAATGACCCCGTGAAAAACCCCTGAAACGAGGTAAATGTGAATTCCAATAATGTGTTAAATTAATCTCAAAAATATCTTTTTAAAGTTGATTTCAAACAGATATGCTTAGACACATATAACTAAATGTATTAAATACTCTCAAAAAATATTTTTAAAGTTGCTTTCAAACAGAAATGCTCAGACACATGTAACTAACTCAAAAGATTGTAAATAATGAAAAGAACCCTCCAAAAAACTTCAATTGATGAAAATAACTGTAATACAGCCTAAGTGGCTTTCAAAAACTTTTTGGAGTAGCTCCTGAACAGAATTACTCAAAATCGTAGTAAACTGCTTAAGGACAAACCTTGAGGAAGTCATGTCTGGTGGTTCATGTTGGCCACTGTGCATGCTCAGAACTTCAGTCATGGCTTCAAGCCTGAGGTCAGCTGTTAAAGATGATCCCCGATACCCCCACCCCTCAGTAAGTTTATAAGGGAATGATGAAAAGATTCAGGAAGTACACATGGCCAAACCCAAAACGTATCTCTTTCATATTGGCCTGGGTTCTGATGGACATCCAGATCTGATCTGAAGACTGGTGAGGGCATACATAGGAAATCCAATGCCTAAGCTCCAGTTTTTGCGAATTCTAGTCCATTGCTTCAAAATACAATACTGGATCGCGTGTGTTTAAAAGCATATAGGCATTAGTTAGAAATGCCACGATCAAAAATGAGCTGCCTGTACAATTAGATCGCATAGCCCTAGGGGAAACTACATTTTAGATACATGGCATTCCAAGTATTGACACCACTCGCCCTGCCCACCCACCCCCACCCCCGCTTATTTCTATATTAATTTTAAATATATAGATATATATATTTGGTTTTTCAAATTAAAATTTTACAGTCACATGTCCAACTTACAACATAAAAACAAGATTTCAAGGAATCTCTTGGACTTCCCTTCTCCCCTTTGTGGGTCCTATTGTTAATCATTTCCTTCTGCATCTTTTATGATAATCCAAAATATTTTACTTCTCCATTGTGTCTAACATTCACCATTAAACTACAAGTGATATTCCAGTCCTACTAATGATTTTAACTGTTTACAATGGTTTTCAAGATAAGTTATAAAATTTCCCCATTCCTTATTAAAATTTTGGTCTTCCTGATTTCTGATTCTTCCGGTCATTTTGGCCATTTCAGCATAATTCATCAGCTTGTTCTGCCATTCTTCTCTGGTAGGGACTTTTATCTTCTTTCCATTTCTGGGCCAATAACATCTGCGCAGCCATGGTCGCATACATAAACAGCCTTATCTGCTCCCTTGGGATTTTGGCACCTAGAATTCCTAAAATGAATTTCTATATTAAAAGCAGCATCAGGAAGCTGTAATCTTAGATGGGGAATTGGTGGGTGGCAAGAAGGTGCTGGGATGCTTTCCTTGCCAGCCATTTCCTTGCTTGAAATCCACTTCCCCGGCTGCTTTCCCACCTACCGGGGGAAAGATACAAGTGCACAACAAAAGAGTAACCTCAGACTTGCAAACGGAGTAGGTAAAACCAGATACAATTTGTGAATGGCTTTCTTGGCCACTCCCCCAGCTCAAAGAACCTTGCCAACGATCATTCATAGCCCTCCCAGTATTTGTTTAGAAGTGGCAATTGCCAGTGTACAGCACATTTCTTTTGTTACATTGGTGAGAACTATGGTATAGGACTCCCACAGGCAGCTTCAAAGTGCTCTATTTACTTGCGTATGTTTTTCTCCTGTTCTCCGTCTTTCTCATCATAAGCCTAGCAAAATGGTTCCTGCTCTTGGCTCTCTGTCTGAATCCCATCTTGTGCACAGTTGGTTCCTGGAGCAGATATAGATTCAAGCACAGTTTCATTAACGGTATGAAACACGACATTGTAGCACAGCCAGGCGTGTGCAGACCGAGGCTAAGAAAGGGGCATATTGTGCAACAATATGGCATCCACTGATAGCTTTCAAAAGAGATGCTTCATCCTTCCTGAGCAGAGCAGAGACTTCAGATAATGGCAAACGAAAGCCCTGGATATCCAAGAGGGAAAGAGTTGAAAGGGGACTTTTTATGTAAAAGACAGATAAAGGCAGCAGATGAAGAACAAAGGTAGTTTGTACATCTCTCCACCCAAAAGCTAATTCAAAGTCTGAAGAGTTCAACATTTAACAACTCAGATCAAAATGGCACTGATGAAAGATGTATTGATGCAGACCTTTACCTCTGCTGCAGTTGGAGGTGGGGAAACGATTCCATGTCTGGGTTACTGCAGTCGTTTGTTTTGATGTAGTTCAGTCCCCATGTAGTGATGTGGGGATGTATCATGGGGCGAGAGGGAGTTAAACCTATTGAGTCAGTGAGAAGAACCCTTGGACATCTGAAGGAGACTCCAAGAGTCAAAGCAGCTGTGATGCCAATGCTGCTGGACTCATTTCCAACATCATGCAAATTTGGGGTTCCAGAATGCATGGAATCCTGAGTGAGGAGAGGTCTATGTGCGTGGGCTTCCTGTTGCAAATGTCCACAGTCAACACATGGAAGTCAGTGGCAGAGCTCATTGTTGTGCCCAACAGGGGTGAAGCACACATGATCCATTGGTGGGTCATCCTTCATGTGAGCAATGCATGAAGCGGGGGGAGGGGGCTCTTTGTCTCTCTGATGTGCTAAGTTCCTTCTGTTTTCATGTGAGGAGGTTGCTGCAGAGAAATGTAATCACCTTGTAAAATCGGGGTGGTACATATGCTACACAAGGACTGTATCTGATGAAAAATTAGCAGAAGAACAGGCCCCAAACTTATATCAAGTTTAGGAAACCTAATCATGGAGATTTGTTGGTTACAATGAAGCAGTAGAGACTCCTAGAAGATCTTTGTCACAGTTGGAAGTTGTTCTTCTCCAGCAGTGGCCCTCCCATTGAAAAAACCGTCAGATGCACTCTTTTGCTCCTTTTAGAAAGAAAATGTAAACGTTTAAAAAAATATTTGCCAGACATTTTAAGTGGTTTTGTCACTGCTTGGACTGAAGCCTGCTACAAGAGAGAGAAGGGAGACAAGCAAAGCAGCCAAACTCACTTCTTGTTGACTTTACCACCACCACGAAGTAGATGTCTAGATTTTTCACTGGCTACCTCCACTAAATAGAACTTTAATCTTATGTAATTTACTGGTGCCACCTATTTCCAGTAATGGGTGGCACAGCACATAGGCACGGGGTGAATAGCAAGAATAGTTAACCTTGAGAGGAAACAAAAAGCAGACAAAAATGAATGTATCCAGGTATACCTATTTTACACTGCTTCCCCTTATGTGTCCCATCATGGCCATATCCTTCTTCCTTCTTCCTACACATTGTGACACTAACAGCTCTCTTAAAGTGTTTCAGTCCTTTCCCCCCTCTTGAAGCTCTTCAAATACAGCTCATCAAGTTTCTGGCTCTACAACCTTCTAACTAACTGCCTTATTTTTCTAGCTTGACTTGTGTACAGTATTTTTACTCCCCGCCTAACCTTTTTTGCTAGTCAGGAGGAGAGGTTGAGTTTCTATTTTCCCTTAATTGCCAGGTTCCTGGTAGGAACTGTTTAACCTTCCTGTGCACACCTTCCTAAGCAAAACATCCCCTTGTACTTTTAACCTTCCTGTGAACAGTTGACCCTCCTATGCACAATAGTCTTTAAAGCCAAAAAAAAAGCAACCATTTTACAACCCATATTTTACAACCAAAAGCCAAACACAAAAGGGCTAAAGTCATATTCCTGCAAAAGTTTGATCTCTAGTGTATGCATGTTATTTTCTACATTTTGTATTTGCTTTGTTGTTTTACTTATTAATTAAACAATTTATATCTTTATTCTATTATCTGCTTCTTTGAGGATCAAACAGCATTTTATAAATGGAAATGAAATATGGCAGTACAGTAAAATACTAAATGCTCAAAAAAAACTAACTAAATACGTGTTTCCAATTCAGTCAAGGTTATAAAAGAACATTAAGTTTTAAACACATTCCCCATTCTAAGGAGGAAAGAGAACTATGTGTATGTTTTAGGAATCCCACACAGATATTGCTATGTGGGGAAGCAGTCTGAGTTACTAAATGTATAATTAAGGCTGTAATCCTAGCCCCACTTACTTGGGAGTAAACCCCAATGGAATTCAATTGACCTGTTAGGATTGCATTGTTTGTGTTGTAAAGAAAAGTATAGGATTGTAACAATATCCCTCAAAGAAAAGTTGCAATGTACTGAAATCCTGTGGTCTGAAGCAATTTTGTGGTATTGGTTTCGTTAGGGCATTTTTTTGTTTCCCGGAATGCAGGGCTGTAAAATTAATTGGAAGCAAGAGGTGGTGTAATTACAGACACAGCATTGTTTGCCAGCATTCATGATAATAAAACAGTGCAAAAACCTAATGGCTTGCCTCTTCCTCATCCGCACGTCTTAATATTTGATTGAAAAGGGGGGGGGGGAACGGTATTAGAATCCTGCTTCCTACAGGGAAGCACAAATGTCTTTGGGATTATTCAGCTCTCTTTAGTAGTTACTTAAGAACCACAGCAGATGCATTTGCATTGGGCGCCATCTTAGCGCTAGTCAATGGGTGGTTCTAAAGCAGAGATGGGATATCTTAGGGTTACCAGATGTCTGGAATTTCCCAGACATACCCGGAATACAGCAGTCGAAAGCAGTGTCTGGGAGCGGGTGTAGCTCAACTATTTTTCTGTCCGGATTTTCACTTTTTGAAATATGGCAAACCTAGGATATCAATTACCTTCCAGATATTGTTGGACCACAACTCTCATCATCCATGACCATTGACTCAGGATGATGGGAACAGGAGTGCAACAAAAACTGAAGGCCCACAGGTTCCCCATCCTGTTTTAATACCACCTAGGGTGCTTTGCTAGTGGACTCAGACACTAAAGAATTTGAAAGGTAAATCAGATGCAGGAAATCCATGACTGGATCTCCCAACATTACCCCTTTCCCTTAAATTTAGGCTACAAGAGGCCTAAATTTGGTGCTGAGCCAGGTATGTTTTATTCTGTGGAACAAACAGCAGTATTAAGAGTACAGTCTAGATCAGGAGAAAAGCACAAAGTGATTTCTCCGTGAGTTTATCAAAGATTTGGTACCTTGGGCATTGCTTGGTCTCAGTCCATCCCCCCACAAACTCCAAACTGACTTCTCTAGTTTCCTGCAATCAGTCTCACACTCAAGTAGCAGAAATCCTCAGGTTTCTTCTGTTACTATTCATTAATCAGGACCAGTCACAGAGGCAAAGGAGCAAATTCACCAACCCCATAGTTATTTTGTCACCTGAGGCAGGTAACCCCACAAGCTCACCTTTCCCTCCTTGATACTATATTAGTAGAACAATACTAAAAGGTCCAATGATAATCAATTAAATGGCTCAGGATTTTCTTCCCTTCCAGGACACCCAAAATCAGCTACCTGATTGGGGGCAGGCCATTAGAAGGTTTTTTTTTTAAGAAAATAAATCTGAATGTTTGCTGTGATTTTTCCTCCACTGTCTCAATGCACCAGCTAGAAAATAATTGGTACATGCAAATACTTATAAATATGGGGAACTGGAATATCAGCAAAGGGACAAATGGTCTCCACCACTGCAACAGAGAAATTCTCACAGTCAGTTCACTGTTTCTTTCCTGCCACAAAACCAAGCATCCCTATAAATTTTCCCCTCCCTCTTTTCAAGCCACCCCTCAAGGCTCTCCAGCTTTGATTGTGAGCTGGCAGTCAGGAATTGCCTTTTGAAGCACCTAGTAATTTTAGGTGCTTGATGATGATGACGACAATGGTGACAATTCTTCAGTATTCTGCACAGCTTCTGTCCACTGGCTGTGGCCAGAAAAGCATGAATGGGAATAAATCTAGCAGAAGCAGATGGTGCAGTAGAGCTGCACCACTTACCCGACCTCCCTCTGGTTGAGTTGCTGCCACATACCAGGAGGAAGAGTTCGAAGGGTGAGAGGCAGTGGCAAGCTTGATGTGGTGCACATGCACTGGCAGAGAACATCCAGTACCCCTGCCGGCATGTTTGCCCCATGCTGACCTCGCTGTCACCACCTCACCCCTCTCCCAGTACGCAGCAGTGACTCGATAGGAGTGAGGTTAGGTGAGCAGCCCCATGGTGCCAGTACGTTTCTGAGCACAATTCAAAGTGTTGGTGCTGACCTTTAAAGCCCTAAACGGCCTCGGTCCTGTATACCTGAAGGAGCGTCTGCACCCCCACCGTTCAGCCCGGACACTGAGATCTAGAGCCGAGGGCCTTCTGCCGGTTCCCTCACTGCGAGAAGCAAAGCTACAGGGAACCAGGCAGAGGGCCTTCTCGGTAGTGGCGCCCGCCCTGTGGAACGCCCTCCCATCAGAGGTCAAAGAGATAAACAACTACAGGACATTTAGAAAATACCTGAAGGCAGCCCTGTTTAGGGAAATTTTTAATCTGTGACATTTTGATGAATTTCAATGTTTGTTGGAAGCCGCCCAGAGTGGCTGGGGGGACCCGGTCAGATGGGCGGGGTACAAATAATAAATTATTATTACAGTATTATTACTACTACTACTACTACTACTACTACTACTGAAAGCAAGACCAGAGCGACTGCTATTGCAATCCTTAAACCACCTCCTGGGCTGAGAGTTCTCTTAACAAAAGATGGCAGCAATTATCATTCAGCAGCAGTTGACTTGTCTTTTTATCTGATTCAAATGCCAAAGGAGAAAGAAGGAGAAAACCACACACGGATGCGTGAAGGAGGGTAAAATGTCAACTAGCATTAATTATAACATTAATCGCTCTTGGGGAGCTCAGTGTTGTGAAATTGACAGTTTTCTCACTTCCCCTCATTGACTCAGTTATTTAGAACAATACCAGGCAGGTGCATATTAGGCAACCTTTCACAAGGCCATTTATGTCAAGTATTCACAATAGTCCAGCGGATTCCGTCCTGTCCCACTCCCACCCCCACCCCCTCCTGCAGTAGATAAAATCCATTCATTTCTAGTTATCCAATACTTATCTATACATGTTCAGTAGACAGGCCTGATTACAACATCTTAAAAGATGTGGCTTGCAGGGTCCCTTACAACTAGTGCCACGAGTTACAAATGGCAAGATGTCATTCATTCGGTGCCAAGGAAGTCTGGCGAGGCTGCAGGTGAACACAAGCAACATAAACAGGGCAGAGATAACAACTGTGGTCCAGACTGGATACAAAAGGGCAGGAAACCAGGAAGGACATTGGTGAAGGAAGAAACAACAGGCAGGAAGTATGGAAAGATTCAGGCTGGAAAACAGAAGCCGATGAGATATTTTAGCAACAAGTTGTCAATGTTGACTAATGTCACAGGTCTTGGCGTTATATAAGAGACCGAGGCACAGGATTAGTTCTCCTAGAGCACCTGACTCAGGGTCATGAGGATTCTGGTCTCCGGAATCTGTACCTTGGATTGAAATGCCTGCAATGCAGCTTCCATCTCCAACTACCGACCCTGGCAGTACAGGAACTAGTACGGCATAAGCGATTCACCAAAAATGATCCATAGCTGTTATGTATTCAGTGGTCTGTGTTTGCCTGAGCTTGAGTCTGGACTAAGGATTCTGAGGCTCTGTGTTCTTTTTTTTTAATATCATTTTTTATTAGTTTTAACAATAATTTTATACAATAATAACAATCACATAATTTTACATTTCTTATCCTTTTTGGCTTGTTATAGCCTTGACTTCCTTCAGACCTTCCTTATGACCTTCTGATAACTATACCTTAATTTTATATTTCTTATTTCTTCTGTTGTTTTATTATATCTCACGCTACCTTAATTTCTATAAGTTCATATTAACAACAGCATTTCTTCCTTGTTCTACAAAACCTCTTGTAGTCCTACTAACGTATTCAATTGGGTACTTTCTTTTAAATAGTCTGTAAATTTAGTCCAGTTTTTGACGAACTTCTGGTCCTGCTGTTCTCAGATTCTCCCCGTCATTTTGTCCATTTCTGCATAGTCTAATAGTTTCATTTTCCATTCCTCTACTGTCCGTGTTTGTTCTTGTTTCCCTGAGGCTCTGTGTTCTGATTCAATACATGATATCCAATCACAGAACATTTCAGGATTTGGGTCTCTGCCATTGGCCTTTAAACTCTGAGTCATGATTCGCAGCTTGGAAGTTTAGACAGCCAATCACATTGGGAGTGGGAGTGGCCCAGGCCTTCAGAAATGTATATAAGCAGTTGCTTTGCCCCTGTTGTCCAGTTCTGTTAGTTCAATAAATGTTCTTGCTGTTATCACTGTGTCTTGCCTCGTGGGCTTACACTTCAATAGCCACTGGGTATGGACTGAAGGCTTGCAAGGCTACCAACTTGCCAGAACTAAGCAGGCCTGGGCAGTCTTAAAGCCACAAGAGTAAGCTCAAGGGAAAATAAGATAGGGCAGCTTGGACTTTAACAACTTTTTAACGCATGTGTGTGTGTGTGTGTGTGTGTGTGTGTGTGTGAAAGAGAGAGAGAGAGAGAGAGAGAGAGAGAGAGAGAGAGAGAGAGAGAAAGATCTTCACATGCACTGCTGAAGGCTCCAAAATATCCTGTAAACCCTGAAAGGCAATAAATGTTTCTGCCCAGGGTTTAGTGTGTTTCTCTTTTAATTGCTGATTGCTTTCCCAATAAAATGGCAGTGCCTCAGATCCTGAGGCTGTACCTGTCCTCAGATGTCCTGTCTGAGTTTCAGTAGAAATGTACTGCATGAGCTTCAGCAGAGTGAAATAGCAAGTCCAGCCCTACCATTTGACAAAATGAGGCAGCCATCTCAGAGGGCAAACCCTGTGGAATCTTATGTTAAAATATAAATTTGTATTTTTAAGGATCATTCTCTGTTCTGAAGCGGCCCTGATTTATTTTGATTTCCTAGATGCTGCTTGTAAGGTTTAAAATGAATGATGATGTCCATGATTATATATATATTCATTCCACCCCTTTCATGTTGCTCAGAAAGTGTGAATTCATTTCCTTTGCAATCAGTGGTGGCAACCCAGGGATTTCTAGTTTGTGGCCACATGCAGAGTCTTATTAGTAGCCAAAAATCTAATTACCCTAATCAAGCAGAGGTACATGGAGTGTGAAATTAACTTGACTTTGCTTTTACATTGTACAGTGAGCCAGATTTATAGAATCACTGTAGAAAACTGAGTTGTGAAACATATACAGGGGGAATCATATTTTAATTGTTGTTGCTGTTGTTAATAATAATAATATGTTACTTACAGTACAGGCAGCAAGCAGAGCATTGTGCAATTCTCCGTGTCCTAAAAGGGAAGCCATTTTCTGCTGAGCCGGATATGCTCTTGGAGGCTGCTTCCAGATTGCCACTGTTTTGCAGGTATGAGTCAGTCGTACACCAGCAAATTCAGATTGCACAGTAAAATGGATTGAGTGCTCATGTGTTCTTGTGCAAGAAACCTGCTTCCAAGCCCCACCACCTCACACACAAATTTTGTGGAAATAGAAGTTACAGCAAAACACACTGGGATGTGTAGGTTAAAAGCAACATAGGGCAAAGTCATATAACCTCCATGCAGACAATTCAGAATAAACAGCAGCATCGTACAACCTCTGTGCATGTTGTGCAACAAATCAGGATGAATGCTCAATAAACAGGTTGACTGGAAGAGCTCAAACAGAATAACAACAATCTCCTAATGAGCCGAAGTTCAAATTCTGCTTCCGGTCATGTGTTTCGCTTTTACAAAGGAGAGCAGATCTTGCATTTTTAAATTTATTCCCTGCATGCTTAAGATCACTGATTTTGCTGATTTTGGCCACAATGAGTGTCACAGACTCGTTGGATGCGGAGGAATGGTGGGAAGAACCAACCCCCAAGGGAAGAAGGCTCTTCAGAGCCAGGGGATTGCTGGTGAGATGACAATGAGAAGTCAGAGGGAGAAGAGGGAAAAGACTTCAAGAAGGTCTTGGAAGCTGAAGAGATAATAGGGCTTTGTGTCGCAGAAGCTGAAGCAGGAGAGGAGGGAGGCCAAGAGGCAGAGATGAGTCTGGCTGGTGAAGAGGCAAGGGTGTCTCCCCCTCCTGCTGCGACAAGCAGAGACCCACTGGTCTCTCAGAACCAGGAGAGGCATGAAGAGGGCAGAGGAGAAGTTAGCTTCATGCAGGCACAGTCTCAGATTGCTTGGGGAAAGACCTGGAGAGGAGAGGACTTAGGCAGCTGTGCAGAGTCTCAGCAACTGCTTCATAGGGGCAAGACCTACTGAAGAGGAGTTGCTGAGTTCATTGGACTTCACACTCCTGTGCAGATCCTGTTTTTGCTAATAAAAAGTTAACTCTAACTTGCTTGGTGTGATTTACTGCTGGCTCGCTCCTGACAATTAGTTTCTGTGCATCATAATTACCTTATGCCCTCCAGATGTTTCTGGACCACAACTCCTATCATTATTAGCCAGGCTGGCTGGGGTTGCTGGGAGTTGTAGTCCAGTACCAGCTGAAGGGCACTATGTTGGCAATCTCTTGTTCATCTCATACACACAGCTAAAAGGGTTTCATTGTTGTGGGATATTTTAAAAACAAGCAATTACTCCAAGGTCTGCCTAGCCTGGAACCACCATGGGGTATTTCCTGCTGCATGTGTGTCGTAACAACAAATTGATATTTAGGTTTGTACTGCCAAAATCCAGAGCTAATTTCATCACCTGCTGATCTCCTTCCTTCTGGGTGTTTAAATAAAAGTTGCATGAAATAACCAGTCCTATAAAGGTTCCAGTTTACAAGTTAGTTCAAGAGTCAAATTCAGCCAGTGGAAATAGATTAATTAACAGTTATTTGGAGGTGTCAGATTTTACATTAATCAACACTGTGCAGAGGTGTTGCTTTGTGGTAAACAAATGATCAATGATAAATTATCTTAGAGTGATAGTTAAACAACACAAGAAGGGAGAAACAATAGACGTTTATTTGTCTTTCGGGCCTAAGTAGTCAATGAATATTAATGTTTTTAATGAAATAACTTTGAAGTGGCATTTATTATCTCTCTTTTTCTCAGAGAAAGCTGACATCGTTTTTAAGAAAAATGCAGGTTTCAGGCACATGGGGTGGAGTTTTTTTTTAAAGATGTTGCATGGTAAATGGCAAAGTTAAAGCTGTATTGGTTACATGCAACCCGTATAACTCCCATGGTATTCTTGTTGGGATATATATACATGTGAAAACAAGAGGGATCAGTCAACACTTTATTGATTGCTAAAAGCTGGACACAAAACAAATCTCAACACTTGACTTAAACATGAACAATGGACAACTGGAAATGAAACACAGTAATTGGGGTCCTCTTAAGGGAGGGTCCTGCTTGCGCATGGGGCTTGGAGGACCCCTCCCCCATTCCCTATTGTCTATTGGCCCTGCGATCGCGTCACTTCTAGCCAGCCAATCAGGCTGCTTGGCGCGATCGTGGGGGGATATAAATCGGCAGCGGGATGAGTCATGCTCGCTTGCTTCCTGCTGTCGAAGACCCGCCCTCCCACCCTCTTCTGTGTTGGTGCCTTGGGACTTTGGTTGGTCGCCTGTTTTGCGGCAGGGGCCTGGTAGGAATTTTTCCACTTGGCAAATTGGCACTGGCCATTTGGTTTTCGCCTACCTCCCAGCAATCGTCACAACTTTGTAAGGTTTGGCGGTTAGGCATTGACTTTGAGGGGGATGTGGGAGGGGAGGTGTGACCATCACCTGCCCCTCCATGAAAAAAGGGTATTCCGTTAAAGGAATCCGGGGGTCCTAGATCTCGTCCGAAGTCCGCTTGAGGGGCTAGGGCCATGCCAGGATCACGGGAACATCAGGGAGAGCTTCCGTTGATCTGCATCGATGTAGATCCCTTGTTGGGTTATCCTTCTAGACTACCTGCGAGGCGGGCAGGAGTCAGTTATAGTTTGTCAATGCCTAAGCCAATACCGCTCACTTTGTGTAATTCAATAAAGTTGTGGCCTAAATTTTGCCCATCAACCTTAAACTTAAATATGTGTCTGTGTGAATTCATTTATGGGGGGTGGGGTGTCCTCGGGGCGCAAAAGACCTTTTGAGTAAATATGGGCATTCCTTGATTACCCTTATCTTCCTCTTCTTCCTTCGCCATGTTGATTTGTTACCATTTGAGGCAGGCACAATTCTTCTGTAAACTATTAAGCACAGGGATGGAATTATATAAATAATAATGAATAGAATTATGATTTTTAGAAAGCAGAATGACACGATTCCTAGTAGCGTTCAGTATCACGTTCCTTCTGTTCTGTGAAGATGTCACTTTTCCTTAATTTGACAAGGAACTTTACACAAAATGTAATTTACACAACAACAGAGCTACAAGTTCCTGATCAGTGTAATCTTCAACTATATGTAGTCCTTCTGTGCACCAGATTGTGATTCCAGAGCTACAAATGACTTCCAGGTATTTGAAATGATTAAATAAGAAACATAATGGGGAAAAGAACCAAGTATGCATATTATCAAGGGGTACAGTCACACAATCACTTATGCCATAGTCCCAATAGGACTCCTCACATCTCTTATACTGGCTATCTGTGCAGGAAAAAGCAACTGCAGGATTTAACTAAGTGGCAAACATTACCTCTAACTTGGCCCAGCGCGAGAGTTTGAATTCCTGGCCAAAGTTCAACACTCTATCGACTGCATCTCTTGGGAGCAGAGAAGTGCCACGAATTAGAGGGAGGTTTGTAAGAGATGGCAAAGGGTAGACAGTCTTAGATATAAAATTATTTCCTTATAGAAATAGGTGCTTCAAAGAGTAAGAGACTAGCGTGGACCTGAATTCTACCCACCTTCTGACAGTTGATATATGGCATAACCAATAGTTCATTTACAGATTGCAATGGGAAAAATTCAATCTCCACAGAATGTTTAATTCTGAGGGACTCCACTTCTCAGCTCCCCCCCAACTTGTGACAATTGTTGCTATTCAATAAATATTCACAGGGGGGAGTTAATTTCAGGGAACATAAATTAGAGGTTTTCACGTTTCTAAGCATTAAGGTTAGAAATGTAGGGTTTTTCTTTTAGAAAATTGATGTTTTTAATGGGTTCTCAGAACTGTTCACGTGTGTGTGTGTGTGTGTGTGTGTGTGTGTGTGTGTGTGTGTGTGTTGGTGTTGAGGGGGCTCATTATCACTGAACAGGAATATGAGTCAGGATTTTTACAGACAAGCAAGGCTGGTCTACACTTGATTTCATGACTGGCAGGTGAATGTGTGAGTTATATAAGGGTCTGGTGACTTCTGTTTCAGTGTATCTGAAGAAGTGTGCATGCACACGAGAACTCAAACCAAGAATAAACTTAGTTGATCTCTAAGGTGCTACTGGAAGGATTTTTTTATTATTTTGTTTCGACTACGGCAGACCAACACGGCTACCTACCTGTAACAGGTGCTATGGGAGTGTGATGACCTGGGAGTCAGACTCAGACGCTGAACCTGAGGGATCCCAGCCTGCACAGGATTCACTGCCTCCAGAACCAGCAGAGCCAGGGCTGGGGCCTGAGTCTCAAGGGGACTCACCTGTGCTGGATCCTCAGGTGCAGGCATCGGCTGAGGTTGATCTGGCTTCTAATGGGATGGAGGACTTATTGCCTGCAGGTGCTCCACTCCCCACCCAGTCAGGGGAAGCTGAGGTTGCCTCTGGGTCCGGTAACCCTCCAGCTTCTCCTGAGCTGCAAAGGCTAAGGGCAGAGAGGCGAAGGGAACTAAGTTCCCGCAGGAGGAGTGCTCGCCTCCAAGCCAGGAGAGGCGAGGCACCTGAGGATCAGAGCCGCCCTTTCCCTCGGGGCAGATAAAAGCCAGCCAGTCCCAGACCCAAGTTGCAGGAGCAACATCGGTGCTGCCTAGTTCCTGTTCCTGGTTCCTGCGTTCCTGACCTCAGCTTGGTTACTTCGGCTTCCTGACCTCGGCTTCCTGACCTCGGCTTCATGACTTTGGCTTCGTGACTTCTGGCTTGGACTGACCTTGGACTGGACTTGACCCCGCCTATCGGATATCCCTTGGGACCAGCACAGTTTGCTCCTGCCACACCCGCACTCCCCCTTCGTTGGGGTGCGTTCGGGAGGAACCTGTCGTCATGACTGACCAGGCGGCTGCGCTGGTAGCATTGGCCCAGGAGAACCAGGTCTTGACCCACACAGTGCAGCAGCTAAGCAATGCGGTTACAGCACTTCAGCAGCGTTTGGACGCCTTACCGGCTCCTGGTGCCGGCGCCCCAGCTCCAGGCAAGTACCCAGTGGCCCTGCCAGAAAAGTTCGATGGGTCCCCGGGCAGCTTTCCCATGTTTCTCGCCCAGGCCAAACTGTATATTCAGGGGCGAGCCCGGGATTTCCCCGACGACCGCACCAAGGTGCACTTCCTGATCAGCTTGCTGAAGGACCAGGCGGCCAAGTGGGCGTTGCCGCTGCTCCGGCAAGACTCCCCCTTGCTGACAGACTATACGGGGTTTTGCAACCATTTTGAAACCGCGTTCGCCAACCCTCAGAAGGCGAGTCAAGCCAATCGGGCAATTCGGCGGTTGAAACAGGGCAAGTCCACAGTGGCTGCCTATGCCACGGAATTTCGGCTGTTGGCGCAGGACTTGACCTGGAACGATTCCGCACTTCGGGACCAGTATCTCGAGGGGCTTTCGGATGAGATACTGGACCAGCTGGCCACCTTGGATCGCCCCGCCACGCTGGAGGCCCTCATCCAACGGAGTCTACAGATAGACGATCGGTTGGAGGACCGGCGCCAGGCCCGGGCCCGCCAGCACTCTGGGCTCCCGACTCCAGTGCTCCCCAGCAGTTCCACGGCCAGAGCCGAGTCACTGGAGGAGCCGATGCAGCTCGGGGCAGCACGGCCTCGCCTCTCCCCTTCGGAGAAGACACGACGTCGGGAGGGAAACCTGTGTCTCTACTGCGGGGGGAGTGGACACTACGCCCGAACCTGCCCCGAGAAACGCCAGCCGCAGGGAAACCGCCAACCCCAGTAGCCAATGGCCCAGGCTATCTGGGGTCCCAAGCATCGCATGATGGGCCCTCACCAGTGGAATTGCAACACCTCATGATCCCAGTGCGTCTATACCCCCCAGGCGGGCCCTGGATTCTCACCCACGCTCTGGTGGATTCAGGGGCAACCCGCTCCTATATGGACTCTGCCTTCGCCGCTCAGCATCGGGTGCCACTCCAGAACAAGCCAGAACCGGTGCAGGTGGAGGCAATCGACGGACGGCTCTTGCGGTCAGGCGCCGTTACTCGGGAGACCCAGCCCTTGGTCCTGTGCCACCAGCAGCACCGGGAGGTGCGTACCCTGGACATTGCCACCATGCCCCGGTTTCCCCTGGTGCTGGGGATGGACTGGCTGGAGTCTCACAATGTTCAGATCGATTGGGTCAATCGAACTGTACGCTTCCCAGACTCGGGTTCGATTGCTCAGTCCGAGATGCTTTCGGCCGCCTCCATGGGGGAGGCTGCGTCAACGCTCCCCGCCGTGTACCGGGACTACGTAGACGTGTTCGAGGAACAGGGGGCAGACCGGCTGCCTCCTCATCGGTCTTTTGACTGCGGCATAGACCTCCAGCCTGGGGCGCCTCTGCCTGTGAGTCGCCTATACTCTCTTTCGGAGCCAGAGCGTGAAGCCTTACAGGACTTCCTTCACAAGAACCTGGAGCGGGGGTTCATTAGGCCCTCTACCTCTCCCACCGCCGCTCCAGTACTCTTCGTTAAGAAGAAGTGTGGGGAGCTTCGCCTCTGCCATGATTACCGAGCCCTGAATAAGATCACCATCCCAGACCGGTATCCCTTGCCCCTAATTGCAGAGTTGCTGGAGCGGGTGCAAGGGGCGCAGATGTTCACCAAACTGGACCTCCGGGGGGCTTACAACTTGATTCGGATCCGTGCCGGGGATGAGTGGAAGACCGCATTCGGGACCCGTTATGGGCAGTTCGAGTACCTGGTCATGCCGTTCGGACTATGCAACGCGCCCGCCGTGTTCCAACGGTACATCAACCACGTGTTCCAGGACTTGCTCGACAAGTATGTGGTGGTGTACCTCGATGACATTCTGATTTATTCCCGTGACCCAGCTCGCCACGAGAGTCATGTCCGGACCGTGTTGCAGCGCTTGCGGGAGCACCGCCTGTACGCTAAGCTCAGCAAGTGCGAGTTCCACCAGCGGTCAGTGGACTTCCTCGGACACCGACTCTCCCCTGACGGTGTACAGATGGACCCCGGGAAGGTGTCTGCGGTTCGAGAGTGGGCGGCGCCGCGGAACCGCAAGGACCTACAGCGGTTTTTGGGGTTCGCCAACTATTACCGGACATTCATTGCGGACTATGCTCATCGCACCACCCCGTTGACCCGACTGCTGCGCCCCAAGACGCCCTTCGCCTGGGATGAGGAGGCTGAGGTGGCATTCCAGGGATTGAAAGCCTGTTTCCAGAAGGCGCCAATTTTGCAGCATCCTGATCCCTCTCGTCCCTTCGTGGTGGAGACTGACGCCTCCAGTACGGCTCTCGGTGCCGTCTTGTCCCAGCAACACGGACCAGATGCGCCACTGTTACCCTGCGCCTACTACTCCCGGCAGCTCCTTCCGGCGGAGCGTAACTATACCGTGTGGGAGCGGGAACTACTGGCCATCAAGGTGGCCTTTGAGGTCTGGCGCCATCATCTTGAGGGGGCACGACACCCGGTGGAAGTGAGAACCGACCACCGGAATCTGGAGTACCTCCAGACCACTCGCAGGCTAAACCAGCGGCAGATCCGGTGGGCACTGTTCTTCTCCCGGTTCCAGTTCCGGATCCGCTACATCCCCAGCTCCCAAAACCAGAAGGCGGATGCACTGTCCCGGAAACCGGAGGACATTGCAGAGACGGTGCAGCAGGCGGCCCCAACAACTATCATCCCACCAGCAGCTTTCCTGGCTGTTCATGAGACTGAGTCGCTGCTGGACCAAGTGCGGAAGCAGCAACGGGTCGACGCGTGGGCTCAGGAACGGATTCAGGAATTGGCCAGTGGATCATGTCCTCGATACCCAGAACTGGTTGTGCACCAGGGTTTGCTGATGCACCGTGGTCGGTTGTACATCCCACCAGGGCCTTTGCGGGCTGAGGTACTCCAAATGTCACACGACGCCCCGGCAGCTGGCCACTTCGGGAGGTATCGGACCACCCACCTGGTCAGCCGGGAGTTCTGGTGGCCCCGCTTGAAGGCCGACGTGGCACGGTACATTGGGGGGTGCGAGGTCTGCCGGCGAGCCAAGGGATCGACCGGGAGACCTGCGGGACTGCTACAGCCACTGCCAGTTCCCCCTCGTCCATGGCACACGGTCTCATTGGATTTCGTGGTAGACCTACCCCCATCCCGTCAGTGTACCTGCCTCCTGGTATTCACAGACCACTTCACTAAAATGGTGCACTGCGCCCCGTGCCCGTCTGTACCCTCAGCCAAGGAGACGGCGCAACTGTACCTACAAAACGTCTTCCGCTTACATGGCCTATCGGAACGTTTGATCTCCGATCGTGGTGCCCAGTTCACCTCCCGGTTCTGGCGCGCTCTACATCAGGCTCTCGGGACGGAGGTCTGCCTATCTTCGGCCTACCATCCACAGACGGATGGACAGACCGAACGGGCAAACGCGGTGTTGGAACAGTACCTCCGGTGCTACTGCAGCTTCCACCAGGACGATTGGGTCGACCACCTGGCGTTGGCCGAGTTCGCATATAACAACGCAGTGCACGCTTCCACCCAACAGACCCCGTTCCAGGCAAACTATGGGTACCACCCGCGGTTGTTTCCAAGCATACTGCCGGCATCCGCAGTTCCCGCAGTGTCAGACTGGCTACAAGAGCTCCAGTCACAGCAGCAGCTTCTGACGGAGCAACTGAGCCAGGCCAAGGACGCGTATAAGGCCCAGGCCGACCGTCACCGGCAGGAGGGGCCGGAACTCCGTGTCGGAGACCTGGTATGGCTCTCCACCCGCCACCTGCACCCCTCTCAGCCTTCGCGGAAGCTGGATGCCCGCTTCACCGGCCCATTTCCGATCGTGGACCGTGTCTCACCTGTGGCATTCCGTCTCCGGTTACCCGCGACCCTGAAGGTCCACCCGGTATTCCACCGGTCCCTACTCAGTCCGGTCGCCCCGCCAGACGAGTTCCACCCAGACCATCCACGACCGCAGCCAGTTTTGGTTCAGGGGGAGCCCGAGTATGAGGTGGAGCACATTCTTGACTCCCGATACCGCAGGGGGAAGCTCCAATACCTCATCGACTGGAAGGGGTATGGGCCCGAGGATCGGTCGTGGGAACCAGCGGAGAACGTCCACGCGCCTGTCTGCCTCCGTGATTTCCATGCGACTTACCCCAGCAAGCCTGGTCCGGCCCCTCGGTTGAGGGGGGGGCCTGGGAGGGGGGATGGTGTGATGACCTGGGAGTCAGACTCAGACGCTGAACCTGAGGGATCCCAGCCTGCACAGGATTCACTGCCTCCAGAACCAGCAGAGCCAGGGCTGGGGCCTGAGTCTCAAGGGGACTCACCTGTGCTGGATCCTCAGGTGCAGGCATCGGCTGAGGTTGATCTGGCTTCTAATGGGATGGAGGACTTATTGCCTGCAGGTGCTCCACTCCCCACCCAGTCAGGGGAAGCTGAGGTTGCCTCTGGGTCCGGTAACCCTCCAGCTTCTCCTGAGCTGCAAAGGCTAAGGGCAGAGAGGCGAAGGGAACTAAGTTCCCGCAGGAGGAGTGCTCGCCTCCAAGCCAGGAGAGGCGAGGCACCTGAGGATCGGAGCCGCCCTTTCCCTCGGGGCAGATAAAAGCCAGCCAGTCCCAGACCCAAGTTGCAGGAGCAACATCGGTGCTGCCTAGTTCCTGTTCCTGGTTCCTGCGTTCCTGACCTCAGCTTGGTTACTTCGGCTTCCTGACCTCGGCTTCCTGACCTCGGCTTCATGACTTTGGCTTCGTGACTTCTGGCTTGGACTGACCTTGGACTGGACTTGACCCCGCCTATCGGATATCCCTTGGGACCAGCACAGGGAGTTTTCTATGGTCTTGTATGAATGAGTCATCACCAATCTAAGGTTGACTACTCAAGAATGTTGCCCAAGTAGGGAAAGTTGGCACCTGGCTAGTAGTTGCTTAGATTTTCCAAATCTAGAGAGTTTCTTGAGGAATGGTTTTACTGCCCCCTCTCCTCTCAGACATATCTTCCCTCCCTCAATAAAAACAAACAACAACCCCCATTAAAACAACAATGTTGTGTGTAGGCAGGCAGAAATGTGACAGACAGCCTAACAATATCTAGGTAGATGACAGCCTTTAGGAAATGGTTAGAGAGGAATATATGACACATGTTAGCACATGTATGAAAATACCGACATTCTTGAATTATTGGCCTGCATAGCCACGGTACGTTTCCTTTTCTGACTGATGCATACTGTTTAATGTGGTAGAAAATGTTATACAAAATCATCTCACTTTCTCTCGCTTGATTATTTTACAGAAGCTTTCTTTTGGCTTTCTTAGACACCAGCATGCATTTGGAAAATGTGATTTTTTTTATCAGTTAACCTTTTCAACAAGAGAAATTGAGACCATAGCTCATTGGTTATGAGTTCTATTATACACAATTTCATGGAAGGTACAGGGCAAAATTAATGTTTGCAGAATATTTTATGTAAACTGTTTTGACCAATATTCATGGCTCAGAAGGGTATTCGGCCAGTTTTGAAGCTCGGATTGTGCATGACAGTTGCTTCACAATGACGAACTCAATGTGACTTACTTCCAAATAGACTTGGATAGATTTGCACTGTTAGGTAATCCTATATTGGGAAATGATGTGTGTTGCTAATGCACTGATGTTTGGGGAAAGGAGCCCCTATCTTGAAAGAGGTAAACCCCTAGAATGTACTTTGTATAGTTAAGCATCTAGCTCTATCCTCAGTACAGTATATTTTGCTTTATTACTATGGCCAGTGGCTGATGCAAAAAAAGATTCTATGTATGTATGAAAGATATTCCTGAGTCAGGAATAGAAAGTAGACCTTTAAGAACTTAATAACCTGTACTTGAAAGCAAATTTGTGTTTCAGCCACTAATCTGGAGTAACTCAAACGATGCTAATGTTGGGGGCTAATGTTGAAATTAACAAATAAAAATCAAGAGTTAAAGAGTAGGGATGTTCATTTATGAAAATCTCAATGCTGGGTTTACTAGAGAGCCAGTGTGGTGTAGTGGTTTAGAACGGTAGACTCATAATCTGGTGAACCGGGTTCGCGTCTCCGCTCCTCCACATGCAATTGCTGGGTGACTTTGGGCTAGTCACACTTCTTTGAAGTCTCTCAGCCCCACTCACCTCACAGTGTTTGTTGTGGGGGGAGGGAGGGAAAGGATAATATTAGCCGCTTTGGGACTCCTTCGGGTAGTGATAAAGCGGGCTATCAAATCCAAACTCTTCTTCTTCTTCTACACACATGGATTTGCCCCCACCCCAAAATTCCTGTTTTATTCTTTGATCTCATGGGAAGAAAGGTTTTTTTCCAGAGTCACTAAAAATAAGAGCAATTACTGGTACTGCATATATTATAAGCAAAACCGTATATGCATATCCAGGTTTCCTAAAGCAGTCAGATACATAGAAACAACGCATAAATTAATAGAGTTTGCAGAGTTTGCGAGTTTGAGGGCCAAAATAAGGAATACTGGTTGTTGTTGTTTGTTTGTTTTAAAGAAGCAAGTGGGAATGCCCTTGAAGAATATTTAAAGAAAGATGACATTAAGGTAAACTGGCAAGTAAGATGAGCCTATGATCAGCAGTAGACAAGATAAGTGATGGAAAGGAATGAAAAAGGATGGTAAAATAAAGGAGATGTAGCAAAATAAAGAAAGTGAAATAGGATGTCAGTAAAGGATAGGTTGGGAAGTCCATATAAAACTATGGCAAAATGGTGAATGTATGCAAAACATAATCCGAAAAATGCATACATAAAATTCAAAAGAAAATAATAGAAAAGAAACAATGCATATAACTGGTTAAAAATAGTGACTCGTTAAAATATAATACTATGCTGCTGAAACATGCTTCCACATAGGGGATGAAGCTATTATGCATATCAGGCATATAATATTGTTGTTGTTTTCAAAATTGCATATGAAATTGCATATAATTAGGCTTTGCTTATAAAGCAATAATAATAATCCAGTGTAAGTGGATATTTATAGAATAGTCAGTACAATGTGGGCAAATCTTGATTAGGTTAGAATTGCTGAATTCTGTTTAAAATCAATTGCTCCTCCATCTTCATGAAAACAGATTCTTTTCGCATCCCTACTACAGAGTTTCCACTTCAATTGGTTATACTAAGCTCTCAGACTGTGGTCCATGAGCTTCATTCAGGTAGTCTACGGCCTGTCTCTAAAAATACAATTAAAAACCATACAGCATCTGGCACAGTCCTTTGAAATTGCTACAACAGACAGAGAAACTATCAAGTGGTCCTCCAAGATCTTCAACTATTTCCAAGTGGTCCATGGGACAAAATGTTTGGGAAGCACTGTTCTGGGAGATTTATCCTGTTGCCATCCTGTGTATGTTTTGTATGAACACAGTTACCACAAATTAATTGACTTTTATTGGGCTGGACACTTTATAGGTGCCGTGAAGCAGGGGTCACCAGCTGGCCCCCATGGGCACATATGTGCCCACAGAGGCCTTCCCTGGTGCCCACATGGGTACCCCCTCCCCTGCTGAAATTAGACTTGAAAGAAGCATTCTGTTGTAACCAACATAATAGGTTGTTGTGTGCCTGGTTTTGGTGCATGAGCTTGTGGTGCTCACAATACTTTCGTTGGTTTGCAGATGTGCCCAAGGGCCGAAAAGGTTGCATAACTATGGTAAACACCCACCTCCCACCACCACCTTGTATTGCAGTTGTACATTGGCTCCTGAACACCTTGGGAGTAAAACATTCCGGCTCCCGAACAATCGAAAACTGGAAGTGAGTGTTCCGGTTTTTGAACGTTCTTTTGGAAGCCGAACGTCTGATGGGGCTTCCGCGGTTTCCGATTGGCTGCAGGAGCTTCCTGCGGCCAATCAGAAGCCACGCTTTTGAAGTCAAACGTTTTGGAAGTCAAACAGACTTCCAGAATGGATTCTGTTCGATTTCCAAGGTACGACTGTATAATATTTGTCTCTGTAACACCACAAATTAGATTGTAATGTAGCCTCAAAGTAATGTCAGTTTTCTCAAGGTTAACCATTTTATATGGAATCTGGAGATTAGCACATTTTTCTTCTTTGCATCAGTTTATTACTTTCCCCCCACCCCACCCAAAATTATGTCTAAACAATTGCTGCTCAATTTCCTTTTATTCGGATATCGTGGTCTTGGTTTGGTCTTCATGCTTTCAACTTACTAGGACATATGGATCTTGCACTATCTTCCTGCTAGCAAGCATATTTCATCACGACAAGTTTAAAGGGCAGAGGAAATGCTTCCTTCAGAGATAAAACTT
Organism: Darevskia mixta; assembly: GCA_034641385.1. Taxonomy (NCBI): domain Eukaryota; kingdom Metazoa; phylum Chordata; class Lepidosauria; order Squamata; family Lacertidae; genus Darevskia; species Darevskia mixta. The sequence goes on from JAWWNH010000063.1 coordinate 4,587,326, forward strand.
TCCCACATATCAGGATATTAAAAAGGGAAATTGATTTACACCCTTTCCCTAAGAACAGGATATTAATCCTTTGTAAGCAAATGTACTTCCAGATACAATTACACGTCCAGCATTCCCGCGAAGCACCAACAGTTTTATCTGCACCTACTTTGTCCCGAAATTGAAGTGATTATTGCTGCACACAGTAATTATCTTAACATGTGGTGTGATGCTGATTAAATGGAGTCTGCAAGTGACAAGTATATCAGTGGACAAACTTAAAGCCCTTTGATTTCAGTGAGTCTAAGCATGACCAAGTCTGGATCCAATCCATTATGTTCCAAGTTTCCAACTCATATTTACTCCAGTTAATTGGAGTACCTTGTGTGTCTCTGCCATCAGCTTGCACCCATCTGTTAATTTTACCTTGTAAAACCAATTTCCCTACTCCACAGAATAGTAATATTAGTAAGACAAACAGTATTCATGAGAATATTCACAAAACCTTCAGATTCATTTTGCAAAATAAAATCTGACTTAATGTGGAGCGTGACTTAAGGAGGGGAACACCTAAGGTGAGGACCCATGTTTACTTAAATGTAGGATTGCGACAGTCAGCGGCAGAGCAAGCCAATCGGGCACCCAGGGCGGCATGCGTGCCCTGCACCCAGGGGCAAAGCCAGCAGCCTGCAGGGTGGGGCCAGCCAGGGCAGGATGCTCTGCAGGGCCTCCGAGGAGTCTGCCTGCCTCCTCCCACTCAGCTGCCCTACAGAAGAAGAGTTTGGATTTGATATCCCGCTTTATCACTACCCGAAGGAGTCTCAAAGCGGCTAACATTCTCCTTTCTCTTCCTCACCAACGACAAACACTCTGAGGTGAGTGAGGCGGGGAGACTTCAAAGGAGTGTGACTAGCCCAAGGTCACCCAGCAACTGCATGTGGAGGAGTGGAGACGCGAACCCGGTTCACCAGATTACGAGTCTACCGCTCTTAACCACTACACCACATTGGCTCTCTAAGGGGGAGGCAGCAGGTGGACTGTTGGGGGCAGTGCGGAGCCTGCGGGCACCCAAGTCACCGCATCACTCCCAGGAGAGACACGTGGCTCAGGTGTGCTGCAGGCCCCCGGTGAGTGCCGCCCGGCATTTTGTCACCCCCCTCAGTGGTGACACCTGGGGCAAACCGCCCCCACCGCACCCCCTTTCCTCCGCCCCTGGCGACAGTGACCATATAATAGTAATAGTAGCAATTGTTGCCATCACTATTTTGTGGGAGGCATAGAAGGGCTTACTGGAATGTTAAAGTGCTTAAAAGTGCTCTTTTAAAAAGTGGGCTTCTTGCAGTTAGAAAGGTGGCAGAAAATCCGCTAGAAAGTGTGGGATGAATGAATCGTTAATGGGAAGGCATGTAAGTACCCTGAAAGCAAATGAGGATAGATGCAGGGTGAATGCTCCTAGTTAAATAACTACCCAGGAAACAAATCAGAACAAATGCTCTATAAAGACAGGAAATAGTTTAACCACCGTGCGCAAGCAGAGCAGGATGAATGCTGGATAAACAGGTTGTCTGGAGGAGCCCAAAGTAGCAGCAACATGGTGTAGATATCAAAAAGAAAGGCAACATAAATTAGATTTTTATAGCTACAAAAGACATGTTGTCTCTCTGAAACCTCAGGATTTGCATGTAAATTCTTGTCCCCTTTGTAATCTCTATTTTCCAGCAACTCTTCTGATGTTTGCTGATCCTCTCCTCTGATTCAAATCTTTGTTTTTCCCAACAGCCTCCTCCCCACAGGCCTGCCTTAGATCTCTCTCTCTCTTTGCCGTAGTGACTTGGCAATTATTGATCCTTTTTTGTTATTAAGAGAACTTGCTTTCAGGTTGCATTTGTCTGAGATACATACAGAAAATCAGGCTGCTGCTTTCTTTTACACGACGTGCCAAAATCTTCTATAACTTTTTGAGGAAACATAAGCTCCTTTTTTGAAAGCTTATTTCATAATACACAAACCAGGGTGGGTGGGGTCTAATTTAGTGTTTTGAATCGTACTGATCCAACTCAAATTTCTTCCCTTTGTCAGCAAAATGCAGTAAATATGTTAAGTGGATAAAGTACTTAAGAGGGGATTTGTGATCTTTGTTTCATTTATGTACGGTGCTTTCTTGCAACAATTGAACTCTTTTATTTTCTTTACGGTCATATTTTTGATTCACATTTTGCTTTATTACATTTAGGAATCTATTATTAAATCCCCCTCCCCTTTTTTAGAACATAGTCTCTTTTTTCATTTGAATTTCACATTGCTGTGTTTCATGTTATTTATTCAAAACTACATGCATAAACTCCCCCCAAGTATTGCAAAACCTCCAATTGCCGGAGTTAATTAACAGTACAATATTGTCATCTTAAACAGTTTCTCTAACATGGCTGATAGCCCAGATCTAGAGGTCAGAAAATGAAGCAATGAGCCTCTCCATCTATAGCCACAAACTTTATGTGTTATTCCCATTGTGGGTTGGGATCATGCATGCAGCAATGAACAGATATTGACAGTGACAAACTTCTGTGGCAGGGGAGGGTGTGTGTGATTGACATGGTCAAGACGGACACCAGCACCAGTCTATCTGCACAAGGCTACGTCCCAAGTCAACACTGGTAGTAGCTGCATACAAAAGGCCTTTTATCTACCTGGACTGCCTCTGTGAGATGGGTATTTGGGGCACTGTTTTACAGTTCTTCTGTTATCTACCTACCGTCTTGTGTCCATCGAGTAGCATTAGAAGACTGTGTTTTGGTTCCTTGCACTACGGTGTATCACAAGGTACAATGTTGTCCCCTGTGCTTTTTAACATCTATCTGCAGCCACAAGGCATACTACAAGGCCTTGTGCCAAGCATAGGCAAACTCGGCCCTCCAGATGTTTTGGGACTACAATTCCCACCATCCCTGACCACTGGTCTTGTTAGCTAGGGAACATGGGAGTTGGAGTGCCAAAACATCTGGAAGGCTGAGTTTGCTTATGCCTGCCTTATGCTCTCAGCAGAAAGGTAAGTTGCTTGGCAAATCTCTTTAGATGATAGGTTCCCAAAATGAAAGAAACGGGAAAGGTAATTCAAGGTTATCTGTTTGAGCGTTAGATGACTGATAAACTGTTGTACCAAAAACCATTTCGTTAGTTATATGAGTGTTTGATAATTTCTGCTCTTAATTTTAGGACTTGCAAATAATGTTTATAGATGCTATGATGATTGCAATTTTCTGAGGTCATACGTTGTTCCTTAATAGTTCAGTAAAGTTAATTGGATAGATATTGCTATTAATAACCATGGATGCTGATTCACTAGACAGGCAAATGATTTGCCTATCTAGTGAATTAGAACTCATGATTATCAGTGAGGACTTTATTATCATAAAACACTACATACTAAAACTACATAATGCATTTATTATGTCACTATTATATGCACTTAAATATATTATATTACCTATTGACAGCATTTGGGAGGGGGCAGGAAGAAGACCCTGTTATTAGGCTGGGGACACAGCTACATTCGTAAAGATAAAGCGCTTTATTTACGTTATAACACTGTGATACCAGACGGCGCTGTGGAGTCCCATCTTTTGCCAACGGGATTTCATTGTACGAAGTTTACAATGTATTTAACTGAATCACTTCTTTGATGTGTCTAGATCCAGCCTGGGTCCTAGGTGCAGAAAAGTTGCTTACTTGGGGGAAACTCACGTTCAGCACCTATTGGAAGCACAGCCATTTGTGTTTCCATTCCCCAAACAAATGGCTTTTGTGGAACGGATTCCCTTGGGAGATTGTGGACTCTCCTTCACTGAAGACTTTTAAGCAGAGGTTGAATCTCTCTCTGTCATGGATGCATTAGTTGAGATTCCAGCATTGCAAGGACTAGATCAGGGGTAGGCAACCTTCGGCTCCCAGATGTTTTGGGACTACAACTCCCATGATCCCTAGCTAACAGGACCAGTGGTCAGGGATGATGGGAGTTGTAGTCCCAAAACATCTGGGAGCCAAAGGTTGCCTACCCCTGGACTAGATGATCCTCTACAATTCTATGTTTCTATGACGGCACCAGTCAGCTCTTTGGGGGCCTGGAACTCAAGAGGCGAGACTCATCATGATAAATCTGATTCCTGTGATCAAGCAAGTTGCTGCCAGCCATCCAGCACCAGAGCCAGTGTGGTGTAGTGGTTAAGAGCGGTAGACTCGTAATCTGGTGAACCGGGTTCGCGTCTCCACTCCTCCACATGCAGCTGCTGGGTGACCTTGGGCTAGTCACACTTCTCTGAAGTCTCTCAGCCCCACTCACCTCACAGAGTGTTTGTTGTGGGGGAGGAAGGGAAAGGAGAATGTGAGCCGCTTTGAGACTCCTTCGGGTAGTGATAAAGCGGGATATCAAATCCAAACTCTTCTTCTTCTTGACTGAAGCAACAAGTTCAGGAGTCCATCTATTTGTTGCTGGTTATTTGCCTGTTGGCAACAGGAACATCAGGTTGTGCAATCACATGACATTGAGGTTTTACGGTACAGTTAACACCATGCATGGACCCTAACTTAGCATGCCTCACACACTGAAATTTCTGTACGTTGGGTAGCAGTGAAAGGTACAGGACTGATTATTGTGGAAAGGTGACTATGCTAGTGGAAATGAAATGGGAGAAGGGGGTGGGACTGTACACTCACTTAAAGTCAGCATCAGTGCCAATGTGCCTTCTCAGTGGCAGCTCCCAGATTTTGGAAATCCCTTCCTGGAGAAGTTAGACGGACTCTCTCCTTGTCCTTCTGCCACCAGGTGAAGACTTTCTTGTTCCAATAGGCTTTCAGGAACTGACTGCTTTTAATGAAAGCACTGGCGTTGTGCTGCTTTTATGAAAATTATTTGCATGGTTTTAATAGGTTTTTTTTAAGTACATACGGTATATTGTTTTAATTCTATCAATGTTTCATTGTTTTCTTCTTCTTCTTCTTCTTCTTCTTCTTCTTCTTCTATGTTTTTAGCTGTTCTTATTTTTATCTGTAAGCCTCCTTGAGTCCCTGTCAGGGGAAAAGGTGGGGTAGATATTAATAAATAAACAATAAACACAATAAAAATAATAAATGATGCTAATAACTCAGCAGCAGGCTGCCTTCTGGAAAATGGAATTTGAATCTCTCAGGCAAGACTGTGCCTCTGCCCAGCAGCGTTCCCACTCTCAAGCAACACGTCTCACGTGATTGTTTTCAAAAGTGTCAACGCGAAGAAAGATTGTCCCCACGGAAACATGAAAACCCATCCACACCTCAGGCGAAGTGATGATGGTGACACAGGATATAACACCGAAGGTGGGCAGCATAGACTAGCATTCACTCCCATGCTTCGGAACACGTGCCGTTGGCAGGCTGCTTGAAAAAGAAACAAGAAAACAAAACACAGCAGAAAACAAAACGGGACAAGCCGCCCACTCCATCTTTTAATGAGCCAGTGCAATAGTGACACGACCGGCGGCATTAACTGGCAATTCACTCCTTTTATGCCATAGGGAATGCTATCAAAAGCAGCGTCTATCTTTGCAATGACCAATCCTCAGGCGCCATCTTCTTAAGGGGACTGAGGGGGCCTATGCGCGACGTTGCACAACAACCTGGCACCGCATGCGCAACACCAGGCGGCGAAGCCAAACGCCCTCTGGATATTGAGGGGGCTTGGAGGAACTGCCTTGGCCCCTAGGAGCTGGTGCGCCTGCCCCAATCCATCCCTGACCCATAACATTTAGAATGGGTGGGGAATCTTGGGCGCAGGAGCCAAATGCAGCCCTGCAGGCTTCTCTTTCTGTTCCTCAGGCCATGCTCACTCTGCCCAGGCCACACCACTCACAATCTTTGCTTTGCACTGTGACTATTTTTGCCTGGCTGAAATGTGTCCCTGAACTCTGAAAATGTCTCTTGCTTGTCTGGAAGGATTGAGTGTTATGTGTGAAGGAACAAGCCTACTGCACAAAGAAAATTTTCCCCCATGACAATTAATCAAGCTTCTGGTATATATTTCTAGTGGCTAACACAAGGGGCTTGGCAATTCACAATATGATAGCCAGGCACCAACCACAAATGCTTCTGGATAACTGTAATGGATTGGGGGGGGGGGGGGAGAGACCAGTTAGCACAGAATGATTATGGCAGTGTAGCACACCATATTAAATCAGGTATTATTTTGCAAAATGAGTCTGAGGGTTTTGTGAATATACTCCTGTATACTGCTGTTCTGGCTAATGTAACTATTTTTAGTGTAATCCATTATAACTTGTACGGATGAGAGAAGGATGAGTGAATCTTTGGGAAGGCGGGTCTGCAATGTGGCCAGAGTTCAGCAAGTTCCAGTGGCTGATAGCTATAAACAGGACCTTATTTTAAGCAAAACATCAGGTTACAGGAAACGTAACATTCCTTGGGAGATTAAACTGCATGTTCCAAGATAGCTGCGTCCATTTTCCTAGACCGTAAAGGCACAGTGATGGAGACAGAAATGATAACCTTGTGTTGTATGACTGAGAGCTCTTCAATAATTGAAATCAATAAATATTTTTGAAAACTGGAACCACTACCTTGGTCTCTGTGCCTTCCCTCTTTGCTTCAAGTTGCATTTATGACAGCAGGAGCCATACAATACACTTTGATGTGTGGTCAGACAGGCCCCGTCCCAGCTGAACTGCTGCTGCTTGACAAAGACTTTTTCTATTCCATAAGGCTTTTAATGTATTATGCCTGTTATTAACTTTTTACCTGAGGCTTTCATTCATTTTAAACCCTGTGTTCTTTTGTTGGTCTACTGATCGTTGTGTAAAACGTTTTGTGACCAACTCTGGTTAAAAGAGATCTGTGAATATTGGAAACAAACAAATACATAAATGTGAAGAGAATACTATTTATAAAGTTTGCCAGCATGCAAATGTAGAACGGAAGTGCTAATAACCATTGTCTGGAAATATCTCCTATTCATCGCAGCAGAATCTGCAAACCATACGGCAGCCTCCGCAGAGAATATAGCCTAGATGGAGAATATAGAGGGTGTGTGTGTGTAGAAACTGTCCTACAGTACAAAGTGAAAACTTACATCTGTTGCTCTGCCCACTTTTGTCTATGACCATGCCCACCATTGGCATGTGGACCCCAGAAAGTTGACTGTAAGGGAATGTGGCCCTCAGACTGAAAAGTTTCCCCTTCTCTGACATGATGGAAGCCCCACATGAAACACTCAGGAGTCAAGCTGCAATTTAAGTAGGGCTTCATTACAATTGCAGTCCTGCATCATCCAGGAATCAGCATACACAGGTGGGATTACATACAGGGGAGAAGGCTGTGTGGGGAAGTCAAACATACCTCTTTATACTAACCGGCTATAGACCAATTTGGCAACGGCCCATGTCTCATGTTCATAGGAGCCAACTCATAGGAGCCGAGGGGTCTTCAGCCCCCTCTATAAAATATTTGAGGGCCTCCCACAAAGTAGATAGGCACTGGCATTCAAATGGTGTGTGTGCACCGCATCATGTGATTAATTATTTGGGGCGGAGCTTACCGGGAGATTCCCCCCTCAATATTTTATTCAAGTTGGCACCCCTGCTCATGTTGCTGATTCACAATTCAGCGTGGGACCAATTTAGCATCAGCAGTTGATCTTTATGCACCTCTCAAGACCATTCTCTGAGTCACTTATGGAGTGGAACCCTTCATGTTAAGGATTTCTATACTTATTTCCAATGTATCTCCTGCAGGTCAGTTTGGTAAATGCAGGTCAGTTTGGTAAATGTTAAAGAGTTAAAAGGCCACCATCCATTTGGTCTCAATAAGCTTCTATGGCTTTAGCAAGGCTACTCCTGAATAGGTAAAGGGACCCCTGACCATTACCGGTAGGTCCAGTCATGACCGACTCTGGGGTTGCGGCGCTCATCTCGCGTTACTGGCCGAGGGAGCTTCCGGGTCATGTGGCCAGCATGACTAAGCCGCTTCTGGCGAACCAGAGCAGCACACGGAAACTCCGTTTACCTTCCTGCTGGAGCGGTACCTATTTATCTACTTGCACTTTGACGTGCTTTCGACCTGCTAGGTGGGCAGGAGCAGGGACCAAGCAATGGTAGCTCACCCCGCCGCGGGGATTCAAACCGCCAACCTTCTGATCGGCAAGCCCTAGGCTCTGTGGTTTAACCCACAGCGCCACCTGCGTCCTGAATAGACAGGTTTTAATATAATGGGACCCACATACAGTGATTTTCCTAAGATCTCAAAGTGTTTAATGTTGAGCCTCAAAAGAATCTTTAAGACAGGCCAGTATTGTTCTCCCAATAGCACAGATGGGGTGCTGAGGGTAAGTATTAGTAGCCTGCTTAAGGCTCGGTGAGTTCAAGGTTCAGCATAGATTTCATAGAGCAAACCATAACAAGGAATGTGGAAGCTGTGGCCCTCCAGATGTTGTTGGACTACAACTTCTATCATCCTTGACTCCTAGGGCTGATGGGAGTTGGAGTCCAACAACATCTAGAGGGCCACAACACTGAGGCATCCCAAACCTAAACTTGACCTTGAGCTCTGGCCAATCTCTCATGCCCAATTAAACACATTTAAAACCTTGGCTGTGCCAAATGTGCATTTATTTTATTTTCCTTATATTTAATTTCCTCCCACTCTTACTGATTTTATACAGATACACATCGCTGTTTTCTTTTGTTCCCAAGTTAATTGCTTCCTCTCGGTGGACATTGCAAATAATTAATTAAACTGAAGAACTGCTTGCTTAAAATGTACCTCTCAAATTCAAAGAAACCACTTTTAAATGGCCAGCTTTCTCTTGAATACCTCCCAACTGCAGATCTCATAATGCATTTTTTCTGGAGTTGCGTCAAATCAGGTCTCTTTTAATGCGTGCCAAGTGCAGCCATGGGATTGGAGCTCACAACATCTTTTTTCTTTTTCACTTCAAAGCATCTGTCTGAGGCTACAGATTTAATCAGGAAGTGGTGTTGATGTGGGGGGGAGGGGTGAACTTATTTCCATCATGCTATTTTCCTATTCAAATCAACCCCCCCCCCCCATAGCTGCTGTTAGCTCTACTGTGAGGAAAGGTCTAGTACAATACACGTAACTGTCTCTTTACCTCAGAGAAGCTAATAGGTTTTGGAGACAGGGGGGAAAACAAACATCCATTGGGCAACAGTAATAAATAGCAAGGGAAAAGGTTAAATTGTTGCTTGATCAAATTAGCAGTCCCAGACAGCTCTGGAGTTAAAAAAGGAAGCTGGAAGATCCAGTCATGTATTGCCAGCATCACCTGTAATATCTGTTTGGCACTCATGTGACACTAAATTCAAATGCCTTGAAGCAAGTTGCAAGAAAGAAGAGGGCAATCTGATTTGAGCAACAGTAACCGGTCCAGATCTCTCTGAAAACACAACTGAGTGGCAGTGAAGGATTTGGGGGTGAAAGGGACACATGTTTCTATGTCTGGGAACAAATACAAAAAAACAACCACCACCATTAGCTTATTATGCTAAAGGCTTCCCATTTCTAGAGCACATTTCAAGCAGGTAGAGGTTTGAGGGAAGGGTGCAGATGAGGCAGTAGACAGAGACAAAAACTCAAGACCTAGAAATGTAGAAAAGAAAGAAGGTAATGGAAATTAAGTATGGCTGTTGCCCATATACATGCTTCTAACCATTTTTTGGGAATTTCACTATCTCCCCCCCCCCCCCATAAAGCTTGTAAAATGCATTAGTTTACTAAAAGCATGAAACATTTCCTGAAGTAGCTGTCCATGGAGGCGCAGGTCAATTCTGTGTCCAGGGCAGCTGTTTATCAGCTCCATCTGGTATGCAGGCTAAGACCCTACCTGCCCGCAGACTGTCTCGCCAGAGTGGTGCATGCTCTAGTTATCTCTCGCTTGGACTACTGCAATGCGCTCTGTGTGGGGCTACCTTTGAAGGGGTCCTGGAAGCTACAACTAATTCAGAATGCGGCAGCTAGACTGATGACTGGGAGCGGCCGCCAAGACCACATAACACCAGTCTTGAAAGACCTACATTGGCTCTCAGTATGTTTCCGAGCACAATTCAATGTGTTGGTGCTGACCTTTAAAGCCCCAAAGGGCCTCGGTCCAGTATACCTGAAGGAGCGTCTCCACCCCCATCGTTCTGCCCGGACACTGAGGTCCAGTGCCGAGGGCCTTCTGGCGGTTCCCTCGCTGTGAGAAGCCTTCAAAGGTAGCCCCACATAGAGCGCACTGCAGTAGTCCAAGCGGGAGATAACCAGGGCATGCCCCACTCTTGAGAGCCAGTGTGGTGTAGTGGTTAAGAGCGGTAGACTTGTGATCTGGAGAACCGGGTTCGCATCTCCGCTCCTCCACATGCAGCTGCTGGGTGACCTTGGGCTAGTCACACTTCTTTGAAGTCTCTCAGCCCCACTCACCTCACAGAGTGTTTGTTGTGGGGGAGGAAGGGAAAGGAGAATGTTAGCCGCTTTGAGACTTCTTCGAGTAGTGATAAAGCGGGATATCAAATCCAAACTACTCCTCCTCCTCCTCCTCCTCCTCCTCCTCCACTCTGGTGAGACAGTCTGCAGGCAGGTAGGGTCTCAGCCTGCGTACCAGATGGAGCTGGCAAAAAGCTGCCCTGGACACAGAATTGACCTGCGCCTCCATGGACAGCTGGGAGTCCAAAATGACTCCCAGGCTGCAGACCTGGTCTTTTAGGGGCATGGTTGCTGCATTTAACCTACTGCAACTATTAACCTACTGCAACTATTTCTCACATGCCAACTGCAATTCTGAAAACAACAACTCTCCTTCCAACTCTAAAACTCTCCTCCCTTTGTCTTTCTGATGACTCATCTTTAGCTGGCCATTACCAGCCTGACCCCCTGCTTGTATTTTAACATTCTAAATTCAGTGTCTGGGGGGTACGGGACAATTTGGTTGGACAACAGCACAAAATCAGTTTAGTTCTGCAACCTGAATTTGTCAGTATGTGATTGAATCTCACCTGAAAATGGTGACAGCCTGGAATCCTAAACTGAATACAAACGCTTCCCATGCCATAATAATAGAATGGGCCCCCACACAATGTTGTTAATTTGCATCTGGATATTTCCTGGGAAAATAAAGAGTTTTCATCTGGTGACATGCACTAAGTGGCATTTGGTAAAAGCAGCAGAAAGATATCTCAGCTGAGTAGAATTTTAACTGTCTACAGAATATCAAGCAGGGTAAACATGCCCTCCGCACAGGTGCTCCCCTATAATTACAGCACAGCAAATCCTCCAATCTGACTTTGGCCCAGTGGTTTGATTTCTGCTCCACTTGATGAATTTCGTACAAGACTAGTATAGACATTGGATAGACTAGTACAATTATATGTCTGGGAAGCATTGCTAAAAACACACTGAGCTCTGGGATAAATGAGAATGGGGTAAATGAAGGGCAGTTTTCTTGACCTGCTGCAATTATGTGAAGGTCACAAAGCAACTCGCTGCCTTCTCTCTTTTTTTGCAGACGTAGCTGCGTTGGTGTTTATAATCACTGCTGAATTCTCCAGATCAAGGGCAACAGAGCCTTACTGCATATTGCATTCTTAACTGGGAACTGGGGAGTTAAATATATGTGTAGGAAAGCTTCTTTTCCCATCCTCCAGTCAATGCATTGTTAGATTTAGCATATATTCACAGGATGCTAATGCGGAGAATTATCTTACCAGAGGCTTTTTGAGGACGCATCTTCTAAGTTAACAGCAATGGCTTCCTGATAATCTTCCCATTTGGAGATGTAGCGAAAAGAGAAGAAGAAAAAGTAATCATACCAACAAAACAACCTGTTTATAGAGTTGGTCTCATTTCTAATAGTCTGCTTGCAGTGCAGTCCTTTCTTTAGTACTTCTGAGATGCAGCGCTCTCGAGAGCCTGAAGGTGAAAGATCTTTCTGTGTTACAAACACACAAAAGAAGAAGTGGAGAAGTCGGGAGTGAAAGGGGGAAAATAAATTGCACAAATAAAGATATGGACTAGAATGCAGTGACTGCAATATCCACCTGGCAACATACTGATCCGTCTATATAAATACTTGCACAGAGAGATGTATACAGTAGACACATAACACCTGTAGCCATACAAGTAGTTCAGTTTGTCACATTTTGAAGATGTTGTTGCTGAAGTCTACTAAGTCTGCACTCAAAGGGTTCAGGAAGCAATAGTGCAAACACACAAATTCTAATACAGAGATCAGTCTGCATTTGGACCCAACCTCTCCTATTCATAGGGACCCAGGTGGCACTGTGGGTTAAACCACAGAGCCTAGGGCTTGCTGATCAGAAGGCCGGTGGTTCGAATCTCTGCGACGGGGTGAGCTCCTGTTGCTCGGTCCCAGCTTCTGCCCACCTAGCAGTTCGAAAGCACGTCAAAGTGCAAGTAGATAAATCGGAACCGCTCTGGCGGGAAGGTAAACGGCGTTTCCGTGCGCTGCTCTGGTTCGCCAGAAGCGGCTTTGTCATGCTGGCCACATGACCTGGAAGCTGTACGCCGGCTCTCGGCCAATAAAGCGAGATGAGCGCCGCAACCCCAGAGTTGGACACGACTGGACCTAATGGTCAGGGGTCCCTTTACCTTTACCTCTCCTATTCATTGCAGAAAACCATTGGAAAGAACCAAGTGGCCATGCAGAAAGTAAGACCAATAGGCAAAATAAAAAGCAAATGCTTATGTGTGATGATCATGCAAGTGTCTAACAGTGATCTTAGGCATGCATGTTGATGATTTGATCATACAGTACAGTTATCTCAAGTGAAGTACTGCAGACAGCAAGTGCTGTCTCTGTCACCTTTGATAATTTCAAAGCAAGGGCTTAGTAAGAAAGGGCTTTCTTTCTTTCTTTCTTTCTTTCTTTCTTTCTTTCTTTCTTTCTTTTTTGGTGCCCTGGTTCAGCTCCTGAACATTTAGTAAGATGGCTGATGTGTATGGGAAGATCCTGGTTTAAAAAGAGGTAAGAATTCTCTTAGCTCCAGAGAGTATATTCCTCAAACCCTGTGACATCACTTCTGGGGGAATAAACAGGAAAACAGAATGGAAATTACTTGCCTGCTACTTACTTCTTCACACAATCATTCCTTCTGCTGAGCTGAATTTCAGACTTTAGGAGGGTTTGGGCTTTGGGCACCTGAAGTAAGAAGCGTCCAGATAAGAAGTCCAGTTTTCATGGCATGCCCAACATCTGTCAAACGTTAAGGCACAGAGGGCTCTTGCAATTATTGCTGCAACAAACTAATACGGCTACACAATCTCTGGAAGTTGCAGAACGGGTGCATACTGAACCTTCAGATTACCATTTAATTCCAATCTGAATGATGCAGGGATCCACATTTGACTCATATTTATATCACAACATCCTTAGAACACACTATTCGGGCACACAGATCCAAGGTATGTCTTAAGATCCATGCACATTATATGCTGAAGTTGCATGTGCTTTGCTGCAAACACACTGGTGTTTGCCAACATGTACTGTGGCAACGTAAAGTAGGAAGAAGAAATAGTTGTGAAAACATGTCAGTCAGTATGAAGTCACATCCCAAACCGCAACCCTAGCATGTTTTCAAATGTCTACACTTTCCATGAGCGTTGCTCAGGTGTTCTGAATTTGTGAATAATCCAGAATGGATTAATATGAAAGTCTGGACAGAGTCTACTCAGCTACACCCAAACTGAGGAACTATGCTGCCAGTATAGTTGATGATGATGATGTTCAACAATTATACAACTTTGACAAAAGAAAAAGAGTAAACACAAAAGAAAACAAAAATACAACCACAGACATGAAAGGAATACAGAATAGCATGAATGTCATTTTTACAGTAAAGGTAAAGGGACCCCTAACCATTAGGTCCAGTCGTATCCGACTCTGGGGTTGCGGTGCTCATCTTGCTTTACTGGCCGAGGGAGCCGGCGTACAGCTTCCGGGTCATGTGGCACAGAAACGCTGTTTACCTTCCCGCCAAAGCGGTTCCTATTTATCTACTTGGACTTTGACGTGCCTTCGAACTGCTAGGTTGGCAGGAGCAGGGACCGAGCAACGGGAGCTCACCCCATCGCGGGGATTCGAACTGCCAACCTTCTGATCGGCAAGCCCTAGGCTCTGTGGTTTAACCCACAGCGCCACCCGCGTCCCATCATTTTTACAGTACTAACTCTATATATACATATACACTTTTTAATACAAGTTCAATGAAAGAGCACTAGCATCTAATTGTATACACACAGGCAAGGTTAAGTCGTGGCTGGAAAAAGTAAAACAGAAAAAATACTAGTTAAAGGTGCTTGCAAAAAATATACTGTGTAGGGGACGATAATATGTGGATTACTTTTAAGATATGTCTACCAAATGCCCACATAATCTTCAGGCACCTGTGCAATTTTAAAGGCTTTATTAGGGTCCGAATTTAGACTTTCAGATCAGCAGACAGAGGCTGGAACTAGGCACAGAAATAATGACATTCTTTTCCCCCTTTTCCTTGCTGATTATGAGTGCTTCCTGGTAGGTGTTTATTGTGGGATCAATGCTGCTGCTCACATGGGCACGTTTTTCACAGCGCCCACGCAATGCCATTGCCATCAACATGCCAGCCTGCATTCTCCCTCTTCCAATTAATCTGGATTCCCTCTTTCCATGGAAAACTCAGTGATTAAAAAATAAATAAATCAAAACCTGTAACCAACAGCCCCTTTGCAACATCTACACAACCCTTTTGCTATTATTAAGCCCCTCCCCCCACAAAAACCCCCTGGAAGTGTTCTTTTATTAGCCATTAGCACTCAAAACGTCTGGACAGGGCCAGTCCTACTGTAAGGCTGCCTCAGGTGTCTAATTTGTGGTGTCCTGAAAGCAGGAAATCATTAGCTATTCAATTTAACTCTCTCTCTCTCTCTGTGTGTATATGTATATGTATATATACAGTGCTTTTGTCTTTAAAAAATGTTTAGGGGTACTCTCATTTTGACTTAATAAAATCACCATTTTTATAGTTCAAATACAGTAATTGGACAAAAGTACAAAGATTTACAAAATGTTTAGGGGTATGCGTACCCCCAGAAAAAAGCACGCACACACATAGCAAAAACTCCAGGGAGAGGTACTTGAAGGGTTCTTTGCCTGTGGCTCCAAAACGACTTAGTCGGCCATGGCTTGCGGAGGGTGGGCAACCATTCGCTGCTGTGCCTCAGGCGGCAAAAAATATTGAGGAGTGGGGGTTCATCTCAAAAGGACCCCGTAAGGAAACGCGGCTGCCCCCGCCGCAGCTGCGCGCGTAAATTCGGTCTCGCCCATCCCATTGGGGTCCGTTCCCCTCAGCCCCAAGTTGCAGAAGACTTTTGAGAAAGAAGCTGCTCGCTAGCCTTGGGGCGCGAGTTGCGCGGGAGACCAAATGGGTGCGGCGTGGTGGGAGAGGGAGAGCGAGCAGCAGCAGCAGCCAGTTTGCGCGCGCGCGCACACACCCCACACCCCGAGAGAGACCACCAGCAGCATCCCCCAGTTTCGAGCGAGAAGCCCCACCCGGGCGCGCGCGCGCGGTCTCCCTGTGCGCAAGGGGGTTGCCCGCGTGCGTCCAAGTCTCCTCGGCCGCCCTTCCCTCGAACAATGAGCAGGGGCCGCGCGCGCCACCCCCACCCCTCCCCTCCCCTCCCGTCCCTCATCGCTTCCCTCCCGCCCACAGCCCGGGACTAGGAGCCGGCGGAAGCAGCAGCAGCAGCTGCGGCAGCTCCCACCCCTCAGCAGCCACACAGAGACACCGGCAGCAGCAGCAGCAGCAAGACGCGGCAACGGCGCCGGGTTTGGTTCAGTATGTCCACCACCGCTCGGTGCCGGCGGCGACCGAGGCTTGCAGCGGCCAGCCGGCAGCAGCAGAAGCAGCGGCTGAGCTTCCCGGGTCTTTAACCCTCTTGACCCTCTGCCGCCGCCAACACCACCTCCTTCTCCTGGGGTGGGGGAGGCAATGGTAATGAACTGACCCGGCGCGGCAGCGGCAAACCCAGCCTCCTTCTGCGCTCCCCACTCACGGTAAGGAGCGGCGAGGGAAGCGCGCGCTTTTCTCACCCTGCCGCCCACACACACACACACACACACACCCGCCGTCCCGGGAGGCGGCGAAGTGAAGTCGACCCAGTCACAACAAACAGCAACCGCCACCACAATATTTTCAAAAGAAGGAGTCGAGGGAGAGAGAGGAGAGGAGAGGCTCCGCTCTTGCCCAGGGAAGGAGAGGCAGGCGCGCGCGCGCGCGCGGTGGAGCCACACAGCGTGCAACCTTCACGGCCATGTGCAAGGAGGGGAGGGGGGGGAGCCGGGGTCAGAAGCGGGAGTCGCCCAGACAAGGGAGATGGTGGTGGTGGGGGAACTAATAATGCAGTGCCATTGAAGTGGGGGCGTGGGAGATAGGAGGAGTTGACAGTTGGGCGGCTGGCTGGCAGGCAGCAGGAGGAGCTGGGGGAGGGGGCTGCGTGTGTTGGGGGGGGGGGGAGCTGGCTGGCGCGTGCATTAAAGGGACCCGACTCCCACCGCCAGTTTCCCTCAAGGAGCAGGGAAGGAGGAGAGATCTGCTGTCTAAGCGAGCCTTCGGTGCTGCTGGATCTTTGAGGAATTCCTAGAATGTGGTACGTTGCTGGGTTTTATTTCTGCACATCCCTCCCCTCCGTGTGTGTGTGTGTGTGTGTTTATCTCTATATGTGCACGCAAGAATTATTCGCAAAGGGGAAAGGCGTTCTTTTCTGTGCCTCCCCACCCCCTGCTAATGAGGGAGATGCTGCCTTTCTTTCCCCCCCAAATGGAACATCGCCGCCTGGGCTTGGCAACAGCAGAAGCAGCACCGGAGCGAGCGAAGTGGCCCCCGGCGCAGCGAGCACTCTCTCTCTCACCGAGATTGTGGCAGCTTGCAAAGTGCGTGGGAGATCAGAAGTATTTTGCCCTCTGGCTCTCAGAAAAGAAGTGCGGCGGTCTCTCTCTCTCTCTCTCTCTCTCTCTCTCTCTCTCTCTCTCTCTCTCTCTCTCTCTCTCTTAATAACCGGGCGCTTTTGTGTGCAGGGAAACGCAAGCCTCATTCAAGGAACGGGCTAAGTTGTCCTGCAAATCTCCCAGATCTTCAGTGATCTTGAACATGAGAACCGGAGGGAGCCAAGTTTGGTTCGACTCCTAATCCCTCTCGTATAAATGCAATTTGAGGAGTGGGGGCTGTTGTTGTCGTCGTCGTCTTCGTTGAGACCGGTTCCCCCCGCCCAAGCTTTTTGTACACTTTGCAAGGAGGAAACTATTTTATTTATTTTTGCTAATGTTTAGTGGAGGGGTAGCCCAGCCTTTTTGTTTGTTTGTTTCCATACTTCTGCGGCTTACAGTAGGCAGTGTGGTTATTTATTTATTTATTTATTTAGTGAGACTTGGCTGTTCAAAGAGTTGAATGGATATGTTTAGAGAAGCAGTGCTTTCCAAGAATTTAAATGAGGTCTCTCTCTTTTTTTTAATGGCTTTCCAGGACTTTTCTATTAGCTCTCATTGTTTTCTCTGGCTGACCTTTGGGTAGTTTAGCAACTGTACTGAATTTTAAGACAGAAGTATATGGTCGCACAAACATTTTGTTGTGCATCTTTTGTTTGTTTTTCTGTGCAACTGGAAATATTTATCACAATCACCATGGTGGGAAATACTGGCATTTAACAATTTGATTTACAGTTATAATAATAATAATAATAATAATAATAACAACAACAACAACAACAACAACAATATGCTCTAATACCAGCTTTTTCTTCAATCAGATGTTTTGTGTTTTCTTAAAGTGTTTATGTGCATTAGAATGGCATAGTCGAATTACAAGGACAGAAATGATTTAGATTGCGAGCTTTGTTACTTACATGCTTATGATTGCACTGAGGTCACAGGTTACATGACTGTTCACACGTTTTGCTGAACACAGGGACATACTGTCTCTACACATGTACAAGTGTTTGTTCATGTGCACAGTCTGACCGATATGTACATAGACTGTGCACTGGTTGAATATTGCATGTGAATTACTGAATGAGTGTGCAGCTTAGCTATCTCTGTATGTACGCACATTGAATGTCCATCTAGACATGTTTACTCAAAAGTAAGCCCCACTGAATTCAGTGGTCTTTACTTCCAGCCATAGTTTCTGATTTCAACCATTTGCACTTCAATCCTAAACACTTTGACTTTGAAGCAGTTTCAATTGGTGAGGGTAGTTCTGATGAGAATACATTATATGGAAATAAGCTTCTCTGGAATTAATGGGTTTCATTGCAAGTGAAACTGCTCAGGTTTTAAGGCTCAGTCAGCACTTTGGGGGGGAGTATCTCTGTGTGTAAAATTAAACCAGGATGTATTCCAAGAAGAACCATTGCACTGTTGCTTTTTAATAGTTGAAGAAAATAGCTCAGATAATTTTTGAGGAATCATTTCAAGTGATGGGGGAAAGTGTATTCTAATTTTAGAACTGAACTCTTTCTTTTTCAAGAAAATGCCAATCACTTCACTAAAATGCCTGGGAGTTTAAAGTTGAAATTGGACATGGAAATAGCTAGTACTCAGCAGAAGTGCTTTGAGTCTTCAGAGAAGATTTGCCATGATTGGGGCTGAGTTAAAGAACCTGTAGAAAAATCACATGCTGTGAATGTGTGGACTACTTTGCAAGAGGTTTCCCCCTCAGAGCTCATAAACCGCACAACTAAGGGAAACGGTGTGATGCATGCATGAATGGTAAGATTTCATTGTGTAGCATAGCCATGTTGTGCTGCAAGTTAGGAATGGAAGTCATTCTGCACAGTATTTGGATGTGCAGACAAGATATGAGCTGTAAATGCACTTGGGTGCAACTACATTTCTATCCCACCTTTACTCTCTGGAGCTCAAGGCGCAGTGTAAATGGTCCTCCCTTCATTTTATTCTCACAGCAACCCTGGGAGGTAGGCTAGGCTGAGAATAAGAGGTCCAAGTCACCCACTGGCTGGCTCAGTATGGATTTGAAACTGGGTGCTCCAAGTCTTAAACATTACACTACATTCTACAGATGTAGGTAGCCCTAGTCTATATTAGAGATGGTTGATGGGAGCAACTGTATAATTTTGCTATAAATGTTTGGGTCAGAGCTTTGAGATAGGAGGTCTTACATTCGATAAATTTTGTAGGAGAAAGCCCTATGAACCTTTTGATCACAGTTTATGATATTTGCATTTCTCCCAGTATATGGAAAAGCATATATGGAAAAACATATATGGAAAGCAAATTTATAAGATGTGTGAACTGTAGAATCTTATGTTTCAGAATTTCTGTGAACTTGAGGTAGAAGATTCCTTATCGGTATCATGAATCGCCCGCCCACCCAATAAATATAGTATTGGAGCCTATAGCATTGTTGAGATAATATCAGGGTCGGTTTGCACATCAAAACGATTGGCGTCATATATCTACTTCCATTTTGTGAATGTTGTTTACCAGTAATAATGGCATCTTTATGCATGCGCATGGATGCATGTTGCTTCTGGAAGTATGCACAATGCATTTGTATATGCATATAGTGCAATGCATACTCCTGTAGGGGCAGTGTTTTGCACATAAACTTTATATAACCTTTCAAGTGTGGGTGACTTCAACAAGGATGTGCACTCTGCCTCCTCCTTCTGAGGGATCAATACTTAATTTTTAGTTAACATGTACTAAATACACTGGAACACAAACCCAAGATACAAGGTTTTTCTTCTTTGCAAAGATTTTCAGTGGAATACCATATATTTGCATTTGTATATCTTAGGATACATTCACACAAGCATGTTGACTCGTTGACTGTAACATTGTGATGACTGGCATGTGTGAACCACAGATTCATCACCAGATGTCCATTCACATGCTTACAGGAGAGAGCAAGCATTGAATGTACATGAGTGGAACTAGAACTCTTAGTCATAGTTATGAGACACTCAGTGTTTATATCATTTGTTCTAATGCATGAACTGTGGTTTCAGAGAACATCCATGTTTGTAGATGGGATCTATTATGGAGGTGTGATGTTATGCTAAACTACTAAACATATTTGAGAGCAAATAACGTATGTTGCAATCTTTTCCTGGGGTGAGAGGTATAGGCAGAAACAACAGGTCTTTGTGAACAGCCTGATTGACTCCACTGACCAGTGGAACTGACCTCTGGTTGGAAAGGGATGATGAGAAGTTACTTGCTGAACTTGGCAGAAGGGAGAGCAGGAAACTTAGCATGGTGCAAAGTAGTCAATGGAATTGGCATGGACAGCATCAATAGAAAAAGGAACATGGGAGGTTTTGATTTTAAGTAAAGAAACCTAACCCCATTTTCTTTAGGTGGATACTACTTAATCGTTATAGTTCTGTGCCACACACTCTTTCTGTAGCAATGCTGTTGTCCCTTCTCACGGTGGTAAAGTGTACCTGAAGTGATTTGAGGAACCAAGGTTTTATCTTTTATTTTAGCAACGAGTTTTGGTAATTTAACAGGGTTTCAAACCGTTTAGACTTCAAACCGTTTCACAGCCTCTGGGTCTGAACTGAAGCAGTGCTGGGACAGCATGTGGCTATTGGCTTAGCCTTCTTTGTTCACTTGTTTCTGCAGGTGTGGAATAAGAGCTGAGTCTTTGCTTTTCATTTCTTTAAGAGTACACACTGTCCCAGTCCACACATAACACTAAGCCTAACAATGGCTTAGAGCAAACAAGAGAATGTGTGGATTCTCAGAGAAAATCTGCCTTCCTTGATACCCAGGCCTTAGCCATGGTTTGGCTTTGCATTATGCCTGAACCCAGGCTCGTGGTTTTGTCTTTCTTCAGAGCAACTGCAAATGGTAAACCAAAAACAAACCTTGATTGCAGCTTTTGATTTGTCTGAAGTGAGGCAAACCATGAGCCTGGGTTCAGGCATAATGCAAAGCCAAACCATGGCTTAGGTGTGTTAAATGCAGTGGCAGCAGGACCAGGGGAG
The DNA here is from genome assembly GCA_034641385.1 of Darevskia mixta. Classification (NCBI taxonomy): domain Eukaryota; kingdom Metazoa; phylum Chordata; class Lepidosauria; order Squamata; family Lacertidae; genus Darevskia; species Darevskia mixta. Next base: position 4,608,344 of record JAWWNH010000063.1, read on the forward strand.
AAGTGCAGTGTCTGTGGGTTTCACTCTGAGAATCTGCATGTTTGCTCATTCACATTAAGTCATGGCTTGACTTGGCGTTAGGTGGGAACTGGGTCATTGTGCACTTGCTAATGAAAGTTACCTTATAGGGCAGCATTTTCCATGCATTGATATAGTTGACAATATTATAGTTGGTGCTAAAATTGCTGCAGGGGACAAGAACTCTGCTAATCCCCGTATTTCTGAATACTATACCTCAGATTTAAGGCAAAGATTGCACCATTTTCAAATACCTGCATCATGGCTGCTTTTCTGTGCTGAGTGGTACTGGTTGTCTCTTGGTCTGGTAGTTCTTGAGCCTTGGGTATGTTTGTCAACAATGTACAGTATTTCAGAAACGTCAGATAGCAGTTCTGTGTTACTGCTATGTTAAAAGATATCCAAAACACTTTTTTTCCAAATTAGAGGCCTGAAGACACCGCCTTTCTTTCTGACAAGTGCTTGGCAGCCCTCCTTATCTTCCTTAGAAAATATTTCCCCTAATATTACATCCTTATTGGCAATTTTTGGCCTTTAGCATTACCCAGAAGCCTCCCTCATGATTCGGGAATGAGATAAATGAACTCGGAGCACACAGACCTCATCCTTTATGAGGCTAAGATGTATTTCTGTGTGCAGCCAATTACTAGGCATTCCTTTCCTATGCTTCCTCTTGGTCACAGGGAGAGAAGCTTCCTATTACTTTAAAAACTTGTCCCTGTAGGATACTGACATAGGTATGCATCCATAATGAAAGGTAGGCAAGACATGAAAGCTCTTGGAAGACTACCGGTAGGTTTCAAGGCCAGCACCTGACAGATAAGTAGGGTTGTGGATTCCAGTTTCCAAAAGGTGTTGTTTACTAACTGAATGGCAGGGTGTAATTTCGAAGGTGTCACTGTGTCACAGAGATGAAGCACACCTGTTAAAACTGTTCTCTGCTACACAGATTTTGAAGAACAGGGACTTCTTTCATGTCACAAATTTGCTATGCCAGGGAAAATCTGTTCTTTTGCAGCAGTTCACCTCAAGCATGTATCTATGGTTAACATTATGCTATGCATGTGTCTTGAACACTTTCCCAAAGACATAATCGAATCTGCAAGAAACAGTGAAGGGAATGCTCTTGACCATGAATATTGTATCAATAGATTGATACTTTGCTCAAAAAAATGCTAACGCCTCCGTCAAAGGTCTTTGATCCAGTGAGCATTGACATAAATAGTTACAATCGCTTTGCAATTGCTTTGTCAAATAACGGTGAAGAAGATGAAAACCACTGTTGGTACTTTCAACTGGTTTTGCTTTTGTAAGTCAGTGTAAAATTCACTGCACATTTTTAACATGCATGAGAAGAATGGCGGAGAAGGGATGGCTGAGATGGAATTAAAACACAAAATGTGGTACCTTCCGCTTGTCTCTCCACAAAATGTTAAAATAGTCTTCCACAACTTGGTTAATTTGTTTTGTAAATGGCTTGTTAGGTATCATTTGATCTTTGTCTGGTTTAATTATCAAACATCAGCACGGCAGTCTATATATGCTATTGAGCTACAATGATTATATTTAGCCCCTAAAATGAGCATTTATTTGTTTAGGAGCAAGCTTCTACACAATGCACCATAAACTTTAAACCTTTCTCATCCTTAATTGTTGCAGTTTTGGTACATACAATTAAAGTGTGTGAGAGAGGGAGTTTGTTTTTCACTTCTTAAAAGAAAAGAAAGATAAATGCCACTGGATGTAATTTTTGAAGCTGTGTTATTTAAACAAATATTCTGTAGTTAATTATACACTATACTACATATTTAGGAGCTACAGCATGGTTTCCTGGAACTTGAGTTATTTATAACTATAGTGGGTTTCTCGAAATAATCAAGTGAGGTTCCCATCTTTCAGGCTCAGATACGTTTATTTGAAATAATGTTTGCTAAAAAGTCAGGTGTCTTTATTCTCTCTCTCCCTTTGCCGCACTCGGCTATGACTACGGCAGCAGTCCTATGCACATTTACGTGGGAGTAAGTTCTGCTGAAATCAGTGGGGCTTCAGATTTTACATGCATGGTAAGAAAATGTGCCCAATATGGTACTCTGCAGATAAAAGCAACCCTAGTTGGTAGTGACATGTATCAAGCTGTATGGAACAAAATAAACAGGCTGTAATCAGCAAATTTTTGAGGGTGTACAAAACTAAATCACCCTCTCCAAAAAAAATGAGGGAGAGGGTGATATTTGGACCCCACGCCCAGTGTTGTCACTAAGTCTGCACCTTCACATTACCACGTATTACTTCTAGAGCTGGGCGATATATCGATATATTGTCCAAAACCAGTTAGAAGTCCATATGGTGATATTGGTTTGAAAATTTTTGACCGGGCAATATATTGCGAATCATGGTGTGGGTGTGTGCGCGCTATGCAAAAATCATAATGTAGGGAAAACTTTGAAGCCAGCCAATGCCTCTACAGAGCTCCGTCCTTAATTCATCATATCAGCATATTGCAATGTTTAGCTGGTGATATATCGTGATGTATACTGTGGATTTGGGTGTGTGTAATATGTGCATTTGTGCACAAAGATGCAGATGAACTCATAGGTTCTTGAATACAGTACAGTATATGGATCTTTGTCCCATTGTAATGCTGGGTATTTTATTTTTTTATTTTAGTTTTTGATACTTAAGTTTTTATTGTTTGTTTGTTTGTTTGTTTGTTTAACTTCCATTCTGCGTTCCTCCCAAAGGTGCCCAGTGTAGCAAACACATTTGCAATAAAAGCGATGTAACTAAAACAAAAACAACATGGATACATTTAAAAAAACTTAAAAGCATATAAAAGCATTTAAAAACAATAAACGGGGGAAACGTTGAACAAAAAATTTAAAGCGGCAGGTTGTGTGTCTGGATAGGCCAGCTGAGAGAGAAAGGTTTCCAGCAAGCATCTTAAACGGTGAAGTGAGGGTGCCTGCCTAACATCAATAAGCAGGGAGTTTCAGAGAACAGGCATTTCTGTAGATATTATGTGGGCGGTCCAGGCGACAAGAGCCCCCCGCCCATGCCTCACTGATGTGGTCCAAAGGAAAGCAGAGCAATGCATTTTGCTGGAAGGAGGCATACAAAGTGCTATCCAACCACCTTAGGGACTCTAATCCGGATTTGTGTAGGGTTCACTCCTCAGCTTTTTCTTTTCCCGAAGAAATAATGGATCAGAGATTTGCTTCCTAGATGGGCTACCTTCCGGGTAGACTAGCCCCCATCTGCCCCTCACTTCCCTCACTACAGCATGTCCAGAAACTGCCTTCTTGACTATTGGACCCACTACTGGTCTCATCTGCTCTGTTGAAGTCTGTCTTCACATGCGGGGGAAGTTCCTAACTCACCAAGGGTTTGAGACCCATTGGCTACCCTCGCCTGGTTCAGCCGGCCAGTTGGAGCCATTCCCGGAGTGTCATGTTGACAGCTTCTAGAAGCCACAGGTGAGAGCTGAGTGGAGGATGAGGACTTAAGGTGGACAAACTACACCAGAAGGAACATGATGTGTCCCCCACCAGAGGTACTAGCCCTCCCCTAACATCCCATACCCCCCAACCCCCCCAAATATATATATATAGTTTCTCAGGATGTCATGGACTTCATTGGTGCTTTATATTTTCACAGATCAGTTTTTAAAGATCAGTTCTTGGTGTGGTTACAAAGATGCCCTCCCCATGCCGTGAACAAGAGTTTTTACAATCAACCTTCAAGGTGAATTTCATGGTTAGGGATCTTGTCCCCTCGCAAAGAATCCAGGCCAAAGTGCAATAAGACATGGGAGAATTTATTTACTCTTAAAAACTGAGCTGCACTGTTACAGTTTTATCTGCCCCAAAAACGTCTTTATCTCACCTTTCTACTAAGAGTGGCTTCTGAGAAAGTTTACAGATTCAATTTTAAAGCCATCAAATGACAAAAACCAATTAAAAGTTCCAGATCTCCATATCTTTCTTTATTTCCTTCTGAACTTTGATGTAATTATCCTTAAAGAGATTACTATTCCTATTTGTTAACCAGATACCCAGATATTTTGTTTTGTTCACTATTGCCAGACCTGATGTTTCCTGCAAATAAGTTATTTCCTGTGTTGACATGTTTTTTTGCTAGCATATTGGTCTTACTTTTATTTAAATCGAATCCTGTGACCTTTCCAAATTCTGATATTCTTTCTAAAAAATTTGGCACACTTTCCACCTGATCTTCAGTTGTTATTATCAAGTCATCTGTGAAGGCCTTTATCTTATGCGATTTCCCCCCAACAGTTATACCCTTTATTTCTTTGTCCTTTCTAATTGCGATCATTAAGAATTCCAAAACCATTATAAACAGTAGGGGTGAAAGAGGACAACCTTGTATAGTCCCTTTATTTATTCTGAATTTCTATGTCATCTCTCTGTTGATAATTAACTTAGCTCTTTGTTCTTTGTATATTGCCTCTATGCCCCTGCTGAAATTTTCTCCAAATCCTATCCTCTTCAATGATCTTTTCATAAACTTCCAAGAGACACCATTGAAAGCCTTCTCCGCATTGATTAGCATTAAGATAGCTTTTTTGTCCGATCTTATTTCTAAGTACTCCAAAATATCAATAATATTCCTTGTATATACAATACAATGAATATTATTGATATTTTGGAGTACTTGGAAATGCATGTGTCTACCTGGTAGAAAGCCTGATTGATCTCTGTTTATTACTTCATTTAGTACTTTTTTTAACCTATCAGCCAAAATGCTCGCAAATATTTTATAATCATTGTTTAATAGAGATATAGGTCTGTAATTTTCTACTGACATTCTATCTGTTCCTTGTTTGGGTATCAGCGTGATATACGCTTCTTCCCAGGAGTTTGGTATTTTCCATTATTCAATATACCATTTAGTATAATTTTCATTGGTTCCAATAGCCCATCTTTTAATTTGATTAAAATTATCATTACTAGGTAGAATATCTGTGGTTAAAATGAGCATCCTGCCCAGGATGATATTCTTATTTCAAATGATACCAATAATTGGCGTGGTAGGATGCTTTAAACAATGGAAAAAAGGTCTAACCAAATTTATTTGGCAATATAAAACATTGAGAATTAAATATAAATTACTAATAGAAAAAACACAGGAGGTTTGTCATTACCTGTCTTAAATTTATATTACGATGCAGCGTGTTTCATGTGGTTGAGAGAATGGCTAACATTAGAAAATGGTAACCTATTGGATTTGGAGGGGTTCAATAATCATTTTGGATGGCACGCTTACCTAGGGTACGAAAAAGTGAAGGTGCACAGAGGTTTCCTTAATCATGTCATAAGAAAATCAATATACAAAACTTGGGAGAAATACAAAGAACTTTTAGAACCCAAAGTACCCTGGTGGCTGACACCCATAGAAGCATTAATGATTAAGAAAAAAAACACATGGGAACAAATTGGGCCAGATATAGGGATTTGCAAGAAGAGAAGAATAATAAACTAAAATTAAAGGATTATGGAGAAATAAAACACCACCTAACAGGGTGGATTCAATATCACCAGCTACACAGTAGATTTAATGAAGACAAAAGAAATAAAGGATTTGCAACAGAAGTCTCACTATTGAACAAAAAATTATTACAGAGCAAAGTAAAAGTAATTTCTAAAATGTACAGATTATTGTTAGAGTGGGAGGTTAAAGACGAACAAATTAAAGAAGTAATGATAAAATGGGTCATAGACTTGGGTAAAAGCATTCAGATAACACAATGGGAAAAACTTTGCAGGGAAAACTGAAAGTTCACAGCATGTGAAGCTATAAAAGAAAATATGATAAATATGTTCTTTCGGTGGTATTTGACACCTACAAAAATCTGTGAAATGTATAAGACTAAATCCAACTTATGCTGGAGGTGCAACCTATCAGGAGGCACACTTATACACATGTGGTGGCAATGTGAAAAAGTTAAGGGCTTCTGGGGCTTGGTTTTAAAGAAATGAAGAAAATCTTTGGATATAATTTGGCGGGGGGGGGGGAGGGAACAGAAGCCTTCTTACTGGGAATAACTGATACAGATATACCCAGAGAAGACAATAATCTATTCTTGTATGCTGTGGCCGCAGCTAGAATTATGACTGCAAAAAATTGGAAAAATGAAGCAATTCCCATCTAAACGAGAATGGCAAGATAAATTATTCAGTTACATTGAACTAGCCAGGCTGACAGACATGGTCAGGGGCCACAGCAAACAAAAACTTCAGAAAGACTGGGGAAAATATGGTGCTTATCTGAAGAAGCAATGCCCGCATATTACTCCTTGGACTTGTTTTAATTAACTTCTGTAAACTGATGTACGGTTAGAATAAAGACAATCAAAATAGAAAGTAAGTTAAAAAGAAGATTAAAGAAAGCAGATTATTATGGTTGATATTAGACCTGCGTAGAGGACGAAGGAAGTCAACAAAGAAAATGGAGTCAAATTTAGGTTAATACTTATCTTTATTTTTTGAGATGTGTTCTTTTTTGCTTTTTTTGCTTTTTTCTATTTTTATTTTCACGTTTATATATTGTTTTCATTTTGTTTGTAATATATTGTATGTCTATGTGTTGTTTTATGTATGTCAGCATATAAATAAACTATATATACAAAAAAACCCACTAATTAAACGTTAATGTGAATACAAGAAATAAAAAGGCATTTTAAAAGACCGCCGTGAAGCAAAATGAACTGTGTGCTAAGTATTGTTAAAAGCACAAGCAAAATAGGACAGACTTTACTTGGCACCTAAAAATAGTAACAGTGTTACCAGGCAAACGTGCCTGGCAGGAAATCTCATGGTTTGGGTACTACCAGTCCCTGTGTCCAGTAGCCACCCATTAATTCTCTGATGGTGGGAATATACAGAGAATTCTGGCAGACCTTTAATTGGCTGACAGGCTCCTAGGGACAGCAATTGGTCCTTTAGCATGGTACAAACCACTTAAACCTTTGCAGTATGGTAAATGTGGGGTTTTTTTTGCCACTTCTGCAGGATATTGCAATATAAATGTGAGGATACAAACAACGCTCACATTTCAAACACCACTGTGATAGTAATAATAATGTATCTTAATACAGTGGATGCTTGGGTTGCGAACGCGATCCGTGCTGGAGGCGCGTTCGCAACCTCCGCAGCACCGCGTCTGCGCATGTGCGGGTTGCGATTCGGCGCTTCTGTGCATGTGCAAAGCACGATTTAGCGCTTCTGCGCATGTGTGAGCGCCGAAACCCAGAAGTAACCTGTTCCGGTACTTCCAGGTTCAGCACGGAGCGCAACCTGAAAACGCGTAACCCGCAGCGTTTGCAACATGAGGCATGACTGTACTTAGGTGCTAAAGTAATTACTTTGTTCCTGTTTTCTTATGCTCATTGCTTGCATAGGGGGAGAGCTAGGTAGGCAGTATAGAGTACAGTGGTACCTCGCCTAACGAATAACTCGCCCAACGTATTTTTCGCCTAACGAATGACTTCCAGTAAAACAAAATGGCCACCGCAAACGAATTTCTTCGCCTAAAGAAAAGAAGTCGCGGCCGCTTTTAATAGGATTTTTTCGACTGACGAATTTTTGACCCGATTTTTTCGACTTGCGGATTTTCCCCCAATGCATTCCTATGGGGATTCGCCGAACGAATTTTTTCGCCTAACGGAAATCGCGTCGGAACGCATTATTGTCGTTAGTCGAGGTACCACTGTATATTGATTCTGCTGGGTCTTCTGTCCGGAGCTGGTCTTCTAACACCTAACACTGCCTGTCAAAACCATATTACAGTACAACAAACCCTGGTTCTGTGTTTGTGATTTCCAAGCATTCATTTCAATTCTAGTGTCAAGCTCCTAAGAAATCAACCCTATCCTTGGCACATAGCATGCTGCAGAGATGGGGAACCTGTGCCCCCCCCAAGATGATGTTGGCCTCCAACTCCCATCATCCCTGACATTGGAGCAGTATATCCAGCACAACGTGCAAAGAGTAAGTATGCACTAAGGGCTGCTTCTGTTAGCTACAAGCCCACTGCCACCATTGGTGAAAGCAGTGGGGAGTGCCGCCATTTTGAGCTGGGGAAACACCACATGTTCCATCCTACCCATTCCTCTTGCAGACCATTCATAAGGTATCCTTTCTTGCAGGATGAAAGCTGGGGCACCTGCAGCAGAACGAACAAACAACATGGAGAGTGCTCCATTGTGTACGGGGTGTGTGAGTATTATCTTAATGGCTACTTTGCCCTCCCCCAGCAGATGAGTCTGCAAATGCAGACATCAGTGGAAGGCAGAGCTAGTCTGCATGTGTCTCCCTTTCTCAAGACCTCACTCATGAGCCCCTAATGAACCCCTGGTCATTATACCAGTACCTTTTGGTTACAGCTGTTATGCATTATCATGTACATGTTTCTCACGTCTCTCCACAGGCAACCGGGCAAGCATCCAACACAAGCAGAGGAAAGGATGTTCCTCGCTTCTACCGGTAGTCCAGTGCCCAGTGGAAGGGCAGTTGCTCCTCTGGGAGGTTGCTCTGGTACCTTTCTAGAGTGCATGGTACACAGTAATTTAGCAAATGCAGCATGGACCTGAGATGATGATGGAATGAGAGCTATCTGTTGTGCAACTGTCCCAGGTACAGGAACCCTGCTGCCCTGACTCTCCATGTTGTGATACAGTTTAATAAAAAGCCATGACTGTTTCATCTGTGTCTTGTCTTCACGTTTATTTTATCTATTTAGAGTGTTTATATACCACTTGATCAAAAAGAGAATCTCCAAGCAGTGTACAAACAAAATCACAGAGAAGACCTGAGTAAAATCCACAAACGAATTGGAAGCAAATACACACACACACAAATCATTATTAAAAATGAGGGCAGGGAAGGACCTCCCCATTTGGCTCTGCAAGCCATTGTGGCCAAACCACACCCACCTGCCCTGCATCTGACGTCATATATGACATCAAGTGTGTGGCAGGTAAAGTCACACCTGGGACTAATGGGGTTTGCGGGGACTGCTGGTCGGTTGGTTGGCTGCCCCTATGAAAACTTTGAAGACACTCTGAAGCCCTGACCATCAGCTGATTGTCAGGTTTTCAGAGAGCAGCAAAGAGCTCTGCAGGCACCAATGAATGGTTGATTGTTGGTGCTTGAAGAGGTCCCTGCACAGCCAAAGCCAAGCCAATCATCTGGGACTGGCTGCACTAGTGCAGTCAAGGGGACTGGAGGAAGCAGCCTGGAATCAAAGTGCTTTATAAGGACATCAGGTGGGTGCTTGCCCCCCCCACCCGTCAAAGTAGGCCTAAACAAACATAGAATCATAGAATTGTAGAGTTGGAAGGCATCCCGAGGGCCATCCAGTCCAACCCCCTGCAGTACAGAAACCACAACTAAAGCATCCAAGACAAATGACTATCCAACCTCTGCTTAAAAACTTCCAAAGAAGGAGAGTCCACCACCTTCTGGGGGACTCCGTTCCACTGCCGAACAGCTCTTTCTGTCAGAAAGTTCTTCCTGATGTTTGGTCGGAATCTCCTTTCTTGTAACTTGAATCCATTGGTTCAGGTCCTACCCTCCAGAGCAGGAGAAAACAAGTTTCTTCCCACTCCTGTGTGAAAGGCTGTTAGATATTTGAAGATGGCAGTCGTATCTCCTCTCAGTCTCCTCTTTTCTAGACACTGATAACTAAATCATGCTTCTCAGTAGGTTTGCTGAAATGCAATGGTTTTCATCAGGCATCTAGAAGAGTTTGGATTTGATATCCCACTTTATCCCTACCCGAAGGAGTCTCAAAGCGGCTCACATTCTCCTTTCCCTTCCTCCCCCACAACAAACACTCTATGAGGTGAGTGAGGCTGAGAGACTTCAGAGAAGTGTGACTAGCCCAAGGTCACCCAGCAGCTGCATGGAGGAGCGGGGACGCGAACCCGGTTCACCAGATTATGAGTCTACCGCTCTTAACCACTACACCACACTGGCTCTAAAACAATATGGTGTGGGTGCCTGCCTCGGAGCAGTAAGTTCCAGAGGACAGTAGCTGCCCCACTAAAGGAACGACTCATCAGAAGCTAGCTGGCAAATAGGGACCCTAACCCATTCTGATTGTTACCTCCGCCATCTTCAGGATGGTACACAATGGGAGGAGGGCTCAATGAACTGAGGGCTGTGACTTGTCTACAGTACAGTGGCTGGTCCAGCAGCAAGGAATGAGGGGCTGGCTCTTCCAGCTCACTGCCCTCCTGACTCTTCTCCATCCCCAGCGGTTATGGTGTATTGTCAGCAGGTTGCATGAAGTGGGCGGAGGGGAAATGGATAACAAGCTCTTGTGGGGAAAGGGCTGGTATCTGTTGGTCTTCAACCAATGGGGCATGTGGAATGTGTGGCCGGGTTGGATGATGTGTACCTTGGGGCCCAATTAAGGCAGACAGCTGTGTGAGGTCCCAGATGTGTATGTGTGTCCCCCATCAGCTCTTTCTTCCCATGTTCTGTGGCCAAGTCAGCCCCCTGCCTACTGAGTCTGTGCTGTTCCACTGATCTACAGCTCTCCGTAGACCTCCTTGAGTAGCAGGCTTTGTGGTCAGGAGCTTGTTAGTCATGGGAGACTATCAAGGAACCCCCCCCCCAAATCATAAGCTCTTTCTGTGGCTGTGTGATTAAAAATGATTAACTGAGTGGAATGGGAGTTGTGGTTTCTACTCTTCCTGACTCGCCCCCTTTCTATAATTATTGTTGCTCGCCAAGCACTGTCTCCACAGAAGGGCTTTAGTCTGTGGTTGCCTGTCCATCTCTTTGGTGTGAGATTCAAGTTCACCCTTCTCATTTTTCTGCTCTTTTCCGTTGGTTAGGTCTTGGAGCTACTTCCTGCTTATGCACTTCCTGTTTAGCTTCTTCCTTGTGATCTTTCCCCCTCTCCATGGCAAATGCATAAATACCAACATAGGCGTTGTGCATGCAGTGTTATTTGGATAGCTTGCTTGGAATGTTTAGCTATGCAGGAGGAGTTTCTCTGGAGAGCTTGTTGCCCATGTTTTCTTCATGCAGATTTCATTATAGCTACAGGACTGAGCTATGGAACTGGTGGACTTTTTTTTGACTGGATTGACCATTTTTCCTTCAACCATGTCTAATTCATTGGCAGAAGAGTTGCTCTTTTGGTACCTATGTCTTGGGTATATCTGAGAATTTGAACCCCTGCCTAGAGCAGGCCTGGATTATTGCATCAGGCGTGGTCTGCGGCCCTTTCTAACCATTAAACTACTGAAAATCTGCAACTGTGCTGGAAGAGGTGCTGTGGGTTCACCCAGTGGCGGAGCTTCATGCTCTGGCACCGGGGGCTGAGAGGGGGCAGGGCTGGCGTGCATCCTGGGAGCGTGGCACCCAGCGCAGGCGGGCGAGCAGCTGCGATGGCACCCCACCGGGATCACACTGCCAGGGGCGTGGCGCTCCCCCGCACTCCTCTTCCTCCGCCAGTGGGTTCACCCTCACAGTGTGGTTTTGTCTTGCATATGAGAGAGGAATTGTCCAGGTTAAGTGAAGTTGTCATAGTGTTTATGCTGTCTGTGGCGAACCTTCCCTAAGTTAAGGGATTCTCTTAAAAAGTTAATGTTCACTCCAGGTTTGAGTGGCAGCTCACTCGGGGGAGGCGGGACATTCCGCCCTTTAAAAGGAGGGAGCAGCCGTTGGTGAGAGGAGAAGAGGGAGGGAGGGAGTGGTGACTGGAAGAAAGGGGAGTGGGACCAGGATAGTGGTTGGTAGGATAGGTAGGATAGGATGAAGACCAGTTTGTGAAACTGAAAGTGTTTATGCTTATGGTTGGAAACTAAGGGTATGAACTAATAAAGAATTGAAAAGTTATGTTATGTAAAGAATAAAAACTTGCTTTCGTTGAGCCAAGAAGTTATCGTCGTTTATTTTGGGGTCCAGCGATATATGAATGCTTATGAGGAAAGGAACTCAGGGAAGAGACAAAACTCACATGCAGGGAGATGGTTTGTGTCTCAGGGTTTCTCTCAAGAGGGACAAGAGGGTAGAAGCCTTGGTAAAGCTACACAGTTGCTAAAGGAGTTAGCTAACTGACGCAGTGAGGGATCTGAAGAGACAGGTCCAGTACTGCAAGCTGAGAGGCAGGTTAACCCCAGGAGCCCAGAGCATTGTGAATATATATATCTACCGCGGTCACGGCAGCTGGACAAAAGAAACCCCTGTTACTAAGATATCCCAGGTTACAATAAAAAGGGATTGACAACTCAGACGGACCTCAAAGGATAGAGGTGGGGCGAAAAGAAATTCTGACCCGGAACACCTCAGGAATAAATACACTTAGTAACAGTCAAAGGGGTGAAGCGTGTAGCTTGAGGGGAGGTTCGTCGCACTGTCACTGCATGTTAATTGGTGGTTTTCATGCCATGTGGAGGCAACTTGACTGGTGGATGGTGGAATGGTTACAGGGCTGCCCAAACTTTTTTCAAAGAGGGCCAGATTTGATGAAGTGAACGTGCATGAGGGCCAACCAAAGTTGTTGAGCTTTTTTTTACAATTTTACCCCAAAGTTGTTGAGCTTTTTAGGATTGAAGTTGCTGAGCTTTTTTTAGAATTTTGCCCCAGGACATATACTGCCATGGGAGCCAGATTAAATCGACTGGTGGGCCAGATTAGCCCCGAAACGGACTTTGGACATGTCTGGGTTACAGTCTCTACATGGGAGTAGCCATCTCTGTTGCTGCAGTTCCTCTTTTCTCAACGGTGTTCTTGTGCTTTTATCATTGCTGCTTGGGAAAGCAGCTTGCTACACCAGTGTAAGCTATAGCAAAGTGGCTAGGACAAAATGGAGAAGTCCTGGCTTCCAGGCATCCTTCAGAGTGGGAGAGCCCCCTAATGACTATCTGCAATGAATTCCTATGCCCTTGTTACAGAAATTTCCTTGGAGCAACCAAATGATGGGATAACTGGAGAATTGAAAATTGCTTTAATTCTGGATAGTGCCTCTTAGAGGGCTATAGAAACATTGTTCTCCCAGGAGCTATGGGACATAAGGAAAGAACATAAGGAAATTTGATTCTGAGCTATTGCCATACAGGGCTGTGTGGATAATGGAGGGCTGAACTCAAAGATAAGCAAATTGTTCTATTCCCAGACACACTGTAGTGGCGTACTTTAAATGCAGAAATACATACACAGTATTTAAGCCCTGCAAATAAAACATCTCTGACAAATGCATGATTAGCTAAGCCAAGAGATGAGGAAAAGGCTTTGTACAGACTATTCTCTTGAGTAAATAATCTGAATTTTATGGGTTTTGTAGGTTTGAGGCATAACTTTAATGTTATTTAAATGTAAGGATTTCTTGAGTGTGGTCAGCTATAATAGCGTATTGATTTTTGAAGATGCAGCAGGTAATTGCAGACACTTGGAAGCTTATTCTCCTTTTGATGCACACTTGTAACTTCCATCAGTGTGGCAGTCATGCATGCATGCATCTGAAAAGAACAGGCTCCTTTGTGGTTGAGCCATTTTTTCGCTGTAGATACATATTTGCAGAAACCGAGGGGGAAATCCAAGTTAAAATGGAGCCTTGGATTTTCTATCAACTGATGCAAATTCTAAATGACTCACAATGTTAATCGCCCACAATAACCACAAATAAAAAGAGAAACTACATACTTTCAATAAAGTAATTCCCCTTCATATCGTATACTCCCTGGTGGAGGTGGGGAATGAGTTAGAATTAATAGAATCAAAGTATGTGCTAATCCTGGCGTAGGGCTTGCTGATTGGAAGGTCGGCGGTTGGAATCCCCGCGAAGGGGTGAGCTCCCGTTGCTCGGTCCCTGCTCCTGCCAACCTAGCAGTAAGGTAAGGTAAATGGCGTTTCCGTGCGCTGCTCTGGTTCGCCAGAAGCAGCTTAGTCATGCTGGCCACATGACCCGGAAGCTGTACGCCGGATTTCTGCATTGCAGGGGGTCGAAGAAATGGTCCTCAGGGTCCCTTCCAACAATATGATTCTATGATTCTATAACTGATGACCAACATAGATCAAAGAAGTCACATGTTGGAAGAGAACGAGTGGCCATCTAGATGTAGTTGGACTTCAATCTCCCATCAGCTCCAGTGGTCAGGGATGGTGGGAATTCTAGTCTAGCAACATTTGGAGGGCCACAATTTATGCACCCGTGAACTAATATCAGGGGTGGTCTGGGATGTTCTGCCCCTGTAGGCACAAACCCCAGTTAACTCCTCCTGGCAGATCTGGGCCCCCTCCCTGACCACACTGTCAACACCCTTGCTGCTGCCGGCCCCACCTCTGCAACTTTGCCTGTGGCTACACCCACACTGTCGCCTTGATGCATTGGCAAGGGTGAGGGGCAAGACCACTGTGGCAACAGTGGCAAGTGCAAAGCTGGTAGTGGTGCAGTGGTGGAGGAGAGGGTCAGGTCTGCCACCTGAGGCAAATTGCTTTGTCTTGCCCAAGGAAGCACAGAAGGAATTCCAAGTGGCTGTCTGGTTGGGCGGTACTGCCAATGTGAACTGGACATAAGTCACCTCTTACTACTTACATATAGAATTGTACACATATGGCATGGCACTAACAGCTGTCTCAGGCTTTTACTGGGATATGAATCTGTGGGTTGGGTTCAGCTAACCTATTGGGTTAGCTGAAGCCAGCTCAGTGACTCCCACTAGCGCAACAGGGCTTCCCCTCCTGCCCCCCTGTGCGTCCCCCAAATCTGCTCTGGAGGATCAGGAAAACTCGCAGAACAGTGCACATGGTGGAGACAGGGGGAGATCATTACATCAAGCAAGCAGAAATGCTTGCACCTGACAGAACAATCATAATAGCGTGACCTTGAATTCCTCCCATTGTGTTAACAATAATTGCTACTCTCGCTCAGTAATTTCAGTATAACCATTTCAAATATCAATGAATTTCTGTTTTAGCATCCTAAAACTATAGTGAACTCATTTTTTGACTACCTAGCCTGATGTAGTAAGAGGAGCACCATCTATGCACAAAAGGGGAGGTATCAGCAGACTTGTGGAAGCTTCAAAGTCATCCTACCACAAAAAAGCATTTAGGAAAACTCCATAAGGATGGGGGGAACCCTAATCAGCTGGTGAGCGTGGCTACAGAATGATACGGATCTGTTGAGAAGGGGTTGGGAATGAAAACCGGAAGGCACAGGGAACCCTGAAAAGGAGCACTAACTCAGTGCAACATTTTTGGGTCACGCACGCCTAACTAGTTCCTTCTGATAGAAAACTTGGGTAATGGCAAAAAAAAAAATATCATGCATTATGTAAAGTTTAAGGAATATAATTGTAGACACAATACTTTTGTGTTAAGATGGAATAAATTTCTGGCTTGTCCTAGGCTATGTGGAATACCTTTGAGTGTTAATTATGTATTTTCGGTGTTTTGAGGGAGCTTATCTGTATTATATTTTCTCTTTCTGTTGGTACCGTTGTTGATATGGAATGGAAGTTTGAGTACTGAATAAATAAAGATTTTTTTATTTTACTTTTTTAAGGTGGGGGGGGGGAATAATAGTAGTAAACACAGATACTGTGAACCAAGGGGATTATAGCCAAAACATAGCAATGAGAAACAGGAGCCAAGAGTATCGGCATGCTCAAGGGGAAATCAAGGTTTGCAGAACCAAAAAAAAAAAGCAACCCATTGAGGCCAGAGATTGTTCCAGTACCCAAGGTATATAGATTGGCAAACTGGAAGAGGAAAGCAGATTGGGAGGAGTAGAGGAGTGGAACATACTTTATTGGATGGGATGGATGGAACCCTGAACAGAGGTTCTCCTTAGTGCCACGCCACTAGACCTCAAGAGGAGGCTATGCCTTTAATCTCTGCACAAGCCGCAGCTGTGGGTTTGCTTTTCTCCCCAATAAGGAGAGAAACACGGAATTGCAGGGATGAACTCTTCTGAGATAACTCTTTGTTCCTTCATACTCTAAAAAGATCGAACCTTCATGGGTTGATTGCTTCACGATGGAATGGAACATCCTCTCAAGAATGAAGCGTGTCTTCAGTTTAAAATCGGTGGTGTTGGTGTTGAGGAGTCTTAAGCTATTAGAAGCTTGGTCTGGTGTGGTTTCAAATTGGACGGGGGACCGCGTGTTGATATTGGTACATAACGCCAGTTAAGTATGCAAAAATGTACAGAATAAAGAACAAGTTATGTTGGAGATGTAGGGCGAAAGATGGTGAATTTTTCCATATGCGGTGGACTTGCGACAGGATTAAAGTATTTTGGGAAATGATTTACAACGAACTAAAAAATATATTAAAATATACATTTCCCAAGAAGCCGGAGGCGTTTTTGCTTGGGCTGATGGGAGATGAGATCGAGAAAAAAGATCAGAGACTATTTATGTACATGACCACTGCAGCAAGGATCTTGGTTGCCCAAAGGTGGAAATTGCAAGAGGTACCGACATTAGAGGATTGGCAGCTAAAAATGATGGATTATGCCGAACTGGCGAAGATGACAGGCAAGGTCAGGAACCAAGACGACCGGAAGTTCGTGAATGACTGGAGTAAATTTATAGATTATTTAAAAGAAAATTGTACAAGTTTAAAGACACTAACAGGACTGTTGTAATTCCTATGTTGTGAGATGTGAATAATCTCTGACTGAAATCAGAGGAAGAAGATAAAAAAGGTCAGAGATTGATAAAAAACAAAAGCGTCAGGGGCTAAATAATATTTAAAAACCGTTGAAAGGAGGGAGGGAAGTCATAGCTCGGCGGAGCTTTAAGTTTATTGTATGTAATATAATATGATGAAAATTTGAGTGTTAATGTAATATGAAATCAATAAAAATCATATGGCAAGAGATTCCTGCATTGCAGGGGTTTCAAACAGATGACCCTCAGGGTCCCTTCCAACCCTACAATTCTATGGTTCTATGATAGGGTTTCTGATTTGGGACAGACTTCTTCTGTTCAATACTCTTCACAATTTTTAAAAATTTGGCCATTTGATTTTGCTTCATTCTTGCATGGGGGCTGGCGCAAGGTTTGTTTGTTTAGTGGTTGTTTTACGGTTCTCTAAGAGCAAGGGGTTAGTGTCAAGAACGCCACTTATTCAGCCTGCCTTGGATAAAACGTGGGTTTAGTTTGGCAGCTGGTAGCAGATAGACACATTTGGAAGTAGAATGGGAAAACCAAAAAGGGGCAGAGTAGCAGGGAAATTGTAGGAAAGGGCAAGAAAAATGTGGTCTGCAGGAAAGGTGTGGCAGCCGGCCAAGATTCCACAACACGACACAAATTCTGTTACTTTGGCTTTCTCAAACTCAGATAACTTTACTACAAGCAAATTCTAAGCTCCCAGGGGCGCCTGCAGAGTTTCTTTTTGTAAAACCTCTATTTCAACCTCTATTTATGGAGAAGAGAGACACCTGATTACAAAAAAAAAAAGTATTGCTAAACTGCTGGTTTTGGGGTTGTTGTTTTTAACCTGGGAGGGAGGAATGGAAAACTAAAAGTCCAATAAAACCCCCAGGTGCTACTTCATTATTTCAAGACTAACTAGTGCTTCCCAGAAATTTTCAATATTACAAGCTGATGGCTCAAGTTTATTCATTTGGCTCCGATCTTTGTAAGATCCCACTTCTCCAGAGCGGAGTTTTTCTGCTGCCTCTTAAGCATGGGGGTGTTGCAGATTCTCAAATTGTGAGTATTTGGTGGAAGTGAAGTTACTGAGCTTGTAATATGTCTGTAAAATATTACTGAGGGGATAAAGGAGGCATAAGAGCTCAGTCTAAATGGCCTGAGAACTACAATCCTAAATACTCATGGAACTGCTAAGTTGTACAAGCAGCTTTTTACCACACTGGTGCTAGTTTTTCCACTGTGCAAAAATGCCAACAAGTGGCGTTGGCAATGTGTTGGGACTGATATTCCGCATGTAATTCAATTTCAATTAACGAGCACCCTTAAATTAGTCAGAGGCACTAGCTTTTGCCAAGATAACATGAAAGTAAGTTTTCATTTTCCGAGCCAAGCCATTTTGAAATTACAAGCCAAAAGAAATTAGGAAAATATCCAAGAACAGTAGAACACCTCATTTGGGGTGGGGGCAGGGGGGAGGACTAATTTATCTTCAGAATGCCCAATCTAGTATGTCTCAGATTCGATAAGTGAACAAACCCTCAACCTCTATTATTATAGGAAAAGGTGATGTCTGTAAGTTGGCATTATGTGAAGTTTGCTCTGCTGAAAACATGTATATGTTGGGCTTTTAGTAATGTTTCTTCCCCCACCCCACCCCCGCAGAAATCGTTTATGAATTTTCTACTACAGAGGATTTTTAAAGTATTTGTTTTTTATTTGTTTGTATAATTTTATTTACTTATTTTAGGAGTTTCTATCCTATCCTTCAGATACATTTTTTTCTTGGATGGCTTATTCAATATTATAAATAATAATAATTAATAAATGCAGAGGGGGGAAATAGACATATAAAAAACTAAAGCAGCACATTGTGCCAACATGAGAGATAAAGCTCCAACATGGAAGTGTGGGTGGACTGGAAGGATGACTCTCTCAGTAGGTGCCAAGTGAGTTTACCTGGAAAGGTTATCATGAGTTTATCATGGCATCATAAGAAGGTCTGATGGCTTATTGCCACTCAACATCACTGTGACAGCAGAGGAAACCTGAATAAAATCTTGCAGCAATAATCTTGGGATTATTAGCAGATAGACTTGCCTTTTCAGACTATCTATATTCCAGGACACTCTCCGCTCATGAACTTGTTTTCCACATAACTGTGAGTTCTTGGGATTGGTCTAGAACATACATTCGGTTTATAATAAGATTCTGGGCAGCTCAGTAGTGCCTTGCCAGTGCTCTATGCCACATATAAAGTGCTTTAGATGTAACCATCACGTCATAATTGAGGGTAAAGGTAAGGGACCCCTGGTCCATTCAAAGACGGCTATGGGGTGCGGCGCTCATCTCACTTTTCAGGCCGAGGGAGCTGGCGTTTGTCCACAGACAACTTTCCGGGTCATGTGGCTAAACCACTACTGGCGCAATGGAACACCGTGACAAGTGCCAGAGCGCACGGAAATGCTGTTTACCTTTCTGCTGCAGTGGTACCTATTTATCTACTCACACTGGTATGCTTTCGAACTGCTAGGTTGGCAGGAGCTGGGACAGAGCAACGGGAGCTCACCCCGCCGCGTGGATTCAAACTGCGGACCTTACAATCGGCAAGCCCAATAGGCTCAGTGGTTTAGACCACATCGCCACCAGCTTCCCCTCTGTAATTGAAGACAGTGGGCCAGCGGCCTTTAAAGGAAACCATTGTGATCTCCCGCTGTTGCTGCTGTGTGATTTCTGTTCTCATCCTAAAGCAAAGTTCTTAACCCGAGGCACTATTTCTGGGTTAGCGGTGTCTGTAACCTGAAGCGTTTGTAACCCGAGGTACCACTGTATATGGTTCAAAGCAGCTCTAAGTAGGTAGTATTTCTGGTGTTAAGAGACTGAGACTACAATTCTATACTCACTTATCCAGCATGAATATACATTGAACTCAATGAAGCTTACTTCTGAATAGACATGCATAGGATTACGTTGCCAGAATTAAAAAGGAGAAGAAGACGATTATGTTTCACCTTCAGAAAAAGTGGGAAACGGCTTGCTTACTTTCTTCAGCAACTTTCTGAGCTACAAACAAGGTAGACAGGTAAATAATTTATCAAAATAGAGAAATGTGGGCAGTTTCCACTTCCTGTATCATGCCAGGTAGTTGAAATGCACGTTCTCTGCAATAACTACCCTGTGGAGCCAAGCCAATGTTAATAATCTGGGACTTCTGTGAGCTGTTCTGGTCATGTCTAATTCCTGCCACTTGCTTTTGACGAGCCGAAACTCCATTTATCCCTGAGCATTCGCCATGCTGACTAGGGATGTTGAGAGTTGGGAGTCCGCAATTGGTGGGCACTGAGCTAGTTACCCCCTGCAGTATTCGTTATAAAAACAAAGGTAGTTAAAGAGGTTTTTCCTAACAGGAACAAATATATGAGGTAATGTCTAATTATTATTATTATTTTATTATTTATACCCCGCCCATCTGACTGAGTTGCCCCAGCCACTCTGGGCAGCTTCCAACACATATCAAACATTAAAAACTTCCCAATACAGAGCTGCCTTCAGATGTCTTCTAAAAGTTGCGTCGTTCAGTATCTCCTTGACATCTGATGGGAGGGTATTCCACAGTGATGGGTGCTACTGCTGAGTAGGTCCTCTTGCCTAGTTATAATAATAATAATTTATGGTTTATACCCTGCCCATCTGGCTGGGTTTCCCCAGCCATTCTGGGCAACTCCCAACAGAATATTAAAAGCGCAATAAAACGTCAAACATTAAAAACTTCCCTAAACAGGGCTGCCTTCAGATGTCTTCTAAAAGTCAGATAGTTGTTTATTTCCTTGACATCTGATGGGAGGGCGTTCCACAGGGCAGGCGCCACTACCGAGAAGGCCCTCTGCCTGGTTCCCTGCAACCTCACTTCTTGCAGTGAGGGAACCGCCAGAAGGCCCTCGGAGCTGGGCCTCAGTGTCTGGGCTGGACGATGGGGATGGAAATGCTCCTTTAGGTATACAGAGCCGAGGCTGTTTTAGGGCTTTAAAGGCCAGCACCAACACTTTGAATTGTGCTCCGAAATGTAATAAATTTAGCACTACTGCTCCTGGGATAAATCATACACAGCGCCTCTTTACTACACTCCCCTTGGCGCTTCACAATTGCACATTTGTCACCTACGCTGGCTGGTTCCTTCAAAGCAGACGTTGACACTCGATTTCTGATTCTTGTCTGCCAAACAGAGCTTGTAATCATGTCTTCCTCCGCCCCCTTCTCTTTGAAATGCAATACTTTTCTAATCAAAAGACTTGTTCACTTTTCTTTTCTTTTTTTAATCTCTCTGGCTGAGAGACAAGAGGAAGAAAATAACACAGCGAGTGTAAAGTAAGCGAGGCATTTGAAATGCTTTCGAAACACGCAAACAAATAACACTTCATGACTGATTGGCTTAAAGACCTTGACAACTGCAGTGACTTTTCCCCCCTGCAACATCCTTTTTTTTAAAGAAATAAAAAGATAATGCAATTTGAAGCCAGAGCTTAAGAAAGTGCATTAACGCTAGAAACTATTTGTATGGCATAATTTAGTCCTGGAGTGCATGAAGTAGAAATTAAAGGAAAGTGTACTTTTGATCATGTGAGGTATTTCAGACACGGGTCTTCCTAGCCCTACTTGGAAATGCTGAGGTATGAACCTGCAACTTTATGAATTAAAAGTGGGTGCACTACCATGAACAGCCTTTTCTGTTATTTGCAGGAGCTTGAACTTCAGCAGTTCTCACTTGGGTAGTGATGGGGAAACTCCTCTAAGTCTGTTCCAGAATTAATGTGGGGCTGGGGATGATTAAGATAGTGCTACTCTCTTGGCCGTGGTCCAGCAGCCCACCCATCCCATCAGATGTCTATATATGCAGGGAGAAGGCTCAAACTGTAGTCAGGAGTTCAGAGTCATTCAACCCATTATGTACTCAATAATAATAATAATAATAATAATTTATTATTTATACCCCGCCCATTTGGCCGGGTCTCCCCAGCCACTCTAGGCGGCTTCCAGCAAATATTAAAATACATACACATGTCACAGAATAAAAACTTCCCTGAACAGGGCTGTCTTCAGGCATTTTCTAAATGTCAGATAGTTGTTAGCACCTTTGACTTCTGATGGGAGGGCGTTCCACAGGGCGGGCGCCACTACCGAGAAGGCCCTCTGCCTGGTTCCCTGTAGCTTTGCTTCTCGCAGTGAGGGAATCGCCAGAAGGCCCTCGGTGCTGGATCTCAGTGTCCGGGCTGAACGGTGGGGGTGGAGACGCTCCTTCAGGTATACTGGACTGAGGCCGTTTAGGGCTTTAAAGGTCAGCTCCCACACTTTGAATTGTGCTCGGAAACGTACTGGGAGCCTTCCGAGGGAGACCGCATGATATCATTCAGTGAATGATATCATTCAGTGTTTGAAGGGCTCTAGAGGCCTAGTGGAAAACCTGTTTTAGGATGTACTAAGTGGTCTAAATGCCTCTAAAACAAAAACAGAAGTGTGAGGTCGCGGTGGCCATTTTGGGTGCTGCAATCTTGCACGGTGGGCTCTCGCATTTTGGGGGGCCATGATCTCGTGTGGTGCCCCAAAACAACTCCCCCAAAAGAGCTTTTTTCGGGATGAGGGTGAGGCCTGGGTCACATGACTTAGCTGGGAGTGCGTCCCTGTTTTGGGTCTGAAATGTTTGGACGGTGTGAAGAAAACCAGATACCAAAATGTGCCCCAAATACCCTCAGCAACCTGCCTGGGTGTTAAAATTGTCAGATGCCCTGGTTGCAGTACAGTCGTAATTCGGAAGTCGAACGGAATCTATTCTGGAAGTCCGTTCGACTTCCAAAACGTTCGGAAACCAACGTGCGGCTTCCGATTGGCTGCAGGGAGCTCCTGCAGCCAATTGGAAGCAGCGGAACACGCATCGGACATTCGGTTTCCAAAGTGTGTTTGCAAACTAGAACACTCACTTCTGGGTTTGTGGCATTCAGGAGCAAAATGTTCGACTCGTAAAGCGTTCGACTTCTGAGGTATTGCTGTACTACCATTCTGCATGGTCCAAAGGGTTTTGGTAGCTTGTGAGAGGGCCTTCTTTGTGGTTGTGACCTTTCCTAAAAAGTGTATTTTACACCACCATTGTATGCTTTTTGGCAAGTGGTAAAAACACACCTGTACTCAGGCCTTTGTTTGAGTGGATAACTATCCTTCTGCATCACTCTTCTGGACTTGTGCCTGGTTAGTTTTGTGGGTTTATTTTATGTATTTAATGATAATTTGTATATAATTTTTGTAACCCACCATGGGATTATTTAGGGAATTGGGGGGAGGCACTATATACACAAATAATAAATCAGTATTAAAATAGTTTGCAGAGCTCCAATTCGTGAAAAAAACAACACTTATATTAGGTAGAAGTAAGCACTGTTTGTTTGCCTCAAGTTGTATGTTAGGGATATTCTTTGGAGTCATCTAGAATCACAGGGTAGCCACCAAACAAATAATATGTATCATGCCTAAAAGAACTGGGGGCAGGAAGATAATTGCAACATGATCAGTGTCTACCCTTTCTGTAAAAGCTGGGATATTTCATCCAGTGCTTTGATCCTCACCAAGCCTGGCAAACAAAAGGTTGTTTTCTGGTGCATGTAAGTGTGCAATTTGCTCTTCTATTTCTATTGAATATGGATGGCTAACCCTCAGTTTGGGAGCCTGATCTAACCCTCAGAGGTTTCTGCTGTTCCAGTCCATAGTGTTCTGCATCCACGATTTCTGTTGCTTGCACAGTGGTTTGGCATATTGGAGCTGGGAAGCTCAGTGATAACTGAAGACTGTCTAGGCTGCATTCCTGTGCCCATTAATTTGGGAGTAAGGGCCATTGTTGAGTAGACACATACAGGACTGTATTGTTACTCCCTGTGCTTCACCCCCTCATGCTAGGGAATGTCTGGAGGAGTCAATTTACTGTGTAAAGGTAAAGGTAAAGGTACCCCTGACCATTAGGTCCAGTTGCGGACGACTCTGGGGTTGCGGCGCTCATCTCGCTTTATTGGCCGAGGGAGCCAGCGTACAGCTTCCGGGTCATGTGGCCAGCATGACTAAGCCGCTTCTGGCAAACCAGAGCAGCGCACGGAAATGCCGTTTACCTTCCCGCCGGAGTGGTACCTATTTATCTACTTGCACTTTGACATGCTTTCGAACTGCTGGGTTGGCAGGAGCAGGGACCGAGCAACGGGAGCTCACCCCGTCACAGGGATTTGAACCACTGACCTTCTGATCAGCATGCCCAAGGCTCAGTGGTTTAGACCACAGCGCCACCCATGCCCAATTTACTGTGTAGGTGGATACATTTTTTTGACAAAAAGGTTTGAAATCTGTGAGCTTGTGCAAAACGTACTATACATTCAGCCTCATCTGATTTTGTTTACTTTGAGCATCATGTGCAAAGGTTAGTGCAGCCAGCTGCCAATTAATCCCCAACCCAGCCACCCACCCACCCGGAAATTAAAGTGAATAGAATCAGATCAGGGGATCTAGGATACTCATTTGCACTGATAGAACTATAGCATCAGGAACTGAGCATGGGAGATTAAAGCATTGACTGTCTGGTGGGTTTATCTGCAGTGCTGGTGCCTGAGAATTCTGGAATGGAAACTGTATTGCATGCTGATGAAAAATGCTGTTCTCAGAAAAGCATACCCTTAGGCATGCTTTGTTTGAAAATATGTCATTATACTTCATGCAATACCATATCAGTATGGGAACAGTGACATTTACTGTATCTGCAGGCTGGAGCCTGAGTATTTCCTGTGCCTTATCCCCCCCCCCTTTTTTTTTTTACCAGTAATCAATCATTGCTCATTTCAAAAATTTCAAAGTATGATCTCAGGAGTCTATGACACGAGCCCTTAATGGTTTGACATGCACATCTGTCTCAAGCAATAAACTTAAGAAAGTCTTCTGAAAACCTTTTGCTTACGTATGATCCATCCACTCCAAACATACAAGTATGTTGCTTGAGACATATTTTTTGTTAAAGGAACTTAAAAGTAGACAACATGGAAAAACATTTTCCATTGTGAATTGTAAAAATGAGATGTTTAAATACTGCATAAATTCATAACAGTTAACCCTTCTTATGTAATCAGGAACTTCTAAAAAATCTATAGTCGCTGATAGTGCAGTTAATAAATCTTTGAATTGACTTGTAAACATTAAACCAGAAAGCAGAATTTGTTACTTTTTAAAAGATACTGTTGCGAACATTTTCTTGGTGCTTAATCAGGACTTCAACTCTTTATAGCCAACACTTTTAGAATACTGTACCACAATACGAAAGAGAGAAATGAAAAGCGACGCTTATACTAGTTTTAAATCAACCTCTCTCCTTTTTTTTCCAGTTCAGTAGTTTTAATCATTCTTCGAGTCATAAAAATGTTAACTTGAATGTAAGTTTCATCTGTGACCAAGTAGCTATGTGTAGGATCAGGATTCTAACTTGGTGCTTAAATATCTGGCTGAAATGTATTTTACGTAATAAAAATTATTTGAATCACAATTGGTAACCCAGTCCATTTTCATTTAAGTAGCTGAGGGAAAACTGTGCATAACAATTTAATATCAGCAGGAACAGAATACGGCATGCTTTCCTTCTCACAGTCAGTGGCGGAGCTTCATGCTCTGGCACCGGGGGGCAGAGAGCAGGTGTGGGCGGGGCTGGTGGGCGTCCTGGGGGCGGGGCACGCAGCCTGCAGGGGCGTGGCGCCCAGCGTGGGCAGGTGGGCAGCAGCAATGGCACCTTACCGGGATCGCGCTGCCGGGGGCGGTGCGCTCCCCCCGCACTCCTCTTCCTCTGTCAGTGCTCACGGTGAAGTTAGGAAGACTCTTCACCATTTTTTGCTGCTGCTTTTTTGGCGATCACTTGTAGCTGAGTAAGATTGTCTTCCATAAACACGGTTTTAACAGTGAGTCCGTAAGTGACTGTGAAGGCCAATTCTCAATCCGCATATCCTTCCACAGTGGGGACATAGGTTTCCGGATGGGAGCTGATCACAATGAGGGCTTGCCAAGCGTGCCTTCCTTTTAGCACCTTTCTCCCTTTCGTCCTGAGTTCGAGCGTCTTCAAAGCCCATGACACCTTTGGTAAAGGCTGTTCTCCAATTGGAGCGCTCGCAGGCCAGTGTTTCCCACTTGTCAGCGTTTATACTGCATTTTTTAAGGTTTGCCTTGAGAGAGTCTTTAAACCTCTTTTATTGACCACCAGCATTATGCTTTCAATTTTTAAGTTCGGAATAGAGTAGTTGCTTTGGGAAACAATAATCAGGCATCTGCACATGACCAGTTCAACAAAGCTGATGTTGAAGAATCATTGCTTCGACACTGGTGATCTTTGCTTCTTCTGGTACACTGACGTTCATTCACCTGTCTTCCCAAGTGATGTGTAAAAATTTCCAGAGACACCGTTGATGGAATATTTCAAGGAGTAATATTTTAAATATTAAGTGTGTCTGCATCCTGGAGCTCTGGTTTCCTGGAACATCTCCAGGCTCCCCTGTAACAGCTGCCCCATGGCTCAATCCTGTGTCCTGATAGGTGTTTTGTTAACTTTAATTCTTTGGAATAGTATAAACAAGGCTAGTGACGGAGGGGCAGGACTTACTGGCTGGGATGTTCATTTGCTTGTAAAGGCGGTCTCCTTGCCTCCCCTCCTATGTGTCATTAGGTAATTCCTCTTGTTCTCGACTTCAGATAATAAACCGTTATAAATTGGGAATAATGACGATCCACCTCAGAGGCTTGTTGAGAGGGCAAACGCAGTGTAGACGGTGAAGCACCTTTCCAGTTGAAATGCTATATAAAATAAGCAGTAGCATCAGCACTCCAAACAATAGAGATGATGAAGCTCCTTTCAGTATGAAATGTTACCGTATATGAAATTAGCTGTAGTCTCTTCAAATGCCAACCAGCAAAGTCTTTGTGCTTAATGTAACTTCACATCTTCCTTCCTGAATGTTCTTATCCCTGCATCCCTTTTTTTCTTCCTTTCATTTTTCTTCCCCATATTTCTGCCTGCCCCCTCTTAAATAATACTATGCTTGTACCACTCCCCCCCCCTTCTTTTTCGAAGAGGAAAGGTATGTCAGCCATGGGCCTGGATCAGGCATACGTATCTGGGCTAAATAATCTTTTCTCCTTAGCACGCCCAGAAGTCTGAAAAAAACAGTAACTTAAATCACTGTTTGAAGTTAGGTTAGGATCCTGGCTTGTTCCAAACTTGGTAGCCATAGTTTCCAGTTTAAATGTGCAAGGAAACTATGGATAATTTTAAAAATCCCTGGTTTATCGTAGCATACTGAGTAGATGCGGGTGGCTCTGTGGGTTAAACCAGTGTTCCCCAGCCTTGGGCCTCCAGCTGTTTTCGGACTACAATTCCCATCATCCCTGACCACTGGTCTTGCTAGCGAGGGGTGATGGGAGTTGTAGTCCAAAAACAGCTGGAGGCCCAAGGTTGGGGAACACTGGGTTAAACCACAGAGCCTAGGGCTTGCCGATCAGAAGGTCGGCGGTTCGCATCCCCGCAATGGGGTGAGTTTGGTCCCTGCTCCTGCCAACCTAGCAGTTCGAAAGCACGTCAAAGTGCAAGTAGATAAATAGGTACCGCTCCGACGGGAAGGTAAACAGCATTTCTGTGTGCTGCTCTGGTTTACCATGAGCAGCTTAGTCATGCTGGCCACATGACCCGGAAGCTGTACGCCGGCTCCCTCGGCCAAAAAAGCGAGATGAGCGCCGCAACCCCAGAGTCGTCTGCGACTGGACCTAATGGTCAGGGGTCCCTTTACCCTTTTACTGAGTAGAGAGATGCAGTGCCAGGATGGCCTACGTGGACCATATCTCAGCTTGTACGTCAGAGCTTAGCCATAAAGTGGTTGTACTGAGATCCTCTTCCAAACACCCACTAGGTTGGTGGCCTGGAGGAGACGTACAATAACACAGCCCCACCTGCAGACAGAGCTACCTTTTGCAGCTTAGCTCCTTGAGGTTTAACTGGCATCCCTTCATTTTAGGAAAGGGGGGGGGGAGAAAGTAATCGCCTAGGCACCATCATAATTTTTAGTAACTGAATTGCCGTCTTTCTGAGCCCTTACATGTCAGGATTTGTATCCCATCCCAAGCAATTCTTAGACTCAGACATGTAGAGCTCATCCCAAAATTACTTATTCGAATTGAAGGTGTGTTTTAACATGAAAAATCTGAAGATGAAGCGCTTTAAATTTGAAGACAGTTAAATGTTACATTAATTGCATTGGAGACAGACTTTTTATACTATAATAGTAAACAAATTGGTGGCGGCGAAGAAAATGATACCAGAAGTGAAGTTGTTTTGTCGTGTATTTTTGGAAGCAACGTTGTTAACAAGTTTTACCATCACAAACCCATATATATATTTATTTTGAAAGCTGTTGTTCTCTCAAGGTCTCTGCATGGGATAGGAAGACTCTGACATAAGAGCAGCATGTTATCTTACGTACTTAGCAATAGTAATGGGAGATTCAAATTCATTTGTGGCCATGATGAAGCTCACTTGCTGAGTTTTGGGTGTTGCTGTCTTTCTGTTTAAGTCTACCTTGTATCATAGCTGTCAACTTTCAGATTTGAAAATAAGGGATTTTTTCAAACTTTCGGATTTGAACATAAGGGATGCCGCGAGGGCGGTGCAATGGCACCAAGTAGCCTCGCCACCCTGAGCTCCAGAGGCTGCGCGCGAATGGGTGAGCGAAAGAGCGAGCGCATAGACGGCAGGCCTGCTGGCTGTCTGGTTGGGCGTGAGGGTCTGGCTGCACAAGGCATGCAAGCTCCGCCCCCAGTCGGTCTCAGACTTCTTATTGGCAGCCGAGCAATGCAGCTGAGGAGCCTCCCTGGCCGGCAGGGAGGGAGAGGAGCTGCTTCCTTTGAAATCCGGGAAATTTAAGGGATATCAACAATCCGGGATAGCAGCGGGAAACAGCATTGGAATAAGGGAGTTTCCCGCGCAAAAAAAGGGAGGATTGACAGCTATGCCTTGTATAGAATTGTTGGGAGGACAAAGCAAGAGAAATAAGTTTTAAACTATTCTGTTTGGATAGAACAGTAATAAAATACAAGGCTGAGTTCATAATCGGTACTTGTGTTTGGGGGATATGGAAGGCAGAGATAAAGTTACCATCCAGCTTAGTTTTTGAAAGTATTCATTTCAAGTTAAAGTTTGTAGATTATATTTCCCTTTCCCACCAACCCCACTAGGGATCTTTTGCTTTAAGTAGCCTTAATCGTTTGACTTCCCTAGCCTTTGTTCAGCATCCTCTTTTCCACCTTGTAGAACCATGTGTAGGTAGGTGTGCATAATGAACACTAAAGGCCCTGCAAAGAAAATTGCCTCTTTTGCACAGGGTTCTGAAAGAAAAAGACTGAAAAAAGGTATGTTCCAGAGAAACGTCTGCTAGAACAACTCTTGACTAAAACCATGGTGAAAATGAGGGAAGAATTGTTATAATTTGAGTGGGACTCTTCCTTGCACCATTTCTATGCTCATGATTTATAGGCATGCTGCATGGTTGCAAAGAATTCTAACCAGGCAGGAGCCACGACTAAATCCCAGTGTCTTGTGTTAGGTTACATATACAACTGCATCACATGCAGAAGAAAGCCTTCTTGATCAAATGCTGGCTTAAAGTACTAAAATCGCCCAGCCATGTGTGAAACTGTGCCAGAAAAAGAGAAAATGTATGCATTAATACTACTTTATTTTCCTTGAGAAGGCCAAATAAAATATCCCAGCTGGTGTTCGTTGGCTTGTCATCAGCAATTTAGCCTTATTATATGTTGTTTTTTGTTTATTAAGTTATACAAAAGAAAACAGTGTTAAAAGTCTCAAGAATTTTTCATAATGCTTTATGCATCGCCAAGCAATGAAACTGATATTTATCTTACGTTTTGGCAAGCTTCCTCATAGATTATAGAGGTAGCAGTAAAAGTTCAAATAAGAATTCAAATCAAAGTTGCTGATTATATGTCTGGTGGCCCTTGCACAAGTGTCTAGGACCAACAGCAATGGGCTCATAACCTGCTGATTATCTTGTGGAGTGCTTTTTGAATGAATAGGGTCCAATGCGGTTTCTCTTTGTGGACCTATGCAGTTGCAGCAGCCCCACCAAAAGCACGGTACAGTGGTACCTCTGGATGCGAACGGGATCCATTCCGGAGCCCCGTTCGCATCATGAGCAGCGCGTATCCTGAAGCGTCGCGTCTGTGCATGTGTGCGACGTGATTCGGTGCTTCTGCGCATGACGTCATTTGACGTGTCTGCGCATGCACGAACCGCCGAACCTGGAAGTAACTCGTTCCGGTACTTCCGGGTTCGGTGCGTTCGTAACCCGCAGCGATCGTATCTAGAGGTATGACTGTATATATATATAATCAAAGCTACAGTAGTAAGCATCTGTTTTCAGTGATATATTATTCTTTACTTAGTCATCTGAAAGTTCACTACAGTGCAAGGTCTGAAACATTAATACAACAGATTGTGTGGCATAAGCATCACTATTCGATATTAGCGACTATTCTAAATCCTGTATTATTGCAATTGAGATACTAAAGCTTTTATTACAATATTTTTTTGCAAATTTCACTTCTGAAGGCACACTAATGCGAGTAAGGCAAAGAGGATTAGAAGATAATATTAAACTTTGAAATAATATTTTCCAGAATTAATTCCAAAGCAAGTATCTGATTAATCTTATATTGCATTATGAGCCACCAGCAACCTATTGAACAGGAGAAGGACTAAAAGGTACAAAGAGAAAAGGAACTGGGCTAATATTTAAAATATTTGATACAATTTATGTGTACTTAGCAGTTTTATTCTAGAGAACACCAGCACTAGCAGTGCAGTCCTCTGTATGTTTCTTTGGATGCAAGTTATACTGTGTTCAGCGGGGCTAACTACCTAGTATGTGTTCTAGGAATGCAGCTTAAATTTCTATAAGGGAAAAAAATGAGGTGTCTTTGGCCATATGACCCTGAGTCTTTGTTCCTTGAGCCTTAGTGGTGAAGTGAGGACACTCTGTTCATGCACAGAGGTTATGAGCAGTTAGTTCCCTGGGTTTTGGGGGGGATGGCGGAGGGGGAGGAATCCCAGGGTTGCACCGTGTTCAAAATTAAGTTTTCAACCAACCTTTGTTAGTGCAGACTTAAGAAATAGCAGTACTTGACTGATTAAAATACTATGAATTCAGGGCATACAAAGTTGAATCAGCATTAATAGGTTAAGATTAATAGGTTAAGGAGGAGCAAGGGTGGTGATGCACAGGTTAAGGTAAGTTTCACTTCCATTTTTTCAACCCGCACTCTGTTGTGAGCAAACAAACTTGCGCCACAGCATGGAACCCCAAAACACACGTCTTTCGGTCTAGCGGTTTGGCACAGGATCCAACATGGGACATCTGGGATGGGGATCAGAAGCTGGGGCGCCTTCTGTCAATCCCGAATGTCCCACTTAAAATGGGACACTTGGAGGATATGCAAGTTCAATCCCTGTCATCTTCAGATAGAGCTGTTAATGAACCCTGGAGAGCTGTTGCCACTGGTTTAGACACACGTTTTAGACATGCATCATTTAGCGACAAAGTAATTCAGTTTTACTAGCAAACCGGAGGTTAAACTAACCCAGACCTAGGCAAACTCTGGCCCTCCAGATGTTTGGGACTACAATTCCCATTACCTCTGACCATCTCTGTTAGTTAGGGATGATGGGAATTGTAGTCCCAAACATCTGGAGGGCCAGAGTTTGGCTATGCCTGAACTAACCCCTTCTTTCCAGCGGGGAGTATTTGCGCAACACAACTACGCACTGAAGCCAACACACTAATGTGTTGCGGCACACAGTTTGGTAAGCTCTGGTGTAGGCAGTAGTGAGCTGGATAGAGCAATGGCCTGACTTGCTATACCGCAGCTTCTTATCTTCCTATTGCCATTTTACAGATGGGAAGTAGAGGTTGACAATGACTTGCCCAATGAGCACTGTATATTTGGCAGATGTGTGTTCCATATCCTAACCCAACTCTCCGTCACTGCACCACAGTAGTACTCTGTAAGCAAAAAATTTTTATCTTCCATTTGGAAGACTTAGCAGAATTTGTTAGAATTAATGACTAAAACTTTGTAACTGCTGGTATGCAACTTTTGGAACGATGATTTCCAGTGCTCTTGTGGCTGGAAACCTTAGAAATTTTGTCTTGGAAAGCAATTTCGTTTGTTGCTCCCAGCTGCGGTTACCTCTGTCGATGCAGAGTAATGTAGCAAGAGCAAATATTTGTATAGCAAAGAAAAGAAACCTTTATTCTAATCATGCTGAGAGCAGATATAAAATGAGTTATTGCATATGGAGTGTGAAACTTTGTAAGGGGCTATAATATCTTATTTCTAATGGCCACGTCTTGCACCCAGTCACAGAGGTGCACATAACTTTCTGAGACCACAGATTTATTTATCCTGTCAAAATGTTTTAAAACTCCTCATTTTTGCTGTTTATTATGTTTCTTTAAATACGGTGTCTGGAGTCAAACACAAAATCCATCCCAAGCTATGCACACTCATTTGTGCAGGTGTGATTAATGCAGTTCGTAAAAACGCTGCTATAGGCCGTTTCTGACGTTGAATGGTTCATTCATTACCAATAACTCCTTCTCCCAGCAGCCATTTCTGGTGGTAATATACCATAGAATACTCCTGCAGTCATGCACAGTTGCACATGATGTCAGAGCGGAGGAACGTGCTGCTTTGAGCGGCAGTTTTTCAATTCATCTGCTCCTCTAAATTGAATGAAGTAGGCTGAGAGAAATCAGTTCCATAGGAGATCAGAAAATGGATTGAAAATGGCTTAACAGTTTCTTGCTTGTACTCCCAAATTAATAGTCTCGCTGTGCCAATTCACTTGTGTTGCCTTTCAACCACGGAGTGCTTAATAACACTACTGTTAACATTTCAAATACATGTGGACAAATACCTAGTGGGTTGTGTGATAGAAGACTTTCTTTTCTATAGAGAAGTTGGGGTAAAGAAGTTGGGGTAAAGGGTTAGACGATAGTTCCTCTCCTGCAGACATAATTACCCATGGCAACTTTAGGGCAGATGGCACAGTGTCTTAAAGGCACATAATGCCAGTATCAGGAGGAATAAGCTCCAATGGTATACACGTGTGTGTGTGTGTATGTGTGTGTATATATGTGTGTGTGTGTGTGCGCGCGCACACACACACACACACACACATACACACACACACACACACACATCATAATTTGTGGTGGGTTTCTGCTGGCTTTGGATCTGCTGGATCCATGGCCCCAGGGACCTCCCAAAGGGCCTGGTAAAATAAAGCCCACCTTCTGTGCCAGCTGTTATAATTGGCAGGGCTTCAGATGCAACAGTGAACTCACCACTCTGCTCCCAGACGGGTTAGAATTGCTCTGTCCCTCTCTCCTCCTCCGATTACTCACACTGACTCACAAGCTGTGAACAGGCCCCACTGGGGGGGGGGGGGAGTCTGTGATGATATGAAACCTCTCTGTGGTTTTTGATACATGTAGATCATTACCGGATGATGTGGTCTGCAAGTGATGAACACTTACATGTGAACAGGGATTTTAGAAATCAAATAGTTTTGTTCCCATTCCCCCTGAGACTGGAGAGGAGGAAGCTGACGGGAAGAGTCATCCCAGTGTGATTCTGCCCATGTGGTGTAGTTGGGAGCCAGTGTGGTGTAGTGGTTAAGAGCAGTAGACTCGTAATCTGGGGAACCGGGTTCACGTCTCCACTCCTCCACATGCAGCTGCTGGGTGACCTTGGGCTAGTCACACTTCTTTGAAATCTCTCAGCCCCACTCACCTCACAGAGTGTTTGTTGTGAGGGAGGAAGGGAAAGGAGAATGTTAGCCGCTTTGAGACTCCTTCAAGTAGTGATAAAGCGGGATATCAAATCCAAACTCTTCTTCTTCCCATGGGCTAGTTTTAAGCATGAAAGCAGCCAGGTGTGGGCTGGCTGAGATTGTTGGGGCAGCACCCCATTCACCCCAATGGACCACCCTCCACTGGCTTGAGGGATTTATTTTGGGTTTTCCTTGAGGTTTCTGCTATGTTAGGTTTGAGAAAAACGACTGGTAGTTTTTGGATTGTGCTTTTATAAACCAGATCCTGGTTCGTAACTGGATGATCTTGTATAACCATTTGCTAAAAGTTATTTCAAAAGAAAAATTAATGCAAAGTCGAATAATAACAAAAACAAAACAAAGCAGTACCATGGGGCAAAGGTTCAGTACAAATGGCAGTGTCGAACTGCACAGTGCTAGCAATGTATTGGAGAACTGAGAGTGAACCATGCTGCTTGCGCATGAATGTTGGCTGCCAATTGTTCCTTTATATGGCACCGAAACGGAGAGGTGACCTTTTGTAACATTCAGTCTGTGCAAACCTGAAGCTTATATCGTGTTTATTTCTAGCTTGTTTCATAATTTCTGTCTGTTTTCCCTTCTGTTCTTTCAGTTTTCTATTTTTTTATCAGCATTCTCAAATCAGTTGCTTTTAGATGATCTGCACACGTACATGAGATGGGCAAACACAGATCAGCTGTTGCATGGATATGCGCTTAAAAGGAAGGCAGAAAATTTACTTAAATGCTCTATTTTGCACTGGAGGCAATTGCCTTCTGCATGGTACAGTGTCAAAGTGTGTGCCCAGACACGTGCCTCAGTGTCACAGGATAACGCCTTTTTAACAATGTCTCATCTCTGCCTGAACTCACTGGTGAAATACCGTATTTTTCGCTCCATAAGACACACTTTTTTCCTCCTAAAAAGTAAGGGGAAATGTCTGTGCGTCTTATGGAGCGAATGTGTGGTCCCTGGAGCTGAACTGCCCAGGGGCAAAAGCAGATTGTGCTTTTTTAAAAAAAGAGAGAGAGAAGGGGGTGTTGAAAGGAAGCCCCCTGAGCAGCTGCTCAGCAAACGATCGGGGAGAGAGATAAGGGAGAGAGATTCCAGCCCCGCCCCCTTGCAGAGGGAGGCTGTTTCCCCAGCGACATGTGACTGGCGGATTAGATTATCTGCCTGGAAACTGTAGAAATGGCTCCCTTTCCTGAAGCTGCAGAACTGTGAGTTAAACCCCATAAAACAGGGTTTTTTCCCTTTGCAAAGTAAGCTCAACAACTTTGAGCTGATCCTCAAAAAATGGGGCTTTTCTCCTTTGCAAAAGAAGCTGCAGAAATTTGAGCTGATCCTCAAAAAAATGGGGCTTTCCCCCTCTAAAAACTAGGCGCGTCCTATGGTCAGGTGCACCTTATAGAGCGAAAAATACGGTATATCTCTTCCTCTCTTAACTTGTGCAGGGATGTCCAGGTGTATCTGTATCATGTAAATTTTATTTTTCTTCTAAGATCAGTTGTGTTCTCAAAAGGCAGTGGCAGAGAGGAACTCCTGGTAGTCTCTAGTTCAAAGAAAGGGTTCTAATTATATGATGGGGAAGTATTAAAAGCCACAAAACAGCTGCAATGCAGTGTGTGTGTCTGTGTCTGTGCTTTGAAGAGAAATTTCCTTTGCTTTATGCTGGAAAGGTTCTTTAATTCCTCATACCGCAAGAACATTTTCCACCTAGGCTGCAGAGTCTTCCCATCAAGTTTGAATTCCCAACACCATGGGAATGTCTGGCCGCAGAATTCACAACCCCTGCTAACCCTGAGACGAACTTCCAATTGAAAAGCTGCAATATCCTTCCTCCCTTTCTCTTGGGGGAAGAAAAGGGCCTATTTAACATAACAGTGCCTAACGTAGAACATCAACTTGAACCGTCCTGACCTCATAGCTGCTTGTCTTTATATGCTTTTTCTTAGCAATGGAGAACCTTGACAATACAAAGTCCTGAAAGAGAGGAAAGTTTGAAAAGGATAAAGACTCTTCTTCCACTCAGCTCCCCTCCTGTAATAAATAGGAGGCCTAGTTTAGAGACATTAAAAGTGCCTTCTGTTGCAAAACAATGGGAGTTGTGACACAGGGGCTGCAGTCAGCCACTTGAATAGGATCAAAGGAGGATGAAAGCTGCTTCAGCAGCACAGTATTTTCACTAGAGAATATCCTTTGTTTTAATGCAGGCTGAGAATCATGCGGTCAGTTCTGGGGAGTCCCAAGGAAGCATGACTGCCACACTGCCATTTATTTAGGATAGCAGAATTGTCATTAAAAAATCCAACTCCTAATAATGT
This sequence comes from Darevskia mixta, assembly GCA_034641385.1. Lineage (NCBI taxonomy): Eukaryota > Metazoa > Chordata > Lepidosauria > Squamata > Lacertidae > Darevskia > Darevskia mixta. The sequence continues at coordinate 4,644,279 of JAWWNH010000063.1, forward strand.
TGTTGTTGTTCAGTCGTTCAGTCGTGTCCGACTCTTCGTGACCCTATGGACCAGAGCATGCCAGGCACGCCTATCCTTCACTGCCTCTCGCAGTTTGGCCAAACTCATGTTAGTAGCTTCGAGAACACTGTCCAACCATCTCATCCTCTGTCGTCCCCTTCTCCTTGTGCCCTCAACCTTTCCCAACATCAGGGTCTTTTCTAGGGAGTCTTCTCTTCTCATGAGGTGGCCAAAGTACTGGAGCCTCAACTTCAGGATCTGTCCTTCTAATGAGCACTCAGGGATGATTTCTTTAAGAATGGATAGGTTTTATCTTCTTGCAGTCCATGGGACTCTCAAAAGTCTCCTCCAGCACCAGGAGGAGACTCCTAATAATAGTTAACATTTATATTCCTTTCTTTAAGTTATGTGCTTCATTGGCATAACACTTTCAACATCGATGAGACGTAGGACAGTGTAATCCCTAAATTGCAAATGGAGACAATGGCTTGCATAAAGCTACCTTGGTGACTGAAATTCTGGACTAAAATTTGAACCAGGGATTTTTTTATTCATAGCTGTGCCTATTAACCTGCTCTTGCCTTCAATCTGAAATTCAGAAAAGAACCTGCACGGTGACTGTGCTAAATATGTTAACTATTCTGAGATAGCCAGTGTGGTGTAGTGGGGAACCGGGTTCGCATGTCCGCTCCTCCACATGCAGCTGCTGGGTGACCTTGGGCTAGTCACACTTCTTTGAAGTCTCTCAGCTCCACCCACCTCACAGAGTGCTTGTTGTGGGGGAGGAAGGGAAAGGAGAATGTTAGCCGCTTTGAGACTCCTTCAGGTAGTGATAAAGCGGGATATCAAATCCAAACTCTTCTTCTTCTTCTGTCTTGATAAGGCTAGATTAGATTTCCTTCAGACCTGTTTTTAGCCCTTAAATTCTGCCATTGTTTAACTTCTACAAATGAGTCAAAATCCCACTGTGATAAAATGTCTTAAACTTGCAGAGCACTGTGGACACATGTCTCATGTGGAATAGTAAATATTTGCACGGGCCCTTCAGTTCCATAAATGTATGTGTACGTGTGTGTGTGTGTGTGTGTGTGCGTGTGTGTGTGTGTACCCTTGTTTGAAAGTTTGAAGCTGTTTGTCACTTGTCAATATAAATTTTAGTTCAGCAGGAGTTGATCTGGCTGCGTTGCCCTGAAAAATTGACATTATGCTGTAAATATCCTAGGCGTGATATCTATTGTTGAGGAAAACAATTTACCTACCAATAAGTGTTCCTACATTGCATAGTTTTCATCACATTATCATTGACCTTAGAGTTGTTTGTTTCTGTCCCACCTTGGGAGGCGTTCTTTGCTAATATTGAATCTTCTTATTCCAGGTTTGATGCTGCTTCACTGGGCCTTTATCATACGGCAGAATAGGCACAGAGTTGCCATGAAACCTAACTTGAAGCAATGGAAACAACTCATGCTGTTTGGAATATTCGCATGGGGTCTCCTGTTCCTGGTTATCTTCATCTATTTCACAGATAGCAACACGGCTGAAGCAGTTCCAAGCTCCTTCTCCTACACTGAGACTAAAAGGCTTTTGCCCATTCAGGGCAAGCAAAGAGCTATCATGGGAGCAATGCACGACCCGTCCTTCTCTGATACAGCGGATGAGAACGAGCTGCTTCTCGGCAAAGACGTCTCTGGTTCACTTAAATCGGGGACTGAGAGCATTAAAAAATGGGCTGACCTAGACGATGGCTTTGAAAGTGAAGAGGAATTTTTCCCTCCCCAATTAGGAAGAAAATCAAAAAGTGCTTTCCATCAAAGGTCTGGTGATTATTTATTTGCTGCTGGTCAGCGTCGGTCACAGAGCAGTATTCAGAGAATAGGGAGCTTAGTCTCAGCCGAGGGGGCAGATCAGAAGAGCAATGCCTTGCAGGATAATTGGCTCCCTCAAAGGAAGAAAAAGAAAAGACATGCAAGACACAGGAGAGGCCAGATGTTTGAAGAGTCTAATGAATGGGATGGAGTATATTCCACAATGTCGAAATCATTCCTCTACAGGCTTTGGAAAGGGAATGTATCCTCTAAGATGCTGCTCCCTCGCCTACAGAAAGCAAGGAAAGGCTACCTGGATACTAATAAGCATAGGGTGCACTTCAAAGGGAAGCGAAACCTCAAGTTGACTTCGGAGCAGCTCCTCTGTGAGCTCAAGGCACGTGTGGACGTCAGGACCATCGATGGCAAAGAAGCTCCCTTTTCTGTCCTCGGGTGGGACAGGCGGGTCCCCAGAGTTTCTCTGAGCAAGCTGTACCCACGTGGGTTTGGTAGCTGTGCTGTCGTCATGTCCGCTGGTTCCATACTGAACTCTTCTCTAGGGGATGAAATAGGTGAGTGGGAGGATCTCGACAAAATGTGCAAAACCATGTACATGTGGACCAGGACTGTCCATAATAACATAGAAAGAAAGAGAGCCCTGATAGGTCAGATCAAGGCCTATCAGCTTGTTCCACTTGTTGGGCAATAGATGTCTCTAAGGAAGCTCACAAGCAGGCCAGGAGCCCAATAGCCCTCTCACACTCTTGCCCCAGAAAATGGTATGCAGAGGCATACTGCCTTTGAAGCTGGGAGCCACATATAGCCAGCATGATTTGTAGCCAATGATGGATATAATCCCCCATTAATTTGACCACCGACCTTTTCAAGTCACCTGAGCTAGTGACCATCAGTGCATCTTATGGCAGTGTATTCTATAAATTAACTAGATTGTGTGCTTGGCGTTTCAAGAAGATGTTAATGAAATCCTTCACCAAAGGTTCCTGAGTTAGCTTAGCAGTCGTGGGATAAGAAGACAGGTTCTCTTATGGATCGGTAACTGGAAGAGGAAGCAGAGAGTAGGAATAAATGGACAATTGTCGCACTGGAGGGGTAAAAGAAATGGGATTTTCCCAAGGATGTGCTCTTTAACTTGTTCCTAAATGACATGGAGTGAGGGTTGAGCAGTGAGGTGGCCACGTTTGCAGAGTATTAGGAGGGAGCAGGCATTAAAATAAAATGACAGAGTTCATTATGAGCAAGTGTAAAATAATGCAAGAAATACTAAGTCTGCCATGCTGATCATACTATACCTAGATAGGATTAAGGCCACCTAGTGCTTGAAGGCTGGAACTTTAGTTGCTTTTAGCTGGTGGTATATTTTGCATTTATGCACGTGGGATTTGAACTGGTTTTGACTTTCCAGGAACGAGACTTTTGGGTTGCAACGGATAACTCACTGAAAATGTCTGTGTTGATGTGTGTGGCATCTGTGAAAAGAGTAAATTTTCATGTTAGAGATTGGGAAAGGCATTAAAAATTAATCTGCCCCATCAAAATGCTGTTAGATAAATCTGTGGTATGGCCACACTTGGGAAGCTTCATACAGTTCTGGTTAGGTAAAGGTAAAGGGACCCCTGACCATTAGGTCCAGTCGCGGACGACTCTGGGGTTGCGGCGCTCATCTCGCTTTATTGGCCGAGAGCTGGCATACAGCTTCCGGGTCATGTGGCCAGCATGACTAAGTCGCTTCTGGCGAACCAGAGCAGCACACGGAAACACCGTTTACCTTCCCGCCGGAGCGGTACCTATTTATCTACTTGCACTTTGACGTGCTTTCGAACTACTAGGTTGGCAGGAGCAGGGACCGAACAACGGGAGCTCACCCCGTCACGGGGATTTGAACCGCTGACCTTCTGATCGGCAAGCCCTAGGCTCTGTGGTTTAACCCACAGCGCCACCCGTGTTGTAGAGCTAGGAAAAGTACAGAGAAGGGCAACCCAATTGATCAAGGGTTTGAGCAACTAGTGATGTTGGTTTTTAGAAATTCTGCGTATGTAAATTAGAGTAATTTGCATAAGGAAATGTTCTGATGCCCTACAGAATAATCTAATTTAGTACTTTTATTTTACTTGTATTTAATAGACAAAATAAAAACTGCCAAACTTGCCTAATGATTTATTTGCAGTTAGCATCTATTCATCAGACACTGCTGTGTGAAATGAAGGTTAGAAAATGGGACAGGAGAGCTAGCATTGTAGTCGGGAAAACTCATGTAATAAATGCTATATCTGAATGCCCCCCTAATCAACACGCCTGCGTTCCGTCCTGAGTGTGATCTGTTAGATGTAGACTGTGGAGGTTTGCTCCAAATTGTGGAGTGAGCTAGAATCCTCCCTAATCCCTAGTAAAGGCTGAGGAGGAAAAGGGAATAAATGTTTTGTCACTTCAGTTCCTGAACACCAAAACTATGTTCCTCCCACAGATTCTTTAAAATGAACTCTGGGTTAATCCTCTATAGCCATTCATATTTTCATATCCAGATAAGTTTCCCTTTAAATCTCTTACGATGAAGTAGAACTACTCTCATTATCATAGAATCATAGAATCATAGAGTTGGAAGAGACCACAAGGGCCATCCAGTCCAACCCCCTGCCAAGCAGGAAACACCATCAAAGCATTCTTGACAGGTGGTTGTCAAGCCTCTGCTTAAAGACCTCCAAAGAAGGAGACTCCACCACACTCCTTGGCAGCAAATTCCACTGTCGAACAGCTCTTACTGTCAGGAAGTTCCTCCTAATGTTTAGGTGGAATCTTCTTTCTTGTAGTTTGAATCCATTGGTCCTTGTCCGCTTCTCTGGAGCAGCAGAAAACAACCTTTCTCCCTCCTCTATATGACATCCTTTTATATATTTGAACATGGCTATCATATCACCCCTTAACCTTCTCTTCTCCAGGCTAAACATACCCAGCTCCCTAAGCCGTTCCTCATAAGGCATCGTTTCCAGGCCTTTGACCATTTTGGTTGCCCTCCTCTGGACTCGTTCCAGCTTGTCAGTATCTTTCTTGAACTGTGGTGCCCAGAATTGGACACAGTATTCCAGGTGGGGTCTGACCAGAGCGGAATACAGTGGTACTATTACTTCCCTTGATCTAGATGCTATACTCCTATAGCAACTCCTTTAATAGGCTTCCTGCTCAGAACATGTGCCAATGCTGTCCTGGCACCGGAAGTCAGGGGAGCTTCCAGTTTTGAAGGATAATAACTACAGTGGTACCTCGGGTTAAGTACGCTTCAGGTTAAGAACTCCGCTAAGAACAGAAATCGTGCTCTGGCGGCGCAGCGGCAGCAGGAGGTCCCATTAGCTAAAGTGGTGCTTCAGGTTAAGTACGCTTCAGGTTAAGAACGGACCTCCGGAACGAATTAAGTACTTAACCCGAGGTACCACTGTAGTTTGAAAACCTCTGAGGTGTGAGAACTCCACAGGTTCTCTCCCCTGCTTTTTCCTGACAGATAATGAAGCAAACTATTTCCTTTTTCTAGTTTGTGTTTTAAAGTGCAGTTGTCCGCCTTCTTCTTTCTACCAAACTGCGAGTACAGTATCAAAGAAGCTGTTTTGTTGGTTTGTTTTAAGGGTTTTTGGAAGGCATGTTGACGTTTCCCTTGCGAAAAGGCCAAGATGCCTCCGAATCAGTGACCTGTTGACGCCATAAGAAATAACATTTTTGTCTCCCACATACCCAGTTTTAGGGGTCACTCAGTGTGCCCGTACATTGTAGTTGTGGAGCTCTGCAGTTGCCCACCCACAGTACTTCCAAGTCACCTCTCCCTCTCCCTAGTTGACCTAGTTTTGCTTACTAAGAAAATATTGTTCCTCTAGGTGACCTTCTTGTCGAGTATTCATCATTTGCTTGCACAAAGCTTTTTCAAAGGTTAAACACTGCCTGCTCTTTCTTGATAATTTATTCTGATTTGCATGCAAAGAGGTTATGAGTATTCCCCATCAATTGGTCATTTATTCCACTCTTTTTAGTAATTCTCCCCATCGTGTTCCCAACAGCAAAAAGCCAGTTTACTGTTGTTGTATAAAAAAATGTGGTTGTTGTTTTTTTTTTGTGTTTTTTTTGGAGCGCCGGAGCACTTTAATTGCACAAATTTAATTTTCCAGTGTGCAGCTGAATACCTCCTGCAAAATATTGACAATCTGGAGGCAACCTTGTTACATTTTAAACGCTTATTTGCATGCACAACCAGAGTAAATGACAGATTCCCCCTTCCCACCTTTTCACTGCAAGCTTGCATGTGAAACAGTGAGTCATACGTAGCCATGCTAATGATTGAGAGGTATGGCGCCCCAGGGTGATGCCTAGTCTTGATTGATTGATTTAACCCAGAATTAAAAGAGCGTGATACAAAGTGTTTATCCTGGGTTCGTTCTTGTGTCTTACTGCTCCTATGTCACTAAATCCCACGGATCAGCGACGTTCTGCCCCAGCCCCATTCTCTTAACACAGATGCGTATATTAACAATGGACTTCCCCTCTCTTCATGTAGGAGCCTGGATCTGTTGCTAGGGGAATTCTGGAGGGAGGGAGAGCCTATTGCAGTGAGATGCTCCACAGCGACTGCCCTGCCGCATTTGCCATAAGCTAAACGGGTGTAAATGGGAAGCCGTCATGACTCTGCCAACAATTTATAAGGCATTATGAGGATGTGTGCTGTCATGTTCACCTCATGGCAGCCTGACTTTTGTTCTGCTTTCTTGTTCTGTTCTAGAAGAGCCTCGGCTTCCGTTCGTTTGACGAAATAAATATTCGTGGTTATTGTCAACCTCCCCCCCCCCCCGACGTCAAGATGTGTTTTAAAAATTCCAGAGACTTAATGTGTCACTCAGTACCCTCTCTTCATTTGCTTCATTTATGGGTCTCCAGGTTTTTGATGATGATCGCAGTAGTAGTAGTAGTAGTAGTAGTAGTAGTAGTAATAATAATAATAATGTAAAGGGACCCCTGACCATTAGGTCCAGTCATGACCGACTCTGGGGTTGCGGCGCTCATCTCGCATTATTGGCCGAGGGAGCCGGCGTACAGCTTCCAGGTCATGTGGCCAGCATGACTAAGCCGCTTCTGGCGAACCAGAGCAGTGCACGGAAACGCTGTTTACCTTCCCGCTGCAGCAGTACCTATTTATTTACTTGCACTTTGACGTGCTTTCGAACTGCTTGGTTTGTAGGAGCAAGGACTGAGCAACAGGAGCTCACCCCGTCGCGGGGATTTGAACCGCTGACCCTCTGATCGGCAAGCCCTAGGCTCTGTGGTTTAACCCACAGCGCCACCCGCGTCCCTAATAATAATAATAATACGTAGCATTTATGTGGTATATTTCAAGAGCTCAAAGCACATTTTTCTTGCACATTCATCTCAGCAGTCTCGGGTTATAGTGTTTGGCTGTAATTCCTCGTGAGGGAATCACAAGGCACACAGCACCTGTTTCTTCCACCCCAGCTCCCTCCTGCCATACTTCTGTTTCTTTCATAGACTTGCCACTATTTCCCTTCCTTTGCTGACCCTGGTGATGATCCCTGAGGGACTTCCTACTTTGGGGGAGTGAGCCACCTCTTTTCCCTTCCCTAATCATTGGGGATATAGAGCAGCGGGAGGGAAGACCAGCTCTTCTTGTCCCACCTGCACTCAAGCTTCCTTTAATTCTTCTTACGTTCTTATTTATTGAATCGTCTGCTTCAGTCAAACTGAAATAACACACCCTGCTTCACACCTGGGGGTGGTCTTTCCCTGGCATTGAACTCTGATAAAGCTTCCTGCTGGTCTGAATGGAGAACGCAGAGGGGGATTTGAGCTAGCCTACTGTACGAAGTTAGCATTTGCATTTGTTGCTCCACCCACTTTCACCTTTGGCTCCACCCACCCGTTATCTGGCCCTTGGAAGGTTTTCCAGAAGGAAATGTGGCCCTCAGGCTGCAAAAGTGCCTCACCCTTGACTGAAGCCTGTCAGTTAATTGTGAAGTTATTGTGCATTGTGCACACCTGTTATGCGGCCCCTGGCAAAAATTTCCGGAAGGAAATGTGGTCCTCAGGCTGCATAAGGGCCTTGCCCTTGACTGAAGCCTGTCAGTTAACTATGAAGTTGTTGTGCATTGTGCAGGAAGGGCTGTAGGTGTAAATCCCCAGAGTATCTAGGGCATCTAGACTGCTGGCTGTAGGAAACACCAGGATGATCTGGAATTATTGGGGGTACAGTGGTACCTCTACTTATGAGCACTCTGGTTATGTATCCTTCAGGATACGCACATGGCAAACCCGGAAGTATTTTTCCGGGTTTTGCCACATGCGCAGAAGCGCTCTACTGCGCCGCGCGCATGCGCAGAACAGGCACCTCTGGTTGCGAAAACCTCGGGATCCGACCGGAGCTCCGGAACGGATCCCGTCCGCAACCAGAGGTACCACCGTATTTTCACACTACCTAGAAACCTGAATGTCATTAAAAAAACAAAAATCTGAAAGTGGATTCCCCCACCCTGCACTTGGAGGTGCAGAATGCAACAGAATGCAAACTATGCCTCGTAGTAGTGGCCAGGCTCTTTATCAGTGGAAAGAAGATAAAAATCTGGGGTTGTCAGACAATGCCACTACTTCCTTCCCTGGTTGATAGTGACTGTTCTGCAGTGCGACACTCTCAGGATGCGTGATCATAGGTCCGGGATCCAAGGATTGTAACATGAAGCAGTATTTTTAAAAAATATATGGGCTGAAAGTGGGCAGGGCTCAACTGATGATGGGTCCTTGAGGTCTGCAAACGAACACAGCCTGGTTAACTAGCAGGGCAGAGCAAACCAAGACGAGTCTTGGATCTCCAGATGTATCAGTAGACTTTGGGCGCCCCCTTCTGTTTTTGTGCTAGAAATGTGATATTTAGGTTTTACTTTTGAGCGTTGAAAGTGTGGTTTTTACAAAAAGGATATATGCAGCAGGCTTGAATACTTTTTTTTTGAGAGTCCAGATGCTTTAATGGTGAGCTGTTTTAAGCAGAATAGCATTGGGGGTTTTTATGATACAACTCTAGGAAATGGTTTTCTTGTAACCTGAGGTGGTTTTCCAGGACCTTTTCTCAAATGTTTGTATCTTAAATCTGAAACGGAATGTAAATACAGTGGTACCTCGAGTTAAGTACTTAATTTGTTCCGGAGGTCTGTTCTTAACCTGAAGCACCACTTTAGCTAATGGGGCCTCCTGCTGCCGCTGCGCCGCCAGAGCACGATTTCTGTTCTTAGCGGAGTTCTTAACCTGAAGCGTACTTAACCTGAAGCGTACTTAACCTGAGGTACCACTGTACTAAAGTTAAGAGTAATGCCATTTTATACAGGGTTGTGAGTTTTTTTAAACTGTAGATGTAACAGCTGCTAGCACTTGGTCTGCAGGAAACTTTGGATTTGTTGTGGTGAAATTATTCACATCTTAGAAATTTCTAACAACAGCTTCGAAAGTAGAAGTTATCAGATAACAAATGACCAGCGTTAGAAATTCAGATATATAAGCTACATGCCAAATGGCTCCTTAAACCAGGGTTACAGTCGCCTAAACAGAATGCCAAGTTGCCATTTTAGCTGAAAAGTTGTATTTTTCAATATAACTTTTTGGTTCCTGAAATTCATTCTGATCGGATAGAACTCTACAGGATGTGTTGCTAGTGTGTGAAAACAGGCAAGATCCAAGGATCCCCAGGCATGCACCTCCAGATGGTGGAGACGTCAAGTGCCATCGTGACACCTGGGCATCTTCACTTGGTTGCAAGTGGCCGATAGCCAGGTGCAAAACGCACCTGGCAAATTTTGAACGCTGCTGGAGACCAGTTTACAAGTAGATATTACCATTTATTGTCCTTGCAAGCATGGCACTGTTATGTGTCACAGTAGAGGAGGGGCGAGGAACTGGACCTGACCAACAGAATACATTGTTATCTCCCCCATCCTAGGGCCAAGTTTGACAGTTGAGTGGGACTGCAGCACCTACCAGTCACATGATGTTACAGTAACATTAGGTGACATGAGGTTTGAAATCAAACAGCAGACAAAGGCACAGCCTGCAAAATGACAGCAATCAGCTGGTGGTTGGGTCTTGTAAATCATGATGCACAGGGCTTTTGAAGACCCAACCATAAACTGATGGTCGGTGTCTGCCAAAACCTCTTTTACCTGGCCCACACCTGACATCAGGTGAGCTTGTCTAAAGTGGCCTGCAGTCAAGAGTTTTCCCCCCATTGTTGTAAAGGTAAATGGACCCCTGACCATTAGGTCCAGTCGTGACCGACTCTGGGGTTGCGGCGCTCATCTCGCGTTACTGGCCGAGGGAGCCGGTGTACAGCTTCCAGGTCATGTGGCCAGTATGACAAAGCCGCTTCTGGCGAACCAGAGCAGCGCATGGAAACACTGTTTACCTTCCCGCCTCAGCAGTACCTATTTATCTACTTGCACTTTGACGTGCTTTCGAACTGCTAGGTTGGCAGGAGCAGGGACCAAGCAACGGGAGCTCACCCCGTCGCGGGGATTTGAACCGCCGACCTTCTGATTGGCAAGCCCTAGGCTCTGTGGTTTAACCCACAGCCCCACCCGCCTCCCATTGTTGTAGCAGAGCAATATTCTGTTTGCATTGACTGCTAACCTTCAGATACTATGATCTAGATTGCAAGGCTTTGCATGTCTAGTCAGCAGTAGGTCCATTTTGTTTCAGTGGGACTTACCTCTTGTGTAAGTTATATATAGAATTCCACCCAGAGACTGCCACTTGTAAAAAAAAAATAATCTTTTAAGAAATCGGCCTCATTGAATGCAGCAAGAAACTGCTCTTCATCTGGGGTTCCAGCTTGCACTTCTGCAACTCAGTAGGTGGGTGAGGGAGAAGCATAGCCAGTGAGAAGGACCACAGACTCTGACTGTGAATGAAAGAAATTAAACACTTTATTGATATATAATGAATGGGAAGCAATTGATGTGCTCAAAGCAATTTGCAAAACACCAGCAATTCAAAATAGAAGAAAGTACCAGGCAATTCAAATAAGAAAAAAGAATGTGGAGTGATTGACAAAGCAAGTACTAATTAAGCAATTAGTAATAAAGCGATTTCAAACATACTGATTTCTAGACCCCTTCCTTATTTTAACTCCCGTCTAACTTGATTCCAGAACACCACAGCATTTCCCCATAGCTCCCAATCCAGAGTGGTGTGTCTAAGGATCTTTCCAACAAGGTCAAGCAAAACACACACAAAAAGTGTGGGGAGATGAAACAACCCCTGGGAGTCCAGCAAGATTGGAACGAACATTTGGAAAACAGCAAATCTGGGGTAAAACAGAACCCCAATAAAATCTGGACTGCTCCTATAACTACTGCAGGCATAAATGAACCCTGTGAGAGCAAATGGGGGGCAGGCGTAAAATAGCTTCATTTTTCATCCTCCAAGCATTTTTCCTTGTAATTATCAGAGAGGGAACCAGACCTCTGCATCAGTTTGGAACTGAGTCCAAAGGTAGAAATCCTCTGCCTTCTGTACAGGCTCAGGATTCTCCAGAAAAAATAAGGAAAATCCTTCCTGTAGGCCTCTTGTGCTGTGCCAACCTGCTTGATGTGGCCAGCACTGCACTTAAATTTTCAAATCCTTTAAAAAAAAAAAAAAAAAAATCACCACCACCACAAAAGCAGCAGAAACTTGCCCCCACCCCTCAGTTTTCATGAGAATATTTTATGGAAAGTGGTTTAGGGGAGAGGGGATTTCATCCCAGTGTAAATAACAGCAAACCTCTTTCTCTCAAAAAAAACACCACCCAAGTATATTTCGACTCCTTCACCTACTGTGTTCTTCACACATTCATTCCTTGTCGAAGTGCCAAGATACCACACAGGAAATCAGTTCTCAGCAGAAGTTGCTCACAGCTTGCTTGCGAAGAGACGTGGGTTTCTTGTCACTGATGCTACTCATTTTATTCCCTCACTTGCTCCCTTCATGTGTGCTGACTGCAGTGGTTCTTGGAGCCTAGCAGGAAGGGGGGGGTCAATGCTTACTTCCAAGTAAACATGCAAATGATTGCACTACACGATGACTCTTGTCGGTTACTCACCTGAATGTCCTTTTCCTCTGACTTTATATAGACTCCCATGATGCCGTCTTGCGATTCAACTCTGCTCCAACAAGCGGATATGAAAAAGATGTCGGAAATAAAACAACCATGCGCATCATTAATTCCCAAGTAAGGCACTTGAACATCTGCATACTTGTATTGTTTTCCGTATGTCGCAGCAACTCCTAGAACTGAACCAGAAATCCTGGGGAATTCTGCTTTGATTTTAAATAACAGGTCCCAGCTTTCATCATTGCTGGGAACTGTTAACGTGTCCAGCAGTGCTTCCTAAATATTACACACCAAGCGGAGGAGAGAGGTGATGGATTGGGTCAGGCTTCCTCAAAGTTGGCCCTCCAGATGTTTTTGGCCTACAACTCCGCAGGACCTGTGGTCAGGGATGATGGGAATTGTAGTCTCAAAACATCTGGGAGGGCCAAGTTTGAGGAAGCCTGAATTAGGTGCTATAGCTCCTATATCTTTTGTCCCTCTCCCCTGCCTCCAGGGGGTTCCCAAACCATGGTCCATGGAGTACCAGTGGCCCACAAGCTTTTTATTCAGGTGGTTGTTGGTGTGTTTGGATTTGTGGTTTTAGACAGAGTATCTGTAAGGGCTCGGGGTTGTCTCGTCGAGAGTAAAGAGCCAGAAACATCCGTTCTTCTAAAGCTAATACTTTATTTACAAACTATGTACATCGGAGCGTTTAAGATTCATGTCCGCTTGAGTCGGTTCCAGAATCCGGGAGTGGCTTTCGCCGGTTCCTCCCCCAACATAGAAGCTTTGGAATTCCAAAGCGCCGCCTCCGTTCCTTACGCTTTCCCCCCTACGCATTTGGGGCGACGGAAGTAGCTGCCCGCTTTGCTTCTCAGACCACTCAGGTGGTGCTGAGGCTTTGTCCGCATCTCTGACCCTCAGCTCCACCGCACTGCCTGGCAGTTCCTGCTCCTCACCACTGGGCCTTTCCTTACTATCCCCGCTGGACTCAGAACTGCTTCCCAAGAGAGGCTGCACCTCTCTCCATCCCTCCTTCCCCGTCTCAAGAGCCTTGCGTGAGGTCAGATCCCTGACAGTACCCATCGTATTAAATATCCTCATCGATTTTCATTTTCATTTTCATTGTTTCTTTTATTATATTTCATCTAATTGTGTTGCAGTGTGAATTATATGGGGTTCAAATAGCAATACAATGAAGCACACTAGATAAGAAATGAAAGAAGCAATAAAAATACAATGAGATATCATACATTATCTTGCTAGTTCCCCTGGCAGGACATGAGACTCTTCATCTCAGGGTGGTCGTGGGTTCGAGCCCCACATTGGGCAAAATATTATTTCCTTGCGGGGGGGGGGGTTGGACTCAATGACCCTCGTGATCCAACTCTATGGTCCTGTTGTTGCAATTGCTACAACAGAGAGACAAATCATTGGAAATGTTCAAGTTGAGAAAGTTGGAAATGTTCAAGTTGCCTGTTGAGAAAAACCTTTGCAAACTCTTGGTCTAAGTCTCTCCTAATTCTTTTTTTCTAGTTTTATACGAAACAATATTTATATATTAGGCTTCTTACTCGTCCTTCCCAGGGCAGGTCACAGCTACCTAAAAATGCAACATTAATATAAGCTGAAACAGTCTACAGTCTACAAAAGAGCTGCAGTAATGTTGCACAGTTATGGTGCTAACATGTTCAACTGAGGTGGTTGATAGTGCAAAACAACAACAACAAATAAGCAAGGCGTGGGAGGTGGAAACAATATAGATGCAGTGTTTGACAAAGTTGCATGACTATACTGAAGGAAACAAACACACACACACACACACACACACACACACACAATCTGTCCATCTGTATACATGTATATACAGTGGAATCTCGGTTGTCCCAACGTGATCCATTCCGGAAGACCATTTGACTTCCGAAACGTTCGACAACCGAGGCGCAAAGGGCTTACTGCAAAGTCAATGGAGAAAATTGGAAAAAAAACCGCAGCAGAAGCCGTTCGACTTCTGAGGCAATTACTTCCGGTTTTTCGGCGTTTGAAAACCAAAATGTTCAGCTTCCGAGACACTCGAAAACCGAGATGCCACTCTGTGTGTGTGTGTGTGTGTGCGCGCGCGCGCATATGCAGTGCCCTCTTGTGGTGGACACATTGTATGTTTACTTTTCAAAATGAAGGTTTATTTGTAAGGACAGTGTTTTGATTTTTCGTTTCCTTATCTTTGAATTGAGGATAACAACAACCTGTGTCTCACAGTCTGTCAATCCAATAATTCTTTTACGTGGGGTGGGTGCATGATGTGCACAGCAGAACACATGTTCCATGCCTACCACTCTATGTCATCACGAAAGTATAGCCAGAGACATTTGGGCAAATTTAACAAAAACCACCTGGACAGAAATTGCTTTCCTCTTCTCTTCTCCTGCCCCCCTCAGCAATATATCACAGCTTCGATAGCCTACATGTAGTAGGGGTATTTAAAATGAGTGCCGTCATAGCATCCTCTTTTTATGCTCTTCAAAATATGGCAACCCTACACTGCAGGGATGGAGAATTTTAGACCCAGGGCTGAATGTGGCCCTCTAGGCTCCTCTGTCCAGTCCTCAGAACTTTCCCCAAGTTATACCCCCCAACCCCCCCCCAAAAAAAACCGCTGAGGGTTTTTTTTAAAGGGGGATAGTATGTTGAGAGGTAATGCCATCTCTTGATCTTATGAGGATTTTTCATAATCATTTGGAAATGTTTTAAATACGTGTGTTTGTGTGTGTTTTGTATTTTGCAGATTCTTACCAACCCTAAGCACCAGTTCACCGACAACCCCTTATATAAAGATGTTACTCTAGTCGCTTGGGATCCTGCACCCTATTCTGCAGATCTGACTGTGGTAAGTCACCAGCCAGGATGAGTTCAGCACCCGTTGCAACCTCCTCATTTAAAAGCAACTAGGTTCAACAATGCCCTTTTTTCAAACTGTGAGAGTGTTTCCAGGTCACAGATTTCCCATCGCAGGAAGCCTAAAACTAGGAAGTACTACAGAGGAGAGGCTGCTATGGTGCTGTTTAGCGCTGCTCTCACTGACTTGGGCCAGGACAATAAATCTAAAAATGGTTTTGCTTCCGAAATGAAGCAAACCAAATTCCTACCCCATGTCTAGATGAGAGATAGGTTGCCATGAAATCCACCCTAATCAGAGCACATTAAGTATTTATGTGTTGTGTTGTCATTTTAGGAGCTTAACTATGGAATGGGGGGGGGGGGGAGTAAAGAATGGGAAATAACCTAATAAATGTGCTCAACATATCTGCCTTCTTTTTCCACCTGCAATCTTGACTAGCAGATAATTCCCGCTCCTTTTTAATCGGCTCCCTTAACTGTCTCTTCACAACAGACGCTCCCTGCCTGTCAACCCCTCTCTCACTATTTCCATCTTAACTCTCCTGCTGCCCATTTTATTCTTCACCACAGCTTTTTGGATATAATATGCCAGTTGATATTATACATGGGAGCAGCAGAATGTATTGCTATAATTTCTGCAGTTTACAGGGGAGCAGAGAGTAACACCCACACCCACACCCACACCCACAGAGAGAGTTTAAAATTTATTGTGGAATTAAAAAATTTGCCAGCTTTATTATGGATATTTCATCTCTTGACACTAGAGGGAGCCGTCTTATTGCACAGAACACAGGAAACTGCCTTATTGCACAGAACACAGGGAAACCCAGCCAGATGGGCGGATTATAATTATAATTATAATTATAATTATTATTTTATTTATTATTATACCGAGTCAGATCATTGGTCTATCTAGCTCAGCATTGCCTGCACTGACCGGCAGCATCTTTCCAGGGTTTCAGGCAGGGGACATTCCTTGGCCTGACTGGAGATGTTGGGGGCCTTTGGCATGCAAAACAGATGAGCTACATGACCAGTGCCTGCAAGGTTTTCCTGTTACTATGGCCTTGCACAACCTTCCTTCCTTGTAGCACCTTCAAGTCCTCCCACCTCCCTGTCCCCACATCACCTGGTACTTGTTAAATCAGTCATCCTGATCTAAGTGCCTGACCACCTGTGATTATTTTCCTTCTCTTCTCTCTACCAAAATTCATTTCTGTAGCTCAAGTGCTGCCACCGGCATACCTTATGAAAATGTTAAGTTTGCAGGAGTTTAAATAATGCAAACAACTTGCGGGAGTTGTAAACATGCAAAGAAATCTGGAGTAACTGTGTTGCACTTGGGCTTTTTTTTCTTCTTGTGCGGGTGGGGTGTGAGGCCTGCACATAGAATTATGGAAAGCAAAAGGGGGAGTCCTGTCCTAGCTGGGAGTAAAATGCTGCAGCACAATTCCTGTACGTATCATCCCACTACCTGCAAGCCTACTACACCCTTGTGCAAATTAATTGAAACAAACAATGTACTTTATTGTACAAAACTCACATCTACATGTACAAAACTCACATATACGTACTTTAGTAATGCATATGACCTCTGCTATTTTTAAGCAGCATTTGAACATGGTTTGGCATGGAGGCTACTAGTTTCGAACAGTCACTGATGATTTTCGGATCCCTGTACCACACTTGAATCAGCGCCTGAATGAGCTTCTCCATAGTCGTACAGTCTACAGCACGGAGGCGACTTTTGCATATGGCCCACAAATTCTCAATGGGATTTACGTCCGGGGAATTCCCTGGCCAATCAAGTACCTGTATTTGCTGCTCTGTCATGAATTTCTTCACCACTTTCGATGTGTGACAGGGCGCTGCTGCAATATCCCAGTACCGTCAGCATACCTCTTTTCCAGCTCTTGGATAACTCTCTTTTGTAGAACCTCAATATATTGTGGCAAAGCCTTATACCTACCTTAGTGGCAAAGCCCAGTTCTTTTGTCATCTAAAAGTCAATTGTAGATCACGCCCAGGTATTTGTTGGGATTGATTGGCAGGCATTGAAAACTGTATCAGTTCTGCTACTCTATCTAAACTGTCTGCAACATCAGGGCACCCTAACACATGCTAGTAAGAGTTGCAGAAATCCATATCCACTTCCTTCTATGCCTTGAAGGTGTGTTTTTATATCCACAGGGAGCTGACAAATGTGATGCTTTAGATGCAGGTTGGTATGTGTTTAGCACTCCCTAGAAAATGTCTGGTTTTTTGTTTGTTTTTTCTTTCCTCCTACCAGTGGTTTAAGCAGCCAGACTACAACTTGTTTACTCCCTATGCACTGCACCGCAGGAGGAATCCTAAACAGCCATTTTACATTCTCCATCCCAAATTTATATGGCAGCTCTGGGATATCATTCAGGAGAACACCAAGGAAAAGATACAACCCAACCCTCCTTCTTCAGGTTTCATTGGTAGGTGTGCTTATCGGTAGATTTCTTCATTAGCTGCGTCTGTAGAGTATATGCTGAAGTTTAGCATGTGCGGCTTAACTGTGGTGGTAATGAAATTTAATTTGGAGATGGATGGAAGAAGGCATGCTGTTTTAACAAATAAGTACCATATATACTATTAAACACACATGTCTTATGAACTTTCCAGGGTTGTGTATCTGCAGGACTTGGGAGAAACAAAGCTTTTGTATAAAACCATTAATTCTAAAGTATACTCCAAAATTTATATAAGCAGTAGACACAGAAGGCATCATTGTAACCAGCTCAAAGTCTACCACTATAACCAATATTCCAGCAGCAGGTTCTTTTGTGGAGCTGGAGTTACAAAAGAGTGTTCATTTTATGACCTGTGCTGTACCAATGCCTTGAAAACGTCTTGTGTGTTCGGAATGTGAAACACTGATCAGAGCGAACTGTGCATTGTCCGAAATCGCGCAGGTATGGCTAGGACTTGCTTGGGTTCAGTTGCGCTTAATTGGGGGTATGAATGGAATGTGTTGGCACAGCAAGGTGAAATTGTGACTTGTGACCTCATCTGACATCGGGGCCACTACAGTGATAGGTGCAACAAAAGACCAACAGAACACTTTGAATATACAAGCCATATTCAGAGGAACAAAAAGCAAACCTATGACAAGAACACATAATGGCTTTTACACACCTACTTTTCCTAGCTCTTGGCTCTGAACTGCAGATTCTTTTTACAACTCTCTGGGCCCTGATCCAAATCTACATGGTAGAGCAGTGCACAAGTAGCTCCAACCAGATAACGCTGTTAAGCATAGAGGAACTAAAACCTAGCTGTTCCCCCAATTCCCCATCTGAAACAGTTGAGTGGTAATATTTGGAATATCTTAACTGGGGGAGCTGTATCGGATAGGAGAAGCAAGCATACAACAGTTGTATCTGCCCCTGATGCAGATCCCTAGCTGGATGGAGAGTTGAGTATAAAAGGGAGATAGACGCAGGAATCAGACTTAACGAAAAAATAAAGGTAAAAACTGAAAGCAAACATTTGATGCTCGTGTCACCACTGAATATGAAACATACACCACATCAATAACCAGATAACCATGTAATGCGCTTGAAAGTGGAAATTGTATAACTGTTTATTTGAGAGATGAGCGTAGAGGGCAGAGTCATACATCAGCATCTGATGCTATCAGTCAGCATAAACGTTTAAGGGATGAATTTTTCAGTGTGACTATACATCACCAAATCTCACAGAAGATTGCTGATTCAAGCTAATGCTGACAGACTGGAATAACTGATGTTGAGAAGATCCTGCTGGGTTATTTGCAATACTAAAACCTTACATTTATGAAAAAATATTCTTGGTGGCAAATTTCGGCATAAATGAATGAAATAAATGAGGACTTGTCATAATGTGACAGACCTACACACACACACACACACACACACACACACACACAGGGAAGGAAGTTAAAACTGACCTATTTTCAAATGAGCTTGAAACTGCCTTTTTGATAAAAGGGGGAGGGGCGTCATTATTTCTTGTGGATGAAATAAAATGAAAAGTTCAGCCCATGTCCTAATTCACTGGATAGCTCAGGCTCATTCACATCCATGGTCTAGATAGCAAAACTCAGTTTGAATTGCAAGGCATGTGACGCTGAGTAGACACCGTGCTTATCTCTAGTCAGGACCAGAAATGCTAATACCCACATCCTAGACTTAAAAAGTGAAAGCAGGCCATAGCTGCCAATGCCGAAAACATTGGGATTGTGGGAGCTGGCCACATCTCTTATTATAAAACAGGGGTAGGTTTTGAGGAGAAGCTTTTCAGATGGCTAGGAGGTGACAAGTAGGAATGAGGAACGATATGCCTCTGTGCACTCTTGTTTGTCCACACGCCCAGAGTCTGTGAAGTGTGTAGAGCAGGCACCCCCAAACTTTGGCCCTCCAGATGTTTTGGACTACAATTCCCATCATCCCTGACCACTGGTCCTGTTAGCTAGGGATGATGGGAGTTGTAGTCCCAAAACATCTGGAGGGCCGCAGTTTGGGGATGCCTGGTGTAGAGCCAGAGGAGGACTAATGTATCACCAGATGCCCAAGTTACATCCCGCACAGATGCGCTCTCATAAAGCCATGGAGCTCATTCGCAAAGTCTTACTGTGTGAAACACTCCAAAACGCTTCCGCTTCCCCATCTAATTTTTCTTTTTAAGCACTGATGAGGACGACTCACTTTGCAGCAACACGTTCCATACCCTGTTCCCTTCTCCATTTTACTCCCATGGTCATTGATCCAGATTTGCTCAAGTGTACATCTTTTTGTATTTTTATTTCTGGCATTTGTATGCTACCCTGCAGCATAAAGTTTTTAAGGCAGTTTACAAAAACAAAGTGATTTTTCTTTTCTTTTTTAGTGAAATGTGTTTGAAATAGGTCGATGTTTCCCATCCTTCTGTTTTGTTAAGGAACAGATTCTGTGTTTGAGCCTTATGTTAAATGGTTGCAAACTCAAAATAAGCTTTGGCAGCCGCTTTTTCCTCTGTTTGGAATTTAGGACTAAATACTGTTTGCGTGTTCACCTTTTGATCTCTCATAACTTTTAGAAGTATTGGTTTTGACAGCCGATACAAGAGAGAGAGAGAGAGATGTTCTCTCTGTGGCGGCTAATTGGTAAAGAAAGCTACTTTATATGTGCACTTATCACACAAATACACTCACATTGACCTGATATTACGATCAATAAGTGGTGAACATACATTTGTGAACTGGCTTTCATGTCACTAGATTGTGTGTTAGTCAATTCATCTGTTGGTAGGCCTCTAACTAACAAATGTTTCACTGCTTTCACTCTTTCAGTTTTCTAGCTTTGCCGTAAGTTATCACTGCAGCATGGATTTTAAAGTAAAGATGAAGTTAGTTTGAAAATAGGAGAATCTGCATCTGTACTGCAATGACATTTCTCCAAAGGCCACTCAGGATCCTTCTCACATCTGCAGAAACATCTGCCAGGCAGGCATTTCCACCAATCCTGGCATATTAACATCTCTGCTTGATTTATGGCCTGCTAGTAGTTTATCAGACCTAATCTCAGTGCTCAGAAATTAACATAATGCTTGCCCCAACACCTGCTAGAAGTGTTATGACTAAGGAGGACTGGGAAGCAATTTGGCTTTAGGAAAGCAAAATATGTGTGAACTAACCACAAAATATTTTATTGAATTCCTGTTAAAGGGTTCCAGAGGTAACATGACATGACATAAAAACACAACAGAGCTTCTTGGTAGCACTATATCTGCTCTCCGTTTGTGCAAGAACTGGCATGATGGAACAAGCAATACTATTATGAAATAGCTATGTAAGACTGCTGTGTACACACACATGCACACAGAGAGAAAACCCCACATAGATATGAAAATAGATTTAAGCACCAGAAGCAGGTGTAGGCTTGAGAATCGCAAGCCATGCTTAAAACAGAGCTGTAGTCAGGTGGCATAATATAAACGTGAATCTAATGTGCACGTAATGGACTTAGATGGAATAGTGTTTGAATCAGTGGTGGGAACCAAGATACAGATGATGCTAACAAACCTTTATTAGTAAGTGTGTGCGCACACACATACACACCCACAAAAACGCTCTCCTCAAATAAGCTTAGAAAAGATCAAGATATGAAAACTTTCAGGGCTACTTTTCTCTTCTAGGAATTAGGGAATGAGCAAGGATGTTTCACTGTGTGCATGAAGAACCCCTGGCTCAGAGAAGGGGGCAGTATGGAGAAGACAGAGAAATGCTATTGGGTGACAGGGAGAAGGCAGAATTGCTCAACACCTACTTTGCCTCTTGTCTTCACCCAAAAGGAAAGCAGTGCCCAGCCTGGCGACAACAGAACAATGCAAGGAGGGAGCTGCAGCCTAACATAGGGAAAGAGGTGGTAAGGGAACACCTAGCCACTTTAAATGAATTCAAATCTTCAGGGCCTGATGAGCTGCACCCAAGGGTACTAAAGGCACTTGCTAATGTAATCTCAGAGCCTCTTTCTATAATCTCTGAGAATTCTTGGAGAACAGGTGAGGTCCCTGAAGACTGGAGGCAGGCAAATGTTGTCCCCATCTTCAAAACGGGGGGGGGGGGAGAAAACCCAGGTGTAAACTACTGGAACCAATGGATCCAAGTTACAAGGTTCCAACTAAACCTCAGGAAGAACTTGCCGATAGTAAGAGCTGTTCAACAGTGGAACAGACTACAAGAAGTAGTGCACTCTTCTTCCTTGGAAGTTTTAAAGCAGAAGTTGGATGACCATCTGTCATGGGTGATATAGTTGGGATTCCTGCATTGCAGGGGACTGAACTAGACTACCCTCGGGGTCCATTCAGACTCTACAAGTCTGTGATAGCCTGTTTAGAACATCATTTTTGCACGAAAGGTCTGCTGCAAAATGGCAAATTAGTGTGGTCTTGTTTTTACTTTTTTTTTAACTTATAAATAAAGCATGCCAGTCTTGGAGAGTCTTGGAAAAGAGAGCCAGTGTGGTGTAGTGGTTAAGAGCGGTAGACTCGTAATCTGGTGAACCGGGTTCGTGTCTCCGCTCCTCCACATGCAGCTGCTGGGTGACCTTGGGCTAGTCACACTTCTCTGAAGTCTCTCAGCCCCACTCACCTCACAGAGTGTTTGTTGTGGGGGAGGAAGGGAAAGGAGAATGTGAGCCGCTTTGAGATTCCTTCGGGTAGTGATAAAGCGGGATATCAAATCCAAACTCCTTCCTTCCTCCTCCTTCCTTGGACTGAGAACCAGTAGATATTTTGAAACCATCGGTAATTTTGAAACCATCGGTAATTTTTGTGATTATATTGCCAACGTTTACAGATGTAGGTTCACGGGGTTTTTTTTATTTTAATGGAAAAAGCAGCTATGATTCATGTCAATGGGTGTGCATAAAGATTTGTTTTCCTCCAATGAAGAGAACGTGAAAGGATTCCACGTTGGGGGACTTCCCTGGTCAGTTTGCCACATGGGAATCAGAACACTTACAGTTTTGCAAATATTGCTGTGATCATTTGAATATATGTATCTTGAAGTTTTATGGCTACTCCATAGTTTTGAATGGAAGTTGCAGGAATTGTTAGTGCTTAGTTTCTGGAATATGCAGCATTCAAAATGTTCTCAAAATTGAGTTTTTGCTAAACTAGAAGCTGAGCTGAATCCTGATATTATTTCTTTCATACTAAACAGTTGGTACAATAAGGTAAATGAAATTACATTCTTGTGTACTTCCAATCTTCTGGAAATGACTTTTTAATTATCTTGCTAATTACATAGTGTAATTGCATTGCACAAAGATACAAGCTGGAAGTTGAAAAGCTCTTGAGTGATTAAAATTGCCAAGGACAAATTAAATTTCTTCCTTTTTTTTAGAATCCTTAATATCCATTTATATTTACTATTCATACAACGAACTTAAACATTTATTTAATTCTGATAAAAGAACTTCAACACAAACCCCAAAATCCCAAGAGTTTGATCTTCTGCAATTAAGCTAATTTCAAACCATTGTTTAAAATTCCTAAATACAAAGCTGTGTGATAAGAGCTTGTGACATAGGTAGCTGAACATTGCACTGTTGTTGGCTGACACATCCTACATTGATGTAGAAGATAATTCTGTGTAATGGTGCATGGATTGCCATTGCTATGTATGAGAGTCTACACTGGAAGGAGAGTCCACCACCTTTCAAGGGAGTCTGTTCCACTGTTGAACAGCTCTTGCTGTTAGAAAGTTTTTCCTGGTGTTTAGTCAGAGTCTCCTTTCTTGTAACTTGAACTTCGGGGTCCTTCTCTTCCCAAACATGAGAAAACAAGCTTGCTCTATCTTCCATGTGACAACCCAAAGATATTTGAAGATGGTTATCACAACCTCCTCTCGGTCTCCGCTTTTCCAGGCTAAACTGCTGGGATAGTTCAGTAGAGCATGAGACTCTTAAATCTCAGGGTCACAGTTCAAGCCCCACATTGGGCAAAAGATTTCTGCATTGCAGGGGGTTGGACTAGACTGGATTTGTGGTCATTTCCAACTCTACAGTTTTATGATTCTATAAAACATGCCCAACTGACCACCCAGTAGCTACTTGAATCTTCTTCTTTTGCCCTTTTTGAAGATGGGGACTACATTTGTCCGCCTCCAGTCTGCAGGGACCTCACCTGTACTCAAAGATTATAGACGAAGGCTCTTGAGATTACACCATAGCTGTCAACCCTCCCTTTTTTTGCGGGAAACTCCCTTATTCCAATGCCGTTTCCCGCTGCTATCCCGGATTGTTGATATCCCTTAAATTTCCTGGATTTCAAAGGAAACAGCTCCTCTCCCTCCCTGCCAGCCAGGGAGGCTCCTCAGTTGCGTTGCTCGGCTGCCAATAAGGAGTCTGAGACTGACTGGGGGCGGAGCTTGCATGCCTTGTGCAGCCAGACCCTCACGCCCAACCAGACAGACAGCCTGCCTGCCGTCTATGCGCTCGCTCTTTCGCTCACCCATTCGTGCGCAGCCTCTGGAGTGCAGGGTGGCGAGGCTACTTGGTGCTATTGCACCGCCCTCGCGGCATCCCTTATTTTCAAATCCGAAAGGTTGAAAAAATCCCTTATTTTCAAATCCGAAAGTTGACAGCTATGGATTACACTCACAAGCTCCTTTAGTACCCTTGGGTGTAGCTCATTGGGCCCTGGAGATATGAATTCATTTAGAGTAAGTAGGTGTTCCCTTACAACCTCTCTTCCTATTTTGGGCTGCAGCTTCCTTCTTGCATCATTCATTCTGCTATTGCCAGGTTGGGCACTGCAGAGAACCTACCGGTACTACTTGCATGTTCCTCCTCTTGCTTCGAACATAGCCGAA
Organism: Darevskia mixta; assembly: GCA_034641385.1. Classification (NCBI taxonomy): domain Eukaryota; kingdom Metazoa; phylum Chordata; class Lepidosauria; order Squamata; family Lacertidae; genus Darevskia; species Darevskia mixta. The sequence continues at coordinate 4,668,463 of JAWWNH010000063.1, forward strand.
GAAACCTTGATAATTACTTTTAACCTTTTTTCCCAAGCCTGAGCTTCTTTCTGAGCTTTGCCCCATCCCGGACATTCCCCCTGCAACTGTTGGCTATGTGTGTATACTCTTCCTTCGTGATTTCCCTTTCTTTCATTTCTTAATACATGCCCTCCTTAAATCTCACCTCATCTGTAAGCTCCTTATGCAGCCGCACCGGTTTCCTTAGACGCCTCCCACTTTTCTTTCTTGTTGGAATTGTCTGCATTTGTGCCTTCATTATTTCACCTTTAAGAAATACATAGGGCAGGGAAATACTATTAGGCAGGGGAAAGTGGGAAACAGATTCACATCAGGTACCTAACGGTGAGCAAGGGCTGAGGATAGTGTTGTCCGTGTCGACATCTTAGGCATGGGTGTGTGCTATACAAAAGCAGTAGCAAGCACATACTGGGTAGGGATAACTCAAAACAGTAATTAAAATGAAGTTTCCTGTTGCAGCTGTAGATTTCTATCCTGGGGCCAATATGTTTTTTTTTTAAGTTAAAACCATAAATAATAATAATAATAATTTATTATTTGTACCCCGCCCATCTGGCTGGGTCTCCCCAGCCACTCTGGGCGGCTTCCAGCAAACATTAAAATACATTAACACATCACAGTTTAAAAACTTCCTTGAACAGGGCTGCCTTCAGGTGTTTTCTAAATGTAGGATAGTTGTTCATGTTCATCCTTTTAACCTCTGATGGGAGGGCGTTCCACAGGGCGGGCGCCACTACCGAGAAGGCCCTCTGCCTGGTTCCCTGTAGCTTTGCTTCTCGCAGTGAGGGAACCGCCAGAAGGCCCTCGGCACTGGATCTCAGTGTCCGGGCTGAACGATGGGGGTGGAGACGCTCCTTCAGGTATACAGGACCGAGGCTGTTTAGGGCTTTAAAGGTCAGCACCAACACTTTGAATTGTGCTCGGAAACATACTGGGAGCCAATGTAGATCTCTCAGGACCGGTGTTATGTGGTCCCGGCGGCCACTCCCAGTCACCAGTCTAGCTGCCACATATGTTATTTGTACATGTGGCCTCTTCACGTGTAGATTTCGAAGGGACCGTGGGGGTCGTCTAGTCCGACCCCATGCGGGAATCTCTTGCCCAACGTGGGGCTCAAACCCACAACCCTGTGATTAAGAGTCTCAAGCTCAACCAACTGAGCTACCTCTTGGTGCGCATATATTGCCTAAAATGAAGTCGCTGTCCCATCATCATTTAATAGCAATAATGATGTTCCTTATAACCCTGCCCCCTCCAAATCTGACTGATACTAAATCAATGTACTAGCTGGAGAAGGGAGATCTACATTTTGTGTTGTGAAAGTGAATCAGAATATTTAAAGTTTATTACCAGCCTCAATATGAACCAGCAGATGTGTGAGCTAGTGCATATTTACTACTCTTTAAAAAACCAGTTAATGCTGTGACTTAGTACACGTTTGAAAACTATTCTAGCGGTCAGTGCTTATCAGGTTACAAAGATCTAGAACAGTGATGGCTAACCTTGACACTCCAGATGTTTTGGGACTACAACTCCCATCATCCCTGACCACTGATCCTGTTAGCTAGGGATGATGGGAGTTGTAGTTCCAAAACATCTGGAGTGTCAAGGTTAGCCATCACTGATCTAGAATGAGACTTTTGTGAAGCTGAGGCCGAGGGAGCTAACCTCAACAGAATGGGCATTGAGTCATCTACCATTAACTTCAAGCAGCTACCCCCCATTACATTATTCCCTTGCATATCTAGAGCACCAGTCCTTTTTTTTTGGGTGCTATAATCACATAATTCCTACTTGATTCAGAGTTAGAAACAGTTAATAGCAACACGTTTTGTTCCTGCTTAACACACAGCAGATTCCTTAGGGGGAAACAAAGCAAGCTGGCAATAAAACTGTAACATATATGGTATAGATGGAGTAGGCAACAGCTTGTACTCGTTCACAAGAATGAATTTTCCTTGGACATCTGTGGCGGGCTGTCTGAAACACGCTCTGGGCTTGACTCTGGGCTCAGAAGGCAGTCCATTTTTTCGTCCGTTTGGGGAAGTGCTTGTCTAGTGGCTCCACCTTCTGCTTTCTGGTTCAGTTGGATGACTGTGACCTTTGAGTGGTAGGTGGTTTCTCCGTCAGCCGCTGAAGCAGGTTGGCAGTGGAAAAGCGTCAGAAAGCATTTGTAGAACTGGGGGAAAGGGAAACAAAACAAAAAAACCCCAACCAGTTTCATTTTGCTAAACTGCAATTTTCAGGTTACGAATTATGATAAAGATTCGTGCATTAAAAAAGTTAAGTGAAGATTCAGATTCTGCTGTTTACATAGCAATCCAACCTTTCCCAAACCTTTTCACTTTGGCGCCTTTGAAGAACGCGCTGCATCAGCTCCGGCGCCTCACAGCTCGTTCCTCCCTCAGTTTGAGGGCCAGAGCACGATGGCCCTCAAATTGGTCCTGGGAGATGTACTTTATTGGCTCGAATATAAGCCGCACCTGAATATAAGCCACACATTTAAAAGTCATGGGGGAGGGGGAGAAAAAAGACAATAGCGGAATATGCCACTCCCTTCCTCGTTTTCTCCCTTCCTGGCCTTGGGGGAGAGGATGGGGGGCTATGTGCGGGGCGGGCTGCGCGGTGCTCCTGGCGCTGTTTGCCCCGCGCTCCTGGCTGCATACTGGATAATAATAATAATTTAATAATAATTTATTATTTGTACCCCGCCCATCTGGCTGGGTCTCCCCAGCCACTCTGGGCGGCTTCCAACAAATATCAAAATACATTAAAATATCACAGATTAAAAACTTCCCTAAACAGGGCTGCCTTCAGGTATTTTCTAAATGTCAGGTAGTTGGTTATCGCTTTGACCTCTCATGGGAGGGCGTTCCACAGGGCGGGCGCCACTACCGAGAAGGCCCTCTGCCTGGTTCCCTGTAACTTGGCTTCTCGCAGTGAGGGAACCGCCAGAAGGCCCTCGGCGCTGGATCTCAGTGTCCGGGCTGAACGGTGGGGGTGGAGACGCTCCTTCAGGTATACAGGACCGAGGCCGTTTAGGGTTTTAAAGGTCAGCACCAACACTTTGAATTGTGCTCGGAAACGTACTGGGAGCCAATGTAGATCTCTCAGGACCGGTGTTATGTGGTCCCGGCGGATAATTTTTGTAAGGCCGTGAATATAAGCTGCACTTTAACTTTTCGCGGTCGGAATTTGGAAAAAAGGTGCGGCTTATATTCGGGCCAATATGGTATATCGATATATTTCCCAGGCCTAATGCTGACCCCACTGGGCAGAATGGAGCCTCCTTGACTTTAATAGGAAGGAAGGCCAAGTTAAACATAATACAGCCAGACACGATAGCATTGGTTAGCATTTTGCCACGTTGGCTCTAACCTGCAAATCACCTTCTGAGAGCTGCTCCTCATCTTGGGCAAATTGGCCCTGGAGCAGACAGGATGCCATACAAGTCACTAGCAGACTTGGTTATCGTGCCTCATGGGGTGCTATGCCAGAGGACCACGGTGCTGTTGCAGGCAAGAGAGGCAGGTCCTGAACCTCAGCAAAAGCCACGGCTGCTGCTTTCTGCTTCTTTAACTTGGAGTCCCGTTCACATGCGGGTCTTAGGAGAAGTCGGGGGGAGTTAAACACCGTAGGGGCTTATCTGGCTCCCCGGAGCACTTCTGAAGTTTAGCAGAAACTGGTGGGTGGTGGGACTGGGAGCTCAGGGCTTGCCCAACCAAAGAGTAAGTACAGCATCTTAGGCAGAAGCCCTAAGAAAAGCTATCAAAACACGTGGCACAGTAACACCCAAATGTATCCCCTAATTCACAAGCCGAGATTCCTGCATTTCAGGGGGTCAGACTAGATGACTCTCAGGGCTCCTTCCAACTCTACGACAGGAGGGAGGGAAAGCAGTAGCAAAATAAAGTGGGAGAAAACAAGGGAAAGAGGCAGCTTGGAAGGAGAAACAACAGCTCTCTCTACCCCTTCACCATTTTTCTTTTAAACAGAAGGAGGAGAGAAAAATGAAGGCTGGAAGTAATTCACAGGGGCAGCAGAAAAACTCACAAGAACAGAGAAGCTATGAGAAAGGGAACAGGAATTTGGCTGAGGTCAATGGCAATGGATCAACTCGTTTTCTTGATACTACTGGTGCATTTGCTGTTCTTGGTCACCAGGTGGCAGGCAGAACCCACTCAACAGCCCTTTGTCCAAAGAAAAATACAGTGGGACCTCGACTTACGAGCGATTCGACTTATGTGTTTTTCAACTTACGAATGACTTCCGGGAGAAACAAAATGGCCGCCGCAACCGAATTTTTCGACTTACGAATGGAAGTCGCGGCCGCTTTAATAGGATTTTTCCGACTTACGAATTTCCGACTTACGAATTTTTTTCGCGCAATGCATTCCTATGGGGATTCGACTTACGAATGTTTTCGACTTACGAAAATTGCGTCGGAACGCATTATCGTCGTAAGTCGAGGTCCGACTGTATATGGATGCAGCACCAACCGCATGCTAGAGATGATCAGCAATTTAGCAAGCAGAACTTGACTTGATTTTTGTATGTGCAGTAATTAAAAAGAAACGCTAAGTTTGGAAACTTATTCTGGCATTTTAAAATACTACAAACGTTTCTCTGTTTTCAGGGATTCTCATCATGATGTCCATGTGCAGCGAAGTCCACGTATACGAATACATTCCTTCAGTCCGGCAGACCGATCTCTGCCACTACCATGAACTCTACTATGATGCGGCTTGTACCTTGGGGGCTTACCACCCGCTGCTATATGAGAAACTGCTGGTGCAGAGGATGAACAGAGGCTTCCAGGAAGATCTGTACCGGAAAGGAAAAGTGATTTTGCCAGGGTTCAGGTCAGTGAAATGCCCTGGATTGAATTGATTTTCATACAACACTTAAGAAAGGATATTTCTAGAACAAAGTGCAATAAGGTGCTGCTGTCGTACTAATAAACAACAAAGAAATACTTGAAGAAGAAAAACACGGATCCTAGACCAATCTAGTCTTGAGTCTATAAACTGTAATTAAGTAGCAGGTTTGGGGGAAGTCCTTGCTTCTGAGGCCTGAGTATTTATTATTGCTTTGAAAATAGGTTTTGGGGTTTGTTTGGTTTTTTTTTAAAAAAGGCTTGCTTTTTGAGAGATGCAAACTATGGTGAAGGTAGAATACAGTGAGGATATATGGCCTCTGCCAGAAATCATCAAGCAGTTATACCACATGTGCCCGATTGCAGTCGACAAGGCAGATTAAACACTAAGCCTAACCTAGTGAAGCAGTCCTTACAATTAAATAACAGCAACCTTCGGCTATATTTTTCACAGCATCTTTTAAGATTTTCCTCTCTTCCCTCTTATAAAAAGTGCCAGATGTTTACTGAACACAATGAGCCATGTTTTCGTTTTATTTAAACTGTTCTGGTGGCTGAGCTTGGAACCCTAACCTTAAAACACTTGTGCTGGACTACTGTAACGTGTGTTGAGACATATTTGTTCAAATACATAAATTGGTAGCATGCACAGGAAAGGTTGAGTAGAAGACCACCACCTGGCTGTTTCAGAAAATAGCATATTGAAATTTGTTTCCTTGCAGCGTGCTGGCAGCAGTGTCCATATTAGAACAAATATATTTTCTGACCTTTTATGTGGGGCTGAATTGCCACACATTCATGTACGCAGCCCTGTAGGCTGATGCTCATTCATCATGCCATGACAACTCCCTCCAAACCACCCTCATGACAACTACTGTAGTCAGGATGAAAAGTCTTACCTGCGGATAAGCCATCAAGGGAGTAGGTTGTTGTGTGACAATCACAACCCACAAGCAAACAACTCAGCTTATCTTTAGAAAGCAGTTGCTTTCTAATTCTTTGTTCCCTCTACCACCTGTGTGGATGTGTCAGGATGCTGTCAGTGGCTCCCGGCAGTGGTTGCCCAGGAAAGTACCGTATAAAGGCAAGGAAAAGTTTTTTACAGTCCTTTTTTATTCCAAACTTTACAGAGAGAGGCTATGGAACCCAGCCTCTTGGATAATGGTGTTGTCCCGAGTGAATCTTCATACACCTCAATCTCTTCCACTTCCTCATTCGTCGTCATCATCATCTCCTCTACGGGTGCCGCTAAATGCCCTCTGTCTTTGAGCTCTTTGCTCTCCTACTTTTAAGGCTCGCTGGGTTCTGGTAGATGGTGGGTCTGGAATGCTTTCTAGTGACATGTCAACCAGCTTTCCCATAATTTATCAGCTTTTCCCCTCATCTGTGTCTGAGCTGTGACCTCCCACAACCCCTCTGTTGAAAATCTATACTGTCTTCCTCTTCTTCCTCCCTGGAAGGTTCAGGATGGGGATTCTCTACCATTCTTCCTCCTCTGCCCAGTCCCTGACAGGATGTTAGACTAGAGATCTTCAGCAGCCTTTTCCATTTTAGTTTTCTTTCGCTGTCCCAGAGCCCAGTTGCAGCGCTATTCAGGGGAAAGTACCGTGAAGAAAGGTTGGGGCGGGGGGCAGCGGGGCTTGTAGTCTTCCGAATGTTCACTGTCACTGCAGTATTTATTGGCAAGCAAGGTCAGGGGAAGCGAGTGAACAGACGAGAGGAGCTTTGGGGTTGCCAGAAAGTAGTAAGACGAGAAGAGGGCATTCATCAGGTTGCCTTGTGAGCCAAAGATGCAGTGCGGCAGTGAGATGCCAAACCCCGTAGGTCCTCGTTGTTAGGGCAGCGATTCAAAATTCTGGCCCAGAAATATTCAAGCAATGCTTCTGCATTTGCAACATTCCCTTTCACCCCCCACCCCCAAGTTTCTAGCAATACGAAGCAAGATCCTGATTCTACTTCTAGGTCTTAAGAATGTAAAGACAATTTAGCTGGATCAAGCTGAAGGCCTATCTCATCTTGCACCCTGGTTCCAGCAGGGGTCCACTAGATGCCTCTGCGGAGGTTCACAAGAAAGGCATAAAGGCAATGGGCTTCCTCTGTCGCTTGTCCCCAGCCTCTTGACATTGGCAATATCTTCTCTCCAAACACAGAGCATCCATTGGACTGCTGTGTCAACCCGCCTGTGTGTCACTTATCTGCCTGTCTACTCTTGTTTCTGAAGCTGGTGTTCATTTATCACATCTTATTTTTTTTCCACCACGATAAAAAAAAAAGTGGTGATGAGTTCCATAATTTAATTCAGAGGAGGCTGGATCAGGTCGCCCCCTTCAGGCCTACATAAGACTCCTGTCAAATGCAAACTCTCCTTTCTCTTGTAAAAGACTGCTGAGCACCAACAGAGACGTCCTATAATCTTTCACCTAACATCTAGAGATCCACACGTTCCCCATCCCTGTTGTGTTTGCACAATCAGAAGTATCCTAGTAAAGGAAAATATAGTGCACATATCTCATTGTTTAGGCTCTTAATTTATTTATTTTTTACCCAGCTGGGTTGAGAGAGAGTTTGTATCCGTGCTTGTATACACATGTATTCTTAACAATAACCACCTCCCCGAGGCATAATTCAATTTAAACAAATAATTGTGTTGGGTTCAGCATAATTTAACCATGGCTTAACTTAACATCCTATTTGTTTCAGTGGGAGCTAATCTCATTATTGCTAACACGGTAACACACACCAAATACTGGATCATAGGAGTCAATTCCTAGGGGCCAAGGTCCCTTCGCCACACCCCATAAAATATCGGAGGGGGCTGGGCCCCACCCAAAGTTGATGGGCATTGCCATTCAAATGGTGTGTGTGCCATGTCATGTGACCCATTGCCTAGGGGCCCCAATATTTTACAGTGGGACCTCGACTTACGAGCGATTCGACTTAGGTATTTTTCGACTTACGAATGACTTCCGGGAGAAACAAAATGGCCGCCGCAACCGAATTTTCCGACTTACGAATGGAAGTCGCGGCCGCTTTAATAGGATTTTTTCGACTTATGAATTTTTTTCGCTCAATGCATTCCTATGGGGATTCGACTTACGAATGTTTTCGACTTACGAAAATTGCGTCAGAACGCATTATCGTCGTAAGTCGAGGTCCCACTGTATTCAAGTTGGCACCCCTATACTGGATACTTTTCTGAATAGTGCCATTTTAATCAAGTTTTATCTAAGGGTTCAACTGCTTGGGCATTCCTGCAAGAACCTTAAATTAGTGGTGGCCATGTGGTATCTTCTTAAATGTAACTTAGAAGCACTGCTTGTCTCCAAACTGAGGTCTAGTACAAACCCACGGATGCCACCACAGATCCTGAGTCAACCTTCCAACGAAGTCTGGTTTTCCCTCTCGCCATTTAAGTTATCCTAACTCAACCACCTTCGCAATCGAAACTATAGTTGTTTATTCCACTGACTTCAGCAGGGTTCGAATTGGAAACTTAAAAATATTATTATCGGTTCATCTTCTGATAAGTGTTCACTTTGCTAAGTTCCACAGATGAAGAATAATGCATTTTACTTCAGTGTTGAAGGGAGATGGGAGGGGAAGAGGAAGAAACAGGAGGGGAACTTCTGGTTTTGTTTTTTAAAAGTTGCAAGTGAAAGAAAGAAAGCATTCGCAAGGGATAGCTGACTGAAAGTTCAGACTGTTCAGTTTAAGACAGTAAATGAATGTGTATTAGATGTTAAATAGAATTTTGTATGTTTTTAGGCCACCTTATTATATATATATAGATATATATATAACAGTGCATTTTTAATCTATATCAGAATTATAAATGTTCAGTAAATGTCTGCAACTCCTACTTGAAGTCAGTGAGAAATCTCACTTTAAAAAAGTATGAAGTCTGTTTAAGCCTTTGCTTCTTTTTACCAGTTTAAAAAAAAGAAAAGCAAGGGTTGCTGGGAGAAGTTAGTTTTGATTGGCATAAATATGTTGAAAGCTTCACACTTTCTCTGCACTGATGGCTGTACAGTTGAAAAGTTGCACTCAACACCTTGGGTAAAGCATACTTGTTTTCTGTTATTATTATCTGTCATGATCTACACTTTCCACTGTGAACTTTTTAACGTGGTGCTCTTGATTTTTTATGCATAACACCTTCAGAGGGCCACTTCGAGGTGTTCTCATGTTTGTTACAGGGAAATTGATCTATAAACTGTTGAGCCAATCTTTGTTTTGCTAGCAAAAACAAAACGTTCATCTCTTGTTGATTCTTCCATTGTCATGTGTGACTTGGAGGCATGGCCAGGTACTCGCTTCACCTCAGTTACTAGTGTTGAGTTCAAAAGCACTGAATGTGGCACTGGGCACGGAATCCAGCTTCCAGTGACCTTTATCATTTTTATTTTAAAAAAAAGAGGTGCCTGAGTGGCTGGCAAAAATATCCCGACAGTGTTGAGCATTGCCTCCTCCAAACTCAGAGAAGTCAGAGGAAGTGCTTAAAAATAAATAAATTGTAGGAGCCTAGGGCAAGGCTTCAAGTACCCAGTTTTCTTCCTTGGAGAATCAAATTAAAAATATGGAAATTAAGAAAATCATGCACACTTGTTTAATTAGCTGACACACAAATCACAGTATCCAGCTTTTCTCTGCACAGAATCCAGATTAATTTGCAGGCCAATTTTTCCCCGCACATATTCTTTTGCTCAAAGGTAAGTTCTACTGTGTTCAAATGGATCTTCTTCCCTACAGATGCATATAAGACTGCAACCCTAACATGGCACCTGGGAGTAAGCACCATTAAACTCAGCGAGGCTTACTTTCAAGTAGATATAGGATAGTTCTGTCAATTAGCCTTGTGGCAATTGCACGGCTAGTTAGTTGGGAGATGGGAAGTGCCTAGTTCCCGTTGAATTGTGTAAATTGCAATCCTAACCCTACTTATCTTGGAGTAAGCCCCATTGAATTCACTAGGACTTACTTCTGAGTAGACTTGGTTAGGGTATAGCCACAATGAGCCTATTCCACACGTAACACAAAGACGTAATTCAAATGCACGAGCAACGCAAGTCTTCTCTTTGTGTGCTCCCCCCTGCTCTCCCTTCCTCTCACATGGCCAAGACGAGGAATTTGGCAGCTTCTTCCGTTAAACTAGGGTTTGCTGAAACAAGCCAAAATAAAAACCATCCTAGGCTTGTTTCAAAATTTCAACAAACTATTCACGAAAATAATTACCCATGTGCTCCAGAAGACATGCCCAACTGCATTATCTATTTATTTTGCCCAGGATTCTGAAAGTTGCTTCCTTCATAGCACAGTGCATTTCTACTCAAAAGTAAGACCCACTGAATTTAATCCGATGTATTCCTAGGCAAGCAAACATTCAAAGTCAAGGTGGAGAATCTGTAGCCCTTCAGATTTTGCTGGTCTAGCCAAGATGGCCAATGATCAAGGATGCTGGGAGTTACAGTACAGAATTGCAGCATTACTACCTTTCTGTCTAATGTTAGGGGCAAGAAGAATGCTAGCATGGCCTATTATATACACTTTTCTCTGCCACTCCAGCCTTGATTAAGTTACAGAATTTCCTGGAGATTTTGACCATACAGAACTGGCAAATGTAAACCAGGTGATAGATCACTGACTGGGGAAGATATAATAAAATAATAATAAAATAATAATAATAATAATAATAATAATTATTATTATTATTATTATTATTATTTATACCCCGCCCATCTGGCTGGGTTTCCCCAGCCACTCTGGGCGGCTTCCAACAGAACATTAAAATACAATAATCTATTAAACATTAAAAGCCTCCCTAAACAGGGCTGCCTTCAGATGTCTTCTAAAGGTCTGATATGTTGTTCTCTTTGACATCTGAAGGGAGGGCGTTCCACAGGGCGGGTGCCACTACCGAGAAGGCCCTCTGCCTGGTTCCCTGTAACTTGGCTTCTCGTAGTGAGGAAACCGCCAGAAGGCCCTCGGCACTGGACCTCAGATAAATGAAATAAGGATTGCAGTTGTTGCTCATCATGTTTCTAGGCTTAATTCCCTTTGCAGATGAAGTACTGAAAGGAGACAGCGCAAGTTGGTCCAGCTAAGGTTCTAAAATGTTCAACCCTTCATAGAAAGGGCCACCTTTTCACTTGCATGGAGAGAACAGCTCTGCCCACCCCAGACAAAATACTTAAATTGCGACACCCTATTGCCGTCGAATAGGCCCTGTGGCGGTGTGAGCTCTCATCCCTAAGTCAGAGGAAACATTTATGGGTGTTACACTCATCATGCAAAGATATTTGAAGTGTTAGTAATGAAAGCTGCAAAACGCTCCACACTTGTTAAAAACCACCCTTTCTAAAGTGGATCATTAAATATAAATGGAGGTTTTTGAAAATATTGTTTGGGCGCTAAATAATTCTTAGTACTGGGGGGGGGAGAATCTAGCTAGGAGTTGTTCTTTTGATTTTGTTCAACAAGGCTTTTCTATCCCTAAATTGAACTCTGACTTCATTAATTTCAGAGTGCCTTGTCTTGGACAGATTGCAATCCATAATTTTCTTAACAGGTTCCCCTTCTTGCTTGCTTTCTCTCTCACACACAAACCATGCCAGGGTAGTTTTACATGTGCTGAAATTGAAGACAGACAAGGTTATGACTGGGATTTCCACATTATCTTCTTAAATTTTTTTGAAAGTTCAGCTGCTTACATGGCATGCAAAATTGGAGTAAAGATCAAGTGCTCCTATGGAGGAAAGGATGGGATATAAAAATAAATGATGATTGTATTTATTTATTTTTTTAAAAAGTAACCAACTTCGTTTCCCTCCCTTCCTTATACTTTACAATTTGAGGATAAAATACTGAAAATGCGAAATTATAGGCACATTTCAACAAATTTTAAAATCTCATATAGAGACATTTGCATCCATAAAACTGCAGATTTCTGTGCAAAGAGAACATCTGGATTAACTGTTTATATAAGTACCCCGTGTCTATTGAAGGTTTATTTAAATAACCGCCCTGAGATCTTTGTGATGAAAGGTGGTGTATGAATTGAATAAATTAAATAATAAAATGCATTTTTATATCACAGTTTTCCACTCTGTAACATGGCAACATAATTTGAACCTTTGTTGTTAAATGGCCAGCTGTGTACATGCCTTATATTCACACATATCATCTCATTTTCTAAAGCTGTAGTCGCCGAGCTACTCAAATAGAAGACTGTGTACTTTTTAAATAGCCTTGAGAATTATTTTGTATGATAATTTTTTAAGTGAATGTGCACTCTTCAAGAAACGAAAGCTTGAGATTTTCCAGGAGTCGCATTTTTAAAAACAGTGTTTGTATACATTTTAACACTTTTGTATTTTCTATTTTGGTTTTATATATTTTTATGTATGCACAGTGTACAGATTTTTCTTGTAAATAAAGTTTGTTTGTTTTTTTATTTGATTGGATGTATCAGCCTCTCATTATTTAACACGAGGGGATTAAAATGTGTATGTCACAAAACAAATGTTGCCATTAAGGAACTGACTGCACATGTAGCACCTGGTATATAAAGACGGTGTGGTGTAGTGGTTAGAGTGTTGGACTAGGAACTGGGAGACCAGGGTTCAAGTCCCCATGAAGCTCACTGGGCGACCTTTGCCCAGTTATTGCTTCTTAGCCTAACCTACCTCACAGGGTTGTCGTGGGGATTAAATGAGATGGGGGGGAACCATGTACGCCACCTTCAGCTCCTTGGAGAAAAAGGTGGGACATTAAGTACATTAAAAACATATACATTTCCGAAAATAAGCTAGGTATTAGTCTCCAAGCTACTTTTGATTAATATCCTTGTGAGAAGTGACCAATCCCTGAGACCTAATTTGATTCCCTCCTGCCACAAGTTACAGAACGGAGGGAAAGACAATTGTGAGCAAAAAGATCTGTAACTGCTAAGGCATACTGAATTTTTAAAAAAACCCACTAATGCACAGTCCTCGCAAGGGAATCTCTGTGTTTAAGGAGGCTTCCACAAGCTAGCCTAAAATCTTTAAGACATGCTTTGTTTTATGTGCCAGAGGGTGCTTTAAAAAAAGAAAAAGTATGGCGGAACACCCGAAGATACAGTGGCTGGATCTGGACACATTAAAAAAAATATATGTTACAGGAAAACACATTACAGAGCTCATAGCGTAAAATCCCATAGGAGTTACGCTCACAGCGTAAAATCCCATAGTGCATCTGGTGTCACATGTTTATAACGCAGTTTTAACGATATAATTGACTGAGTATAGCTGAGTCCAGGACGCGGGTGGCACTGTGGGTTAAACCACAGAGCCTAGGGCTTGCCGATCAGAAGGTAGGCGGTTTGAATCCCCGCAACGGGGTGAGCTCCTGTTGCTTGGTCCCAGCTCCTGCCAACCTAGCAGTTCGAAAGCACGTCAAAGTGAAAGTAAATAGGTACCGCTGCAGCGGGAAGGTAAACGGCATTTCCGTGTGTTGCTCTGGTTCGCCAGAAGCGTCTTAGTCATGCTGGCCACATGACCTGGAAGCTGTACGCCGGCTCCCTCGGCCAATAAAGCGAGATGAGCGCCGCAACCCCAGAGTCGTCCGCAACTGGACCTAATGGTCAGGGGTACCTTTACCTAGCTGAGTCCAGTGTCTCTGTCCCTTATAAACTGTGTAGTACAATCCATTGTGTGGAACAGCTTGTGAATCATTGTGGTAAGGAAAAGCTTGGGGACCATGAACAGAAGCACTGCTGGGTGCACGCAGTCAATTGAATGTGCATAAAAAGGTTTGCTGTGCTGTTCCTCAAAGCACATAGCTGTGGAACTGCCTGATCCTGAGTTAATGCATCTACACTCCATTACTTGATTGGCTGTACAAGGTTTCAAAGAAATATATTTCCTTTTTAAAAGGAGGTGCTGGTCACTGAACCAGGGACAACGCATATTGCTCTACTTCATCCCAAACAATTAAATCCTGCTGCATATCCAATACCTTTCAGGTCTGGTTGTCATTTTAAGGTTTCAGCTTGACTGCAGGCAAAAGTCAGAGACGAGAGACGGACATTCGAAATGCTCAGGAGTAGCATGATGTTCACAAGAAAAGTTTACACCAAAACTTTATCCTTGTCATACGTTCCCAAAGGAAAGACAGACAATTACTTTAAAGCTATTCACCGTGATTCGATTGCTAGGCGTGTTACAGTTAAGCATGAAAGGCTTCTTCAGAAACAGCTCGCTCTCCTCACAATCAAAACCAGTAAAAAGCCCCAAATGTTAGATATGCTTTCCCTCCTGCACACATTGATCAAGTGGCCCATTCTTCCTGTGGTGAATGATCCCTGTCCTTATGATGTCATTCTACCATACAACGATAAAGAAGAAACAAACCCCCGACGAGTGCTGAAATATGTGAAGGAAGATTTTGAATACAGCCCTGTGGCTACTTCACAGTTGCTTGTCCAAGTAAATAAAGAAGCAGCTCCCCTGCCTCGCTTAAACCCGCTAGAGGTCTCCCGAGGAGTGAGACAGCCCTATACAGTGGTACCTTGGTTTGTCGGACGGCTTGGCTCCTGAACAAATCGGCTCCCAAACGCTGCAAACCCGGAAGGGAGTGTTCCGGTTTGCGAATGTTTTTCAGAAGCTGAACGTCCAACACAGCTTCCGATTGAGTGCAGGAAGCTGTTGGAGATTCATTCCCCGTGTCTCCAGTCATGGGATTGTTGTCTATCACATGACGGTGTGTGTTTTCACTCCACAAAGTGGGAAGTGACGGAGACAGGATGTTTGTGTTACTGTGTTCCGTGAAGTGGGACTATTGTCCTTTGTTCTTTCTCTTTGCTGTCTGATGCTAGAGAGAGAGGGAGCCATGTTGCAGTGCTCCGTGTGTGTTTATATGTAAATAAAGTCGATTATCCAAAACGCTGAGTTGCTGAGGTCTGTTACGCATGCTGCGAAGACTCTGCGGATCCCTGAGTGTGCTGATGCTTCCTGGTATCAGTCGCTGTGATGTTCGGGCAGAAGAAAGCTTTTGAAGCTCCCGAACGATCGAACAGGAGGGAGAGAACATGCCAGTCAGGCATGTGTCTCTGCCAGGGTCCTACACGAGGGTAGGACGCTCCTATCAACAGAAGCTCCTACAGCCAATCGGAAGCTGCGCCTTGGTTTTTGAACAGTTCCGGGAGTCGAATGGACTCCTGGAACAGATTAAGTTCAACAACCAAGGTACAATGTACAAATAACGTGTGGTTCCTTTGTGCTGTGTAGAAAAGAATTTGCATGCTCAGGGAGTGGTGGAGGTTCCTGACAAAGGGAACGCAGCTATGGAATGAGGTGGCAAGTGCTGGCATCTTGTTATCACAGGTAGTGCATGGACAAAAAGGTTTCCTAAGACTGTTGGCATCACAAGACTTTACAGCTACCTGGTGTTGCCAAAAGGCATGGATAAAGTGTACCAGATCTTGTGCTCCTCAAAAAGACCTTCTGGAGTAGAAGTAAAGTCCAAATGGGTAAAGGAACAGCATTTCCCTCAGTATAGACCTAAATGATCTAGGCCAGGCTTCCTCAACCTCGGCCCTCCAGATGTTTTTTTGCCTACAACTCCCATGATCCCTAGCTAGCTAGACCAGTGGTCAGGGATGATGGGAATTGTAGTCTCAAAACATCTGGTGGGCCAAGGTTGAGGAAGCCTGGTGTAGGCTTATTGGATAATGAGCATCATCTCACTCACTCTGCCTTCCCAGCTCTTAACATCTTACAATCTCTACTTCCATGGCCTTAAATAATACAAGGACATTATCATTCCACCAAACTGTTCAGAATGGATAACACACACATACTTAAAATTACCAGGAAAGCCATTCCCCACCCCCACCCCAATAATTTTTACATGGTCTTTAAAAAGATAAAGGCCATAGCTTCTACTTTTCATGCTGCGCTAAATGTAAATGTCTACATTTTATTTCTGAGTACATGCAACTGACTGGTTGTTCTACAGTACTCTTTTCAGTAGGAGCTGTAGTACAAAGGTTAATTTGAAGGGGCACAAGCTTTTTAAATGCCAGTCGTACAACCTGTAGCCCCAGTCACTTTTTTCTGAGATCTGAATGGCTCTGCAAAAGGTCTTCAATCCATTCGTTTGTCATCAAACATTAAGAATACCTAGGCTGAACCCAATTAGAATACCTAAGCTGAATCCATAGTCAACATTGTAATTGTACAAGGTCCTAATAGTCCAGCTTTGCAGACTGTGCACACTTACATACGGGTTTCATTAAAAAATCTAATGCCCAACAAGTCGGTATTAGTCAACTGCTGATTTATCATTTCTGTTTGTGAACTTATAATTCTATGTATGAATGTCAGAAGCAGTAATTCATGAACGCACAATTTTAAGTCAACGCCATGTGTTTAAGATAATGGTGGGAATCCTGTAGCCCTCAAGATGCTCTTAGGACAATCCCACCCACCATCCCCGACCCACCCAAAACGGGAGTTGAAGTCCAAGAACATCTGGAACATCTGGAAGTTGACAGGTTCTCCATTCACTGCTTTTAAGAGAGAATCTATGAAGGGTGTGTCTGGACTGCATCTAAGCCAAATGTTTCCACACTTCTGCTTCCAACAATTTAGCCAACACTTTATTGATTTGTTGCCTGCCCTTCGCTCAAAGGTCCCACCGTTAAAACACAACATTAACAATAACAGAACAACTTGTAACCATAACAAGTAAGGTGGGTCCTAACAGTATATACCCAAAGTGTCCAAAGAGGTGCCTCTTCAGCATCCTTCAGAAGCCAGATACTCCTCTGTGGGGATGGAGTTCCACAGCTTAGGGGTTGCCATGGAATGCCCTCTTCTGGACCGCTACCCCCCCATGCCTCTGAGGGTAGAGACACTACCAAAAGGGCCCCAATCTGAGCACTTGAGAGAGTCTGATGGGAAGGAGGCAGTCTCTCTGATATTTGGGACCTCAAAAGGCCTCCTCTCTGAGGAGAGCTCTGTGCCCTCTCTCTATTCCCCCCACAAAACTCGCTTGGAAGGTGTTTTCCCCTAAGGATAATGTGGATGCAGCGGTCCCACATTCCCAATAAGACTACTGGGAATGGCAGCTGCTGGCTCTTCCTTCCACCAACACGGTCATCATTTGCCGCCTTTCAAATTCTACTGCCCTTCTAATTTTGCTGCCCCTAAAATTCTGCCACCCTAGGCCTGACGGTTAAAACTGGGTCTGCTCCCAGACTGGGGCTAGACATGAGTGCCAGGGCCCTCTAGTGACATCCTAGACATTTTTCTATATAATCAAGGATAGCTTCAGAAATGAGCTATAAAATAAATACCTGTAATTGTGTTTGTTTCCGTAATTTATAACTTGCCCTTTGATGCGTAGGCACACTCAGGATGGCTTGCAAAACTCCAGATACATTTATAGCAATTATACCAGCAGTTAATTTGATAATAAAGTGGATTCCAAATGCTTTCACTACACATGCAACAAACATTATGCTGTATTTGTGATGCTCTGTTACGTTTTATCACTTTGTATTATTTATTGTTTGTAAGCCGCTTTGAGATTCGTTTGAAACAAAAGTGCCAGTGAAATACAATAAATCAAGTAAAACATTGTGACAAGCTAACTTTAAACTTAACTTCTGTGCTCTAACGAAAAGTAGCATACTCCAGGGTGGAAGGTCCTCCTAACTAAGGCAAAGTTTCCTTGAAAAATGTCCCTAAGTAATTGTTGGCAGACCCAAGGACTTCTAACATACAGCTTGAAAGAAAACACTTCACCTAGCTCCTTATCCAACAATACTATGTCAGAATTATTTAGTCAAGCAAGTTATGATTGATGGATACAGAATGACATATGCCCATAGGCCAATCTTCAAGTCATCATTTCAACATCCAGCTTCAATTGGAAATGCATTTATTAATGGCAGCGTTTGATAAACAATTTTAGAATACTGTTTCTATAAGAGAAAGTAAGGTTCATTCGAACACACTAATTCTACAATTCTATGATTCCGTGTGTAAGAGAGAGGGTGGGAGGGAAATAGAAGAGGGCAGGGACCTTGAGAATTGTTCCCCGTTGTCAGGTTCCCTTATCGGTTGTTCAATAGAAATGCCAAGCCATTTGTCTTTAAGTCTTTTTATTCAGTGCCAAGCTATTTACAGTGCAGAGCTCAGTTTATCATGTCTGCTCAGTCAGTAGCAGAATCCGGAAGTGCTTCCCTCCTGTTTTGGCGCCAACACCAAAACCTTGGCATCCTAAATTGCCGCCTTCTCCTAGGTGAGCTATGCGCCGGAACTGACGCCTCCCCCTCCGAGCGAGTCTGCTGGGTGGTGCCAGGTCTCCCAGTAACTCCCTGGACACGTGGCACTCCCTGGCTCCCAGCCACTAACTGCTCCTCCCCCGAAACGGGACTGCCAGATTCACTCGAAGATGAATCTGTTGTTAACACAGGTTGCGGCTCTCTGTAAACACTCAGAGCTGGACTGGCAGGGGCAGGCAGATCCCTGACACCCGTGAACATTTATTATTATAATATATTTATTTGTAGCATCAGTATAGAGGACTGAGCAGGGGCACGTCACCTGGCCACAGTTTTCTTCACTATGATCAGAGTGTGGTATTCCTATTTAAATTATAGCAGTAATTTCTAATTCTGAATCTATAAATATGAGTTCGTATACACAAAGCAATGTTTTCCTTGTTTCTCTCTTTTGATGATGGATTTCCCTGAGTTGTGGGGGGGGGGGTTGTATGCAGGACTATTTATTGTTGTTTTGGGGAATCATAGTAAGCTGCTTCAGAGGTAATGTTTGCATGGGGGAAAGGTAGTCTGTTCTCATGTCAGCACAAATTTGGAAGTTAAACAGTCAAAGACTCCTAAAAGTTTTTAAAGACTTCACACACTTTTAGTCCTGCCATTACCTTGAGATTCATCTTGAAGGGTTAGAATGCAAATCTTGAATGATAATGTTGAAAGAACAGTTTGTGTAGGAAGGATGTAACAAGTACAGCCATCCCGTGTGTGTTCTTGCATAACTATTACACACATCTGTGTGTGTTTTAATGGCAATTACTATGCTTTCAGAATCAGTTTTACACGTCTTGGAGACGGAAAAGGAATAAAATTACAAGTGCGCTAGAAAAGAGTCATAAAGCCTGTAGGCTGTGGGAAGCAGCTAATTGGGTTATTAAATAGTGACTTAGCCACAGGCTGTCACACTATATACAAAACGAAAATAACATTAAAAACGCAGAATATAATTTTAAATTACAATGACAGGCATCAATTGAGAATAGCAGCATTTAAATATGAAATGCCAAACTTTTTAAAAATTTATTCCACAGACTATTAAAGCCATCATGTTTTACAGCCTTCGTAGTTTTATAAAAATGGTCACGGTCAGATTAATTGAAACTTCTATTATAGCTCATTATGAATCAATCATCCTTTCAATCCAGGCCAGTGGTTGCCAAATGCCGCCCCCCATAGATCACTTGAAAATTGCTGAGGATCTTGACGCAAAATTTAAATTATTATCATTATTTTTTGTCTGTTGTAGCAATTGTAACGTGCTGTGCTGTGCCGTGTGGTTTTTCAAATTGTATTTTCATTGTTTCTTAAATCTGGCGCTACTCATCACAGTCAGACGTGCCTTAGATTTGGTGTTTACCTCTGCAGACGTGGGTGACCTGAGACAAAGTTCCAGTAGAACAAAAGAAGTGCCATGGTCAGATCACTAGACTTCTCCGTGACCCTTCTCCTCCACAGGGAGAGGGAACCAATTCAAATGGTCTTTCCCGCCACTTAATGGATCCAAATGGCTTCCAGAGAGTCCAGTCCAGAATGAGAGTCCTACACCTTGCAGTTAGCTGCCTGAATGGACTGGAGAAAATGTATTTTTGCTCTGTAGTTGTACAGAAATACATATTGCACCCTTATACATACAGTGGTACCTTGGTTCTCAAACTTAATCCGTTCCGGAAGTCCGTTCCAAAACCAAGGCGCACTTTCCCATAGAAAGTAATGCAAAATGGATTAATCCGTTCCAGACTTTTAAAAGCAACCCCGAAAAACAGCAATTTAACATGAATTTTACGATCTATCGAGACCATTGATCCATAAAATGAAAGCAATAATCAATGTACTGCAGTCACACAATCAATCAGTAGCTGAACTGGGTTCCACGCAGTCACAAAAACAAAACAAAAAAGAGCCGCAAAAACAAAAATGCAAAATAAATAGCAAAAACAGACAGACCTAAGCATAACACTCAAATCGGAAGCGTGGCACTCAAATCGGAAGCATAGCACTCAAAACAGAGCACGTTCGGCTTCCGAAAAGAGTTTGCAAACCGGAACACTTACTTCCGGGTTTGCAGTGTTTGGGTTCCAAGTTTTTTGAGTATCAAGGAGTTTGAGAACCAAGGTAGCATTGTAAAGGGAGGGGGTCTTACAGCTTAAACAGGTGAAGTTGATGGTGAAGATGAATATGAAAGGGTGAATTATGCAACCTTTTTCGTTGTATCTCTCACTCTTCCTTTCCCCCTCTAGCCCTTACTAGTCTTTTTATTGTATTCCTCTTGGTGGAAGGTTGTCTCGGCTCGTTAGTGTGAACTTATTGTGCAGACTCCAAAGATATGTAAATGTGACATAATAATGAAAAAGAGATGAGATCACAGTGGCTACTGCTTTAAATAATATATAAGGTAGGGAAGCATCCTTTTCCTTGATTATCTGGCTCTGATACGTGCAGACGACACTATTCTTACCAACAGCTCTTGGAAGTCTACATCCCATTTTCAAAATATACTTGCAAGCCAGATAAAAAGGAGAGAGGAAATGAGAATAGGAGATTTCAGCAGGTTTCTACCACCATTCTCCCCAGAACTTCCACATCTTTTCAGCTAACTGTTGGCATTTTTAAAAAGAATTATGATGGTTGGATAATTTATCTACATCTTGCCATCTTGAATAAGACTACAGGTTGCTATTGTTATTTTATATCCTTTTTACACTAGCAGTAAGATGTCTTGTGTAAAAACATGCTCTAATGTTTGTAAAATCCTAACATGCTGTGTTGAAATCCTAACATTTCAGAACTGGAAGTGAGGTAGCTATTTTTAAAATTCTTATTATTTATTAAATTTGTATACTGCCCTTCATCTGAGGATTCATAGCATAAAAACACAAAAATACATAACATAATGAACAAAACAATACCCCCAAAATGATGTTCATTAGATCTTTCCAGTACAGTGGTTCCTTGGGTTAAGAACTTAATTTGTTCCGGAGGTCCGTTCTTAACCTGAAACTGTTCTTAACCTGAGGTACCACTTTAGCTAATGGGGCCTCCTGCTGCCGCCGCACCATTTCTGTTCTCATCCTGAGGTAAAGTTCTTAACCCGAGGTACTATTTCTGGGTTAGCAGAGTCTGTAACCTGAACCGTCTGTAACCTGAAGCATCTGTAACCCTAGGTACCACTGTATATAGATTTAAATATAACTTAACTGAATTCTGTAGGAACAGTGTTACAGAAATACCGTAGCTAACAGCCCAGTCCTATGAGCCATTGCACTGAGGCAACAGTTCACAGGTGTGTGTTCAAGGTCTCAGCATTGGGCTGGAGCTGAGGACATACCGTAGTCTATTGTATTGTAACATTGCTGGGTGAGCCCAGTCTCACCACAAATACAGGAACAGATGTAGAAAGAAACTCACTTGGAGGAATCCTAGGTTTCCTCAAGGATCCTAGATCCAAACATGAAAATGCTTTTAAGAGGCATTCCCACGAGAACCAGAGAATATTTCTACAAAGAGTCACAAGAGGGCACCATTCAAGGATGACACTTTTCCACTGGCAAATTAGATTTTGCCTACTTAAGCATGTGACATGCTGACATGTACCTAATTTTCTGAAGGTATACCATTTAAAATCACAATGTGTCCCTAATCTGCAAATGGTGAATTCAACGGGCAGGGAGATTGACACAAGAGACTTCCATAATGTTCAGGAAAAACAACAAGCATGGGTCTGTGAAGGGGCATTTTTCCAAGTTTCCGAAAGTCAGTACAAGCAGTTATGATGACAAAGATGAATTTCCTATTGTGGAACCCCCCCTCCCCCCCGTGGTGTGAAAATAAGTGATTCAGAGAGATGAGCGCACAGCATACATTACAAGCCTGACACACAACTCTGACAGTGTTGCGATATCTTAATATATTAGTGGGAGAAGCCGCAGCTTTGGCCTGTGGGAGTTATCTTAGAAACTCCGTCAGTAGCTCTGGAGCAGGAAAAGGGGAGGTTTGCACTGTGCAGACCTCCCACCGCCTCGCCCATCTCCCTACCAGTGAGGAACAGAACTCCACCTGCAGGGAAGCTGACATAGCACCTCCACCACACCTGGTGAGTTGCTTCTCCTCGTAGCTACATCACTTCACCACAACCCTAATTTTCAAGGGCCAAGAAGTTGTCCCTTGGCCAGTGAGGGCAACAGTGCACATAAGCAGGTTGCTACTACAATTTCCCCCAGAATTGCCAAGACACACAGGATAATACTGAGATTGCCATTCTCGCCCATGACACGTGCTGACCAAGATACGGTCCCACCGTAAGATTCCATCCCTAACGCTTTTGTGCCAATTAATCTAGGAAAGCAATAACAAAACAAAATGTTCTCTATCATCTCCCTTTAAAGAAATTCATCAGGTTGCCTGTTCTAAAGGCAATGAATCATTATTAGGTCTCAGGGCGGTTCACAACATAAAAGTTACAAATGTTGAAAGTACAAAATACATTATGAAAACAACTAAAACAGTTAACAATACTAATGTATACAAACTAATACAGCGGAACCTCGGTTTTCAAACGTAATCTGTTCCGGAAGACCTTTCGACTTCCGAAACATTCGAAAACAGGGGATCAATGGGCTGGCTGCAAAGTCAATGGGAAAAAATGAAAAATGCGCCTTGGAAGCCGTTCGACTTTCGAGGCACGTTTGAAAACGGAAGCAATTACTTCCGGGTTTTCGGCATTCGGGTTCCGAATTGTTCGGCTTCCAAGATGCTCGAAAACCGAGGTTCCACTGTAAATACATTCCCCAACAAAAGCCCCAGACCACAAATACAAAATATATATTAAGATACAATATTTTTTTAATAAGAACACCACCTCCAAAATAAAACAACACTCACCCAAGTTAAAACCCCATCCCTGTTAAAACCATAATTTTAGCACAAGGGGGCCAGCCCATGCCCTCATTCCACCCCCGAAGCACAGCCCCCAAACTGCTATTAATTACTAGTCAAAATAAGTATTGAGCTTATCGCCCAACTAAAGTAATCTTGGTTGTCCTATGAGTTTTAATCTATTAACTGTGCAATCCTATGCATAACTACTCAAAAGTCAACCCCATTAGGTAGAGTGAGGCAGCCACAAAATAGAACAGCAAATTGTTGAGCACCAGCGAAGGTGGAAATTATTTACCTTGCCTTGGGGGGAAAGTCTGCCATGTTGGATTTTCTGCTTCAGATGCCAATAACTCTTAGACTAGTCCTCAAACAAAGGAATATTACTTTGGGAGCACATAAGTCATTTTCAGTTTACATAAGACAGCTCGCTTTAACTGTAATACTCACCTGTTTGTTCATAAGTATGTAGATGATTGGATTGCATACTGTGCTGCTCTTTGCCAGAATAGATGGTATGACGCTTGCTACTGGGGACACCAAGCCTGGCCTACCGAATGTCGCAAGGAGAGCTATAACTCCATAGGGCATCCAGCAAATCAGGTAACAGATGATGGTCGTGATTACCATGAAGAGGACATGGAATTCTCTTTTACGGGCAGAAGTCTTCCGTATTTTTCCAACCTGGTAAAAATGACATAGTGTCTTATTAGTAAGCAGTCCAAAATATCCAAAGTATAGCAAGTCAATTTAAATGGTCAGTGAAGTGTAGGTGGGTTCCCACGAGGCAAGACACAGTGATAACAGCAAGAACCTTTACTGAACAAACAGAACTAAACAACAGGGCAAAGCAACTGCTTATATACATTTCTGGAGGCCTGGGCCACTCCCACTCCCAACGTGATTGGCTGTCTAAACTTCCAAGCTGCGAATCATGACTCAAGAGTTTAAGGGCCAATGGCACAGGCCCAAATCCGGAAATGTTCTGTGATTGGATATCATGTATCGAATCAGAACACAGGGGCTCAGAATCCTTAGTCCAGGCTCGAGCTCAGGCAAACACAGATGACTGAATACATAACAGTGAGGCCCTTGTTCTTTTGAGCAGAGCCTTATCAATATGCAGAACAAGACAGGTGGCTCCGGCTGGCTTTTCTTGCAATTTATTGGCCATTAACTCACAGGTGTCAAGGACAAGGCCCGCGGGCCAAATGCGGCCCGCGAGACCTCGTCATGTGGCCCGTGAGCGTGCGCTGATTGGCGGTAGGCGGTGAAGGTCAGCGCGCGCGAGAGGAAGGGAGCAGAGGTTTTTTTTTCCCGGGCCGTTTTGGCCCAGCGCGGCTTTTTGCCGCCTCGGGGGTGCCCCGCGCGGCTTTCTGCCGCGTCGGGGAAGCCCCCCGCACCATTTTTTCCTTGCCGGGTGAGCCCGGCAAGGCTTTTGATTTTTGGGCCGTTTTGGCCCAGCGCGGCTCATTGCCGCGTTGGGGGCGCCCCGCGCGGCTTTTTGCCATGTCGGAGAGGCCCCCCGCACCATTTTATCCTTGCCGGGAGACCCCGGCAAGGGTTTTGATTTCCGGGCCGTTTTGGCCCAGCGCGGCTTTTTGCCGCCTCGGGGGTGCCCCGCGCGGCTTTCTGCCGCGTCGGGGAAGCTCCCCGCACCATTTTTTCCTTGCCGGGTGAGCCCGGCAAGGCTTTTGATTTTCGGCCGTTTTGGCCTCGCGGACTTTCCAAAGCTGCTCTCCCGTTCGCTGCACGTTCCTTCCCACTTCATTTTGTGAGCTGAGTCACCCGCAGAAAGGAAGCCTCTTGCCGGACTCGCCAGCAGCTCTCCGGCTTCCCTCAGAAACGAGTGAGGAACATGCTCCCTCCCCCCATAATCCCTCCCTGAACACCCCCCCCCTGAAACCTTACTAAAATATCCCCCTTTCCCCCTTAATTCCTCCCTGAACATGCCCCCCTCCCCCTGAAACCTTACTAAAATATCCCCCTTTCCCCCTTAATTCCTCCCTGAACATGCCCCCTTCCCCTGAAACCTTACTAAAATATCCCCCTTTCCCCCTTAATTCCTCCCTGAACATGCCCCCTTCCCCTGAAACCTTACTAAAATATCCCCCTTTCCCCCTTAATTCCTCCCTGAACATGCCCCCCTCCCCCTGAAACCTTACTAAAATATCCCCCTTTCCCCCTTAATTCCTCCCTGAACATGCCCCCTTCCCCTGAAACCTTACTAAAATATCCCCCTTTCCCCCTTAATTCCTCCCTGAACATGCCCCCTCCCCCTGAAACCTTACTAAAATATCCCCCTTTCCCCCTTAATTCCTCCCTGAACATGCCCCCTTCCCCTGAAACCTTACTAAAATATCCCCCTTTCCCCCTTAATTCCTCCCTGAACATGCCCCCTCCCCCTGAAACCTTACTAAAATATCCCCCTTTCCCCCTTAATTCCTCCCTGAACATGCCCCCTCCCCCTGAAACCTTACTAAAATATCCCCCTTTCCCCCTTAATTCCTCCCTGAACATGCCCCCTCCCCCTGAAACCTTACTAAAATATCCCCCTTTCCCCCTTAATTCCTCCCTGAACATGCCCCCTTCCCCTGAAACCTTACTAAAATATCCCCCTTTCCCCCTTAATTCCTCCCTGAACATGCCCCCTCCCCCTGAAACCTTACTAAAATATCCCCCTTTCCCCCTTAATTCCTCCCTGAACATGCCCCCTCCCCCTGAAACCTTACTAAAATATCCCCCTTTCCCCCTTAATTCCTCCCTGAACATGCCCCCTCCCCCTGAAACCTTACTAAAATATCCCCCTTTCCCCCTTAATTCCTCCCTGAACATGCCCCCTCCCCCAGAAACCTTACTAAAATATCCCCCTTTCCCCCTTAATTCCTCCCTGAACATGCCCCCTCCCCCTGAAACCTTACTAAAATATCCCCCTTTTCCCCCTTAATTCCTCCCTGAACATGCCCCCTCCCCCTGAAACCTTATATTATTATTATATATACACACACATACTGAGTAATATGCAGTTGAAAATGAAATATGTTATATATAATCATACACACATATATATGTAATATATATTTAAAATACAAAAAGCAGTAATAATTGAATGCAGTGACAATAATTTATGATAATAAAGAGTGGACACATAGTCCTACAGATACAACCGGCCCTTTGAGGGTGACCAAACTGCTGATGCGGCCCCCGATGAATTTGAGTTTGACACCCCTGCATTAACTGCTCCCAAACACTGGTTTTAAGCACCTCCACTGCCTCACCCCTGAAACAAATCCAAAGTTAAAATAAAATTGGGTGTCACATCTGCAAAATACCCGGTACTCCAGATTGTTTTTAATTAATAAGCTTACAGGGCAAATCTTAAGCATGCCTGCTTGGAAGCTAATCCCATTGAATTAAATGGGGATTACTCTTAAGCAACTATGCACAGGACTGCAGCATCATTTTCTGTTTTGGAGCACCCTTTGCCATGGAATTCCTTTGAATTTGCTGATCTTCGCCATCGGAATGCTTTAGAATCTGAACAATGGATGGTCAGACTTGGCTCCCAAATCGATCCCCAGGGCACTACTAAATGGTTATGTGTGTGTTAATTGCTTAATTTAATTTGAAAGGAAAATAAAATATTTTTAAAAAGTTGTTAATACTGTCTCTCTCTTGGAGTTCTGTAGGTAAATGTCCTTGAAAATAGCTGCCGAAGAACCAATCAATCATCACGTGTAAATCATATTGTACTACTATCTCATGCAGCTCCTAATTAGTGTTATATAACTTCTAAGTCGATATTGTCAATTGGCAGCAACATTCTAGAGCCTGACGAGTGTGCAGTGCTCACAGATCAGTGCCTGAACAACAACCCTGATGTACAGAAATTGACTATCCCTGATCTGAATCATAGAGGTTACTCTTTGAAATGTCTTTAATAAATAAGATGCAATGTCTTAAGTAGAGGGACTGCATACCGGCACCTGTTTTTCTTTTAAAAAACACAAAAACAAAACACTGGTTCCAACTCAAGCAAGTATGTTCATTTGCCCAATTTCTATTCCATAAGGGAGAAGGGTTCCATTGCTTGACATTTTTCAAATCTTTTTGTTGACACGCAGTCTCCAGCCAAAGTGGGCTAGCTTCTGATATGTACAAATTTCTACTCAACATAGAATCTGGTTCCTCCTATGGAATGATACTAGTTTGGGAAAGTGACTATTAAAATACAATAAAACACCAGACGTTAAAAACTTCCAATCATCATTGGATTGGGGGGGGGTTGCCTCGTGAAATCTCCCCCAAATATTGTAATACTTCTGTAAACCCTGGGGTTCTGAAAACACTGTAAACCCTAGGTTTTACTGCAAGTATGCTCCCTCTTGTTTCTGAGCAGCCTTATTCTGGCAACACAGCCATCCGAACTTGGCACCCAAGTCTGTTATATATGTAAGGTTCTTGTTGTGTCTGAGGCACTGTAGAGTGAGAGGCACAGAGGAAACAAGACTTCAAACTTGGCCTGAATTCAGTGTTCGAGTGCTCACAGCGAAAGGGGGCAAGTTGCAAGCAGCGTAGCTGGGCCCCCTTACAAATACAGCTTGCAAGAAGAGTTCATTACAGAGGCACAATTCCCTCTGGGCCCACCCAGAATTCTGCATTTGCCCTGAAGCAAAATTTAAAAAAAAAATCCATTTACCCACAAACCAAAATAGATGCATTTATCCCCAGAGAGACACAAACTATCAGGATGTCCCAGGGTTGGGGATCCTGTCACAACATATTCATCCAACCAATGCTCAAGAAACAACGAAGTTCCTTACGGGTCTCTCGTCCCAGCAACAACTGGTTGCCAAGTGAGATTATACAAGCTCCTTTAAACAGATGCAATCCTATGGTGCTTCCTTCTATATCTGTATTCAGCTACTCCCTCTAAGGAAAAGAGAGGCTTTCTCAGATGCGCCTAAGCATGTGTGCCTCCAGCAAGACATCCCTAGATTCTTTTTGACAGGTGAAACAACTGCAACAGGTCTCTAAGGGAGATAGTGAGGAACACAAGGAAGCCATCAGGATTCGGCTCAGATAGCCTGTGAGACCTGGCAGGTACTATCACAATAGCTTTAGAAAGCGGAGGTGAAATATTCCAGATAAAACCATAGCCAGCATGAGACATCAACCACCAGCTTCCCCCCCCCATCTCACCGTACATCAGCTGTTAGACTACAGTGGTCCCTCGACTTACGAATTTAATCCGTTCCGAATGGACATTCGTAGGTCGAAAAGTTCGTAAGTCGAAAAGGCGACTTTCTCCCATAGGAATGCATTGGGAGAAAAAATATTCGAAAAAATTCGTAAGTCGAAAAAACCGCATCTAAAATTCATAAGTCGGAAAAACCGCATCTAAAACCGGCAACGATTTCCATTCGGATGTCGAAAAATTCGTAGGCATGCGGCCACTTTTTTCATTCGTAAGTCGAAAAATACGGATGTCGAGTACTTCGTAAGTCGAGGGACCACTGTATCTCCAAAAGAGAATATTTCCATTTAAAGGAAATGTGTTTATATTAACAAACAATTGGTGTGTGGTAACTGGTAAGGGTTCCTAAAAGGACATGAAACACTGAGAGGTTAAGGGATCAAGGGCTTCGAAGTGAGGAATCCTAATCTGCATTTAAGCGCAAGTTCCAATATTGCTGCCACTCAAACGTTAGAAAGTTCAAACAAATTTATTTGCTTACTGTTCTGTCGGCAATTTTGCTGTGGAATTATTGTTCTGCCCTGTTAGCTCTTTACCTAAATTCTTGCTAACAGGTACAAGGAAGTATCATACTGGAAGCATCATCAGGAGTTTATGGCTTGGGTCAATGGCATATAGTACACAGACAGAAGTATAAAGCCACAGGAGATGTCATTTCCTAGTACATGGAACATTAATGTGTTATTTGTGCATTCTACTGTGAAGAGTGGCAACAGTCAGAAAGTCCCCTTTCCTTTAGTAACTAACAACCCCTAGAGAAGAAAGACAACCTCTCTTTGCACCCAACCAAATACAGTATACAATAAGAAATGGATTTTCTTATTGTTGTACACATCCAGATATTTTTTTAAGTGCACAGTATACACGAGAGACTTCTAACAGAAGTAAAAAGTGGTTTTTTGAATGAATATGGAATTTTGAAATGACTAACGCCACAATCCTAACCAAGCCTACTCATAAGTAAATCCTAATCCTGTTGAATTCAACGGGGCTTACTCTCCAGTAAATGAGGTTGGGAGTACAGCCTTAATTAACAATTAAATTCTGTTGTTAAGAATTCTGTGCCACATTCTCACAAGATACTGTGAGTGATTTCAAATTAAGACGTGGTGAGTAGATCCACTGAAATCTGTTCTTATGGCTATCGCCATATGGAACATGGTGCAAATAGTTGTGTACAAAATACACACATCCGTTATGAAGGCTATACACATGTTTTAATTCTAGTTTCACCCTTTTTAAAGGCAGTTTAACGAAGTTTATGATTTCTCCTGAAATAGCAACACCATATGACTTAGCAATAAACAACCCGGAATAATCAGTCTGATGATAGTAGGTCCTAATGTCCTACAATCTGGCCTTTGAAATGTTAGAGCGCTTTGTGAATACTGTAGGTTCCTACTGAGCAAATATTTAATTCTTGAAGGTATTCAGGTAATAGCTTTTGCTCTGACAGGAATCCTCCAGGAGTTAGCTCCTGAAATCAAACATATCATCTAGCATTACTCATAGCCCTAATTTCAAAATTCTCATGCAAAGGCCAACCCTGCTTACTCAAGTACTTAGAACCTGACTAAAATTGGACTCTCGGGGCTTCAAATGAGAAAAACATCACTGAAAGCCAGGAGATGTCTACCACACTAAAGAATAAGTAAAAACTGAAGACTTCTCCAGACAATCAATACATGCAATAACCCTGCCAAATTTTGTCCTTTGCGTGAGAGTTTTCCAAGTTCTAATTCTAAAGCAACATCACAATATCCAGCCAACGCCTAACATGTGGGGGAGCCTGGGAAAGAGCAGAGCCCCACTGCATAAGCAAAGTTTTACTGCTGTTCATGTTTTTGCAGAAATTATAAAATGCAGGAATAGCTGCCATGGTGCCCCTCCAGAAGTTGCTTGACCACAGCACCCATCATCCCTCGCCACTGGGTTAGTTGGCTGGAGTTGATGGGAGTTGGAGTTCAACAACATCATAATCTCATTAATCAAGGTGGAATAAATTAGGTTGCAATCCTAACCCCATTTGGTTCCATTGAACTAAAGGACTTACTTCTCAGTAGACACTGTAGTAATTAGCAGTGCAATCCTAAATAATAAATTAATCACAAATACTGTCAACTCGACAGATCCACGAGGACAATCAAAAGGCGTCTGGCTCATTAAATCTAATCAATCCAGCAGACAACCCTTAATCATGCTGAAATTTAGAAATTAGGTAAAACCATCTTATTAATGGAGAGCAATGGATAATTACCAGTTCAATTCATTATTCAACCTAAACCATTTTCAGTCAGTTCATCAGTGTCCAAGGCAGATAAATAACCCCTATTCTTTGATGGAAAGGTTTGATGGTCTGGACTTGATGAGTTTACCTGTCATAGATGATGCTATTGTTACCCTGTCTGATCAGAGGAACAGCCTAGGTCAGACATCCCCAAACTACGGCCCTGTGATCGGCGCTGGAGGAACCGGCCCGGGGCCTGGTAAGTTTGCCAACCCTTGGCCTAGATGTTCTCCTGGAGCCAAGTCTTTTCTTCATCTGCACTCAGGACCAAACTGCATGAGTTTACCTTCAAGGCCAGCATATAAATATTTTAAATAAATATTTTAAATGTTTACTCCGAAGGAGCAGGAGACAAAGGATCTGCTTTGGATGCAGACAGATACAATCCCTGGAATCTCCAGGGACGGCTGGGAATATTCTGTGTCTAAACCCTGGATAGTCACTGTCAGTCAACATAGACAGTACTGAGGTGGATGGACCAAGAGGCTCACCTGATGTAAAACAGCTTCGTAGAATCACAGAGTTGGAAGGAACAATGAGGGTCATCTAGCCCAAATCCTATGTTCCTAGAGAACAGTTTATGAAGACATGCAGCTCTGCTACTGAGGGAAAGAAGGTATGGCCCTGAAAGCTTCCTGGATAGGAGACTATTGCACTGCTCTCAAAGGAGGATAGGATAGAGCTGTAATAAACAAACAAACAAACAAACAAACAAACAGAGATGCCACTAAGTATAGGGGACTTACTCTCAAGTAAGTGTGCAGAGGATTAGGGCCTTCAAGTATGAAATGAGAGAAATCTACCATCTTTGAAAGCCTTCAATTCATTTTTTAACGTATGTATATTAGAGGGCACGTATCCAAAACGCAACCTTCCTCAGAAATAACATATAATGCCTGTGATGCACTTACCTGTTTGACATCATAAAAGAGGCGGGCGTAGCAGTATATCATCACTATTACGGGGATGACTAAGCAGAATATGAAGAGGCAGATGATGTACGACACCGACTCAGGTGTTTCAGAGGTCCATCGGACGGAACAGCTGGTGCCTGCCCGCTCGAGCCCATAGCTGCTCCAGCCAATGAGAGGCGGCACAGTCCAGACCAGAGAATAGAGCCAGGAGCCCCCAACTCCTAACAGAGCCTTTTGGTAGTCGGAGCCACGTTTACTGGTGAGGGTGCTGTAACGTTCGTAAGACAGAATGGCCAGCGAGATCAAAGACACAATGCCTGCAACGAGAAAGAAGTGGGGACAAAAATAATTAAGAGAATCACTTGGTGTTATTTCATATGACGTAAAGTCTTAAAGGGCAGAAAGAGAAATACCATTTTCTGCATGATGAGAATGTGAAGGGGAATTATATTATTATTATTATTATTATTATTATTAGTTAAATTTGTATACCGCCTTTCATCCATAGATTTCAGGGCGGTGCATAGCATAAAATTACAATATTAAAAACACAAAAATACATAATAAGAACAAAAACAAACCAATAATTCCCCCTTCCAGAGTCAATAGGAAGAAGCTGGTAAGGCAGACAAGTAACACCTTTTATTTTCCGTTTCCCCTTCTATAGACACACAAGCAAGGCATGGCTGAACTTCAAACTTGACATTTATGATAGCGATGTCTCCCGCCACTGAGAATAATTTTGCAAAATTCACCCCAAGCTGATTAGGGAACTTGACCTCCTGGTCTCCATTGATCTTTATGGTCACTTCCTCATCACCAAAGGTCATACAGATGCTGGAACCAAAGAATAGAATAGAATAGAATAGAATAGAATAGAATAGAATAGAATAGAATAGAATAGAATAGATCTGCTTTTAAAGCTTTTGGCAATCTCAGAATTATTCAAAGAAAATATTCAAAACTCCTGCCTCTGTTTCAATGGAAATGCATTCCCTTTGGTAAAGACAACTGTATCTGAATACATTTTTTTTTGTAAAGTCACGATGACTGCTCTAAAGCAATTTCCCATATTTTCATCAGGACACAGGACAATATCCCTGCCAGCTGGTCTGCCGGTGTGAGTGCTGGCAGGCAAGTGAGAAAGAACCAATGGAAGCTGCACTCAGCTTTTCATGGTCATCATTTGCTCACTCATCCCCTGTGGGTTAGGAAGAAAAATGATAGATGTGGGCAGCTGGCAATCATGAGGTGGTGCCAGGAAGCTTTTGGGAGCAAGAATGCGGGCCTAAGTAAGCAGATGACTATGCTATCCTCTGATGACCATGGCCCTGAGTCAACCATTTCAGTGTGACTGATATTCTCAGGAGGATACAGAATACAGAAGATGTGGACCCCATGCCTACATCTTCCTTTCCTGTGAGGTGACTGACACTAGTTTGGGAAGTAATCATACAATCTGCCCAACCCAGATTGTTTCCTTCTACAGACATTAGTGGAACAGCTTGAGTTCTAGCCTATATTCTTCAGGTTAGAAGTTTATTTCCTTAAGGGCAGAAAAGTATTGTGTGAGCATATGAAGCATTATCATCTTTTGTATCTTATTACTGGGTTTCACTTCCATGAGTCATGAAAGGAGCGGGGGCTTGTCTAGATGCCATCATTGGGTTCCTCTCCAAGCCTGTGATCCAATATCTGTAAGATAGGATTTCTGCAAAGAAAAAGGGACTGCCATAGAAGCATCCAGACACTTCCAACCTTCAAATTAGTCTGATGTTTGGCATATAGAGCACATATGTCTGCAAGTAAACTCAGAAAGTGTTTGGCAAGATGGCCTCACCCCCCTTTATCTTATAATGGAAGACTGGGGTCAGCAATGGGAGGTTTCTGGGACAGGGGTAGCAGCAAGCTGTTCGGTTGCCAAAATGGGGCACAAAAGATGCTTGGGAGGAGCAACAGATGTAGCAATGGGATCTGCAACTTTTCCAGTTTGAGAGAGGGAGAGCTGGGCTCTGCAAGGTGCTGTCCACAATCAATAGCTCCAAGTGATCTATCATTTGCAAGGCTGTCCCCTACAGATTGCAGTGAAGGATCAAACATTTGAATTAAGAATTAAGAAAGCTGTTAACTACTGTTAAGGTACATGTTCTGCCCTGTTTCCCCTCCTTTGACGTGTATGTATAGGTATGCTCCTTTTATTTTTACATGGCAGAGAATTCAAACAGTTCCCCCTTTGTGGCGTGTTCCAGCAACAGATGTTAGTCATGTGGGCTGCCAAGTTCATGTTTTGTCTGTGTCCTGGACACAGGGATAGACTGAAAGATATGGACATGGGGCTCCCACCATAAGAATGAGTGCAACTGCATGTGTTGGCACCTAGAGAACAGGGCTAGCCAGCACATTTTTGGAAGCCACTTCACACATTCAATACCTAGGCATACCAAATGGCCGAAGCGGGCTACAAATTTTCCAGAAGCTAATTCTTAATCCACTAAATTGAAACAAAGTTTGTTTGTTTGTTTGCACTGAAATGCATATACAATGACAGCAACATTGACATTTACACACAGCTGATGTGTACATGGGTGAGTGGGGGTTGTCCTCTGGTATGTAATGAGAAGTTTGTTTTTTTATAACAGGCAGACAAGAAGCATTTGGAAACTAGCAGGGTTTGCTATGGATTATACAAGTGCGTAATTGTGGTGTTGTCTGCAAAATCAATAAGTGCTGTTGTTTATTGACCTGGAAATCGTTTAATGATGCCCCAATTACAAAGGCATTGCCACCTCTACATAAGATTTGTTCCCTTTGATGTTTAGGAAAATACCAATGTAAACAGCCAAGATATGTCCACTTACCGGTAGTTAACTTCTGGTGGGGGGGGGGGGGAGAGAAAATGCTTATCAAAAGAAAATGTATTTCAAGATGAATTTTAACAGGGAGAAATGTAAAGTACTACACTTGGGCAAAAAAAATGAAAGGCACAAATACACGATGGGTGACACCTGGCTTGAGAGCAGTACATGTGAAAAGGATCTAGGAGTCTTGGTAGACCACAAACTTGACATGAGTCAACAGTGTGATGCAGCAGCTAAAAAAAACAATGCAATTCTGGGCTGCATCAATAGGAGTATAGCATCTAGATCAAGGGAAGTAATAGTACCACTGTACTACCTCTGGTCAGACCTCACCTGGAATACTGTGTCCAGTTCTGGGCACCACAGTTCAAGAAGGATACTGACAAGCTGGAACGTGTCCAGAGGAGAGCAACCAAAATGGTCAAAGGCCTGGAAATTATGCCTTATGAGGAACGGCTTAGGGAGCTGGGTATCTTTAGCCTTGAGAAGAGAAGGTTAAGGGGTGATATGATAGCCATGTTCAAATATATAAAAGGATGGCATATAGAGGAGGGAGAAAGGTTGTTTTCTGCTGCTCCAGAGAAGCGGACACGGAGCAATGGATTCAAACTACAAGAAAGAAGATTCCACCTAAACATTAGAAAGAACTTCCAGACAGTAAGAGCTGTTCGACAGTGGAATTTGCTGCCAAGGAGTGTGGTGGAGTCTCCTTCTTTGGAGGTCTTTAAGCAGAGACTTGACATCCACCTGTCAGGAATGCTTTGATGGTGTTTCCTGCTTGGCAGGGGGTTGGACTGGATGGCCCTTGTGGTCTCTTCCAACTCTATGATTCTAGGTATGCCAACGAATTTAGAGGGTTGTGCTTACGGGGGGGGGGAGAATGTGGCTTCGATTCAATAGTGACTACTTCCAAGTGATGGAGACAGATCCTGATAACAGCTGGATTTTATATTTTCAAAAATGGAAGAACCACCACTAAATGTTTCTGCGTCCCAGCAGTCTTCAGGACAATCCCAGGTGCAACAATATACCTAGAAAAGAGGCTAGCCTAATAATAATATTATTACCACCTCACACATGCCATCTCAGTGCAGTAACTAAACGCAGACTCTATGAGGATGGAGAAACTTTGACCCTCTGGGTGTTGTTAAGAGTCCAACTCCCATCAGCTCCAGTCAACATAGCCAATGGCCAAGGAAGACGGGAGTTATAACCCAACAACTGCAAAGCAAGAATCTTCCTTTGATGGGCAATGCCAGATGACATATGATGTGCACTCTTTATAAAGACTTGAGGAATAAGGTCGTCACCCCTCTTATTGTTCATTCCGGGTCGTCCAGCCACTGCCACAGTGTCCTTTCTCTTGGCAGATCAAGATGAGCAGGTGACAGCAAAGGTTGCAAGGTTTTTAGCTGGGGCAATTAGAATAAGATTCACTATTTGACTATCAATTTGGCAAAACCCTAAAATGTATTTTATATAATTCACTTTTTATTTCTATTCTTTGTATATCGTATTGTTGTTTTATTGCTATGGCCGATGGCCAATGCAAATAAAGATTCATTCATTCATTCATTCATTCATTCATTCATTCATATGATGTGCTTGATTGGGGCACCTATTAAAGTGGGCCACAGAAGGACTTTCCACGTTGGGATCTGGCCCTCCAGTCGAAAGTGGTTCACCACCTCCAGCCTTGGAGTACACTACAGAGTATGTGACCTATGATTCCAATCCCTTTTTTGCCTTTAGATCAGAGGCTGAATGGAAGCAAAAGGCAGGCTGCTTGCTCCCCTTCAGTTTAACTTCCAGCCCTGACAGCTAAGGGCTTTGTCTACACTCCACTGCTGTTTCCTAAACAGAGTGAGGAATCCATATCAGAGCAGATGAGAGTGATGCTACATTAGCAAATTAGCAAGTAAAATCATCACAGCCAACTGACACTCCCAACTCCATGGACTCCCCCCCCCCCGGTGGTAATTACCTATACATGCCTTACATTTAGAAGGTCACAGATTCCTTTCCTGACTTTTCCCATTGAATGTTTGAGCACAAACATTTTTATAGGATAAAGGGGGCAAAATTCACACACATACACCCCAATAGCAAGGAAGGGGAAATGACTATAAAACCAGAATATATCTCTCATAAAGATATACCCTCAGTTCTAAATGCTTATTGTGTTATTCATTTATCCCTTTTTGTCCTTTTTTTAAATTCCTGAATTACTTCTTGTTCATTACCTCTGCATACTTGATAGGACTCTGATAAAGTACTTGGATTTCTATTTTAAAACTAAGGCAAATTTAGGCTTTAAGGTGACAACTCACTAAAGGATAAATTGATTCCACCAAAATCAAGGTTACCTACTTTTTAAAGGAACATATATCTGGAGCTGAAAGGGATAGGAACAAGGCTCTTCATCAACTCGAGTTATGAAAGTCTTATTAATCACAATGTCTGGTTAAATAGGCCAGATCCAAAGACTCTAAAATTAAAACTATTCAACTGGTTACAGCTAAATAGTGTGTTTGTCCTTGAAACTTATTTCTCTAGAATTATTTTTGCGATCATTCAATTGGTAATTATGGTCTTCATGTTCTTACAGATTGCCTTAATTACTACAGAAGGTCTGCTACTTGTTAAAAGTTGAGATTTGCTTTAGAACACTAATTGTAACAGATTTCTTATCCAAACGATTATTTTCAATTATTCTGTACAGAACCAACATTGCCTAGCTTTGGACCTGTTTTCCATTTATTAAAAACCCCTCTAAAAATAGCCAAGCAACTTTTCTCTAGTTATACCCCCTTTTATTTATCATGGGATGCTGTGTTCTTCTGTACCATTTTAAGGATTTTTTTCATTTATATAAGGCCAAACATACTAAAATTAAGATACAATTTTTTTAAAGGTTCAGCCATCCAGAAATGCTATCATGAATCCTGACTCAAGGCTACTTAGGACTATGTATTTCAAAGGGACACAAATTACAGATTTTAGGCAACAGTGACATTTCCCAATGTTATCTGGATAATAAATAAATAAATACATACATACATACATACATACATACAAGGGGGGAACCTATTTCGGTTTTATAATTCAGGTCAATATTGAAGGCTGAGAAACAATAATTCCACTTTGTCTTATTCCTTTTTGACATTAATGAATACAGTACAAAGCTTTGTGGCTCTCTCCAGAACCTGCTGTTGTCGCCACTTAATGCCGCCACTGTGCAGGGGTGAGGGCAGAGTTGTGGAGGCAGCGCAGCAGCAGCGCAGTGGTGAGGCAGTGTGGCAGCAGTGCAGTGGCAAGGCAGCACTTCCCGTTCCACCTCAAGCAGCAAAGTGGAACGTGACACCCCTGAATAAAGGGAACATCCACAGCCTCAAATAACTGTTACGGGCTACATAAGATTTGTGTATCCTGAGTACAGAGTACTGGCACTTTTTCTTTTTTCTTTTTTGCTGCCCATAGCAGCCATTTTGTTCTAGAACGCATGACACTTAATATAAATACAGTCGTACCTTGGATCCCGAATGCCTTGCAAGTTGAAGGTTTTGGCTCCCAAGTGCCGCAAACCCGGAAGTGAAAATTCCGGTTTGTGAACGTTCTTTGGAACCCGAACATCCAACGTGGCTTCCCGAATGTTTTGGAAGTCGAATGGACTTCCGGAATGGATTCCGTTCGACTTCCAAGGTACCACTGTATAAGAATACTGGCATCTCCTTTTCTTTTCTTTTCTACACCAAAGAAAAAGTACTGCTTGTAGGCCACACAGAAAGCAGGAGAGCGTGATCAAGCAACCAGGAGGACAGGAAAAGGGGCTCGCATTCATTTGGTCTTTTTGTTGTTGTTACATAAGTGCAAAAGAGGTAGGTGGGAGTGACATACAAAGCAGATGGGTATGGATCCCCAATGCAGCTTTACAACTGGGGTCGTAATCCCAAGAACATTTACTAAGAGAGAGAAAAGCCCCACTAAAAGCCGATGAACTTTGCTTCCAAGTGAAGATACTGTTATAAATCTGTGAGTGCTAAATGCTTGGGCTTAATAGGATTTAATTAGAACTGGGACGCAGGTGGTGCTGTGAGTTAAACCACAGAGCCTAGGGCTTGCCGATCAGAAGATTGGTGGTTTGAATCCCCGCGACGGGGTGAGCTCCCGGTGCTTGGTCCCTGCTCCTGCCAACCTAGCAGTTTGAAAGCATGTCAAAGTGCAAGTAGATAAATAGGTACCGCTGCAGCGGGAAGGTAAACAGTGTTTCCGTGTGCTGCTCTGGTTCGCCAGAAGCGGCATTGTCATGCTGGCCACATGACCTGGAAGCTGTACACCGGCTCCCTCGGCCAGTAAAGCGAGATGAGCGCCGCAACCCCAGAGTCGGTCACGACTGGACCTAATGGTCAGGGGTCCCTTTACCTTTACCTAGAACTGGGAAATAGTGTGTACTGGGGGTAATTAAGAGGTGTGGACCCACTGATAAGCCTCTGTCATTTGCACATGCAAAAGCAGTAATGCGGGGTTTCAGACAGGAGTGTTTCCTAACCCTACCTAGAGATGCCCGAGACTGAACACTTCTGCATGCAAATAACATGACCTGCCACTATGCTATTGCCCTTCACCCCTGTACTTATGCGACAGGAATGTTAAAAACAGCATGCAGAGAGAGGGCAAGTATGGAAGCCACAGGAATAGAACCTATCTATATACTATGCAACAACAGTCCTATTTCTGTTTACTGAAAAGTCTCATTCATTTCAATGGGGTTTAATCCTCCTAGGTAAATGGGCATCATATCACAGCTCAAGGTAGCAGGGGAGTAGTTAAACCTCACTGGTAGCAACCGCTTCTATCACAGGTCTCTCTTTTCTCTCACAATAATTTATGCCCAAAAAGGAAAAGAAAACATCCTATAACATTCAGTATGAACCACACTTTAATTAGATATGATATAGTTTGTTCAAGATGAAGAATACCAGGCAGAAGAATGCCAGGTAATTTGGAATTACGCGGCTGAGAATTTTCTCAAATTACATTCTTCCTCTTGAAGCTGAATTGACAAGTGTGTCATGCTTTGATCTACAAAGACAGGTGTGTTGAGTGTCTTTCCTAGCATCAGTCGAAGTGGGCAGAAATGAGAAACCAGGCATAAAATGCCTACATTTCTAGATAGCAAGTATAGATTAGTACAGACCAATTTGCAAGAGGTTATTGTTTGATGGCAGTGGATTAAAGAAAGTATAATGGGCATGCGCTCCAAGAGGTCGACTTTAGCCTACGCATTAAGACAGGATGGCCTTCCCAATGTACCGGTAGCTGGATTGCAGTCCTCATCATCCCTGGTCATTAGCCATGCTGACAAGGACTAGTGGGAGCTAGGGTCCAGCAACATCTGAGGGGGTCACCAGGTCTCCACCATTGTTGTAAGAGGAGGGATAACAAGAATGGAAGAGAGGCATTCAACATTCTTCATTTTCTTTGTTCATTCATGAGTTATATGTGCAAATCAGGTGGGAACGTGATACATACTCCGAAGTGACTTCTGTAAAAGAACTTAACCACCCTGTTCACACATTTTACAAGACATCTCTGCTTCCAACCAAAGTCAGATGAAGTGAATCTTTTGCGTTTTATTAACGGCTTTATTGTGCAAGGGCATTGAGCGGGAAACCTGCCTCCTAACCAATGAAGCAAGCATCTGTCTCCATAGCAGTCTTCCCTTTTGGTGTGAGAAGGACTGTTAATTTAACTGAAGATTATGGAAGTAGCTGTGACTAGCAGGACAAAATCAGTTCATAAGTCAGAGGGGAACTCATAATTTTTTCCGAATAGGCTCCTTGCCACTTCCTGAACAGCAGGGGAGGAAGACTATAATAAGGATCTATTATCTTGCTGTTCTAACCATAGCTGTTGCCTCTACCTGTACAGAGCCAGTCAGTTATGCTGCTATTATAGATTGATCTTAGCAATAAAGCTGTTGCTGTTGGGGAAATAGTCATTGGAATAACGCATGAGGGGGCTGTGGGACTATGCAGGGTAGACCACCCTGCGTGCACCAACATGCAAAACTGCCAGTCCCCCACTACTGATGGATTCCATGTGTCTACTGATATATGCACACGAAGGTCCTCCATGGGAGAGTGATCATATATCAGTATGCAGACAGAGCCCTTTCACAGAATATCTGCAAGTGCAGATGTTGGGAGTAGCCAATGCACGTTGTAGCCCATGCAATCTTATTACTACCACACAGCCATATTCTTTCAAAGTGTGGATCTTCCTTATGTGGCTGCTAAAGCTGTGGGGAAACCATTGCTTCACCACATGATAGGTGCATGATAATCAGTGAGATAAAAACCCTCCTGCCATTGGCTAGTTGGCAACCAGACACCTGCTTCATTGGTTCGATAGTCACCAAGCCTACCTATTTCAGGACAAAACAAAATTGTGTGTGTGATTATTTGCCAATGGCAAGCAGTAAGGGTGAATGAAAGTGCTTATATCGTCACCTGTCCATGAAACCTTCCTTGCAACCCCAGCAGCACCAAAAAAAGCAAAACTATCTGAAACCCCAGAATGGGAATAATCTTTCCCCAGCCCAGCTGTGCTATGGAACACATAATTCAGCCCTAAAATTAAGCTCAGGACAATTATGCCGAATAAAGATGTGTAATTCAGAGCTTGGAATAAAAATGTGGATTGAGCTACAAACATCTAACCAGCCTAGGAGAGAATAATGGTTTGTATTCATCTAAGTTTTACTCACAGTTAAACCTACTGAAATTAATGAACGTGACTGAATTGGGTCCATTAATTTCAATGGGTCTGTTCTGAGTAATACTTGGTTGAATACCCCCCAGGATTTATTTACGAATCTTCTTCTTGTAGAAATTGGATACCAAAGCAGTGAAACGTAACCTTCCAAACTCTTACCGAAACAGG
This sequence comes from Darevskia mixta, assembly GCA_034641385.1. Taxonomy (NCBI): domain Eukaryota; kingdom Metazoa; phylum Chordata; class Lepidosauria; order Squamata; family Lacertidae; genus Darevskia; species Darevskia mixta. The sequence goes on from JAWWNH010000063.1 coordinate 4,709,817, forward strand.
AATTGACAAAGCCGTACCACCGGCAGCCATGCTCCCCTCCAATCCACTTGCCATAGATGTTGGATACGAAACTGAATGTGGTGCCCGAGATGCACACCAACATATCGCTGGCACTGATGTTCAGCAGCAGCATGTTCACAGGGTTGCGCAGGGTTTTGAACTTGCAGAAGAGAATGAGGACGATCAAGTTATTCAAGAAGCCAAAAAGCAATATGAACCCAAGAAAAACTGCCACAATGGTGTGACCCGTTCTAGAGAGGCCAGTTCTTGGCTCATCTGTAGACGTGCTGAGGTTGACTGTCAAGTTGGCATTAATTTCTGACATCATAGTAAGTGAGATAATATTGAAGAACCTTATTTCCAGATCTACCAGCTTCTGAAGACCGCCATCTTTCCATTACCAAGTTTGGGGGCTTTATTTAGTCTGTCAATCGTGACATACTAACGATTAATGTAGACGTTGTGTTGCTCACTCAGAAACACACTACACTGTTCCTCTCTGCCCCAACCTATTATCTGCGCAGAATAGAAGATATGAATCATTTCAACATGTCCATGATAGCCCAAAGATAATACTTTTTTCAGAACTGCAGAGCTGTGGTTATGCCTTTTCTTCATCCCAGCTCCATAATATATTTTCATAACGCTCTACTATGAAGCTTCTGTCATGCTACTTCTGGCATCCTGTATATAAAGAGAGGAAAACATGTAAGCGTTGCAATCAAGGCAATAATTTTAAAGAAAGGCATTACATAATGTGCTGTCATTACATAATTTACATAATTTCCCCATGTTATTACTCTTTCACCTTTTCCTGGGTGTTAGTTTGAGAGTTACTAGGATTCTACAGCAGTGGTTTATCAGGGCGTAGTCACACACAAACACTGTACAATCGTATCTTGGAAGTCGAACAAAATCCGTTCCGGAAGTCCATTCGGCTTCCAAAACATTCAAAAAACAAATCACGGCTTCTTCCTGCAGTCAATCAGAAGCTGCAGAAGCCCCGTCGGACATTTGGGTTCCAAAAGAACGTTTGCAAACCAGAACAATCACTTCCGGGTTTGCAGCATTCGGGAGCCAAAACGTCCAAGTACCAAGGCGTTCGGGATCCAAGGTACGACTGTACTACAATGAGTTTTCGCTATGCCTCTAAAGTACAAATGGGGAAGCTATGGCTCTCCACATGTCATTGGACTCCAACTCATGAATGGCCAACCTGTGGGGCAGTACCACTTTCCAAATGCTGGCATTCTTGCCAATTACTTGGACAATGCAGGGGCAGGGCAGGCTGGCAGCTAGGTCAGGGCTGAAGTGAGTTAGTCACACTTAGTTTCCATTGCGATCAATGGGAAAAGTTCATCACAGCTAGCTTTTCAAATCCCACAAATATCAATGAGACTGAAGCGGAACAAACTTGCTTCAAGTCCAATCCCTTAAGTTCTTTGATTAAATTGTAAATGCTTAGTAGTCAACGCGAAGAGTGGAAACAAAAGCAATTTGTAAAACAATCACATCAAAAATATATAATTAACAACTCCCACTCTTGTTCTAAATAAATCATCTTGTTCTTAAATAACACTGAGAGTTCAGAGAGTTCTTTTTTTTTTGTCCTACTTAAGAACAAATTACTGAAGAGAATGGAGTAAAATGTTTGACATTCTATAAACGAGTGCTTCTAAGGCAAGGTTTTGTCTCCTGTTCCTCTTTAATAGCACATTTTTCATTTCATGTACACAACATATTACAATAAAATGGAAATGGGACATTAAAGCAGGCTGTGCTGAAGGCAGCTTAGGCTTAGGGGAGCACTCTTACAAACTGCACTTTCTGAGAAGTTTGCTTAGATGGTGTTACTATTTTTCTAGTGCTTTGCAGTGTATTTAGTAGTGCATAGCTGCTATCTACATTTAGCAAATGCCATGATTTCTCCCCCACCCCCCGTCAACTAGGAAAGACCAGCACAATAGTGGGGTGCACAGAGCATTCATGGGTTGCTGCACAGTAGTATGTGAAACCCTTAGCAGGCTTACACTGTATGGTTCTCTGCCTCTGCTCTAACCTGACAAACAACGCAGGGTTTCCACAAACAAAAATGGGCTAGTATAGAATTCTGCAAAACTAAAACTGAACATTGCTTTTAAAAATAATGTCTTCTGGTCATTTAAGAAAGGAAGGGCTCTCCTATGTAATGAATACTGAACACAGTACAAAAAAATAAAATGGTGTGTCATCAATGAAATATGTAACATTTGTATCTTAAGTAGTGTTGCATCTAGAACAATACTAGAAAAAGCCAGGCTTCCTCAAACTCGGCCCTCCAGATGTTTTTGGCCTACAACTCCCATGATCCCTAGCTAGCAGGACCAGAGGTCAGGGATGGTGGGAATTGTAGTCTCAAAACATCTGGAGGGCCGAGTTTGAGGAAGCCTGACCTGTGTCTACACTAGAGTCTTATTGCATAAATAGGTCTCTATGTCTGTTGTTGTCCCCTCTCCTTAATTAGGAGGTCCCCATCCACCATAAGTTCCCAAAACCCGAAACCCTATGTGGGCATGCATGCAGGTATTTGTGGGTTTTGTTTTATAAAAGATGCATTTCTGAAATCCAAGGTTTTTAATATACCTGGTTTGCAGTAAAAAACGAAAAAAACAAAAACAAAATGTGCCTGTGTGACACTCCAAGCCAGGAAACCTTAGGTCCATTGTGGGTATATGTGCACATCTTATTTTTATTTTAATAATAATAATAATAATAATAATAATAAATTTTATTTATACCCCGCCCTTCCCAGCCGAACCGGGCTCAGGGCGGCTAACACCAATAAAATTTACAATAAAATATAAAAGAAAGAAAAACCGTTAATTAAAATACAGATTAAAATACAATTTAAAATTTAAATGCAGCTTCATTTATCGCCCAGTCAAAACCATAAGAGGGGGGGGGGGACATCAGACTGAGTCCAACCCGAAGGCCAGGCAGAACACCTCTGTCTTGCAGGCCCTGCAGAAAGATGTCAAATCCCGCAGGGGATTTTACTGCACAAAATAGCAGTATTATAAGAAAAATGTGCACCATTCTTAGCCAGGTAAGGATTTGAAGCCACTCACGTGAAAGGCTGCCACTTCCTTCCTTCCTTCCCCCTTTTCAGTTTCTGCCTCCTATACCTGCAATGGCAAGTTTTATTTTATTTTTATTACAGCTGTTTCGCGCAAGAGAGCTGTTTTAAAAATTAAAAGCACCAGAACTTGCCTTCAGCAATAACCAGTGGAAAAAGGCAGGCTGCATATTTTCCTATAGGTTGATGGAAACAAACTAGAAGCTGGGGAGGCAGGTTGATAGAAGGAACCCAGCAATAGGTCACCACGCATGTAAAAAGAAAAAAAAGACCCAGCGATACAATGTGTTCCACTGCATCCATAGTCAGGTGGTAACATGACATTTTACATTGGATTTTCTTCCCTTATTGGATTATCTGTAGCTCAAGAAACCCCAAATTTATCAGGGAGAAAGTGCAGCCTACCATTTGGATAAGGACATTGTGTGGCTGCCACAAAAGCAATAGAGAGAGACACAAGCAGCTTAAAATCTATGTCAAACTTCAGTATTGGAATCAAGATATGCTATCTCCACACACACATTTCAGCAAATTTCACCTATCAATCATATTCTATCCGATTTCAGTTAAACATATTTATTTATACTGAGTTATCCAGCAGTGATTAAAATGCAAATTTTAGGGTGTAAGTTAAGTATTTTAATTTCAAAATGGTTCTCTGGACATTTCCATGAATGCATGAAAAAAAGGGTTTGCTAAATTTAGTAAAGGGGCTTGCTAAATCTGCAAGAGAGTAACCATATTGAAAATGTCCACCTGGGAAGGATGGTTGGTTTGGTTGCATCTGTCCAATTTAAAAAGGGAAATGATTAACAAGATCTGAACAGAATTTCCAGGTGTTGTAAGATCCAAATCCTGGCTATGTCCTGTATACTGCAAACTTTTAACAACAGGAAAACAGGTTAAATCTGAACATCTAAATATTCCAGGTCAAACCTGGCAAGTTTAGCACAGCACGGAATGCAAATCGCAAAGTGAAGTAAGCAAATTAAGCTCAAATGAACAAAAACGATGAAAGAAAAAATATTTATGATTTAGGGTGACCTCTGGCATAACATTTTCATTCATATTGGGGGCTCTTCACCAAGTTAATTGTCTTTCTTAAAAGAAATGTTTAGCCTTAAGCTCCTTACACACATGTGCATATAAATGGAGCAAGTCTGAATTTGTAGCAAATCTGTTCCTTGAGAATTCCCAAGCGAGCTAAAGACCTAACCATGCAAATCCCTGATAGCCACTCATTTCTACAAACAGCAGCTTTGGGATGGGAGAAACATCCTAACCATTCCCACTCACAAATAAATTATACAGAATTCAACAGGATTATTCCCAGGTAGGTGAAGTCAGGGTTGCAGGCTAAATTCTTCTGGCTGTCTGCATGCTACAGTACTTCTTTGTTCAAAACTGGCAGCTCCCAAAGTTGTTTCTGCTTAGAAATTGCATTATTTTTGTGGGTTCCTGGTTATTAAACTGATGAGAAACAGGAAAAAGTCCCCACACCCCGCAGTTTTAATCCAGTATCCATTTAAAACAACAACAATAACAACAGCAAATTTAAAAAGAAATCTTTCAGCCCCCCCCCCGCAAAGGCTTCCCCCCACCTCTTAGACCTCACTCACACATTCTGTTTTCAGAATGCACAGTTACTCTACACCAGGCATGTCCAACAGGCAGATCGTGATCTACTGGTAGATCACTGGACATTCCTGGTAGATCACTGGCTCCCCCCAAAGAAGCTCAGCCACTTCGGCTCCCCTAAAAAAAGCTCTACATCTTTGACCCGAACCCCCCAAAACATGGCTTTCCTTCCTAAAAAAAAGCTCAACAACCTCGACCTGAACCCCCCAAAAGGGGGTAGATCACTGCCAGTTTTTAACACTGTGAGTAGATCGCAGTCTCTTGGGAGTTGGCACCCCTGCACACTCTTGTGAACTAAAATCAAGCTAGTAACACCAGGTACCAACAGGTCCAGTGCCTCCGGAGAACCTCTTCGTTTTGATCATTCATCTTGATTCATTTGCGGGGAGGTCAGACCACCTGGCGCCAAAGCCAAGCGCAATCCCGTTGCTTTCAGGCTGGGATTCAAGCCCACCCGAGAACAGCAGCAATCCGGAAGCTCGCGCTTGCAGAAATAAACTTTGCAGCCCTAAGCAATGCTAGTGAGTAGACTGGATACCTAACAGGTTCATTTGTAATTATGAGGGAAGTGTCCCTGTCGCTTCCCCTTCCACTCCCATCCTTCTTTGCTTCCAGCATTCCCTTCAGAGAGGCTCTCTCGCCTAATCCTCCCCAAGACCAGCAGGATGCTCTGAAGCATTTTAAGGGACTTTAGCTTGCACACACACACACACACACCCTCTCCGCATCTTGAGTTGCTGCTATCTGTGTAGAAGAACCAACAGCGTCAATTCCAAAAGTATCAAAAGAGATTTTTAAAAATTGGAGAAAGAGCAGGTCTTAAAATTAACAAAGATAAAACCAAGCTCCTGGTAAAAAAACAACCATAAACGATGAGAGTAAAAATACATTACAAAATATATCAGGTCTAAGGACGCGGGTGGCGCTGTAGTCTAAACCACAGAGCCTAGGGCTTGCTGATCAGAAGGTTGGAGGTTCAAATCCCCACGACAGGGTGAGCACCCGTTGTTCAGTCCCAGCTCCTGCCAACCTAGCAGTTTGAAAGCACGTCAAAGTGCAAGTAGATAAATAGGTACCGCTCCGGCGGGAAGGTAAACTGTGTTTCTGTGCGCTGCTCTGGTTCACCAGAAGCGGCTTTGTCATGCTGGCCACATGACCCGGAAGCTGTCTGCGGACAAATGCCGGCTCCCTCGACCTATAGAGCGAGATGAGCGCCGCAACCCCAGAGTCGTCCGCGACTGCACTAAACTGTCAGATACCTTTACCTTTACCTTTAAAGACCGACAAGAAGGTTAAGTATTTAGGTGTATGGTTAACAGCAAAGAATATAAATCTATATAAAGATAACTATTTGAAAACCTGGGAGGACATTAAAAGAATTTGCAAATATGGGGTAGAATGAAACTTTCATTGCTGTGCATAAAGATGAATGTATTACCAAGAACGTTATTTTTGTTTCAGTCACCGGTGATTGGCAAGACAGATTGCTTCAACAAATGGCAAAAATATATTTCTGAATATATCTGGCAAGGGGAAAAATCGAGAATAAAATATAAAATACGGACAGACACGAAAGACAGAGGGTTCTTCCTGCCGGATATGAGATTATATTATGAAGCATCTTGTCTGTGTTGGTTGAAGGAATGGTTGCTATTGAAGAATCCGCATATTTTAGATTTGGAAGGTCACGATAATATTTTTGGTTGGCACACTTATTTGTGGTATGAAAAGGTGAAAGTATATAAAGGTTTTACAAACCATATAATTAGGAAAAATTGTATAGAATATGGGACAAATATAAAAATGTATTGGAAACTAAAACACCACTTTGGCTTTCACCTTTGGATGCCATAGCAGTGAAAAAGAAAAATATGATGGAAAGTTGGGAGAGTTATAGAAATTTATTAAGAGAGCAGGGTGGAGAATTTAAATTAAAGTGTTTAAGGAACCACCAGGAATGTTAACAACATGGTTACAATATCATCATTTGAATGAAATATTTAAAAAGGATATAAAGCAGGGGTTGGGGGAACAACTATCACAATTAGAGACCTGTTAAATTGTAATGTGAAAGTGATGTCTGAAATGTACAAGACGTTATTGGAATGGGAGAGAAAGGATGAACAAATGAAATCTTCAATGATACACTGGGCAATAGATGTTGGTCATAATATAGAAAATGGAAGCATAGGAATGATTATGGAATATGGATATAAAATTTACAGCATGTTATGGTTTAACAGAAAATTATATAAAAATGCAATATAGATGGTATTTAACACCCAGTAGATTGGCACAAATGTATAAATCAAAGTGTTGGAAATGTAAAGAAAAAGAAGGCACCTTTTTCACATGTGGTGGTCTTGAAATAAGGTTAAAGATTACTGGGAAATGACATATAATGAATTAAAAAAGATGTTTAAGATAACATTAGTAAAAAAAAACCAGAAGTTTTTCTCTTGGGAATTATAGGACAGAACTACCCAAACAGTATAGAAACTTATTTATGTATGCAACTACAGCTGCAAGAATGTTATTTGCCCAAAAGTGGAAAGATGTAGAGGTCCCAACGAAAGAAGATTGGATGCAAAAACTAATGGAGTATGAAGAAATGGCGAAACTTACCGGAATAATAAGAAATCAAGACAATAAACTTTTTAGAAAGGAATGGAAGTGGTTTATTGAGTATTTACAAACTGTAAACAGTTCAAGACATTGGCGGGATTATTGTAAAAACCTGCAGCTTTAAAAACATATATGATATATCTCAGAACAGACGAATAAAAGAATAAGTTAAGATAATTTGGAGTATGCAGGAAAGGACGCAAATAAATGTAAGGAACCGCAAAAAGTGGGGGAAGGGAGGAGAAAATGGAAAATGTTAAAACTTGGCAAAATAATTGTTGTAATGTATATAAATGAAAAATTATATTTATATTAAGAGTTGCTGCCCCGGCTGCTTTCCCACTCCATGTCTGCACCATAGGAGCCAACTTCAAGGGAATTGCGGGGTCTTAGCTCCCCAATATTTGAGGAGGCTTCCTCTCCCCCCCCCCCCGTTGATGCGCATTGCCACTCAAATGGTATGTCCCGTCTTGTAATCAATTATGTGGACCGGGGCTTACCTGCCCCCCCCCCAATATTTTATTGGCACCTCCCGTCTGCGCGACGCGCCAACGGAAGCGTTAACCTTCCTCGCAGGATTCGCAATCAGCACACGAGGAAACGCCAGCAGCAGCAACCTTTCCCACCCGGGACCCACTTTAAGGGAGACTCGCGAAGGCTTCCCACGTCTCGCCCCTCACTTGAAAGAAACCAAGTCTACGGTCGAGGAGGAACTGTGGCGCGGCGCGTCCTGCCCGAGCCTGCAACACGGGACGTAACCCACCCGGCGGCGGCGTGTCCCACCCGCTCCGCGGAGGAGCTCCGCGGGAACCGCGCCTCAAGAGCGCCTCCAGGGCTCGCCCACAGCGCCCGTGCGGAGCGGCCGCTTGGAGACGACGCGCGCCCCTTCTCGCTCACCTGCTGCTGCTTCGGAGAGTCCGGGCTTCCCTCCGCGCTCGGGCTCTCTGAGGTAAGATATTCCGGCGCTTGGCGAGCCGTTTCCCCTTCCTTCGCTTCTCGCCAGCCACAACTTCCAGCTCTATCCGCGACCTCCGCCCCCTCAAGTCCGCCCGCGCGCTTCCCTCAGCCCTGATTTGGGGGGGGGGGGGAGGCGACGGGAGGCGGGGTCTTCTCGGCGCTGTCCGCCCGCCTCTTTCTGGCGAAAGGACGCTGGTTGGAGGCGAGCTCGCTGGCGCAACAGTGGCCGCGCGCTCTGACTCCGCGCGGGAATCTTTGGGGAGCTTAGTGGGGCTGCGGCGTGGCTCCGATCTAGAAAGTATGCGAGCGGGACTTTGCGCAGGTGCGGGGGGGGAGGTGTGTCCTATCTGCGCGGTCGGAGGTATGGTGGGGAGAGAGCTGCTGAGGTCAGGGGCTGCTTTGCGCGCTTGCCAAGGGCATCCGTTTGAGCTTGGCCACCGTGAGAACACTGCCGGGCTGCGTGTACTTGAGATCTATAGAAAACACATCGTTTCTCCCAAAGAATCCTGAGAACTGTAGTTTAAAGGGACTGGGAATTGTAGCTCTGTGATGAGTTAGCTAGGTTTCTCAGGATTCTTTGGAGGGAATGTTGCGCTTTGATGGATTAGATGGGCTTTTGGGCTGTTGTTAGGTTGCTGTAATCCCTTGATTTAAAAAGCTTGCTTTATTTGTGTATCTATAATATGCATTTTTATATTCAAAAAAATTTAGATGGTGTTCAACGTATGCAAATTAAATCGACAAAAACATCCAAATGGTGAGAAGATACTGCCAAGAACCAGCTAGTGACTGGTCAAATATCTCTCCTCTCAAAATATCTGTCTGGCACCTTGAAAAGGCAGGTAGTTCCCAGCAAAGCTGTGTAGCCCACTGGACTCCCAATGCCAAGTTGTTTTAGTCACAAGTGGGTCATGGTTGCATGCACGCCAGAAAGCACTTAATTACTGCTGCTGTGTGAGGGGTAAACTACAGTTGCCAGGATTTTTTAGGGACAGGGAAATGTGCTTTAAATGTATGGTGTGTACACAGCCCATGTCCTGCGTCAGGTGGGTTGCACTAGCATCATCCTCTCCATCTTCTTATTTTTAAGGTTGAGGTTCATTTAAAAGGAATAAGGGGGCAGGGAGTGAAAGAAGAGGAGAGAGAGGGTGGGATAAAGGAGAAAGGCAGGCGCCGAAGCAAGATTAAAAGCGGGGTCTCATTTTTCAGGTTGAGAATTAGGTTCCAGTCCTCTTTCACTTGAATTCAGTGGGATTTAGTTCTGAGACAGCATGTTTAAGAACTCTCTGCTCTAATGGGTTCTGGGTGTGTGGCCCAGATCTATCAGATGCACAGTTTCATTTTAGAAAGTGGATGCCAAAGACTTTGGCTTGGGGTGGGCAAGATTCAGGTGCCTTTACTCTATTTATATCCCATCTGTTCCTCAAGGGAGTGCGGCATACATGGTTCTAACATCTACCATCATTTTATCCTCTTGACAGCCCGCTGAGGTTGGTTATGCAGAGAGGTGGTACCTATTATTAGAGGTGTGTGGTGTCTGTAAAATAAGCCCTCTGGGGAACATGGTTGACTCCTCCAGATTCCTAATAACAGGCATCCGTAAACAAAGTGCATTGATCCCAAATTAATGTAGGTAAGGAGAGCTTGCAAAAGTGCTGTTGGCTTCTAGTTGAGGTGAATAGATGTGTAGGGTGGTTCTGAGCAGCTGGGAGCGGGGAAGAAAGGCAAACGCTGCAGATTAGTCAGTTTATTTCTAGGAGCAGAAGAAATCAAAGACTGCAGATTAACTGTGTAATCCTGATTGTAAATTGATTCCCCTTCCTTGTCACAGCACTTAACAATGGCAGAACTGGTACAGCTGTGGCCCCCTTCTCCTACTCAGTGTAAATACCCGCCTGTGATGACTTACAGAAAGCGGATTTCTTCTTATCTCACAGCATCTCTAGAAGGCTGGCTCTCTTTTGCACCAGTAATCCTCCCCACCACTGAGGAGGAACAGCCAGCTAGGAAAAGGAAATGCAGGAGGGAGAGAGAGAGAGAGAGGAGGGAAAGCCTGGGTGAGTGGAGGCTTGAGAGAGGAAGGGAGATGTAGATTAGAGGTGGACAGAAGATGAGGATCTTTGGTGGATCTCCTGAGTTAGATCTCTGGGCTAAGCAGGAGTTGGACAGGGCAAAGCTTGGTGAGCCTGGCCTCGCTTGCTTGTACAACTTGCACATGAGTGGAATATGGCTTTTATGCCTCAGGAACTATGAGTTACAGGTAGGTAGCCGTGTTGGTCTGCCGTAGTCAAAAAAAAAATCCTTCCAGTAGCACCTTAGAGACCAACTAAGTTTGTTCTTGGTATGAGTTTCCGTGTGCATGCACACTTCTTCAGATACACTGAAACAGAAGTCACCAGACCCTTATATATAGTGAGAGGGTGGGAGGGGTATTACTCAGAAGGGTGGTGGGAATGGGTGATAGGCTGATAGCTGTGGTAAACCTGTTGACGACTGTTAACAACTGCAATTGGTCTTACAGGAAAAAGCAAGGGGTGAGAAGGTTAAAAATAGCTTTGTCATGTATACTGAGATAAGAATCCAATGTCTCTATTCAGACCAGGTCTCTCCATGGTTTTAAGTTTGGTAATGAGTTGCAATTCAGCAACTTCTCTTTCCAGTCTATTTCTGAAATCCCTTTGTAATAAGACAGCTACTTTGAGATCTTGTATAGAACGTCCTGGGAGATTGAAGTGCTCTCCTACTGGTTTCTCTGTCTTGTGATTCCTGATGTCAGATTTGTGTCCATTTATCCTCTGGCTTAGGGATTGGCCTGTTTGTCCAATATAGAGAGCTGAAGGGCACTGTTGGCATTTGATGGCATACACAATGTTAGACGATGAGCAATTAAATAGTCCTGAGATGGTATGTTTGATGTTGTTGGGGCCAGTAATGGTGTTGTCCGGGTGTATGTGGCAGCAAAGTTGGCATCTGGGTTTATTAGGAAAAGGTTCCTGGGACAAAAAAAGGAATTCATGCAATGAAAACAAGTCCCTGGGCTACATAGGTGCCCAGAGGAACCTTGTTCGGCGATTCTTTTTCCTCCTTTGCATCTGGTTCAAGTTAGTGGACCTCAGGGTTCTGGTGGGAAGCAAAGGAGATCCCACAAACCTATGTGACAGAGAAAAGCATCCCTATGCTTTTCTCTGCCACTGTTTTGGGGCACAGGCACATCAACAACATTTTCTTGCACTCATAGGGCAAACAAAGCCAAGCACTAAACTTGGTACATATCATTTATGGTGGGAATGTTAGTTGCCGCAAGGTTTTGGGGATTTAATTTTGACAGAAAGGATAAAGGATAAATATTACTAAAGAAGCTATTGTTTGTTGCCCAAAATTAATGTTACTGTAATTCAGGGTGGATTTGATTTAAATCAAATTGATTTAAATCACGATTTAAATCACGATTTAAATCACTAGTCAGTAAGGCTTGATTTAAATCACTAGTCAGTAAGACTTGATTTAAATATTTTTTTACAGAAAGACTCATTCTTGCTGGTATAATCTTAATATTTACAACCATATGAAGGTTTCATTTTTGGAATAATAAATTTTCAGAGTGGTTTTTACAGTTATATAAAAAATTACTGATTTGGTTATACTACTAGAAATACATAGACAGATAATTATGAAATTATGGTGAGGTTTAATAAGTTAACTGTTTATATTTGGACAACTTTTCTGCTGTACTTTATTGGAAGGAGAAAAATAATAATTTCCTTAATAACCATTTAAACAATTTATTTAACTAAAACAATAACATGATAGCATATGTATCCATGTTTGTTAACTGATGTGGTTAAACATTTTTTTTAAAAAAACTTAGACTGAGTTTTAGCACACTTGATAAATTTAAAACAAATCCTTATTTCCTGATGAATAGCCTTTGGACTACAATGTAACTTAAATAGATTTTTCCTCCAAAAGCATTTTATTTTAAAAATCCAATTTAAATAAAAAAAAATTCGATTTAAATAAAAAAAAATCCGATTTTTTTATTTTTTTAAAAAAATCATTGATTTTTATCCACCCTGCTGTAATTTTTTTGATGATGCCAATGTAAATATGTTATCAGAAGAATTGGTTATACTGTACATATGATCTTGGCAGCACAAACAGTAATTGCAACTCAATGGAAAACAGACCATTGAATGTTTGGTACTACTCGCTATGAAATATAGCTATAATGGGGAAACAAATACATAATTTGAGATTATTTTCAAGACAACTCTTTGTCACAAGCCTGGCAAATGTGGAGCTGTGCTTGATGATTTGATACAAGTTTATAATCTTTACTTGGACTTTGTTATTTTAATTCATGTGCAGCATTCTAATTTTTGTCTGTTAGTATAATTGTTCTCTCTGCTTTATATACATTATAGAATGAAACAATGATAATAAAATCTTTACCAAAAACAAAGCAGAGCACTCTATGGAAAAAGAGAGATCTCAGTCAGGGATATTCTTAAATAATAAGAATTTTATATAAAGCCTGCTTGCATGCATTGCAGACTTGTCCCTTGTTAATCCCTTCTGAAGTAGTGAGTGAGAATGTCCTCTGGGGTTTGGAAAGCAAAAGACAATCCATTCTTAGAAACACAACTTTCTTCTTCTTCTTCTTCTAAGTCTATCCTCTGAGACTCCCCTGCCCTATTTTTGTGTGCAGGATCAGGTCGGGAGGCACTTTGGGATGACAAGGTAGTAGACCTTCCTTTCTTCTAACCATACGTAGTTATTTGCCAGAAGCACCTGTATCACTGATGATTAAGAGATAGAAAAGGGTAGTCATTACAAATTCTCTTTTAAATCTCCCAGACTTCAGTATGCTGCCAGGTATTGAGGTGCAGCTCCATATATATCTCCCCTTCTTGTTGCTTATGCAAGAGTTTGGGCCAAAATGTGCCTGTAGCGGAAACCTTGTGTGGAATACGAGTAAATGAAGAATGGTGGTCCTACCTTATAAAGTCTAGTGTGAAAGTACAATTTCAGCAAGAGGTTTGGTGCAAGGCTTCTCTAAATGGTGAAGCCAGTCACATTCTTCAGCAGTGTGGGCACTTCTCATGTATGAAATTGGACTGTAAAATATTGGCCCCTGCACACAGAGAAATTTAAATACGCTCTCTGGGATACCATCTTCTAATCTTTGTAAGATTGTTATCTGGTCACCTCTCATGTCCCAAATTGTTTTGTACTCTATCTCACACGAGGCCTGTGGGCTTAGAGCTGAACTACACCTTACACACCATTCACATGGAAGTATCCTGTGCTCCCGACAACATTCTGTGCTCATGACCAATTCTTCCGGTGACCATTTTGCAAGAGCGCTAGCATACATAAATAAGCAACTCAGTCCTAGTGCATGTTGCTTCCTTGGTAGGAAATTCCACTGAGTTCACTGGGGCTCCTTCCCAAGTAAGTGAGCTGCCTTCACTTGAGATATATATTTTTTCATAATGGCCCAGGTTTTGAATATCTTAGTGTGTCATTTTGAAATGTTTTCAATATAACATTGCTTATATGTTTAGGGCCTTTCCATGCTTACCATTTGTAGTGGTATAGTTGTATCTTCAGGGGCGTAGCAAAGGGAGCGAGCGGAGGGGGCGGGCCACCTTGGGTGCCACTCTGGGAGGGGTGACAAGATGGCCCCTGCCTCCCCCCAGCTGTAGAGCGGCCAAGGGCGCGCGCAGTCCGTATGGGCGCACTCGTGCGGCATCCATACTGGCTGCCGTTCTCATGCGCCGTCCGTATGGGCTGCCTCGCACGGTGACTGTGCAAGCGGCATCCCGTACGGTCCCCGCACATGCGCAGTCCGTACAAGATGCCGCTCACGCAGCAGCCCGTACAGTCGCAGTGCAAGCGGCAGCCCATATGGACACCGTGCAAGCGGCAGCCTGTACAGCCGCCGCGCGCAAGCAGCAGTCCTTACGGAGTGCGCATGTGTGGCATTCCGTACGAAGTGCGCATGTGTGCCATTCTGTACGGAGTGCGCACGTGCGGGATGCTGCACATGCACAGTCTGTATGGGATGCCACACATGCGCAGTCCGTAGGGGCTGCGCCGCCCGGGTGCTGGAGAAGGTTCCTCCGCCACGGTGTATCTTATCCAGCATTTTTAATGTTGGCTGCTCACATGTTGCTATTACCACATGTCGGACGTGGATGGCGCTGTGGTCTAAACCACAGAGCCTAGGGCTTGCCGATCAGAAGGTCGGCGGTTCGAATCCCCGCGACAGAGTGAGCTTCCGTTACTCTGTCCCAGCTCCTGCCAACCTAGCAGTTCGAAAGCATGCAAGTGCAAGTAGATAAATAGGTACCACTGCAGCAGGAAGGTAAACTGTGTTTCCATGCGTTCTGGCACTCGTCACGGTCCTCCGTGCACCAGTAGCGGTTTAGTCATGCTGGCCACATGACCTGGAAAGCTGTCTGTGGACAAACACCAGCTCCCTCAGCCTGAAAGCTAGAGGAGCTCCACAACCCCATAGTCGCCTTTGACTGGACTTAACCATCCAGGGGTACTTTACCTTTACCTTTTACCTATTATGACATGTAACTAGAGTGAGTTTTCCTTTCCACAGTAATGGTTGGTTATGCCGAAACAGAGAAAAGTTCCATGACTATAGTCACCCCAATATTCCCTTGTGTTCCTCCAGCCAGTAAATGTCAAGAGTGTTTCGTTTAGTGGTGATGTTTAATGCCTATTCTAGAATACTGATCTTGTGGGAGGTTAGAAGAGGAAATACATGACTGTCTAAGCTATGGCAAACCTGGCTACTGTGATGAAACTTTGCAGCTAATGATTGATGTCATGGGCAGTACTTTGATCCAGTGCCATCATCTCTGTCTCCAACAGCTCACACTCATCAGAGGGAAGTGTCATGATACTGAGTTCTCCCAAACCGCACACACACCAACCCTCAACCCTTCCACAAACAAAATGTGATGATGCTTGTTCACATGCCACACAAATGAAAATATTGAGGATCCAGTCTGGATCTTGCACAAAAGTTTGATGTTTTTGAGTATATATTATTCTGGCATGCTAGCTGACTGATGTTGACATTGTGTGGTAACATGCCGTAAAATTGGGGTGGAGTAGGGTGGGAGACCCAGCAACTATTCTACCATAAATGGCAAATGCAGAAAGACCCTTAGAGCAGAATAGGCCAATTGCTCAATGTTAAAGTAATGAGGAATGTTTTCAGGAATACATAGCATCCCTTTTGCAAATAAAAAATAAAGCATAACAGCTGTTTTTCTCTGGCAATGTTATTTTGCAAGTCCCGCAGGAAAGCATTACAGGTCAACATTAAAACTGCAGCTCAGAGTTTAATTGCATCTGGTTTCAGGATTTGTGTTTTGAGGATGAAGCTAAGCACAACAGTTGAAGGTGCCAGATTGCGATTTGGTAATCAATTTGGAGGCTTGATAAGCATATACGTACAGCACTCTGGGGGTCTTGCTATTTAAATGTATTATATGAATGGAGATAGAAATATTCACTCAGATAATATTAATGTCCTTACCCCAGGCATCACATTGTGTTGTGAGGAATTCCTGGTTCCCCAAAACGTTTAGCTACAATATTTTCATTGCTGGACAAATTAGTCTTCTCTCCCCTCTGCCAACTATCATATCTGGTGTGATAGTATGGTCTGGAATGAGGTTTGTTTCTTTTCTCACATTTATATGCTTCCTTTCTTCCATTTTGGATAGCAAGGCATGTTTTCCCAGGTGGTCACCCCTCCTAAGCACCCCTCCTTCAGCTAGTCAAGTAGTCACATGCTCCTACCACTTAATCTGTGTCTGCAATGTCATTGTTGAATTATAGTCTCCAGATCGGGTGCGGCTTATATTCGTATTGGCCTGAATATAAGCCGCACCTGAATATAAGCTGCACCTTAAAAATTGGAGGGGGGGAAGAAAAAAATGCCCGAATATAAGCCACTCCCTTCCTCGCTGCTCCTGGCTGCATACTGGGCGGGGGGGAGGGCCGCGTTGCATTGCTGGTGGCCTTTCCCCTTCCTCACTCTCTCTCCCTTCCCGGCCTTGGGGGAGAGGATAGGGGGCTACGTGTGGGGCGGGTATCACTTCACCGTGCTCCTGGCGCTGTTTACCCCACGCTCCTGACTGCATACCGTAAGGTCGCGACAAATCATAGAATTGTAGAGTTGGAAGGGGTCCCAAGGGTCATCTAGTCCAGCCCCCTGCAATGCAGGGATCCTGCCCGCAGCTGTCCCTGGGTGAGCTCAAACCACCAACCTTCAATACCTAGGAGTACATTTTATTTACCTGCATGCCGCTAACCTCAGTGCTGTTCTATGTTTATTATTTTTCTAGCTGTAAAATATAATAGACACAACTGACGAAAGCTAAATTACTAAACCAAGGACTCAGCTACACAGCTGCAAATAAAACGTTTTAGATGTGTTGTAAAGTGCAGTATACAAATGTGACAATAGATGGCGACAGTGAGCTATGCCAAATTCAATGTATTTTTTTCAAAACTTTTTTTTTTTAAGCATTTTCACAGCGTGTTTTTTTATATGTGTATAGATTCCATCCAAGTATGGGTAAGGACAAAACAGACTACAAGCCCATATAATTTTATTTAAATTTTAAGAGTGATCATCCAGCTACAACATACTCAAAGTAGACCCATGAAAAATAAATGGACAAGTTACTTAGGTTTATTTCAATGAGTCGTACTCAGAGTATGACTAATATAGGATATGACCCAAGAAAGCAGGCACTCTTTAAATTCATATTATTTGTTTCAGTTGCCTGCCGTACCTATTTAACCTAAAGCAGAAAAAGTGCTTGAGGCACTTGTCATCTTAAAAATGTTGTGACCGATGGTGTTTGGCTAAGTTTGACCCATACTGCAACTCCTGTGTGTGTAAAAAGCACCTTTCAGTTATAGCAGCATTGCACCCTTGATTTTCAGCATCAGTTGATGCTTCTGGTGAACGTGTCATACTCCTTGCATCCTTGGGTGACATTGAAATTGGAATTATTTAGAAATTCTGTACGCGTCTATCTTTCTATAGAGAAACAGCATTCTTGAGAAGATGGTGAGCCAGTAGCTGCCACAATATAAATGTCAACAAGTTATAGAAGAAAGGCCAAAGCCATTTTTAAAATAAGAAAGAGAAAATTGGAGAAAAGATCAATTGCCCAAGGATATTAGCTTTTAATTTGAGGCACTTCTGTTTCTAAACAGAACCAGAAATGCACATTCAATTGCATCCTACACCGTACAAAGGAAATAACAAGTGTGCCTCAACTAAAGGGTAACGTGATCAATAACCATTTATGTGTACTGTACTGGCGATTAACGCTTGGATTTTAGTGCTGTTAGTTGTTGTCACAGAGAATGAGAGATGCAAAATGTATTTTATTGGATTATTTTCCTGCGCCTGTGAAAACAAACATAGTTCTGTATCTGGAAGAAAGGTGAAGTAACCGATTCTGAGCAATGAGCGCGAAGTTGCATTGACAATACAAGTACTTCAAGTCACCAGCAGAGTTCTTATTCGTTTATTAATTCCTCGCTGTTTGCCCTAAGAATCCCAGGGTGGGTGACAGCATTAAAACACAATATTAAAAACAATTTAAAGCAACAATAATAAAAAATAAGGTGGGTCCTAGAAACACACAGCTCAAGTGTCAAAAGCCAGGGTGAAGTGCACTGCCGCTACTTAGCATTTAAAATGCACACAAGCTTCATGCACCTGTGTCTTAGGTACTGGCTTTTGCATCTATGGGCTTCCAGATCTAGGGCATGCAGCATTATGTATGTGTGGACCTGCTTCTCTGCTGCACAACACAGAGAAGCTGTGGAGACTCATCTAGGTAGGGAAATCCCAGTGATCCCAGTGTATGCCTCCTACAGTGCCCATCAGTATACTCTTTGGCTTCTCCAATCACTGGGGAAGTGGGGTGAAGGTACATGATTGGCAAGAGATCCTGTTGCAAACCACTTCCTCCCCACAGCTGATCACCACTGGAAACGGAACTGCCCTTATCCCACCTTGCAGCTATATGTCAGGCTGAAGGGAGCATGATTCTGATGTGAAAGGAAAGCGCCCCGGGATGGTCACCCCCAGGGTGGATCTCCACAAAGGGGGGGGGGGGGAAACACTATAAATAAGTAAGAAATTAAATATTTATAACAAAAGAAGAAAAAAACACTATGGAAAATCACGTAGAACTTTTTATTTTACTCTCCAGCGCCATCTGGTGCTGTATGTTTATAACGCTATTTTTTGACTAATGTAGCTGAGTCCCCAGTCATGGAAATAGCATCCCATGCAGCCTAGAGGGGGAGTACTGGCTGAGGGGAAGGGAGTGAGTTTGAATGAGGCAGGATGCTGGTACTGGGAAAAAATCCACTGTGGTCTGCAGGGTTCATGGGTGATTTGGATTCCCTGCAGATTATTAGATTCAATCCAGAGCCTCTCCAACAGAGCGATTTCAAAAGTAGTTTGCTATGTGGCAATGGGCTGCTCTGTGTGACAGAGACATCTAAAGCATCGTCATGCTTTTCTTTGTATTCTGGCCTACGCTTTTGTTTGGGAGTTTTTGTCCCGTCCCCCCTCTTAATTTTAAAATCTCCCATCCAGATTTGTTTTTCAGATGAGAAACAGGAGACTTGTGTACAGTGTGATTAATATGCAAAGAAAGCTATTTCTGGAGTGCTTGGCTCATCCAAAGAGTCAGTGCCGCTGAATTTTTTTTTCCATTCTGACCATAGAGTTGTTTGTCGCTCACTGTAAATTTGCATATATTTTGCTCGATTTGCTGAAGCCTTTGCCATTGTTTCTGAATTTAATGTATCGTTTTCTCCATCCTGGAGAACCGATGGTAAACAAAACAAAAGCAAAATGCACAAAAGCAAATAACCCCTGTCCCTAAGTATAGAATAAACCAGAGTGAAACTATTGTTATGAGTTTTTGGGTGCCAAAGCAGTTTGTGCGGGGCAGGGGGGAGGAAATAGGCAGGATGTCTGGGCCCCCTTCTAATTCCTGGATCCAGCTCAGATTCAACTGCTGGAATAGCCCAAGTATGAGCCATTAAGTGAAACAAAGGAGATAGAAAACAGGTGGACCTCCCTTTCCCAACTGTCTGTTAGTTAGAAAGACGAAATGTCAAAGTTGAGACATGAGTTATCTGAGCTAGAAACTGGATGCAAAAAACTGAAGACTGGAAAGACAGAGAGGGAGAACCATGGGTGATTTTTGCTGTGGCAACGGAGAAGGAAGACCCTTTTGCAGTGTTGATATTGTGAACCCCTCCATCGTAGGCTCAGGTTGTATATATCTGTAGATAAACCATATTTCATAAAGACACCACAGTCTCCATTGTGCCTCATTTCCCAAAGGAAACACGAACCCTGGGTAACTGCCTCGAACCCCTGGAATCTCACACCGTTCAGAGATTGGGGTGACGTGCAACACAGCATTAAATGCCCCTCAACCAGCCTAACTAAATTGTACCTAAAACAGGGTGGAAAAGTGAGATTACTTGGAATTCCGAAGAGTTTCCATGGAGAGGAGTGTCTAGGAGACTGAGGTATGTTAAATACATACATTTAACACGTCTAGTTTTACTTTAAAAATAACATCCGTGTTGGAGAACAACTGGAATTAGGACCTGAGAAAGGTTTTTGCTTTTTTAAAATTAAAATAATCCCTTCTCCCAACAGGTGGCTTTTTCCAGTCCATGGCAAACAACTTTAGGGGCACGGCTGTGCAGGGCGAAAGGATTAAAATCCTCTCCCATATGCTGTGGTTCCAATCCTGATCAAAGTAGAGGGTGTGCTATTACAGTATTGTTTAAATGGAAACAATCGGCAAGTAAGAAAGATTTGTTAAAGGAAATCTGGAGATAGTTGGAATCAGTAAAAATAAGCGTTTTATTGCATAAACTGTATAAACATGTTGCATATACAATGGGAAATCTAACATCTGGCCGAGAAGCTGTCATTAGGAAATGTTGGGAATGGATTTATGAGCTTGTGAATTGGATACCAAACCAGGAAATATAGGTAGGGGTTTTATGGAGCAAATTAATCTCTGCTTAGAAGCCGCTTTGGCAGTGAAGCAGTATATAAATGGATAGTTAGTAATACTCAAGAGTATTACACCATGTCTATTATTTTCAGTGGGCTGTACTCTGGATACAACCCATACACTTTTAAAGTCCATTGTTTGCTTCAGTGAGCAGTACTTAGAGTTATAAGATAGGTAAAGGTAAAGGGACCCCTGACCATTAGGTCCAGTCGTGTCCGACTCTGGGGTTGCGGCGCTCATCTCGCTTTATTGGCCGAGAGCCGGCGTACAGCTTCCAGGTCATGTGGCCAGCATGACAAAGCCGCTTCTGGCGAACCAGAGCAGCGCACGGAAACGCCGTTTACCTTCCCGCCGGAGCGGTTCCTATTTATCTACTTGCACTTTGACGTGCTTTCGAGCTGCTAAATGGGCAGGAGCTGGGACCGAGCAATGGGAGCTCACCCCGTCGCAGGGATTCGAACCGCCGACCTTGTGATCAGCAAGCCCTAGGCTCTGTGGTTTAACCCACAGCGCCACCTGGGTCCCTGAGTTATAAGATATATTGTGTTAATACCTTTTAAATTGCACAAATCTATTTCTAGCCCCGTTTTGTACTGATGAAACTTTTCAATTAAAGACGAAGAAAAAGTTAGCATTTCTGCCCGCATCCTCCTCCCTGCTGTTCTTGGTAGGTTGCTGCTTGCAGGGGGGCATAACAGATGCTATGGGATTTCAACAATAAGTTACCATGGAGACCAGCAAAGGAAATGCGGGTCAGCTGTGACCACACATTGCCCTGTAATAGCTTGGAAGGAAGTAGCCTTTGCCACTGAATTGCTTTACTTCTAGGAGATAAACACAGAAGGAACATTTAGAGTATCTTGGAGAGGGGGCTGTGTGGAAATCAGGCATGTTTTAAATATATTCTGCTGAAATCACTGTGATTCAAACATCCTCAGTTTTGACTAAATTGTGCCTTTACTTATTCGCTTACTCAATCTAAAACATCTTGCCGGCTTCCTAGCCCATCCAGAGGCTGTTGTAACAGCTTTCAAATCAATAAAGGTTTTTGCAGGATGCAAAAACAGGACACAAAGATAAAATGTTGAATCCTCCCCCCCCCCACCCCAAAAAGGCAGTATTTATTCAGGGAAGTCAATATTCAGAAGGATGCCTGCTGTGAATTTGTGCTATAAAAGTAAGTTGCTGCTGTTGTTTTATTAAACGTTGCCAGATGTTGGCGTGCAGATGAATTCTGATACGCAGCTCGAGGCCGTTTCATATATTAGACAAAAGAGGAAACTGGTTCGCCCCAGCAAATGTACCTGTTTGAAGTTTTTGCAGATAAGTTCTTTTTTTCCCCACCTGCACATTTTAAGCGCACACTTCAAAAACATATTGCATGGAGCGGCTTTCAGAAGCAAAATCTGTAAATTGCAATTGTTCAGAAACCCCCTCGGAATTTCCTGTTTGGGGACTTTTTGCTGCCCTCTACTGGTGACAATATTGCCAGCAAGCAGCCTGCCAAGAGAGTTGCACAGGGGGACAACTCTGCCTTATCCAAACCCCACCAATGATATAAGGATGTGGAGGTTGCATTGCTCTCCGAGTCAGAATCCTCCCTTATCTATATCCAGTGGCGTAGAAAGGGTGGGGCGATGGGGGCGCTGTGCCCCGGGTTCCATCCTGGGGGGTGACACTCTGCGCCACCACCACCCGTGAGTGCAACTCCCAAGCCAGCGCCCAGCAGCTCTTCCGCGCAAGCAGCCGCCACACGGAAAGGGTGCCAGGCACTGGCTTGGGAGTCCGGGCGGACTGCGCATGTCCACAGCAGCCCACACGGACATGCACAGTCTGCCCAGGCTGCTGCGGACATGCACAGTCCGCCTGGACTCCTAAGCCGGCGCCCGGCACCCCTTCCGTGCAGCGGCTGCTCGCGCCCCGCAACTTGTAAGGCTGCAGCGCTGCACAGTGACATCATGACGCATACGCTACAGAGCGACGCCCCGCCCCCGGGGGTGCCGCTTGGCTTGCCACACCCGGCAGCCAAGCGGCTCGGTACGCCACTGTCTATATCTCAGATAGCCAGGACAATCCAGCCCAGTGTGCATAACCATCTGTCTTGGGAGTGGAACATGAACGGAAAATCTTTTGCAGATCACCTACTCTGTGTCAGGGTTTCACATCTAGCAGAGCAGCTCCCTTGCACCAGCCTGCCAAAAATCAGCCCTTGGCACAAGCTGTTAAAATACATAGTATATAGAGTTTGGTGAGTGATTTAGGTCATGTTTCTAGAAAGTAATTATGAGTGCCTTGTGCACATTCCTATCCTTTGAACTCGTACTCCACTTTTTAGAAATGGCACACTGGTCTTCTAGAAAGGTGAGTCAAAAGTAGGTGCTATAATGTATCCCTCTTTTCTCCAGGCACCAGCTCTGCCTCCATCCCATCATTGACCTCTCTGGCTATTTTGTTGTGCGGTGGCTAAAAGTATTTGGCTTCGTCTTATTCCAAGACTAAAGATAGCTGGGTTCAAATCCCTGCTTGGCCATAAAATGGTTTTGACCAAGTCATCATCTCTTTCTCACATGGGCATTGTAAAGGCAGTGCCAGCGACAGATTATTTAGTGCCAGCGACAGATTAGGCAAGGCTAGCTACTTGGCACATACAAACAGCCGCCAAAAGTGACTAGCTTCAGTTTTCAAAATCCTATGTCTTGTAGAAAGAACGAAAAGCATAAAACACAAAACTGCTAAGGTTGTTTTAAAGTGCAATAAGAAATAATGCAGCAATGTTTGATTATGTTTCTCAAATACACCCATGAGCATCCTGGAAAAAGAGTGGGAAGAATTACAAAATTGACAAATCCATTCTCCTCTACTTATCTGTGTGGTTTCTTGTACAGTTGGGTTGGATTAATGCATTCTGTAGCCCAGGGTGCATAGAAAGGCCATGGCTGTGAAAGAAAGTGGCATGGGGCAGGATTATTCAAGTAGCACAGCCAGTACTCATGTGTTCCAGGATGCCTCCCAACACAGTATAATTCTTGTGGAACCTGGGATGCGGGTGGCGCTGTGGTCTAAACCACTGAGACTCTTGGGCTTGCCGATCGGAAGGTCGGTGGTTCAAATCCATGCGACAGGGTGAGCTCCTGTTGCTCTCTCCCAGCTTCTGCCAACTTAGCAGTTCGAAAGCACACCAGTGCAAGTAGATAGATAGGTACCATTGCAGCGGGGAGCTAAATGCGTTTCTGTGCGCTCTGTTTTCCATCACGGTGTCGCGTTGCGCCAGAAGCGGTTTTGTTATGTTGACCACATGACCCAGAAAGCTGTCTGTGGACAAACGCCGGCTCCGTCGGCCTGAAAGCGAGATGAGCGCCACAACCCCATAGTCACCATTGACTGGACTTTACTTTTGTTTTGACCTAGGTAAATCCCTTCCCCCTGTGGAACTTTGGTTTCTTGAGTGGATAGTGCAAGAATACAGATTTGTCACTAGATGTCCCTGAAATTAGTTCTGTCTGGGTGGAGTTGGGAGTTTCCTGCCACTGTTCTATTCTCATTGGGGGAGACAAAAAGTTTTTTCTAGCTTCCTGACTGGTGTGTCCTCAGTCATCCACCGTGCTTGTTGTCCTTATATTATATTAATACTGCTGGCCTTCCTGATCTTCTGCTTGTTATTTACCGAACTCGATCCCTTAGCAGCTCTGATCCATGCTAGCTTAGCTCATCAAACTGAAAACTACCCCCCCCCCAAAAAAAAACCTCTAATCATTTGTAGCCTGGTACCTACTACAGATGCTCCAAGTGTCACTATTTTTCAGGGACAGTCTCGGATTTTGAGAAGCCATCTCTGTTTCTGATTTGATACCAGAATGTCCTGCTTTCCCTTAGGAATGTCCCTATTTTCATCAGAGAAATGTTGGAAGGTATGAAGTTATGCGACCCCCCAAGCCAAGCCAATTGTATTTTAATGCTCTGTTGAAAGCCGCCCAGAGTGGCTGGGGAAACCCAGCCAGATGGGTGGGGTATAAATAATAAATTATTATTATTATTATTATTATAAGTAACTATACAACTTCTAGAAGACATCTGAAGGCAGCTCTGTATAGAGAAGTTTCTGAAAATGTTTAATGTTTTATTATGTTTTTATATATGTTGGAAGCTGCCTAGAGTGGCTAGGGCAACCCAGTCGGATGGGGTATAAATAATAAAATTGCTGTTGTTATTATTATGTTGGAGGGTATTCTGCTGGACCCTTACGAGTGTGAAGAAGATGAACAATCATAACAAGATTCGGCCTGGGGCTAGTTATTAGGAAATACATTTTTTAATCCGTTTAATGCCATAAAACGTTCAAAGGTTCTTTAAAAACTTCTGTGTGTGCACTTGTTCTCAGGAAGTTAACTGGCCATGCTGTTATCCACAGGAGTTATCCTCAGATTCCCTATCCCTGATTACAAGAAAGGTAAAATGTCCCTCTTTTTAAATTAGGGGAGATTAATTCACATCCCCCACCCAGTAAATACAGTAAACATGACTTGAGGGGGAGCAAAAGTTGAAGAAAAACATAGATTATTTTTTCTCCAGCTCTTGCTCCCCCTCAATTCGTTTTACTTTCAGCTATTTTGGCCTTTTAAAAAGATTAATTATAAAGCAGTTGGATACTGGAGGATATCCATACAACACTGTAAGATTTGAGAGCTGCCTTGCATGGATATCAGATATTGAACCGTTATGACATAAAAGCTAGGATGGGGGCGGCTTGAGCTAGCACATTAGTTCTGTGCCTCCAGCACACTAATCAGCATGAAGCTATTAACATATTAATTTTTCTACATTACAACCATGCTGATGTTTGGATCCATTCAACTGGAAGCAAGTTAACTTGTTTCTGAATGTCTGCAGGCCTACAGAGCGATTATGTGTCTTTTGAAAAAAAAAGCTTATCGGCAAAGTTGAAGAGGAACGGGAATTTTAATCCTAAATGGGAAGCTCAGATCTTACGTACAAAGATACTTTTTTTTCATTTGAAAGCACCAAGACCTTGTTTCATGTAATTTAATGTTGTTGTTGTTGTTGTTGTTGTTTGTGTGTTTTAGATGGTCTCACACCTTACATACCCCATTTGATTATTGTCAAGACAGTGTAGACCCTCCAAGTGTCCCTACTTTCCGGGGACAGTTCCGGATTTACAGAAACCGTCTCAGTTTCTGATTTTATCCCAGAATGTCCCACTTTTCCTTAGGATGGCCCTATTTTCATCAGAGAAATATTGGAGGGTATGGAATTGGACATCCTCAGGGCTTTTGTCATACTAAGAGAATGAGGGAGGTGTTCATGGCACTGAGTCACATCTCTATTTTCATCAGAGAAATGTTGGAGGGTATGGAGTAGTAGGATGTCCCTATTTTTATCAGAGAAATGTTGGAGGGTACATTAGTGCAGTGGAACTCCCTCATGGCAGGGCCAGCCCAAGGCATTTTGGCACCTGAGGCAAACCATAAAATGGTGCCCTCTTCTCCACCAGAGGGGAAAAAAAGAGGTGAGTGAAGCTCTACATCAAAGTGGGGAATAAATATCTACATTGGGATATGCAGCCCCTATGACTTCTGCTGTTTGAGGCGGTTGCCTCACCTTATCTCATGAGTGGGCTGGTACCTCCTGGCACATATCTATTGTCCTTTTAGCCCTTGTGGAATATTTTCCTTTTTTCAACAAGCTTTTTGAAGTGAAGACTTTGGGCTAAGTCTGTTTAAAAAAAAAAAAAAGTCCAGCACTCTGTCTAATTTATCACACTGGCAAAGGATCAAAGGAGTAGCAGCTGGGTAGAATTGCTGTTGCCACAGTCCTGGCCCAGTGGCTGAAAGGCAGTATTAGGCATATTCACTGGCATCTTCCACTCACGAAAGCTGTTGGTGGCAAAGGAGCCCCCAGGTATTGGCAACCCTGATCAAGCTTACCACAGTAGCAGAAGCCAGTGTGGTATAGTGGTTAAGAGCGGTAGACTCGTAATCTGGTGAACTGGGTTCGCGTCTCCACTCCTCCACATGCAGCTGCTGTGTGACCTTGGCCTAGTCACACTTCTCTGAAGTCTCTCAGCCCCTCTCACCTCACAGAGTGTTTGTTGTGAGGGAGGAAGGGAAAGGAGAATGTTAGCCGCTTTGAGACTCCTTCGGGTAGTGATAAAGCAGGATATCAAATCCAAACTCCTCTTCTTCTTCTTTAAAAAAAAATTATGCCAGTTCTCCTGGACAGCACATGGTAGAGACGTGTGTTCTGTTTGTAAATTGGTCCCTGGGATCATAATGAAATAGGGATTATGAATAATAGATAATGATGGAGTGTGTGTGTGTGACTTCGGGGCTAGAAGATTGCAGGATACCAAGCGCAAAGAAAGTGTCAAGGAGAAGCTGCCTGTAAAAGCAATTGCAGAACCCCACTAAGTACAATGTCTGCCTTTATCGCAATAGCCACTTATTTCATTTCATTTTACATTTCTTGCTAAATGCTATGCTCAGCAGCAGTCTCCAAACCCAGTGGAGAAGGCCTGGAAGCAGAAGAGCAAACTGTAAGCTTTCATACTGTAAAAAGAAACCCAGGGGAGTGAACAGAATTGTACCATGCAGGGAGAGAAAATGCTCCCCAAAAAAGCTGTTGCCCACAGACTAAGCAGGCAGCACCATCCACCACCACAGGCGGGAAAAAGTTGTTATAAAAGCATCCCCCCCCCCCAGACTTACAAGGGCTACAAACAAATTAACAGTCAAATTCTGCACAAGGTTAAGAGACACGTCTTAACCCACTAGAATCAGTAGCCAATCCTCCACAAAGAATTAGGCTGTAAAAATTGGAGGAGGTTGAACTAGACTCGGAGGGATTTACTTCCAAGAACTCATTTTCATGATTGAATGGTATGACTTCTAAAACCTTGTAAAATATCCCAAGGGTGTACCATCGCCGAGGTTGAAAATGAGCTGGAAATGTCAATTTAAGCTCCACAATTCTATGATTTCTACTATGATTCTGTTATTTCAATGCACATATTGGAAATGAATTGAGCTGTGGTCAGTGACCTTATATTCAGCTACGAAAGACAAGCAGAACTGAACTGCCCTAGAGACAGCGTAGAAGTAAGGCGGAACGGAATCCAAGAGACAGCCAACATTACAGCTATGTCCTCTTTTGGCAAAGGAGAGCAGCAGGTCCCTGACTGGTTTGTGGCTGGTGTTAAGGACACGGAGACTTCCTACTGCTGCAGAGTGTGAGGCTCTTGTGAACTGCAAGTGTGTGCCATGTGAGAAGTCACTTGCTGCACTGAGAAAGGCAAGGAGAGATGCCCAGCAAATTTCTAGATAGTGTGCCAATAACTATGGGCTAAAGCTGGAGGAGAGCATTCAACTCGCTCCCAACATGGGCAACACTAGCAAAATGTACAAAGGCGTGAAGACAGTCTTTGGACCAACAGATTACAGTCGCTCACTGACAGGGTCTATCCTGAGTCACAATGTGGCCAGAGGCGTAGCAAGCCCAGGTGGTACCCGGGGCGGAATTTTTTTTTTGTCACCCCCCACCACTTTAATTTTAAAAAAATAAATAAAAATAAAAAGTGCCACTTTGCAAGGTATGGGGGTTTTGTGTGTGTGTGTCTATTATCTCTTTTTTCCCAATAAAGTTAAAAAATAAAAAAATGTAAAAAATAAATAAAAATAAAAAGTGTCACCCCCCTCTGATGGTGCCACTTTGCGAGGTGTGGGGTTTTGTGTGTGTGTGTCTATTATCTCTTTTTTTTCAATAAAGTTAAAATAAAAAATAATAATAAAAAAATGATAAAAATTAAAAAAAAATTAAAAAAATTAAAAAGTGTCACCCCCCCCTCTGATGGTGCCACTTTGTGAGGTGTGGGGGGGTTGTGTGTGTGTTTGTATCCAGAGGGTCCACTGTAGCCTACTGTCTTTGTCTTCCTCCTCCCTGGAAGGTTCAGGATGGGGAGGCGGTCTCCACCTTTCCTCCTCTGCCCAGTCCCCGACACACTGTCCAGTATGACGGTTCATCCTGGGACACCTTCCCTATAAAGAACAATGCGGAACGGGTGTGTTCTTGCCCCAACTCTCTTTGGCATGTCCTTCTCCCTGTTGTTCTCCGTTTGACTCAAGATGGTGGGTGCTTTCATCCAAGGAACAACGGGGGGGGGGGGGGGTCTGTTCAAACTGGCATGTCTCCATGCCAAGACAAAAGTCTGTTGGGTACTTATCCACAAGATGTTGTTTGCAGGCGACGCAACCTTGACAGCGCACTCTGAGAAAGCTCTAAGGAGACTCGCCAGCCACTATGTCGGGTTTTCATCTCTCCGGTTATACAAAATTCTTCAAATGAATTCCTATGTCTCAAACGCCTTGTAGAAGACACGGACCCTGAGATTACGCTGGAAGTAGCCAAATACTGTGCAGCAGCCATAAAGCACAGAGAACAAGCAGTGTTACCGATAGGAATAGGCCCCAAATGGCAATTTTTAGGCCATATTTTAGTGCCACAATTTTAATTCATATATTTTAAACGTTGCTGTATGCGTATACATATGTGTACTATTGCTGTTATGTAAATTTTAATGTATTATTTTGTATTATTGATTTAATAAGCTGGTCTGTGACCGTAAGAATAAATTCATTCACTTGCCAGCCATTTTGCCCAAGCCTACTTGGAGTTCGGCCTCACCATCAGCCAGACAAAGGTCAACATATTGGGTCAGGATATCGCCAGCATTCCGTGCATCAGCATTGGTCACCACAATTTTGTTTACCTGGGCTCCACCATAACCTTTCCATTGATGATGAGCTGGACAAGCATATTGGTGAGGCAGCTATGGCAGTGGCTCGCCTCTCCAAAAAGGTTGGGGAGAATGTGATGCTAGCAACCAATACCAAGATGAAGTGCTCCCAGGCTTGTGTATTGAAGTGAGTCATTTATGGAAGTTGTGGGCAACTTACACCTGCCAGGAGCAATGCCTCAATGCCTTCCGGATGTGTTGCATCAGAAATATTTTCACTGAATATCCTTTTAAAAAGATATCTGTTTGACAAATAATATTCATTTTAATTGTCAAACAGATATCTTTTTAAAAAGATATTCAGGGAAATAATATTCATTTTAATTATTATCAAAGCAAATAGTGGGTTAAAATCAACTGCCCAGATTATAATATATATATATATATATAAATCAAAGTTGTATCTTTTGCCAGTGTTGCTTTGTTTGAATGGACAAATAAATGAATATACACAATGGAGTTCTTTTAGTTCTAAGTGCCCTTTAAAGCATTCCAGATGGATGGGCTGAGAAGCCATCCCCTAGCTGTGAATTCTGTTGCGAGCTGAAATCTTGGCCTGGCTCCTGTTGTACATTGTCCGTGATAATACGGAACAGCAAAATGCAAACCCTAGTGACACAGATGGCACAGCTGCTGAATGCACGGATACTCTTTCGCGCATGCTGATTTGATGCAAGTCCTCCTTGCCTAAAGGGACTTGGAAGTTCACGCAGAGATAAAGCAGACCCTTCTCAGTCAAATCCCTTCCATCGATCCAAATCTTCCAAGTTCTTCTGAAGACTTTTCCCTTTCATCCAGACAAATTGAAGCTTAGACCAGTCAGCGGTGTACAGCAAAATAGCCTCCTTTGCGTGGTTATGATTGAACTATCAGTGGGGATGCATTTGTAACTCTTGTAACTCAGCATTCCCACTTTCCCAGAGCTTTCGTTTTCAAGGGCAAGTCTTCAATGCTAAAGGTGTTTTAAAATTTTACTCCAGTTTGACCACTGCTTTCTTTCAGCTACCTAGGTTTGGTCATAATTTTGGGTTGCAGTCAATATGTTCCACCAGTCTCCTTGCGCAGCAGAACACCCGTCTCCTCCCCACACAGGCCTCCTAAACGCACTGGAACAGATTTGGGGACAACAAAGGACACACATACATACATACATCAACCTTTTATTGGCATCAAACGAACATCAAAAACAAATCAATACAGAATTACCACTTCCCCAGTGGCACAAAACTTTGATAAAAGAAAGGAGGCAGAGCAGTCTATCGTCACATCTCTAGGTCTCCAGGGAGATCAGACGTCTGCAGTGTATTTCGACGACAAAAAAACCAAATGGAGATATTTGGCCACTAACTTGGTGAGCTCCTGATCTTTCCCCAGTAATAGGAAATGTATGACCTCCAACTCTGGTTTCCATTTGGGGATGCAGAGTTGATCTAGAAATTGCTGACGGAGATCATCATATAGTTTACAATTAAGAACCATATGTGTAAGGCTTTCCACCAGGTGGTCTTCACATGGGCAAGTTCTTTCTCCCTCCACCCTGCCTGAGAACCTTCCCCAAAGGAGGTTTGATGGATTTGCATCAAACCTGGCCAACGAAAATGCCCTTCTTTCTGGAGGGTTAAGCAGAAATTCAAGGACACACATGGGAGTGGGGAATTTTCTCTTCATTAGCTAACGAGCATGAGCCCAACACTCCACCCCTCACACATTCATTGCCCACAGAGGTGGTTGTCTGTATGTGTTAGCATGTTTACATGCAACATGCAGGACTTTTCCCCCCCAGCCAGAACTCTTTTCTTGCACCCTTCAGCTGGGCGCCGTTGCCCTTCTAAGAGAACTGGGGAGATGTTCACTTCTTCTTTTCCTAGAAAAAGAGCACTGTCTACTTGAATGGTATCGTTGTGGATTTCCTTCTTTAAAATGTTCTGGAAAACAACATCAAGGCTAGTTCCCCTGCAGCAGCAGAAACTAAATCAGAGAAATATGTAAACAAGAAAACAGTCCCCAACAGATATTTATCTCAATGCTTTAGACCCAATGGGCTTTTCTATCTGCTGTGGGGCTTGTCACGCTTCATCATATTATGTCAAGGCACAACCTAATGAGAGACTTTCTGTTTATCCTAACATGGTCAAAATAAATTTACCTTAATGTGAATTGATGGTTCAGATTTTAAAGACTGGTTTTTATTTTTATTTTAGCATAGGACTATTGATTTTCACGTTGAACTCGGTTAACTAAGACAAAAATAAGAACATGGATTCAGTTACTCATCCTTTTGTAGTTCTAATGTTGGGTCTGTATCAGAGCTTCTAATAATTTTTCCAACTTTTTGCATCTGTATTAGACTTCCAGTGCATGCTACAGGTTAGCAACATTCATGCATCCCCATTTCAGAAGAAAAATAAGTGTGGTGTTTAACTCAGACCATTGGTTTCTCCCACTCACCAGGGTCTCAGCCAGGTTTCCCAACCATACCGGAAACTGGCATGTTTCACAATGTTTCACAAAGCATGTGCTCTCTTAAATCAAACTATGGTTTAATGCCAGTGCACCCTCCTCAAAATTCCTAGCACACTCCTCCCTCACTACTGCCACGCTGCAGATGAAGCAAGTCAAAGCTTAGCTTGCCATGTTGCCTGAGACTAGGCTCATGATTTGTTTTCTCCATCCAAAATTGCAAAGCAAGAACAAAACTTGGTTTCCGCTCATGGTTTGATTGGGGGAAACAACTACAAGCCTAGGTTTGGACAACATAACAAACCAGACTCTGGTTTGTATTATCTGTGGCACAACAGCAGAAGCAAAAGAGGAAAGCCATGGGAGCTTTTGAGCTGTGCCACACCAGTACATTAAACCATAGTTTGTTTTAAACAATGGTTTAATGTGATGCACAAATCAGGCCACCATCTTCTGTTTGGTAGGTCCGGGGGGGGGGGGATATGTATATCTAACTCATCTCTTTGACCAATGAGACCACATGACAAGTACAGGAAAGAACTGCAGCTGATTAGTGCCATGTGACATCTGTTTTGCCTACGCAAACAAAATAAAAACAACTAACTATGTAATACTTCATTTTTGTGTCTGAGCTGCATGGAGCAAGGCTTTGCATTAAATCACGCCAACATTATCCTTTTTGTGTTTGCGTTTTATGCCGTTGCCATGCTTACAGCAGATGTTAGGGCATTTGGGGTTGGTTAGCTCTACTAGGTCAGTAAAATAAGAAACAAAAGAGCATGTTTGGTTGGTTTATAAGAGCTGGGGGTTTTTTTAAAACAATGTGGAGCTCATCTCTTGTAAGAGGTTTCTTATTAGGAGTTAAGTAGGTAGAAAGACACGCCAATGAACTTCCTAGGAGATTGCAAGAGGCACTTTAATTAGTTGCAAACCTTTATGCTCCTAGAAAGACAATTTTTTAAAAAAAAAATCTGAAAGCCTGTGGGATCTAAAGTAATTCCAGGCTGTGTTCTGTAGTTTCAGATAATCAGACTTGGCCAAAGCTCTGAACTATCCTTCTCCGTGGGGATTCATGCACTGCTGGATATTAAAAAGGCTGATATCAGCTTTGCCGGGCATTTTCCAGCAGTAAGTATAGGCTTATATAAGGCGACGGAGCCAGGAAAAAATTGATGCTGGTGGCACTGTGTGTGTGTGTGTGTGATTGAAATCAAATTGGAATATGATTTTTGTTTCCAAGAACAAATGCACACTAGGAAAATCTTGGTTATGCAATTATAAATTGCCATATCTTGGCTTGTTGTGAGACAACAGTGTAACTTACCATAAAACTAGAAACTGATGCCCTGAAAAATGATTCCATCAAGAGCATCAAAAAGGGTTATCACAGCGCAAGAATAATTTGCTGCTATAAGACATAGTGATGGACACTAGTTTAGACGGCTTTAAAGGAGGATTAGCTGCATTCAGGGAGGAAAGCTTTGTATTAATGGCTTTTACCATGATAACTAAAATTTACACATTCAGAGGAAACATACCTCAGAAACGGAGATTACAGGACCAATAACAGCCTCCCTATCTTCAGCCTTTCCTGGAGGCATCTAGCTGGTAAAGGTGATGGACCCCTGGATGGTTAAGTCCAGTCAAACTTGACTATAGGGTGCTATGCTCATCTCCGCTTTCGGGCCGTTTGTCCACAGACAGCTTTCCGGGTCATGTGGCCAGTATGACTAAACCACTTCTGGTGCAACGGAACACCGTGACGAGTGCCAGAGCGCACGAAAACATCGTTTACCTTCCCCACCACAGCGGTACCTATTTATCTACTTGCACTGTCCATTTGATTGCTCAAGGTATAACCTCTGCCTGTACTCAACGAGGATAGTTGTAAATAAATGTGAATTTTCCATACCGTACATGCCAGTAAACCTCCAGTGACTTCCTTCCAAAGGAAAGTGTTGCATCCCTAGAACTTCTCAATGCTCAGAGAAGTGGAGAGGGGGTAACAGTATCTATATTTCATCTAAAATGCAGGAAATGGTTTCATGGCATTTTGGAACTGATGTGTCATTCCAGTTCAGGTTTGTGACCCATGTTGGAACGTCCTCTTATTCTTATTTATTTATTTGAAGATTTCTACCCTGCCTTTTAGGACACATGTCCTTTGAAGGCAGTATACAGAAACAAACAAACAAGCTGTCAGGTTCTCTTAACAGTTGCTCATGAGTAAAGACCAAGTCCTTCTTGTCTTTCAACTGTTTTATTGTGCAAATATGTACAGTGCAGAGCTAACCCTAAACATGACCATCTAGTAGCTAGCGGAATCCAGAAGTGCCCCCCTCCTGTTGCGGCGCCAACACCAGAGTCTCGGCACTCTAAATTGCCGCCTTTTCCTTGTGCGTAATGCTGGCGCCGGAAACGGCGTCTCTCCCTCCAAGTGGGTCTGCTGAGTGGTGTTAGGTCTCTCTGCACCTTCCTGGAGATTTCTCCCCACCTGGCTCCCTCCCGGTAACTGCTCCTCCCCCGAGGAGGGGCTGCTAGACTCACTGGAAGACGAGTCCGTGGACAACAGAGGCTGAGGCTGCCTGTAACCACTCAGTGCCGGACTGGCAGGGGTGGGCACATCCCTGACACAAACAAACAAACAAAAACTTTTCTGGAGTTAAATCCATTATCGCTATGTATTTGAGCTTCAGTGAAGAGGCCTTGTGGCGATCAGACGTTAACAGTAGTACTGGCCCAAAGTAATATAAAACCCAGCAGAGCAGGAAAAGTTCTACCGTATGTCTTTGTAAGCTGAATGTCATCATGGCCAATATAAACTCCAGGCTTGCCTCTAATTTCAAGCACGCTAAACAGCAGGGATCTCCTCTGGGACAAAGGGATGTTTACAGACAAATAAAGAAATCCCTCAGGTGTGGTAAACATTGACAATCTGTTATAACCAGAGATGAAATGACAAAGCTTTTGAAGGTCATCAAAGGCCGCAGACTACTCAGGATGAAGGTATTTTTTTAAACAGCAACAAGAAAGGTATTGATACATGTATTATTTTATGCACTGTGACTTGATTATAGTTTAGAAGTTTTTATAATTGTTAAGAGTGGATTTCTGTTTAATTTTTATATGCTGATATTCTATACTATTCTAATGGATTGTTGAATATTACTTTATTTGATATAAGTTGCTTATTTTAAATTTATGTTTTATTATCACATTTTTGCATTGGATTGGATTGTCATAAGGTGTACATTCTTTGCTTCTTCAGCTTGTAAACTGCCTTGGGTACTGTGAAATAGAAAGACGGTATACAAATTAAAAGTGATGATGATGATGATGATACAAGATAACATCAAGACCATAAGTTTAAAGTTCATGGGTCCTCCCCCATGAAAAAAACACCACCTTGGGAACTGTTGTTTACACCTCACATGGGTAAAATTCTGCTCACTCTAAACCAGGGGTTGTCAACCTGGTCCCTACCGCCCACTAGTGGGCGTTTCAGGATTCTAGGTGGGTGGTAGGTGGTTCTACGGCACAAGCGGAATCCTCCTTCTATCGAGCACTGGTGGGTGGTAAGGAAATTTTGCCATCAAGAAAGATGCATTAAAAGGTTGACTACCCCTGCTCTAAACAAACTACGGTCCCCCTTATTATTTGGGGGAGGTTTAAATGTATATTGAGGATGTAACTACGAAGAGTCCTGGGAACTGCAGTTCGATAACAGTGGTGGGAATTATAGCTATGTGAATTCAGCACCCTTAACAAACTGCAGCCCCCAAGATGCAAATACTCTAATTAAAAAAATACTAGATGAGTCTAGAGGTTTTGATTCGTGCAGTGCTCAGCATTACAAAAATCAGGAGTGTACAGTGTCAAATGCACATTTCTGGAAATGCCTGGAAGAATGCAGTTCAGTCACACAAATGGCAGGCCCAGCTGTCTTCATTTAGTTTCTTGGAGGGTGGTTCTTCTCCTACCCCCAGTGACGCTATTACTAGACCTTGTTTGATTCTGGGAACAGCTGCATTTAAACTTTCAAATGCATGAATAACAAGGCAATCCTGGTCACGGCATGACCCCTGCAGGTAAGATGCAGAAGTAGCTTGTACCAGTTAAAAGCAAGAAAGTCTTCTGGCACCTTAAATTTGTTACGACATAAGCTTTCTTGGGCCAGAACCTACTTCATGAGATGAGTGAAGCGTTGTTGCAAGTTGCAGGTGTATACCAGTTAATGCATTTTAGAATAGAATAATAGAATAGAATAAATCTGTATTGTCATTGTCCCCTCGCGGGAACAACGAAATTCCTCGGTTGCTATATCAACTCAAATAAGGCATTCCACATAATTTAAAAATACTGATAAATACAATACAATACAGAACAATATAACAAATCGTTGCAGACGCGAAGACCCTCACAATTTAAACAGTACTCGCTCTGTAGTCGAATAGATGACATATCCTGTCGACTGTAAATAAGTCTATTTTGGCAGGACAAAAAAGCCAAATTATGAGAACAACAACAACTAGCCGCTGTGTCTGCACACGCCGCCATCTTGGATTTTGATGTGGGGGTGGGGAATTCATCCATTCATTTGGAACTCATAGGAACATTCGGCGTCTTGAATTGGAGACACGAGTTTATGGGAAAGTCAGGCTAACTCACATGTGTTCTCAGTCTGAGTTCTCAACAATAAAACTTGGTCTTTCTATTGTATAACCAACAAACACATTTAGTAGTGCTGCTTTGTTCCTCCTTCCTCTCTGCAGCAAAAGCAGGAGAAGAAGGAGCTGACCATTGAAGCCAAGCCACTCTCGGCTTTGTGCTTTACCTCTGTGCTTTTGGGGCGGGGGGCAGCCCCTACCCCAAAAATATTGGGGAGGGGGCAAAAGGGCCCAGCCCCAGGATCCAACGCTCCTGACTCTGGGGAAAATGCATAGTCCAGATAAATAAAACAAGAATTGCTCTGCTTTGTGCACCTCTCTTGTAGGGATCATTGACTGTCAGCAAATTTAAACAAAAGTGTAACCTTACGTAGGTGAAATATATTCGGAGTCAAGTGTGAATTTCATGCTCTTTATTCAGCTCATAGTAGCAAGGAATGAATCTTTCCCCAAAATGTCTGCTATATATACATTACTAGTATATTAAGCCTGTTGCAAAAAACAGGCGCTAGCCGGAGGCGGATATATACTGTATATATGCCAGACTTCTTCTCTTCCCCCCTCCACACACCTCGCATCATCCCGTGCAAAAAACGCATCTCCCTCCCCAAACACATTAACCCTTTCCCCTCCCCACCCTCCTCTCCTCCCCATGAACCCTTTCCCCTCCCCTCCCTCCCCATTAACCCTTTCCCCTCCCCACCCTCCTCTCCTCCCCATTAACCCTTTCCCCTCCCCTCCCTCCCCATTAACCCTTTCCCCTCCCCACCCTCCTCTCCTCCCCATTAACCCTTTCCCCTCCCCACCCTCCTCTCCTCCCCATTAACCCTTTCCCCTCCCCTCCCTCCCCATTAACCCTTTCCCCTCCCCACCCTCCTCTCCTCCCCATTAACCCTTTTCCCTCCCCACCCTCCTCTCCTTCCCATTAACACTTTTCCCTCCCCAGCCTTCTCTCCCTCCCATTAACCCCTTTACCTCCCCACCCTCCTGGCCCCCCTCGAGGCTGCGACTCTGAGCCCTGTGGTGGCGGCGGGAGGAGGTGGAGCCCCCCGCCCTCCTCCCCCCGTTTATTGCCGGGCCTCCTCTTCTCTCTCTCCCCCCACACCTCTCTCTCTCTCTCTCTCTCTCACACACACACACACACGCACTTTCCCCCACACCTCCCCCCACAAATAGCTCACCTCTCTCTCTCCCTCCCCCCCCCACACCTCCCCCCCATCCCCGGCGACCGGGCGGCAGCGCGAGGCGGGCCGGGTGTGGGGCCCCCGCATCCCACCTCCGCCCGAGAGCGCCGGCCGCCGCCGCTCCTCCCGCTGCCGCCACACCCGCAAGTCGGCGGCCGCCCCATGCAGACGCACGGGGAAGCCGCTCGGCGCCCCGGGGCCGGCCCTGCGCCACGATGAGCGGGGCCGCCGGCGGGGAGACTTCGTAGGCGGCAGCAGGAGCTGGACCTTTGTGGGTGCGAGCCTTTGGCCGTTGAGGCGGCCATGGGGCAGCCGCCGGTCTCGCTGTTGCTGCTGGGCTGCAGCGCGGTGCTGGTGTGTCCGCGGAGCCTGCCGGGAAAGGTAGTTCTGGGTGCGTCGGGGCTGCGGGAGCCGCGTGGAGTGCAGCAGGAAGGGTGAGCGAGGAGAGAGCAGCCCTGCTGCCCCCGACGGCGCTTTGCCGGAGGGGGACCCAGGTCCTGGCCGTCGGGCTGCCCGCTCCCAGCCACTCTTTCCCCTCTCCCGCCCCGTCGGGGCTGCAGGTGCGGCGCCGCGGAGGATGGCCGCGGCCTCCTCCGCTTCCAGCGCCGCCTGCAGCTGGCGCTCCTCCGCGGGCCTCCTCCGGTTCCTACAACTCCCATGGTGGCGTCCGGCGCGCCTCCGCTTCGCCTCCTCTCTCTCCCTCTCCCTCTGCCTCTCCCTGCTTCGCGCTCCGAACAGTTGATCCCGAGGCGCAAAGGGAGGGAAGGAAGGAAAGGAAGGAAGGCAGGGAAAGAGAGAGGAGGAGAGCAGGCTGGGGGCAGCGGCGCGTTGCGCCGCTGCCCCCGCTCTTTGCTTTGTCCGAGCGGGAGGGCAGCTGCAGCTCCATGCGAGACGGCGGCAGTGAGCGAAATGATGGCGCGCATGCGCCGCCGCTGCCTCTCGGACACGCCCCCCTCTCCCGTCGTCCAATCCCTGTGTCCGTCTCGTACATGCGCAGTGGAAATTTCCTCTGACACACGGAAAGTGGTACGGACGGACACAGGCTCTTTATTATATAGGATTTACACAATGGGCCCCACGTGATTGGCTAATTCCGGGCTACTCCTGTAGGCCAATCAGGTTGCGGATTCACTTCATCCAGGAGCCTGATTGGCTGCTCTTGCAGGCCAATCAGATCGCTGATTCACTTCCGCCTGGAGCTGGATTGGGTGGCTCCTGCGGACCAATCAGACTGCTGCATTCTGGATCCTATTGTTCTAGGACCAATCAGACTGCTGCATTCTGGATCCTATTGTTCTAGGATTCAAGTCAGCACATAACACCAGGCCTTAGCCAAATGCTTTTTGCAGAGTCTGATTGCACAATTCTCATTATTTCTGAAGGGTTGCAGACAGGCTTTCAACAAACACTCTGCTAGACCCTTCAGGAGGCCATAGAATAATCTACGTGCACATTTTAATTACAATCTTTGCGCCGTTACTCAACAGATCTGAAATGACCTTGGCTGATACTGAGGCTTCAAACAAGCCTTTCCCCTACATCTCCCAACCCAAATCAGTGTTCTCCAAAGCAGCCCACAAGCCAAACAGGGCTCTTTTTGAAGCTTCGGGAATGTTTCTGTGCACGCATTACTGGCTTAAAAGCCAGCTATTTCAATTTGGTTCGAAGCTAGTTTTGGGAGAGAAATGCATCAAAGAGCAGTAATTCATAAGAAACAACAGGCTAGGAGGACAGCTAATGTCATGTGTACACTACTTG
This sequence comes from Darevskia mixta, assembly GCA_034641385.1. Taxonomy (NCBI): domain Eukaryota; kingdom Metazoa; phylum Chordata; class Lepidosauria; order Squamata; family Lacertidae; genus Darevskia; species Darevskia mixta. The sequence goes on from JAWWNH010000063.1 coordinate 4,749,140, forward strand.
CCCAATCAGAGGTAGGAGCGCACTGGGCACAGAGCAAAAGAGAGTGTGCACACAGCTTGTTGTGTCTTGAGAAAACTGAAACATCCCAATGCGCTCTCTTTTAAGTACAATGCCAGGTGATGGAAGGAAGAATACAGGTTCCATTTTGTGATTGACAGTTCTGGATTCCAACCAGTGAATAACTTCAACAGGGCTCTCCTTTGTTACTCCAGTCACAGTGTTTTTGGGAGGAAGGTAGAAGGAATTTATCAGGCACTGTCAAATGAGCAGGAAACGGAAACAAAACTTCAAACCTGTTTTCCGCTCATTGCAACTCTTTAATCCTGCACCAATCTGTTGAACGTTTTGTGGGTTATTTACCATTGTGGGCACCATTTTCATTCAAAGAAATGTAAGAGCCAGATATATATATATATATATATGATGTTATTAACAACTCCTTTTTGAAAACTCAAAATGTTAAGGCTATTTGCATGAAAACACCTGTTTGTATGTATGAAATTTGGCATCGACCCAGAAAGGCCTGCTATGCTTGCAAATTTTCTGTCAAAGAATACAAAAAACAACAATGGTATAATCATTTGTGCATTTCCCCATGTAGGTCAGCTTTCTGAAGCACTTAAGTGGGATTCGAACTAAATCTTGTTTTCAGTGCACATTCCCCAATAAATATAATTTAAACATGCACACACAGATGTTGCAGTTACGAGAAAGTAGGCTAATTTGGGGATTGTTTTTTTTCTATGAGTCTGATTGGTTTTTATTCTTAAGCTATAATTTTGGTTTGTTCTGTTATTTGCATACCACTGCCTTTGTTTGTTTCCTCTGAGAATTAATGGTATATTCCAGACAGTGTTGCTGAATAGGAAAATAGGATAGAGCAGCTTCCCGATTCTGGTATGGATCCAGCACAGCAGAGGCAAATAAACAGATTTTTATTTTGTTTTTAACAATGTGTGTGTGTGTTCAATTCATCTAATTGAGTAGGAAAGGCTCCTACCAATTGCAGCATGTCATGTCTGCTATATGAACATTTTCAAGCCTAATTCAGTTCACTTCTGTCTGAAATAATGTTCAATAATAATAATAATAATAATAATAATAACAATAATTTTATTTATACCTGCCCATTTGGCTGGGTTTCCCCAGCCACTCTGTGGATCAGGACCTTAGAAGCTACATTACCTAGAAGAGGTGGTCATTCTTTTACAGCTATGAATTTGCTAAGAATTGAGAGAAATTAATTAAGTTGTTTTGCTCTTCTGTGCAAAATAACTGAGTTGGGTGGTGATTGGTTCCGAATGGGAAGGGTATCTCTGCCTATTCTTTTTTAAAACAACAACAGCAACACTCTGCAGAGATTATAAGGAACACCTGTTGATGGCAGCTGTTTCCTGTTTAGTCTGAAAAGCTTGCTAGGAAATGTTTCTGTCACAGAGATTGAATCCAGCAACAGCAAACATTTGCAGCATCCTATGTGAACAAATAAATGGCCAAAATGGACCATGCTATATACATTAAGGCCATACAGCTTTGTATATTGTAAGATGGCAATGCATTCCATGTTCTCCCACTAATACTGAAAGCAGATACCTTTACGATAATAAAATACTCAGGATTAATTGTCGTGTGTGCTGGCTGAAAAATGCCTGTATTATTACAAGCTCAATGGTAGTACACCTGCTTTTCTTATAGAAATCCCAGGTTCAATCCTTCAGGTAGGATTGGGAATGTCTGGGAACGTCTCATAGCCTGGGTAATCACTGCCAGCCAGCCAGTAGTGGCTTAGAGAGAGACATTCTGCCCCAAGGCCTGCGATTTCCACCTCTGACTACAGACAGCCCTGAATTTCCTACTGGTTAGTATAGGGGAGATACAAAATCACACTTTGCACTGGAAAATTCAAAGCCTTGCTTTTTTTAAAAAAATACCTTGCTTCACTATCTACCTGGTCCATCTGGTACGCAGGCTGAGACCCTGCCTGCCCGCAGACTGTCTCGCCAGAGTGGTGCATGCCCTGGTTATCTCATGCTTGGACTAATGCAATCAGAGCCGTCTTTCCTATTGGGCTTACTCGCGCGTTGCACCAGGGCGCTGGCCTCTCAGGGGTGCCCCAGCGAGTGGGGGAGCTGCGCAGCTTTGCTGGCAGCCTCCCCTTTCCCTGCACACCCGCCAGCTGTGCCCCGTCATCCATATGGCTGGCGGGCATGCAGCTTGCCTCTCAAGCCTCCGCGGGAGGAGAGCAATCCCTGCAGAGGCTTAGGATGGTAGCTGCGCCCCGCCAACTATATGGCCGGCAGGCGTGCAGCTTCCTTCCCAAGCCTCCGCGGGAAGAGAGTGATCCCCGCAGAGGCTTGGGAAAAGGTTGACAACTCTGGGAAAGGGGGGGGCACAGGAGGGTTCTTTGAACCACGGCGCCGGATATGCTTAAGATGGCTCTGAATGCAATGCGCACTACGTGGGGCTACCTTTGAAGGTGACCTGGAAACTATAACTAATCCAGAATGTGGCAACTAGACTGGTGACTGGGAGTGGCCGTTGAGACCATATAACACTGGTCCTGAAAGACCTACATTGGCTCGCAGTACATTTCTGAGTGCAATTCAAAGTGTTGGTGCTGACCTTTAAAGCCCTAAACGGCCTCGGCCCTGTATACCTGAAGGAGCGTCTCCACCTCCATTGTTCAGCCCAGACACTGAGGTCCAGCTCCGAGGGCCTTCTGGCGGTTCCCTCCCTGTGAGAAGTGAGGTTACAGGGAACCCAGGCAGAGGGCATTTCGGTAGTGGCACCTTCCCTGTGGAATGCCCTCCCATCAGATGTCAAGGAAATAAACAACTATCTGACTTTTAGAAGACATCTGAAGGCAGCCCTGTTTAGGGAAGTTTTTAATGTTTGATGTTTTATCGTGTTTTTCATATTCTGTTGGGAGCCGCCCAGAGTGGCTGGGGAAACCCAGCCATATGGGCAGGGTATAAATATTATTATTATTATTATTATTATTATTATTATTATTATTATTATTATTATTTGCAAGTGAATTTAGGTTTGGTGCTTAGTTAAGGATTCCTCTATAGTTAAATGTTTCTTCTTTTGTCATGTACACAACCCCCACCACCACCTCTGCCTGACATGAACCTTCAAGATTTATGTGCTCCTTGAACCAATTGTCAATTGCTGTTTCCAGGAAAGGTTTTGAAAATGTCTAATAAATATTTTTGGTGACACAATATGGTTTCCTAGAATTGCTTTGCAAGGTTTAGGAATGCTGTCCAAACAAGTCAGGGTAACTTAAAAGGGCAAAGTGGATGTGAATAAACAAAATCGTTTTATGCTTGCCCTTAAAATGGTGATCCAATCTATAAGAATAGGAAATGTACAAACAAAATTGAGCATTTAATGAGAACTCTGGCAAACTCATTTCAAAGGCAAACAGTGCCCACTTGGACCAACAGACGATCTTCCATTATTAAATAGTAAGCTGTCAAAGCAGACTGGAATAAATGCTTGATTTTCTAGATCTGCTTGCTGACATATCACAGAAAGAAAGAACCAGACACAAATAACGTGGTTTTTTTTTTACCAGATTGCAAACTTAATTTCTTTTCCCCCTCCATTTTGTTGTTTCTTTCATCTATACTGCAGCTTTTAAAGTTCCAAAGCAATATATATTACCCACACTACACAAAAACATAAAACAGCACTTCTGAAACGTCTTAAATAATCATGTCAGCATCTCCAGCCAAAACCAACCAGTGCATAACTAAAGGCCTTTACAACATATAGAATGTATAATTTACAGCATAGCACATTAATTAAAATCATGGAGAATCACAAAAAGACCATTAGTGACCATGTGTACCATTCTCCAGGTGGTAATGAAACATTGGATTAAAATGTATAATACATTATAATTCTTGGTATTAGTAGAACACAACTTCTTACGTAGCTGGCAGTGAAAGTTTAGCTATCCGTTGGAATTTCAGTTACCATTTCTGAGGCGATAGGTCCAGATACAGCAGTAGAATAGATGACAATTCTGCCGCCAGCCAAATACAAAGGACAGAACAGGAGATGGTGCATAAAATCTGGTTACAATCAAATATTACATTTCCATTCTTTAACTGAGATTCCAAGGTATCTTCCATCCAGCTATGTTCAGGGCATCTATAAATGCGCCGTGAAGTTGCAAAAAGGCCAGTGTCTCAAAATAAGGGGGCCTTGAATGATTGGTCTTGATTTTGGTGGGAACCAGATGGAAAAACTAACATCAACAATGGATGCTTTGTCTTGGTTCGAGCAGGCATAGGCAACCTTGGCCCTCCAGTTGTTTTTGGACTACAACTCCCATGATCCCTAGCTAACAGGACCAGTGGTCAGGGATGATGGGAATTGTAGTCCCAAAACAGCTGGAGGGCCGAGGTTGCCTATGCCTGCGTTAGAGCATTGTGATCGAAAATCCAGTCCCTAAAAGGGTATGGTTTAAAACTAGCCCTTAGAAATGAAGCATTTTTCAAACCCCACTTAAGCACATAGGCCTGTAGCAGAAACGTTTGGAAGATGGAGTGAAAATTAAATTTAAAAAGCAGAAGAGAACCAAGGCTAATAGACCACTTCTGCACTGTAATGCCACTTCAACAAAATCATGGGAACTGTAGCTTTTTAAGCTTGCTGATAGACTTCTCAGGAGCCCCCTGTTTGCTTCACAGAGCTACCATTCCAAGAATTTCCTGCGAAGAAGGATTTATTGCTAAACCACTCTGAGAAGTGTAGCTCTGTGAGGGGATTAGAACTCAACACCCTTAACAAACCACAGTTCCCGGGATTCTTTGCAGGAAGCCATGGATGCTATGGTGCTTTAAATGTATAGTGTGGCTGTCCCCTCTGTGACACTGTGACAAGCAATTCTACTCAAATGAATCACCTGTGAACAAGAAATCCCCCTTGGGGGAGGATCCTGCTCGATCCAAAATGGAGACAAACAGCAGCAGGAGTACTGACACAGAGCTCTGTGTGCACGCAAACAGGAAGAAGAGGCCATCAAATTCAAAGGAAGAGAGATGAGGTGAGAGAATGCAATAACAAAAAAAACTTGTAAATTTGTCCTTGAACATTGTTTGCAGGGGAAGCGTATCAGACCCTCCAAGTGTCCCTGTTTTCCAGGGACGTCCCTGATTTAGAGAAGCCATCCTGGTTTCTGATTTGGTCCCGGAATGTCCCGCTTTTCCTTAGAATGTCCCTATTTTCACTGGAGAAATGTTGGAGGGTATGGAGTTATCCGACCCCTGAGCTGTCTGAAGGCAATCCTGTACAGGTCAGGGTTTTTTTTAGGTTTAATGTTTTATTATGTTATTTATATATGTTGGAAGCTGCCCAGAGTGGCTGGGGCAACCCAGTAAGATGTGTGGGGTGTAAATAGTAAAATTATCCTTATGGAATGGGACGTTCCCTATTTTCATCAGAGAAATGTTGGAGGGTATGGCATATCAGAAACATTTTAGAAGTCTATCTTGACTTTGCCTTGAGAAAAACCATAATATTCTGGGGAAAAACAAATATTCCAAGTCACTGAACATTTAAAGTTTATATCATATGAAAGTAGGGATGGAAAGGAATTTTACCCAAACTTGAAATATGTCTGATTTTTTGCCGTTACACATACCCAGATTCCTTTTCCCTCTTTTGGTGATGCTGGATTTCCTTTTTGGGCAGGTCAGTCAGAAAAAAAAGTAATAGTTATGTAACTTTCACATTTGTTTTGCAATATCCCGTTTTTCACGGACTGTTTACGTATAGTATTTCCTTTTTATTGATGGTTTTATAGAAATCATTGGTGCATTTTCCAAAAGTGACACTTGGTGGTGCTGTTTTCGACTGCCAGATGTGTTCTCCCATACATGCAGCCTTGAAAGTACATCAAGAAAGATCAGAAGACCAGGAAGCAATTCAAGTTTCCAGCTTCCACCTAGGGGAATTCTCTACCTGGAAGGAAACTTGAATGACTACCAGAAGAATCATTATTTTATTCTGCATTAGGATGGGGAGCGGCTGATGGGGGGGGGGGTGAGCATATTGTCTGTCACCATTCCGCTCATGCATGGATACAAATTATGGATACAAATTACAAAATTTAAAAATAAATCAAGAAAAACTTTCACACCTCTGATCATGTGCCGAGTTTTGAGTGCTTTTGCTTTTGCAAAGCAATAGCCTAAGAACTCCCAAAACATGGAAATAACACCACCCACAACATTTGGGACCAATAAAACCTTAAAAGGTAAAGGTAAAGGGACGCCTGACCGTTAGGTCCAGTCATTGACGACTCTGGGGTTGCGGCGTTCATCTCGCTTTATTGGCCAAGGGAGCCGGCGTACAGCTTCCGGGTCATGTGGCCAGCATGACTAAGCCGCTTCTGGCGAACCAGAGCAGCGCACGGAAATGCTGTTTACCTTCCCGCTGCAGCGGTACCTATTTATCTACTTGCACTGTGTGCTTTCAAACTGCTAGGTTGGCAGGAGCAGGGAAGGTAAACAGTGTTTCCGTGCGCTGCTCTGGTTCGCCAGAAGCGGCTTTGTCATGCTGGCCACCTGGAAGCTCTACGCCGGCTCCCTTGGCCAATAAAGCAAGATGAGCACCGCAACCCCAGAGTCGGACACAACTGGACCTAATGGTCAGGGGTCCCTTTACCTTTAACGAAGTAAAATATTGGACACAGAACAAAGCAGCAGCAACAAAATGATGATGATGATGCAAGAAAACAAGAATGCACTGGCTTAATGCAGCATAATCTGTCAAATAAGTGGGTGGATGTCTCTCATTTGGGTATTGTTTCAGCTACTGGGAACTTATTTTATGGCCATCTGGAACACAACCCATACTCATCCCAGAAGGCACTGTACACCCGGACAAGCAGCCCCTTTAAAGTTCTCATCTCTGTCCATTGTTGGTTCTTAAACAGATATGACTGGATTTTTCAACATCGGGAGAGACGTGCAATGTATTGCATGCCACACCCAGCACAAACCGGGTGATGCCAAACAGCTGCTGAATTCGAGATGGAGCCGAATTAAACATCCCTACATGCAAGTGTTTGATTCTTGCACAAATGCAACACTTTTCTGGGAGGAAGCCATCAGCTATGGGCATCCAACTGTCTACCTCTCCTGTACCAAATTAACCACAAGTGCTTCCAGACCATTGCTATTGGGTCACGTCCCAGGAAATTCAGGTTACGCCATTAAAGTTGGTTTGCCTCCCCTCCAAAATTAGCCTTTCCCATAAGGAAAGTGATGAGAAAATGCACTGGTAAGGGTGGGATAACATTTGCTTGAGACCCCAGAAACGAATCAGGATGAATGCTCTATAAACAAGTCACCTGGAAGCAAACCTAATCACTATAAGCAAAGCACAACAAAGAAAGCCTTACTGTACTACCGAAAGCTGTTCATCCTTGGACTTTGGTTAAGTTTCCAAAGTGAAGGAATTCCATTATCTCATCCAGAATGAACAATGTATGCACTGTTCGTGACATGATGCAAAACAAGTGCAAAAACAAAAAACTAACCCAGACTTACTACCACAGAGTTTTGAGGTGCCTTGGCTGGAATGTTTGGCTTATAGCTCAATCCTAAATGCAAGTAGGAGGAAAGAAACTACAATTCATAGAATAATATAGAATTCTAGAGTTGGGGCACTGAGGGTCATCTAGTCCAGCCCCCTGAAATGCAGGAATCACAGCCAAAGAATCCCTTGCAGATGAACATCCAGCTTCTGTTTAAAAGCCTCCAATGAAGGAGAGTGCACTAGCTTCCGATGTAGTCCGTTCCAGTATCAAACAGCTCTTACCATCAGATAGTTCTTCCTAATGCAGTGATGGCTAACCTTGACACCCCAGATGTTTTGGAACTACAACTCCCATCATCCCTAGCTAACAGGATCAGTGGTCAGGGATGATGGGAGTTGTAGTCCCAAAACATCTGGAGTGTCAAGGTTAGCCATCACTGTCCTAATGTTTAGTCGGTGTCTCCTATCTGGATCCATTGGTTCAGGTCCCACTCTCTGGAGCAGCAGAAAACAAGCTTGCTCCATCATCCATGTGACAGCCCTTCAGAGATTTAAAAATGTCTATCGTATCACTGCTAAGAATTCTGGCTTACCATTAAGGGTGACTCACCGCTCATGGTTTCTTTCTCTGCAAACCATGGGAAAAAGTCAAACACAAATATTCAGGATTTGGAAATGTCCCCAGTAATAAACATAGTTAGACAGTTATAAATGGATGATCACCAGTAATTTATGGTGGAAATTGCATAGCAATATTAACACTCGACAATCGGAAGAGCGAAATCGTGTGCAATGCTAAAAGAAAGCACTGCTCAAGTGTAATTAAGAAAGCCTATAACAAAGGTGTGAAATAAATGACTGATTACATTAAATATTATATAAACATAGGAACATGCCATTTGCTGTGTCAGCTCATAGATTCATGTAGTTCATTTTTCTCCTCACCGACTAGAGACTTTTCTAGCCTTGGAGGAACCGGGGATTGAACTAGAATCCTCCGCATTCAAACCTTTGCTTTGCCAACCCTGCCTGATGGCTGCATTTTACTTAATAAATAGTGCAAGAGTTCCTGACCATGAATTTCCCATGTCACATCCAGTTTGACTCTAAGGGTGGCATGCCACTAACTCAGAGGAGCACCCTTTATTTTATTTTTTTTATAATAATTTTTATTAGGTTTTCAAATTTTTGTCCAGCCCCGATTCGGGCCAGATCACATACATTTTATACAATGTCTGATGACTTCCTCTCGCCCCCCCTCATTGCTTTCATTTATTATAATATTAATTCTTACCAGGTTTCTAATTCCATTTCATTAACATTTCCATAATATCTTAATTTTTAAATCGTTTACCAACCACTCACATCTTTAACATTCTTATCTTTTACCTTAATCATATCCCTATTCCCCCCCCCAGTCCCCGACGCAGACTATTTCAATGTCAAAATTACTTATCATTTATAATATCTATCAATGTTATATCATTATTTTCCAAAAATCGTACTATAATCATTTCCTGCCATATCCGAGTTCGAAAACCAGTAGGCCACAAAACAGTTACTTCATATAAATGTTCATCCTATTCCTGCAGGATCCAACTTTGGAACCCATTGTCTTTGCTGCAGAGTAGCATCCAAAACAATGTCCATTGAAATCTTTGGCCTTCCAATCCATATTTGGTCCAGATTGTCTCGACTTCCTCTCCGCTGCTTGTCATTGCGCTGTGGTTTGTTGACTATTCTCCTGATATTTCTCTTTTTCCTGATGATGACGACAGCTCTTGACTTAAAGTGGATGATTCTTTTGCAGCTGGTTGTCTTCTGAATAGGCTTTCTCTGTTTAGACTCAACAAGTACACTGTTCACAGGGTTTAATTGTAAATCCTGACCAATCTGGCCAATGTTTGTGCTTTGCTTTATCTCTGTCACCAAGCTGTTCCCAGCAGCAGCCAGTTCAACTCTCAGTTCTTTCACTCCAGCATTGTAATCCATTCTGAGTTCTTTCAGTTTCTCCAACAATGTTGTCAAATCCACATCCTGTTTCACCGCCATTTTTTGCAAACAGTTCTTTTCTAACTTTTCCAAACTTTTCCAAACTTTTCAAAAATTCCAAAACTCCAAAATAATCCTCTTACTCATAAAGGTTTAATTAACTTCATCTGCCCCCTAGGACCGGGGGAGGCGCAAGGGTTAAATCTTCGAAACAAAGTATCAAATTCCAAGCAATACTTTTCAAAGCTGTGCAACAATGCCCTGTCGTTGTTACACAATGGCAAGGGACGGACCTCCGTTTTTGCGTCCTTTAGCCAGTCCGAAATAGTCCGAAATTAAAACTCTTCCTTTTAAAATTACTTACAGTTCCAAATTGCAGAGTTTGAAGGAATCGGCGCGCTCGGTAGTGACGGTCTTGCAGCTTCGCCAGACGGGGCTGTTAGCGGACCCTAGAGCTCCGCCGCCCGATCGCTCCCGGGAGCTCCGCTAAGAGCTCCCTGGGATCGGGACCGGCGTCCGAGCTCCTGCAGGTCCTCCGGACCCCGGGACGCCCTTCCCGGGGGTTTTGGGGGTCGCGGCGCTGGCGCGAACACCCCTTTGCCCGGTCCGACGGGGGAATGTCAGGAGCGACATGTCCCCCCGACCGCCATCTCCGGCAGCGCCAACCGGAAGCCCCAGAGGAGCACCCTTTAAGGCTATTGGGCCTAATTTAGCCATGGCCTTTAATGTTAATGGGTCTATTCTGGGTAAAATGTAGTCGAATGCCACCCTTAAAAAAAAATCAACTTTGTATAACTTACAAATCTATTGCAGAAAAATGTAGTGATCAGTAATGGAAAAGCCCCCGCACAGTCTGCCAGAAGATCACTGGGTGATTGCTTACTCTTTAATCCATGTTATCATTTGTTACACAGCCTGTCTGCCTCCGTTGCCCACATTCTTGTCTGTGCATACACTCTGGAACAACAGAAAAATATTTGCAGCAAAAACAGCAGCTTTACATTGATGCAAAACACCCATTCCCCCCACCACACAGATGTCAAATATAGCCCAGTGTTGCAATTACCACAAGCACTTCCACTTAGCCACGATGTCAGCGTCAGGAAAGATCACATTATTAGACAGTCCTGTTCCTCATCTCTCTTGCTCTCTTCTTCATTGTTAATATGCACAGATTTTCTTCTGGTGGCACCACGATTATGGAACACGGTCCTTACACCCAGCAACTTTGATTACGAGGGTCATGTGTCAGGTACATTTTATTTGCCCAGGCATTTTTAGTCAGTGTTTTGTAGCCTGCTGCTTTTTAGATTTCTATCTTATACACACTTAGATGGAAGTAGGACCCTTTGAGTTCAATGAGACTTATTTCTGAGTCTTAACGGATTTTTTTGGGGGGTGGGGAGGGGGTGTAATTCAACATAGCACTCAGGAGAACAATCCCCCCTTTCCTTCCCTTGCATGCTGTCCTGGCAGAGCAGATTTTGGGGGGAGCTGTGGGCAGTGGCAGAGGAAGAGGAGTGGGGGGGGAGCACACCGCCACCGGCAGCGCGATCCCGGTGGGGTGCCATTGCGGCTGCCCCCCCACGCTGGGCACCACGCCCCCGCAGGTGGCGTCCCACACCCCCAGGACACGCACCACACCCCTGGGATGCATGGCAGCCCCGCTCCCGCCTGCTCTCCCCCCCCCCGGTGCTGGAGCATGAAGCTCCCCCACTGATGTGGGAGTGCATAGGAGGTGGAAGGAAGAAGCCCCTGTTGTGCTAGCAGGAGTCCAATAACAGAACCAGGTAGCTGAATCTGGACCTTTATTTGCTTTTTCAGCACTGCTTTTCAGATTTGTGTGGATATTTATTATTGACTCACATTTTGCTTTTATGTTTCAAGCCACCTCAAAGATTTCTCAGTTGAGGCAGGGTAGAATAATATATTAAGCATACAAAGTAATGACACATAGCAAATAGCAGCCACTTTTACAGCCTCTGCATTTATCCCTTGGCCCTATCCCTCCCCCTCTTAAGACAAAAACTTCCGAATGAAAACTTGAGAGCCCCAAAGATAAAAACAAAGGGGGAAATTGTGCATGGAAGAAGAAGATTACTTTCAGAGTTGATGCTGAGTTGAAAACTAAAAGGAGAAAGCATCCTTTTACTCAGTGCTCTTTTTCAGGGGTTAAAATGAGGTGCCAGGACTCATATTTTGATAAAAGTGTAATGGGCAGCAAAAAAAGAGAGGCAATAGTACTCCACCACAGTGAATGCTGTCATTAAGAAGCGCTACTTTTACCCATTCTTGCAATACATCCACATTCTTTGACTCATGTTCTGCAGTGCATTTGCAGGAGTTCTGAATTAGCCCTTGTAGCATAGACAGCCACAGGAAACGGTCAAGTTCCTCATGTGCCCTTCACCCAGGCACAATGTTGCTTATAAAATCTCTTACTGAACTATTTGCCAGTCTTTCGCAAATGAGTGAATGAGTGGGCAGGGACTAGATCCTCAATAGTCCTTATAGTGAGTGCGTGGCGGATATTGGGGTCCCCCCCCGGGTGGCCTCTAACCCAACCTTCAGAAGACGACACATATCACTGATAAGCAAAGGAACAGTTTGAAAACAAGATAGACTTGGAAACAAGAGAAGAGACAGTTGGGGATTTCTAACTAAAGTCCTTCAAATTGCTGTTATCATGCTTACACGAGACAAAGGCCCCTACACACACACCAGTTACGTCAGGGAATATGCCCTTCAGGAATAGAAATGACTGGGAAGAATATAGCTCAGACATACTGAGGGTTTCCCACTGCAACCTCGGCTCTGTTTTGCCAGAGGGCAGGCTGTTGTCTGCCTGGTGCAACTGGCTCAGAAACTAGCCCTGCTACGAATATACACAGGAGCTCAGCGTAATTATGCATTGTGACATGAGAGTGCTCATTGCTTGGGAGAGCAAGCGATGAGACAAGAACTTTTCAACAATTGATTTTTATTGGGAAAGTATAACGACGCGGCAATTTAATAGTTAACTGCAAAGTCTACCCCAGAGACCCCAACAGCGGAGAAAGGGATTAAAAGTGATGCTGCAACAAGGTTGCTTGGTGTGAATTGCTTTGCTTTTCAGTGGGAATTGAAAGGCTGCACATAAGAGAGAGTTTTACTGTTTCTTCTTTATGCAGAATTATTAGCAATTGGAAAAAATCCAACATGAAGGTAAGAATAAGAGACTTTACTCAGCAGTGACAAGGCTTTGCTAGGCAGAATCCACTGGAAGTAGGAGTGAAGGAGAACACTTAAAACTGGGATCAGTTGAGCTGAGTTTATCCCAACAATACCTCTTCTGGAATCAAATAGAAGTTCATAAGAACATATTCAGCTAGGAGTTCTAAAACTTCGGCATAAGTTGTTACCGAATGTATGAAGAGCCTCTCATGAGTGAGATAGGGGGCGCCACCCCCCAGATACCGAACTGCCTGCAGGCCATATACACAAACACACCATCAGTTTCATTCTGAAGGCATCGTTGCAACAGGTGTAAAACTGTTAGAGCGATCGTTCAGTGAAATGTTGCATTATAGAGACCTGTCATAAGTACCTGTCCTTCCAGGGGAGCGGGTGGCGCTGTGGTCTAAACCACTGAGCCTCTTGGGCAGTGCCGGATTTACGTATAAGCTAAACAAGCTATAGCTTAGGGCCCCACTCTCTTGGGGGCCCCAAAAAAAATTAAAAGAAAAAAACCCTGATGTACATTTCCAAAATATAAGATAAAAAACAAATAAAATAAAACCTACATACAGTTAGAGCTTAATAATTATTTCACTATTAATATACTTCTTAATTGTATTTCACAACAGTGGTACCTTGGGTTAAGAACTTAATTCGTTCTGGAGGTCCGTTCTTAACCTGAAATTGTTCTTAACCTGAGGTATCACTTTAGCTAATGGGGCCTCCCGCTGCCGCCGTGGCGTGATTTCTGTTCTCATCCTGAAGTAAAGTTCTTAACCTGAGGTACTATTTCTGGGTTAGCGGAGTCTGTAACCTGAAGTACCCGAGGTACCACTGTATTAATATACTTCTTAATTGCATTTCAGTTCAACAATTACTTTGATAAAATACATATTTTGTTATGTGCAAATGGCTTTAGATACCTATTAGGTCCATAAACTACCATATAGCATATACTGTATTATTCAACACAAAAAACAGCGACAATTTGTTGTTGACAAAGGACAGCTGGACATATAAAGGGCCCCATTACCTTCAGTAGCTTAGGGCCTCATCAAACCTACCATAAATCCGGCCCAGCTCTTGGGCTTGCTGATTGGAAGGTTGGCGGTTCGAATCCCTGTGACAGGGTGAGCTCCTGTTGCTTTGTCCCAGCTCCTGCCAACCTACCTGTAGCAGTTCGAAAGCATACCAGTGCAAGTAGATAGATAGGTACAGCTGAGGCGGGAAGGTAAACTGCGTTTTCGTGTGCTCTGGCACTCGTCACGGTGTTCCATTGCGCCAGAAGCGGTTTAGCCCTGCTAGCCACATGACCCAGAAAGCTGTCTGCAGACAAACACCGGCTCCCTCGGCCTGAAAGCGAGATGAGCGCTGCAACCTCATAGTCGCCTTTGACTGGACTTAACTATCCAGGGGTCCTTTGCCTTTTACCTGTCCTTCCAGAAGGGCAGCTGCTAATAAATCAGAAGCAAATGAAGTAACTGGTGTTGAAGTCAGGAAGGAAGGATTGCACAAAAGCTTTACCAGGAAAGGCAGTATGTGTGTAATTTCAAACAAGGCAGTGTTTTTCAAACTGCTGTGAGAAACCACGGATTCTTGCAAGCTGAAAGTCTGTAATAGTAAACAAATCTCCCGGAAGGACAACTTCCCATCACTACTGGTCTTCTTCCGCAACATGAAGCTGCAGGGTGGGTGTTTGAGGGCGTATTATCAGTCCGCCACAGGTTTGGCTGGTGTCCCATGTGAACTATTGCCTAAAACCATACCCAGAACCCTGTGCAATGCTCAGGGGTTTGCGGCAGATATGGGATTCCCCTGCAGGGAAGAATGATGTAGAAAGGACTTCACGGAATCAGAGTTTTTGTAAAGCACTGTCTTTACAAAGAGTGGCTGGGGAAACTCAGCCAGATGGGCGGGGTACAAATAAATTATTATTATTATTATTATTATTATTATTATTATTAAGACAGCAAATGTCTTAAGATGACCTTGAGTTGATGATACCATCATCTAATTGTGATTTGGCATCTAGGAATTGTTACTGAAATAAGTATGTTGTCTTACCTCCCATCATATTAACTCAAGCAATTCCTGCTTATTTAAAACACTGGATGTAGTGAGGCGCTAGTGTGGTACAGTGCTTAGAGCAAGGTGGTACATCCCAAGGGCCACATGCGGCCCTTGAGGCCATTTGTGGTGCCCCTCAACAACATTCCTCATGCTGCCTTTCCCAAACTGGGTAAGTTAGGCCCTGGACTTTGGGAAGGAGACACGAAGGCTCTGTCAGTGTCATAGAGTCCTCTCTCCTCCTTCACAAAGCTTAGTCAGCACTATCCTAGCATTGGAAAGGAAGTGGAAGGGCTGTAGGACCCTAGTGACCAGATAGAGGGTCACTGGTCCTCATGGTAGATCCTCATCTACCATACCTTCCAGCATCTTTCCAATGAAAATAGGGACATCCCAACATTTCTCCGATGAAAATAGGGATGTCTTACCATACTCTCCAACATTTCTCCGATAATAGGGACATCCTTAGGAAAAGCGGGACATTCCAGGATCAAATCAGAAACTGGGACGGCTTCTGAAAATCTGGGACCGCCCCTGGAAAATAGGGACACTTGGAGGGTCTGCTATACAACCTTTAGAAGACATCTGAAAGCAGCCCTGTATAGGGAAGTTTTTTGGGGGTTTTTAATGTTTAATCATAGAATTGTAGAGTTGGAAGGGACCCTGAGAGTCATCTAGTCCAACTATGCTAGTCCTACTATGCAGGAATCTCAGCTGAAGAATCCATGACAGATGGCCATCCAACCTGTTTAAAAACCTCCAAGGAAGGAGAGTCCACCACCTTTCCTAAGGGACCCTGCTCTGCTGTCAAAACAGCTCTTCCTTTTATTAATGCTTTTATGTATGTTGGAAGCTGCCCAGAGTGGCAGGGGCAACACAGTCTGATGGGGAGGGTATTAAAATAAAACAAAACAAAAATGGAATAGGACGTCCCTATTTTCATCAGAGAAATGCTGGAGGGTATTGAGTTATATGACCCCCGAGCCGTCTGAAGACAATCCTGTATAGTGAAGGTGTTTTTTTTTGTTTTTTTTTTTAAAGTTTAATGTTTTATTATGTTTTTGTTGTAGCGTGGGGTTAATGGTTTCAGCAAGTGATTTCAGCTCTCTGACATAGCAGGCAGGAGACAGCTTCTTCATGTAGCAATTCTGTATTCAGGCAAAACAAGACTGAGGGAACTGAGGGTAGGAAAGCTACATTTATAGGGGCAGAGGACTGGCTAGGAAAATATACATTTTGGAGGGAACAATCTCAAGCAATCACACAGCTGCTTTTTGGTGGGAACCAATAAGACTGAGGATCCAAATGCAGCAACTTGAATGCACCAATAGTAACTGTTCCTTCTGGGACAGGAAGGCAGTTACTTTACCCTAATGTGATTACAGACAATAGTAATACAGATATGATAACACTTTGAATCAATACACAACAGTTTTTATATGTTGGAAGCTGCACAAAGTGGCTGGGGCAACCCAGTAAAATGTGTGTGGTATAAATAGTAAAATGATGGTGGTGGTGGTGATGATGATGGGATAGAATGCCCCTATTTTCACTGGAGAAAAGTTGGAGGGTATGTTGTTTTAAGGGCTTCCTTTGGGACATCAAAAGGCTTTTTCCATGCGTTTACTAATCATTACACAGGCAGAAAGATCCTTAGGGGCAGCAGGTGCCGATGCTGATGTTTGTCTGGAGCGCAAAACCTTCAAGGTTTCTCTGATGAAAACAGGGATGTCCTCTTCCAACAACAACAACAACTTTATTTATACCTCGCCCATCAGGCTGGGTTGCCCCAGCCACTCTGGGAGGCTTCCAACATATATATAAAATTTGCAGTAACAAAACCAACCGCCTCTATCCACTCCTAATCTAAAATTCCCCACGAAAGCGAGCGAAGCCTCGAGGCAGGAAAGAAAACACAATCCGCCCCCCCCACTCTCCCCACGCATGCGCAGTGAGCCAGCGTGACCTCACGCCCTCCCACCTCCGCGTCATCTCCTTTCCCCTTCCGTCGCCTGGAAATAGCGGGCCGAACCCGGCGAGGAAGGAAAGGAAGTGTGCGCATGCGCGTCGTCGTCGCGGCCGGGAATTGGCTCTCCTCCGTCGTCAGCGGCTGCTACTGCTGCTGCCGCTGGTGGTGGCGCGGCGCTCCGGGAACCCCGGCGTCGTGTTTTCGGCAGATGCTTGGCGGCGCCTGAGCTCCGTCCGCTGCGCTCCGGGCCTCCCTGTGCCGCCGCCGCCGCCGCCCGCCCCGCCGGGGATGCTGAGCAAAGGGGCGCTGCAGCGCGTGCTCTCCGCCGTCAACAGGAGGAGGAGGATGAAGCTGCTCATGGGGCTCGCCCTGGTCGCCTACGTCGCCTGTAAGTGCCCAGGCAGGGTGGGTGGGTGGGTGGGTGGCGGCTCCCATTCATTCGCCTCTTCCCAAAATGGAGGGGGGGGCACTGCGCGCTTTCCCTCCACCCCGCACTCGCCTCTTCGGTGTTTTTTTTCCATTTTTGCAAATTGCAGCAGCCGAGGGGTTGCACCAAACGCAGGGAGGGAGGGAGGCAAAGCGACGTGGTGGGGAGACAGATGTGACATAGCGATTCCGGGAGGGGGGTTTTTTGCAAAAGGTTCTGGGGGGAGTCAAGAGTTTCTGGTGGAAGTTTGCAAAGTCCCCGTCGCGGGCAGGAGGGAAACCTCTTGATGGCGCTTTCTGCCCCTTTGGGTGGCTTTTTTGGGGGTGGGCGGGGTGGGGGTGGGTGTTGTCCAAACTTTAGCAAAGTCTAAAAGCGAAATGCCCCAAACCTCCGACCGTGAATGTGCCTCCAGGTTAGGCCCCAAGTCCTTATTTGAACACTGACCAGAGTGTGCTTTGAGATTTTGTGGTGTGTGTGTGTGTATTTGGCAGTGGAGGAGAGAAGCGTCTCTGTGTTCTCAGGTGATGGCAGTGTAATAGTTATGTCTACTCAGGAGTAAGCCCTGCTAAATTCAGAAAAGGTAAGTGGAGTCCGCATCGCATGCTGAATCAAACAAAAAGGTAGTTGTGCCCTGTGTTTAGGATTTGTATTTACCACAGCTGTGTCTCTTTTTGGCTGGGAAACCTAATGAAAACATTCTGCTGCTGGTTCTCTGAACTAAACTAATGGTTTGTTCACAGGACCTGTTTCCAGTGTCCAGGCTTATAGTATCTCTCTTTCTCTCTTCACCTGTCCCCCTCCCCCTGCCAGAGTTGCATTGTGGCAAATGGCCATCTCACCACCTCAAGCAGGGTTTGCCCCCTTCACATCCATTAGAAGGTATCGGTCAGTTTGAGGATATTTTCGGAAACATGCTGGAAACTGAATCGCGCACATAAGTAGGCTTGTTCTAGACTAAGGCCAGCTTGTGGGCTTTTTCCACAGGTGGGGGGGCGTGCACAAATGTCACGACAGCAGATCCTGATGTTTTGTACCATTGCAAATATCAGGTTTGACTGGTAGCAAATGTATCTCGCATTGTATGTGCAAAAGCAGAATCAGATGACATGTCAGCAGTAAGCACAGTACAACCTGTAAGCACAGTGCCAATCTTTAGAAAAAGTTGGCTATGTTTGTCTCGGCGTCACATAGGCCGAGGAGAACCTTGCACGCCATCCTGACGCCATGGAGGCAGGGCACTATAAACGTGTAATAAAGAGAAACGGCAATTTTTCACATCCCACAAATAGAAGGATGTCAGCCTGAAGTAATTAAGTAACAACTTGTACTTTAATTGACCTTGCATGTTTTGTAACATGAAGGCTGAAGCAGCGAGGAAGTTGAACATATATCCCGGGAGAACCCTCTTGTGCAGCCTTCCCCAACCAAGTCCCATTCAGATTTCGTTGGACTAGAGCTCCCATCGTCCCTCACCATTCACCACAGTGGCTGGGGCTGATGAGAATTATAGTCCAAAATATTGGAGGAACAACAGATTGGAGAAGATGGATATAACCAGGGCTTTTCCCCCAGCTGGAACTCAGTTCTGGTACCTCTCAGGTGGGTGCCATTGTCTTTATAAGAGAACAAGGGAGGCATTCATGGTGGGAACCTCTTTTTCTAGAAAGATAGCACAGAATATAACCCACAGGGCTAGATCAGGCAGGTCTGCTACTGCTTTCCCTCTTAGCTGTAGTTTAACATGGGCCTTGCTTTAGAGCAGGGGTAGGCAACCTAAGGCCCGGGGGCCGGATCCGGCCCAATCGCCTTCTCAATCCGGCCCGTGGAAGGTCCGGGAATCAGCGTGTTTTTACATGAGTACAATGTGTGCTTTTATTTAAAATGCACCTCTGGATTATTTGTGGGGCCTTCCTGGTGTTTTTACATGAGTAGAATGTGTGCTTTTATTTAAAATGCATCTTGGTTATTTGTGGGGCGTAGGAATGCGTTCATATTTTTTTCCAAAATATAGTCCAGCCCACCACATGGTCTGAGGGACGGTGGACCAGTCCCCGGCTGAAAAAGGTTGCTGACCCCTGCTTTAGAGTCTGCACACTTCAGCACTGACATGGCTCTGTTGTTTTTGCTGTGGAAGAAAGGCAAGAGTCCATTTTTGCTTTAGATAACAGTGGTCAAATCCCTGAATGTGGTGGCAGTGGAAGGAAGTACAGTGGGACCTCGACTTACAAAGATAATGCGTTCCGACGCGATCTTCGGTAGTCGAAAACACTTGTAAGTCGAATCCCCATAGGGATGCATTGAGCGAAAAAAATTCGTAAGTCGAAGAAATCCTATTAAAAAATTCGCAAGTCGAAGAAATCCTATTCAAAGCGGCCGCAACTTCCTTTTGGAAGTCGAAAAATTCGGTTGCGGCGGCCATTTTTTTTCTTCCGGAAGTCATTCGGAAGTCGAAAAACATATAAGTCGGGTCACTCGTAAGTCGAGGTCCCACTGTAGTACAATAAAATACAATATACTATATAAAAGCAATAAAAATACAATTAAAAATCAATATAAATATTTAATTTGGTGTGCTGATCTATTTATTTATTTGTCTTCAACCATTAATCCACAGACACCATGCAGACCACCTGAATGACGCTTGCGGAATAATGAAGGTCCAAACCATGGGTCACAGTTTGGAAACCTATGGTTTAGGGCTTTTTGTACATTCAGGCTTACACATTTCATGGTTGCAGTACAGGCACGTGTGATGCACTGTCTTGTTGTCTGTCTTGTTGCTCTGATAAGGAGTGAGGAGAAAATCGCCAGAGTTTTCCTGGTGGTTCATAGCAGTTTTCCACTCCGCTTCAAAGGAGAAACAAAGCAACAGTCCAGATAGAGCAGTAGGCAAACTAAGGGCACGCTCTTCCTTGCGTAATGCAATGTCTCCAGGGTTTCCTTATTTAGAGGCATTGTAGTCATTTAATGTAAGGACAAGCCCTAGGGCTTCAGCTGATTTCTTTAACCGGTGAAATAATGCTAACGTTCTAAAGTATGTTGTAGACGTCACCTCTTGTCTTGGGTGGTCCAGAATGGCCTAGAAATTTTTAAGTAAGTAAGTGGATAATGAAAGAAAGTATTTGAATGTGTTTGTTGAAAGTGTGCCTCAGGTTCATTTCAGCTACTTACCTGACATAGCCTGTGTGTGTAGTGGAATAGGCTTGTAATCTTCAGCAAGGTGTGTTAGTTGTTACAGTTGCTGCACATTTGAAAACTCCTAGTGTTATTATTAATAATTAAGAATAGAAATGTTTCACAAACTAGTACACATAAGCAAGAGGATGATGATGTGGATAAGTATTTCTTGTCCCTACTTACCGGTATGGTGCAAACAATATCCACTTGGTTCCTAAGATGCTAACTCGTTTTGTGACAGTTTTAACAGCGGGGTTTTTTAATGGACATTCTATAATCTGTGTAAATTGCTTAGAGGTTGCGGGTGGTTAAGCAGTATGTAAATTCCCATGAGTAAATAATATTCCCCATAGCAGTCACAATAGTATGCTAGCTAGGCAAAAAGCGTTGTGCTGTCAAAGGCACAAAATATTTCACTTCTGAGTGCTCAGAAATTGCTACTCGGCAATAAAAGCATTTATTTAACAGAAATAATGCAACAAATTTCTGTTGGTAGCACAAAATCCGAAAGGCAATTGAGGTGAACTTTTAAGTTCCTCTGGAATGGTAGCTTAACTCAGTAGCTTAACTTGAGGTAGTAAATTATGTGTTACTAAGAGGGGAGTGATCATCGCTGACTGATGTTCTCTATATTGTGTTGTTTCTCTGTGTGTGTTTGCTTTGTGAGGATTTGGCCCCGGAGCAACAAATAAATAAGTATTTTCTGAAAGGGTGATACGTTTTGTTGTTGCTGATTTTCCTCAGTTCTCTGTAAAAGTCAGATAACGCTTAAGTGCAGTAGCTTTTAATAGCTGAGAAGATCGATCCACTTCTGCAGGTCGATGTGCTGGCAATAGCTGTCTTGATGCTTCCTTGAAAAATGATTAAGTGGTTTTGTGGCAATGGCCTATCTCCACCCCCTTATTTCAGCATTGCCATTACAAGAGTAGTTCTGTGGATGATTCATATTTGCAATATGGTAAAATATTAGCACTGACATACTGAAACAAAAAACTAGGTGCAGTTCACCCAAAACAAAGGCATTATTTAGATTCTAAGGAACATGTACTTGTGGCTGAATGTTTTTCAGAGCCATCAAGGTAGCTTCTGTACCAGAGCAAGGCTGAAATCCAGGTTCAGAGATGTCCAGTTAATGCGCTGCAGTGGGTAAAAAAATAATGCCTGCCAAGTCAAAGAGATCTGTCTCTTGGTGGGATTCAACTAAATGTCTCCCATCAGCTCAAGGATTTCTGCTTGTGCAGTGGGACTTTTACCTTTCTCTTCCCCCTGCATGTCCCCACACCTGCCCCAAATGTGCTCCAGGGGTTCGGAGGGAACCCCTAGAACAGATTTAGGGGGGCATGGGTTGGGGAAGAGAGAGACAATGTTCCGAGGTGTAAGCAGAAATCATTGCACTGACAGAACGATCACCCAGCGCTAAGGTGGATGCAACCCATTGTCATCAACTTTAAAGCGAATGCTTGCTAGCTGAACCTTGGAGCATAAAATCAAACTTAATCTTGGCCTTCATGGAAAGTATATCATTTTTTGACACGTCTGCTCTCAAAGATAGGTGCACCATGACTTAGTCTGGTGTGGGTAAAGTGCCTAAAATTGCAATGTGTCTTAATTAACTCTTATGGTTCTGTAATTAAATCACGACAGGAACAATTGGCTCATTGTCCGCTGTAGTTAATGGTAAAATGCAGCTAATGGATTCACAAGCAGGGCTTTTAGGGCGGGTTGGTGGCTTTGAAGTTTCTTGAAGTTAATAAAAGAATTGCCTTTCTGTTTATGCAACCCGATAGGGGATAGGGTCTTGTGACTAAATATCAGCTCGATCAGAGTAACTGTTGCCACAGCATTTGTTTGAGCTTTTGTTTCCAGTGTTTTCCGTCAAACAATGCACACCCGTTTTGCCAGAATGGAGTCGCTTGGAACTATGTAACAAGGCAGTTTTTAAAGCAGAAAAATAAATAAATAGCTACACTGCTCCCCTCCCACCTCCAATACGTGGTATAGCATGTGAAGCAAAAATTTACTTAATTTGGATGCTTTCCTATCTTCCCAGTTATTGCCCATTAAAGGTAAAGTGACCCCTGACCATTAGGTCCAGTTGCAGACGACTCTGGGGTTGCGGCGCTCATCTCGCTTTACTGGCCGAGGGAGCCGGCGTACAGCTTTCGGGTCATGTGGCCAGCATGACAAAGCCGCTTCTGGCTTCTGACATGCTTTCGAACTGCTAGGTAGGCAGGAGCAGGGACTGAGCAACGGGAGCTCACCCCGTCCCGGGGATTCAAACCGCCGACCTTCTGATCAGCAAGCCCTAGGCTCTGTGGTTTAACCCACAGCGCCACCCGCGTCCCATTACTTACTCCCTATTGATCACCCGTTTCCTCTCTTCAGACTGCTATGTTGCTCATTAGCTATGTTGCTCATTAGCTGGCTTCTCTCACCTACATCAAGAGAGTTTCTGGGAGCTGCCGTTGGTTGCATCCAGAAGGTGTGGTGTCCATTGTAAGGTCCTACTGTTTTGGTGCTGTTGGTGGGACACATTTAAACATTTTCAGTGTTGCCTATGCTCGATTCTCGCGAGCGCTTGTGCGTGATCTGCTCGCAGGCATATCTGCTCTCTTTCAGCGGATATATTGCTCCTGTTCGCGGTGCATCATCCCCTTCTTAATTCACACGATGAACGATGAGCATCCTAAAAAGTGAGCGTGGTCAAGAGAGAATCCTTACCCAGGGTTTTAGTTCATTTCAGTTAGGTTCACTATATCTGTGCCTCCTTTGAAACGAAGTGCTCGTTCATCTTGGCTTGGAGCAGGCATCTCCAAACTGCGGCCCTCCAGATGTTTTGGCCTACAACTCCCATGATCCCTGGCTAACAGGACCAGTGGTCAGGGATTATGGGAATTGTAGTCCAAAACATCTGGAGGGCCGAAGTTTGGGGGTGCCTGGCTTGGAGGCTTCTAGCATTAGCAGATAAAAAACCACCTGTCCTTGGTATCTCTTTCCAAGTTTCTCCAGCGTGTAGCATTTCTCCCCATATTTGGCTTCCACGCCCCCACCTTTGCACTGCTTGAGTCCACCGCATCCCCTTTGGACAACCATAGACATTTTTGCCACCAGTTCTTGAGAATGATTTATCCCTAAGTAGGCAGCTCACCAGCTTCTGTTGCCTCCCCCCCAAGGATCAGTTTAAAAGCCGTTCTACCACCTTTTTCATTTTAAGCACCCATCAGCCATACAAATACCATCCTTCTCCGTGTATAAGACTGTTTTTCCCCCTTTAAAAATCATGCTAAAAAGTGATGTGTGAGGGGGATGTGTGTCCTCCTCAAGAGTAAGCGACTCGACAGTCTGTTTAACTTATGTACAAGTTTATTTCACCGACAAGCTTTACAGTTCATCATCCTCCTCCGACGAACCAGATTCTCCAAGTAAGGGTTTCCGCTTTTCCCCCCAGCATAAAAGCCTCTTAAAACTCCAACGCCTCCTCTCACTCCTCCTTTTCCGCTTCTTGACTCTGCCGGCCCCTGCGTTGCCCTCATCCCTTTCACTTTCATCCTCCCTGGAAGTTGTTGCAGAGGCTCCGGCTACATCCTCGACCCCTTGCTCTCCCTCCGTCTCCATGTTCTCCTCTCCTCCCATAGGCTCCCACGCCACCCGCTCTTCCTCCATCAGCACAGGTGGCGACACCTCTTCACTCCCACTTCTCCACACCTCCTTCCCTGTCTCTGGCGACAGCCTAGGTGCTGCCTCTTCCTGCTCCCATGCTCGCAATACCTCCTCTGGCGTCCATGGGTGACCTCCGGATGCCTCTGTCCCTTGCGCCACCCCTCCTGGCTCGGGCCAGTCCCTGACATCCATCCCCCCTCCCAAGCCCCCCTTCCCCTCCTGAGGCGGCTCGGTGGGTGTTACCCCAGGGTAGCCAAGATCCCCGGCTGGATCCCATTCCCCTCCTTCACTCTCTCCTGCCGTTCCTGGTGAAGAGGGGAATCCCAAGAAGATGGTGGTGTCTGCACTGGATGATGACGACGAGGACTGGAACACCTCCTCCCAATCCTTCCTGCCCCAGGGAGGAGGGAGACATCGCGACCCCCATTCTTCTGCTGCCGCGATATCCCCTTCCACCTCCATTCCTTCCGTTGGTGAATGAGGGCTACTCTGCAACTCGTTGCCACCCCCACCACTGTCTGCACCCGAGGATGGGAACCCCCAGAAGTCCCCCTCCTCTGAATCTGTGGGTTGAAACACCTCTCTCATTTGCCATCTGTACGGCTTCGGTTTGTCGGGATACAGTGCATGGAATTCCAACACTAAATACTCCTTGGTGACATCTTCCGCCGGAATCCACGTGTTCTCCGACTCTAGCTCCCCCTCCCATGCTACTAAGTACTGCAATTCATCCCCTCTCCACCTGGAATCCAGGATGGCCGTGGCTTCATTGAAGTGCTCCATGTCTACCAACGGCAATTCCTGCGACCTCCTCTGGTCCCCTTGTTGATACCTGTGCGGTTCTCTGAACTTGGATAGGAGCGACCTGTGGAAGACCGGGTGAATTCTCATGGTCTCCGGCAATTGCAACCTGAACGCCACTGGGTTGATCTGCTCCACCACTTCGAAAGGCCCAATTTTACATTGCCTCAGCTTTTTGCCCCTGCCTGGCATGGGCAATCCCTGGGTGGACAACCAAACTTTGTCTCCCACTTTGATGCTCTCCCCTTCCCTTCGGTGCTGGTCTGCTGCTCTTTTGTAAGCACTTTTTGCCCTTTCTAGATTGTCTCTGAGCAATTGGTGCAAAGCCTGTAGCTCCTCAGCAAATTGCTCTGCTGCTGGCACGTCTCCCGCCTTCCCTTCACCTCCCCCCGTTGGAAAGGCTCTCGGGTGATTGCCGTAGACTGCCTGGAAAGGAGACATGCCTGCGGACACCTGTTGAGCGTTATTGTACGCAAACTCCGCAAGCGAGAGCCTGTCACTCCAATCACTGTGTTGCTGAGATGCGTAGCAGCGCAAATACTGCTGCAAAATCGAATTTACCCGCTCCGATTGCCCGTTGGACTGAGGATGGCGAGCAGAGGACAAGTTCACCTGCACCTGCAAGATTTGCATGAGCTTACGCCAGAACCGTGAGGTGAACTGAACTCCACGATCTGAAATTACTCTTTCTGGCATGCCATGGTGCTTGAAAACATGCTGTACAAACAGCTTGGCTGTTTCCTCAGCTGAGACTACCTTAGGGCATGCAATGAAGTGTGCCATCTTGGTCAAAAGGTCAACTACCACCAACACTGCAGTTTTGCCTTTGGATGGGGGTAGGTCGGTGATGAAATCTAAGGAAACCGCCTCCCACGGTTTACTGGGGATGGGGAGAGGTTCTAGCAACCCAGCCGGTTTTTCTCGCTCCCCTTTGGCTCTTTGGCACACCTCACACCCCCTGACGTATTCCTTGACTTCCTGCCTGACTCTGGGCCACCAAAACTCTCTCGTGACCAACACCGTGGTTTTGAACTGCCCAAAATGCCCTGCTGTGGGGTTGTCATGGAGCTGTCTGAGAACTCTAGCACGCATCTCCTCCCCAGGAACATACAGTGCCCCTTTGAACAACAGCAGCCCCTCCTTTTCCTCAAACCCTTTCGCCTTGGGATCCCCCTCCCTCAGTTCCTTCAGTTTGCGCCGTGCAAAGTCATCGGCTAGGGTGAGGCGCACCAGTTCTTCCCGCCCCCCTAGAGTTGCGCCACACCTCCATTGTTCAGGTTGGAAGATCGCTCTTGCCACTGGAGGCCCTTGCTCCTCCAGGTACTCAGGCTTTCTGGATAGGGCGTCCGCTCTGACGTTCTGGTCACCTGGAACATACTGGATATGAAAATTAAAGTTAGCAAAGAACTCTGCCCATCTCATTTGTCTCTGGTTGAGAATTCTGGCCGTGCGCCAGTACTCCAGGTTCTTGTGGTCCGTGTACACCTGGATTTGATGCTGCGCCCCCACCAAAAAATGGCGCCAATGCTTGAAAGCCGCTACCACTGCTAACAACTCCTTGTCCCAAATTGCGTAGTTGGCCTCCGACTTGTTCAGCTGTCTGGAATAAAACGCACATGGCCTCCATTCCTGCGTCGGATCTTGTTGTAGTAGAACCGCTGCGATTGCTCTATTTGAGGCATCTGTCTCTATCCTGATGGGCTTGGTGGAGTCGACATGCAGCAATTGCGCCTCTGAAGCGAAGGCCCCTTTGAGGGCTTCAAAAGCCTTCTGCGCCTCCTCCGTCCATCGGAATTTCTTCTTGCCTTTCAAACAGTCCGTGATTGGCGCTGTCATGTCTGCAAATGCCGGTAGGAACTTGCGATAGAAATTTGCGAAACCGACGAAACGCTGCACATCTTTCTTGGTTTTGGGGCTCTTCCATTGCAGGATTGCCTCTACTTTATCAGTGTCCATGGCAATCCCCTTGTCAGAAAGACGATAGCCCAAAAAGTCCACTTCCGTCGCGTGAAACTGACATTTCTCCAGCTTGACACATAGATGATTTTCCTGGAGTCGTCTTAACACCTCCTTGACGTGTGTCACGTGTTCTTCCGGGTTTTGGGAGTATACTAAGATGTCATCAAGATACACGACTGCATGCTTGAACAACAGAGGACCCAGGACATGATGCATGAACGCCTGGAAGCATTGGCTGCCTGCCTGTAACCCGAAAGGCATTACCAAATATTCATAAGCTCCTAGAGGCGTGTACATGGTTGTTTTCCATTCATCACCCTCCCTGATTCTTATGAGATTGTATGCTCCCCTTAAATCCAGCTTGGTGAACATCTTGCCCTTGCGTACTGCCGCCAGCAGGTCGTCAATTCTGGGCATGGGATAAGAGATTGGTTGGCTGATGGAATTTAGGACCCTGAAATCACAAATCAAGCGTTTCTCTGTCGTATTCCTTTTGTCCACCCAGAACACTGGGCTGCCCCCCACTGCCTTGCTTTCTCGAATGAAACCCCTGGCCAGGTTCTTGTCAATAAAGTCCTTCAAGTTTGCCAACTCCTGCTCTGACATCGTGTAGAGCTTGCCTGGTGGCAACTGCGCTCCTGGCAACAGGTTAATCTGACAGTCATAGGGGCGGTGGGGTGGCAGTTTGTCCGCCTCTCTCTTGCTGAACACTTGCTGGAACTCTGCATACTCCTCTGGAAGCGTCACTTCCCCCGCCTGCAGTACTGCTGCTGCCATCTGGCTTTGGGGGTATAACTGCTGCAAACAGTTCTCCATGCAATGTGCCGATCCAAACGTTAGAGAGCGCTGGCTCCAGCTGATGACAGGGTCGTGCTGAGTGAGCCATCCCATTCCCAAGATGATGGGGGGACCTGCCAAAGAGGTGACATGAAACGCCAGCACCTCTGAATGCCTGCCTATTTGCACCTTCATGGGGGGTGTACTGTGCGTGACCGCCCCCCCTTTTAGCTCTCTTCCATCTATGGTGGTAACTTGGAGCGGAAAATCCACCTCCAGTAGATGGATCTGATGCTGCAGGGCAAAGTCTCTATCAAAAAAATCCGTACTCGCTCCTGAATCGACCAGCGCCGGGATTTGCAGTGTGCAGCCATTGGGTAGCTGCAACGCTATCTCTAACACAATCCCTGGCTTCGGAGCGTTGGGTGGGTGGGCTTGGGAAGGCTGAGCGGGTGAGGGCTGTGGGGGTGTGCTGCTTTGAAGCTGAGCGGGTGAGGGCTGTGGGGGTGTGCTGCTTTGAGGACTCTTTACTGTAACTGCGCCTGGCTGCTGGTCCCCTCGTCTTGCCGCCAGGCATTTCCGTTTCCCGCCACCGCCGTTTCTTCCACCCCCTCCTTTACAGCCATTCCTGCCATTCCCTGCCACATTTTCCTTTGATCGCAGTGCTTTGCTAGGTGGCCACTCCTTAAACATACGTAACATTTCTTGGGGACTTTCCCGCCCTGCGCATCACTGCCCTTGCCCACGGTTTGATTTGAAAAAGGGCGCGCGCGGGCTCCTCCCAACTCCATGGGCACTTCCTGCCGGGTTTGGGGCTGCGCGCCGAAGGTTTTCTCTCCCGGGGGAGGGGCCCGGATGTTGAACCACCTCCCAGGCTTCCCCTCCCGTCTCACCTTGTCTCGGCACTCCAAACGCACTCCAATCGCTAAAGCGGCTTGCATGAGGCTGTCGAGATCCTCCAACGGTCCTGATTTCGCTAACGCATCCTGGACCTCTTCTGACAGCCCCATTTTAAACATGGCCAGCATGGGTGGTGATTTCAAATCCCAATTTAGACGGTGTGCCAGAAGAGAGAATTTGGATTGGTACTGTCTGACCGTCATGCTGCCTTGCCTCAGTGACAAGAGCTCTCTTGCTTCCACGTCCTGCGCGCTCCGGCTAGAATAAACAATATCCATGCCCTCAAAGAAATCCTTAATTCTCTTTAACGCAGGGTTCCCGGCTATAATCAAAGGACGCACCCAATCTCTCGCAGCGCCATCAAAATGCGCAATCATGAAACCGACTTGCTCCGCTTCGTCTCGGAACTCCTCTTTGTGCAGCCCCAGAATGTAAAGCATGTCCGTTTTGAAACCCAAATAATTTTCCGGCTGCCCATCGAATCTGCTGCCGTGGGAAGGCATCCTCCTTCCTCCCATTGCCCTTCTCCCTGCATCGGCATGCCGCCTCGCCTCCTCGAGTTGAGCTTGAGCTACTTCGTACCTTATCGTTAGGTCCCTAGCTCGCTCTTCCCAGTCGACGTACAGCCCTGTGCCATCCGCTTCTTCCTTGCGTCCAGTCATCCCGGCAGCCTTTTACTCCTTGAGGAGGTTGCGATGACTTGGAGAATGCTGTGAGGGGGATGTGTGTCCTCCTCAAGAGTAAGCGACTCGACAGTCTGTTTAACTTATGTACAAGTTTATTTCACCGACAAGCTTTACAGTTCATCATCCTCCTCCGACGAACCAGATTCTCCAAGTAAGGGTTTCCGCTTTTCCCCCCAGCATAAAAGCCTCTTAAAACTCCAACGCCTCCTCTCACTCCTCCTTTTCCGCTTCTTGACTCTGCCGGCCCCTGCGTTGCCCTCATCCCTTTCACTTTCATCCTCCCTGGAAGTTGTTGCAGAGGCTCCGGCTACATCCTCGACCCCTTGCTCTCCCTCCGTCTCCATGTTCTCCTCTCCTCCCATAGGCTCCCACGCCACCCGCTCTTCCTCCATCAGCACAGGTGGCGACACCTCTTCACTCCCACTTCTCCACACCTCCTTCCCTGTCTCTGGCGACAGCCTAGGTGCTGCCTCTTCCTGCTCCCATGCTCGCAATACCTCCTCTGGCGTCCATGGGTGACCTCCGGATGCCTCTGTCCCTTGCGCCACCCCTCCTGGCTCGGGCCAGTCCCTGACATGATGGTTGTCTTATACATGGGTAATGCATAGGGTGGACGTTAGATTGGTTGCTGCCGCGTCTGTCAGCAGCTTCAATAACTTCAATAAATAACAACAACAAACTTTATTTGCATAGCCTACAGGCCATTGCATCAAAAGACACATATTACAGATGCTGGTAAAAAGCCCTATATAAACCAATAAAATGAGCTGAATCAAGATTCAGCACAACACAATTAAAACAAGATGGATGAGATCTTAATTATGAATTCAAGCAGAGGGCACTATTGTCATTCAGCTGGCGGCCCTCAGTCTCATGGCCCTCTCAATAAATCTGGCTACCTTCTCCGTTGTCTGGGTATTCTGGTCTGCCAGGAGGAAAAATAGTATGTCCTCGGATGAACGGCCCGGAATGGCGGATATGAGTGGCGTGACGATCTCATTCCTCAGGTCTTTATATAAGGGGCAAGACAGGAGTACATGTGACACAGTCTCCACAATCCCAACTCTGCAGGGACAGAGTCGATTCTGGTATGGTGTTTTTGAGAATCGGCCTTCAAGGACAGCGGAGGGTAGCATATCCAGTCTGGCCAGCGTGAAAGCTCGTCTGTATTTTGGAATGGTTAAATTGGACAGGTATGATGCCCGGGAGTCCAGGTAGGAAGGGGGAAGATGAATGTACCATGCACTAAATTTCTTGATGATGGCCAGATTATTTTGCTGTTCGATATTCTTCTGTCAGCAGCTATTGTGCGTGTGATTGGTTGCTGCGTCAACGGGTGGTGTTGATTGGCTGACGCTCAGGCAGCCGGGCGGGCAATTGGCAGCTTCTGCCGGCGATGGGACAGACGGGAGCCGGATTTTGCGATGCGTGTGGGTGCGCGATTTTTTGGCAATCCCCCCTAAAAAAAGCTCAACAACCCTGGGTAATCCCCTCCCCCCCCAAAAGTTCAACAGCCCTGTGCCATCTCCCCCCATTTTCTTAAATTTGACTCCCCAAAAATAGGGGGCATCTTATACATGGGGGCGTCTTATAGCTGGGAAAGTACGGTACTTTGATTCTGCGAAGGATGCACATTATTAGGAAGGCATGCTTAAAATCTGGGGCAGGTTTGTTGATTTGTTCCCATGGCTCTTGGCAACCCGGCTGGCTAGCAACCAGTCCATTAAGTGTGTCTTGTGTAGTGAATGGGCATTGGAAGTGTGTGGACATGCCCTTAAGGCAAATTAAGGTCATTGAATAAATGCTTTGTGGTGTGTGGGTGTTTGTGTTCTGTGCACTCCTTAGGGCAACTTGCAACAATTTTAAATTACAAGGCCATAGAACATACTAAAATGCACACACACACTGTTCAAATAAGCTTAATCAGGAACCAAAGAATCTGAATGTTTACTGTGTCTGGATTCAGGATATATTAAAGAGAAGGTTGGAATTGTTGCTTTGTTTCACACATAATGGTCAGCTTGTTAAATTTATAAAGCCATCATCGAAAGAATAAAATATCAATTTACTGAAGATGGTTATTTCAATTTTCTCCCATATTTTCTTAATAGTTTTAAAGTAATTAAGTGTTTCTGGGTGCTATTACTGTGATCAGTAGCTTAAAACAACAAACGATTTTTAAAATGCAAAAACACTAATTACAATGCATTTGATACTATTTTCTCTGTAGACAAATAAGAAAGAGCTAGCATTCTGTTTTCAGTTGTGTTCACAGCCAAGAAGTGTTGCTTGCATTTCTTGTATATCTTTAACCCACTCATCCATAGTAGAACTTAATGATAATCATGACGCGGTGTAATATGCCACGTGCTGTTATTCATCTGAAGTTGCATTTACCTAATTTTAAGACCTGCTAAGGAACAGATGATTCTGTCCTGATATGTAAAACCATAGAATCCAGAGAAGGCAAACTCCCCACCCCCAATGACTATATATCTGAGTTTCCTAACACAGCCTGGCAGAGATATTCCTTTCCACACAGAACTGCAATAGTATGGAAAAATCCACCACCATTCCCCAGCTGGTTGGCAGAGGAGCAGGGGTGGGGTGCTGCTCTGTGTCTATGGGACGCGGATGGCGTTGTGGTCTAAACCACTGAGCCTCTTGGACTTGCTGATCAGAAGGTTAGCGGTTCGAATCCCTATGACAGAGGGAGCTCCCGTTGCTCTGTCCCAGCTTCTGCCAACCTAGCAGTTTGAAAGCATGCCAGTGCAAGTAGATAAATAGGTACCACTGCAGCAGGAAGGTAAACTGCATTTCCATGCGCTCTGGCACTCATCACGGTCCTCCGTGCACCAGTAGCGGTTTAGTCATGCTGGCCACATGACCCAGAAAGCTGTCTGGACAAATGCAGGCTCCCTCGGCCTGAAAGCGTGATGAGCGCCGCAACCCCATAGTCACCTTTGACTGGACTTAACCATTCTGGGTCCTTTACCTTTACCTTTTTTTGCTCTGTATTCATGTCTGTGCTTTGCACTCATGTCTCTGTATGCACAAGAGAGAATGTGGGGTTTGGCCATGCTCTGTCACCACCAGGAGCTGGGTTCTTAGGAAGCGTTGGCCAACAGCGAATGTGGCCGTCAGCCAGAGAAAGGAGTTGGCCACTGTGACGTTTCACCCCTAAAGGTTCTGCAAGGGTTAACTTGGCAGGGAGAAGATTGACCAATGGGAGTTCTCCAGGCGGTTGGAGTTCAAAAGGGTTGAGACAGTTAGAAGGAGGGGGAGCAGTTGGAGAGAGGGCAGGAGGGAGGTTTATTTTAGAGCAGGCTTAGGGATAGTTATTGGAGAAACGGGTTAGAGTTTTGGAATAAACTTACCTGAAGAACCATCCTATTGTATGGAAAAAATTTACCATTACACCTGTAACCATTACGCTTATGTACAAACACTAAATAAACTTATGTTTAGTTCAACTTCCACTCAAGTCTGAAATGAGTTATTTGCCAGGGTGAAGACTGGCTGGTGGCAGCAGAAGACAAATGCTTCACAAACATCCATTCCTCACAAAAAGAAATGGTCCCCCCTGCCCTCAGTGGCCATTGAGTCGTTGACGGTCAAAATTTCAATATAGTACAGTGGTACCTCGGGTTACAGACACTTCAGGTTACAGATGCTTCAGGTTACAGACTCCGCTAACCCAGAAATAGTACCTTGGGTTAAGAACTTTGCTTCAGAATGAGAACAGAAATTGTGCGGCAGCGGGAGGCCCCATTAACTAAAGTGGTACCTCGGGTTAAGAACAGTTTCAGGTTAAGAACGGACCTCCATAATGAATTAAGTTCTTAACCTGAGGTACCACTGTACTGGCTAAAATAGGCACAGCCCAGATGCGAAAATGAGACCCAGGCCCCAGCTCTCAGGTTTTGTAAACTGAAGAGACAATCTGCACAAGGGAGGTGCAGAGGAGAAAAAACATAGAGAAGAGAAATGCGTTTGACAATGCCAGAATAAATTAGGGAACTGTAAGCAGGCATTTGTATCTATCTGACATTCTTCCTTGACTACAATGGTGTGAGTTCCTGGTGTGTGTGTGTGAAGGTGACTTTGGTCTTCTGGCCAGCAGCAGAAGCCGAAGTTGCTTCACACCTTGCAATTCTTGGAGCAGCTGGGGTTCTTTGTGGACAAGGAACCCGATGTCTGGGGCCAGGCTAGCATTTCTGTTACCTCTGAGTTCTTCCTCCCAGGGGTCCTTGTTCTTCGGGACCAGGAGCAGGGGGACACCAGGCGGTAAGGACTGAATGCACCGCCGCCCCGGACTCTCTTCACTGGCTCCGCTTTGCCCCTCAAGCATTTCTACCAGGTTGGAATGCCTCCTTGAGCTGCCACAATGCCTCTTTCTTGCCAGGTTGGGTGATGAGAGAGATTTGTGTCAGTGTGTATGGAAGCTCGCTTACTGTGCAGAGCTGAACAGTTGCATCCATTGCTCTGCCTGCTCTTGTCTCTGTGTCCCCCCCCCCGGCATGTGACCCATGGAAGGTTGCCCCTCTCTGTCTTACCATAGAATTGTAGAGTGGGAAGAGACCGCAAGGCTCATCTAGTCCAACCCACAGCAATGCAGGAATCTTCTGCCCAACGTGGGGCTCGAACGCACAATACTGAGGTCAAGGGTCTTCATGGCTCCCCTTTCAAACATGGTGTGTGCTCAGTGGGGCATATGATGTGGGAAAGTGGAAAATTAAGGACCACTTAGTTTGCTATAAGATATATGGTACTTCTGTAAATAAAATAACTTGTAACCTGGTGGTATCTAGTCATATCTTATGGCTTTTTTCTGGTCCGCCCCCCCCCCCCCCCGCGCCTGTGGGAAGCTTCACAGAACAGTCTAGTATGATTGTTGTATGTGATGATAATATACGTGTTGTACGTTATTTCTTACTTGGAAACCTTCTGTGAAGTAATTTGTATGCGAAGGAGAAGTATATTAAGCACATCCAGATTTGGGCTACCTGAAGCTTGTTGCAGCTTGAAATGCTGAATGTTTTCCTGACTGTGACAATTAACACTCAGTACTTTGGGAGGGCTAATTATTTTGGGATATTTCAGCATCCCAATAGTCCTATAATCATTTGATATATACAGTATGACTTGTTTTCTGGAATACCTGCTCTTACCCTAATGAAGCTCACCTCGTTAATACCTGAAATGAATGTCTTCTGAATTGATTTAAAATATTTTCAAGCAACACTAATTCATTCTTCTTCTTCTTCTTTTCCCACAGCTGTATGGGGAAACGTACTCAACATGAGGTAACAATGAGTGCTTCTTTTTTCCCTTTTGTATGTCTGTAAGGATGTGAAGTAGAATTATTCATTCTGTCAGAACAACAACAACAAAAAGTATCTTTTTCTACAACCTTCCTTTCCTCCTTCCATGGAATGGAAGATAACGGGAAACATTCAGTTTCTCTGATTAAAAATGTTGTCGTCAGCCACAAATTTTTGGCATGAGAAGGAAAAAAGTGGCAGTTGAAAATGGGTAGGCCCATCCACAAGTGTGGGACAAGGCCCTATAACAGTTCTACCTGCCCCCCTGCCCCCTTACTGTCTCTTCCCCTTTCTCCTTCATGGGGTGCAAACTTAGGAACAACAGTGGTAGATTTGTCATTAGTGAAGGCATTGCATACGTCCCACAGGAGCATTTTTTAATGCTGGAGATAATATACGAGTGGCGTGCTGCTGTTTTTGAAAGGAGCATGCCTCTCTGAGCAATATCTCTGTTGGGATTAGCCATGCAAATGTCCTTCAGAAGTTTTATCAGAGTGGGGAAGAGATTGTCACAGTCATCTTTGCAAAAACTATGGGCCGTGTCCAATGTTAACCATTCCATTCACTCCATAGACTTCTTGCTTGTGTAATGAAACTTCTTTCCCTTCTCCCTTTGCGCCCTCAAAAATCTGCTCCAGGGGGTTGTCTGGAGCAGAATTTGTGGGCGTGCAGGAAGAGGAGAGGGAGAATAGATCCTGTCTGTTTGCACAGTGTTAGATACAATTCTATATCCTTGACTCCCTCTGCCCCAATTCTTTTGTGTGTGCTTTGCAGTCAATGTTCCCAAAAAGCTTTTATCAAGTATTACGAGATTGCATTCAGCGGAACTGTGTTTCCGAAAATAACTGTATGCTCCTTCCAAAGAAAGAAAGAAAAAGGCCACTCCTGCTTCCCGTTGTAAGTGGAGAGTCAGATTGGATTACTCCATTGGTAAAAATAAACATTTACTGGTGCTAATCCTGTGGCTGAAAGTGAGCTGGGTTCTTTGCTGTAGAAAATCCATATAACTGTGTGGGTTTCATAGGCTCTGATTGTGTTATCAGCACTTGAAACCCATAAGATTAAACAAGTTCAGCTGAGGATGTGGTTTCACCCAGTGAACCTTTTTTTACAAATGACTCTTAAGGTAACAAAACAGTTTTAACCTCTGGCCCTTCAGAAGTTGCTAGACTCTTGACTCCCAAGAGTCAGATGGGGATGATGGGGGTTGCAGACAACCACTGAGGGCCAGAGGTTAATCACTCCTGGTTTTAACTCTTTTGCTCCAGAACAACGGCATTCTGGTATATGAAAAGGGCACAGGATTGACTTGTAACTTCCAGGGGCTTCCCACACTTTTTATAGAGCATCATATCTGGGATAGCATTTATGCAAAGGTGTGCGTGACCCAAGCTTCAGATCACGCATGGCTTTCTATGTGCCAGGAGCTGGGTCTGCATGAACAGCTGTGTCAATGTGTTTCCCCAAACTTGGGTCTCCCAACTGTTGTTGGACTACAACACCCATCATCCCTGGCTAGCAGGACTGGTGGTCAGGGATGATGGGAGTTGTAGTCCAACAACAACTTTGAGAAGTTTGAGGAAAAACTGACCTATGTTGTGAAACGATCCTTACAGCTTACATAAACGTAGGAATCCTTGTGGAGGGTTTTTCCCCTTTGGTGATTCTACCCATGTAGGGTTTCCCAACTAGGTTTTGTACAATTGAAGTTGTTGTTGGAGTCTAACTCGCACCATCCCTGACAATTGGCTACGCTAGCTAAGGCTGATGGGAGTTGGAGTCCAACAACATCTGGAGGGCCACAGGTTCCCCATCTCTACAGTAAGTCTGCAACTTACACTCATTTAACTTGTGTGCATTCAGTTTTATGTGCTTGGCATTGGTTTTTTAAACAAATTTTAAAAGGGGGGCGGGTCTCCTGGGGGGGGGAAGACTTTGGCAATCCCACCCACCATTGCACCCAATGACTATGCCCAGTTTTGGCTTTAGGCGCAATCCCCGTAAAGTCGCCCCCAGCTAGGTTGAGGGCTTACTCTATCTAGCTGAACTTCTATTGCTGGATTTGGTGGATCTTTGGCCGTTTTTAAAGTTTTCCTTATGGTTTTCTGCCCAACAGGTCTATCCAGGATAATAGTGATCAGAAAGTAGAAAATAAGATTGAAGAGGTCAGTACCCTGGATATCCAGTATTATAATTCTTGCTTTCCCCACAGTCAGCATTTTACAGACTTCCACTGTTTTCCTTTCGTTGTCTGCCTTCTTTCCTTTCAATTCTGTCCCCTCGATGGAGCTGCCACTTTTATTTTTCTTCCCTTCAAATGTTGCCAAAGCTCACAATCATTCAGCTCCACACCAGTGTGTTGCTTTGTAGATGTCTTCCTTTAACATTCATACTTGGAGATCCTACTTGTTAGTTGTAAATAATAATATATATAAAACAATTTCCGTTTGCCCCCACCATATCCTCAGCCTTTGTGGGTGGGTAGTAACACATTCGGGGACGCGGGTGGCGCTGTGGGTTAAACCACAGAGCCTAGGGCTTGCTGGTCGGAAGGTCGGCGGTTCGAATCCCCGCCATGGGGTGAGCTCCCGTTGCTCAGTCCCTGCTCCTGCCAACCTAGCAGTTCGAAAGCACACAGTGCAAGTAGATAAATAGGTACTACTCCGGCGGGAAGGTAAACGGCGTTTCCGTGTGCTGCTCTGGTTCGCCAGAAGCGGCTTAGTTATGCTGGCCACATGACCCGGAAGCTGTCTGCGGACAAACGCCAGCTCCCTCGGCCTATAGAGAGAGATGAGCGCCGCAACCCCAGAGTCGTCCGCGACTGGACCTAACAGTCAGGGGTCCCTTTACCTTTACGTTTTTAGTAGCACATTCATCAGTGTTCGTAAAATATATAAACACAGTAATAATGCAACCAAAATAATGCAGCCTCCTTCTCTTTGCACACCAAATGTCTGCTCCAAGTGTATGTCAGGATTGAAATGCGTCATCGGAGTAAAATGCTGATTTCCTGTTGGCATTCTTTATCTTAGTTTCAGTGGTGCTAATATGCAGCTGACTGCAGCACCCCCCCGCCCCCCAATTCTTTATGGCTGTGTCATCTTGTAAAGCTAATCTAAACCATGGCTTAATGCAACAATGGAAGAATGGTTGTTAAAATTAATGGACTTAGCTGAGATGGCAAAATCGACATGTTTAATCAGGGAAAAGTCAGTGTTAACATTTACTATAGATTGGTTTTAAATGATTGTACCCCACCTTCCTTGTGCTGGTCTATAAAGATTTGATTATGGCTAAAGATTGGAAACCTTTCATAGACTTTTGCGTGAAAAAAGGAAATAATGATGCTTGGATTTGGGGGTTGAAGATAAAGTTTGTTCATAGAAAGTGGTTTTGTTGGGTGTTGCATTGGAGTGGATGAAGTGAATATTGCTTATATATAGCAGATGAAGAATCAGAAGTTCTTTAGTTTCCGAACTTTATCTTTTCTATTTCCTAAGCATTTTTCTATCTCTTTCTTATTAACTCCCTCTTCCTATTCCTTTTTTCTTTTTCACTATGTCTTTATCTTATTCTGACTAATGTTGGATAAGAAATATATTTGATATTCAGTTTTGCATTTTTCTCTATGAACACTTTTATTTCAAATAACAAACTATGGTTTAATATGAAAGTGCTGGTTCCCAAGCAGGAGATAGCATCTACCGGTACTTTGCTTATCCCTTGTGCTTTAGCTCAATGTGGCAGCTAAGCCAGACTTTGGCATAGGGCAGCCTTTCTCAACCTTGGGTCCCCAGATGTTTTTGGCCTGCAACTCCCATCATCCCTAGGTAGCAGGACCAGTGGTCAGGGATGATGGGAGTTGTAGGCCAAAAACATATGGGAAAGGCTGGCATAGGGTGTTGTCTGAACCCAGGATCACAGTTAAAGCTCTCTCTCCTCCTTAACTATGACCTGTTGTTTAAAAACAAATCTTGATTTGTTGTTCTTGCGGGGAAATATATTGATGCAAGGAAACCACACTGGGTGTTAACTGTCGCTTTTGCCTTTAGGTTGTCGCGCCTTTAAGAGAGAAGATCCGAGAACTGGAGAAAAGGTATCTTCAAAAGCCACGGCGACTGAAATGGCTTCAGATAGATGTTACATAGGGCACTGGGGACACAATGAAACCTTGCTTGACCCCACAGCACAGCTGCAGTGGAGCAGACCATAGCTCGCTTAATGCAACTCTTTGGAAATGGTTTTGCAGGTAGCGGCAGATCAAGGAGAATTAACTGGGACACAGTCCCCTGTGTCTCTCCCAGTGCCGGAGCGACCAAAGCTGTGTTGGTGCTGAAGTCAGGTTGAAATGAATGAATGCAAATTTTCTTGATCTAAGTGTGGCTGCGGTTGTATGGCTACAACCTTCTCGAGTACCTTTCCCGAATAAAGGATATGTTAGTGATTAAGAGGTAGCGGTTTAAATCCTCAGCAGTCTAGGGAGTTTAGAACTGTCACCACATCTCCCACCCCACCCCCCTTCACTGCATGTTTATATTTATAGTAGCCTAAAATAGACTGGTGGTACATCTGGCATCCAACACTGTGTACCAATGAAGCATTTTGTATTCCTGTTTTCATCCAGGAAGATAAGTGAGAGAAGCTGCAGATCAGTTCACAGTGTAAACAAAGAACTCATGCTTTATGCCACGGCATTCGATATTAGTGACTTCTAAGGAGGCTATAATGTTTGATCGCCTAAGTCAGTGATGGCTAACCTTGACACTCCAGATGTTCTGGAACTACAACTCCCATCATCCCTAGCTAACAGGACCAGTGGTCAGGGATGATGGGAGTTGTAGTCCCAAAACATCTGGAGTGTCAAGGTTAGCCATCACTGGCCTAAGTCTAATGTTGGATACAACTGAGTACAGTAGCACCTCGGGTAACGTAAACTTCAGGTTGCGAAAGCGGCAAACCTGGAAGGGTTTCACCGCATGCGCAGAAGCGGTCTACCGCTTCTCCTCGGGTTGCGAAAAAATTTGGGATCCGGCTGGACCTCCGGAATGGATCCCGTTCGCAACCGGAGGTACCACTGTACTAATTCATATGTATTGGCTTCCAGGAGTTAATGGTCTGTGATTCTCTTACGTAATGTTTACTGGGCATCGCAGGATAAACACATGTGCCAGTGATAAGTCTGCCAGCTCCAATAAGGTTTAAAATTTCTCATTCTTCCATTTTGAAATGTTTCATAGTTTTACTCAGAAGTACCCGCCAGTGAAGTTCCTATCCGAAAAGGACCGTAAAAGAATTTTGGTAAGTTGGTAACTTGCTCAGAACTAATCAGTGACCTAAATTTCTGCATAGGTTTAATGAGAAGAAACGACAAAATGGCCGATCTCTTTGTGGCATGGCACAGATTGAAAAGAAAATTCAGTGTGCTTGTATTAGCTTTTTAGCTCTTCCTAATTTAATTTTAATTTTTGGACATAGTCCTAAGGATGGCATCATTAAGAAGCAATAATCAATATTTGAGTACCCAATTCTGGGCTGAGCACCCAGACACTGTGGTATTTTTGAAGCTAAGTGGGCATGGATTGTGTGCTAAGAGAAGCCAAAGGAAACCTCAAAAGGGAGAGAGAAATAAAAGATCACAAATGGTTCCTGTGAAGGAGAAAGTTTGTTAGAAAGAACATAGTTTTCTGTATTAAAAAGCAAAATACAGGCAACAGACTTTAACTCAGAATTTGAGGGAGTGATGCTCTTACTAGCATAATTTTTCAAAATATGTGCTGCATTCTGGTCCTTGTTTTGACTTAGTTCAGCAGTCTTGCTTTTCCAGTGTGGTTTTTTCATTTAATAACAATATTAATATGCTGCCCCATAGTGGAAAGTTTGGACGGCTAACAATAAATGTAAAACAAAACCATAAAATAAAAAAATCATAATCAACACAGCAGCAGAGGCTAAAAGCAATGTAATAAAACTCTCAGAAGCGCCAGAAAATAGAAACTCTGAACATCTCCAGTAATTTCAGATTTTTGGAATGTTGAGATTAAAAGATTAAAACACCTGAAGAAGTATAAAGGTCTTCAACTGGTGCTCAAAGGAGTGCTAAGTAGGCACCAGGCGAGCCCCCTTGGGGATGACATTTTTTAATGGGGTGCCACCACTGAAAAGGCCCTTTTCCCACCACAATAACCGTAGGTGAATAGAAATTCAGCAGTGCGGCACCCTGGAAAAGCTGGTAGCCATTTGAAAATGCACAAATGTTGGCAAAACATACTCTCAATGTATATTGAATTAGTTGCCAAAGTTTGTGGTGGCAGCTTGGGTGGTTTCTAAAAGGCTTAGACAAATCTGTGAGTGCTGTTAGCTGTGACATCAGAGGCAGAATAGCTGTGGTTGCTAAGTGCTGGAGACAACCTACTTCAGCCGTCTAGTTCAGGCTGTAATTGCAAGGCAAAATTGCCTGCGTGAAAGGGACTTCATGTCAGAAGCAATTTGAATCATATGCGTAGTATAGTCGTACCTTGGAAGTCTTAACGCCTTGCCAGTCGAACGTTTTGGCTCCTGAACGTCACAAACCCGGAAGTGACTGTTCCAGTTTGTGAACTATTTTTGAAAGCCGAAAGTCCGACGAGGCTTCCAATTGGCTGCAGGAGCTTACTGCAGCCAATCAGAAGCCGCGCTTTGGTTTCTGAATGTTTTGGAAGTCCGGAATGGAGTCCAATGTATGACTGTACATGCCTGTCTGTGTGTATATAGTCTTTATGCACACTAACTGCACATTCTTAGAAATAGCCACATGTGCATATATCACATGGCAAACTGCTACCACATGATGAAATTATTTTCTACGTATAATAATATAATAATGATGATGATGTAGTTTTCATTAAAGGTGAAATTGAGCAGCTGATATCGGTAGAATTGCTCAGTGTCAAACATCTAGAAAGCCTTTTGAAAAGTGAGCCCAATGAACAGCTGACACCAGTAGAAGAACGTCGGCCGTCTTGAATCTCTAAATCAGGGCTTCCCAAACTTGGGTCTCCAGCTGTTTTTGGACTACAACTCCCATCATCCCTAGCTAGCAGGACCAGTGGTCAAGGACGATGGGAATTGTAGTCCAGAAACAGCTGGAGACCCAAGTTTGGGGAACCCTGCAATAAATAATGTGTAGGAGCTGCAGACTGTAAATGCAGACCTAAAATATTCCTAGTAATTAAATGACATGGAAACTAATTGACTCTTAGCTAAGAGCAATGTGTTGGTCATGAACTTTCAGTTAAAGCTGTGAATCAGAAATTCTGTTGATGCTACTGTGAGCACAGCATTGGACTCTGATTAAAGATTTGGTGGTCCTTTGGCCTTTTGATAAGCATCCTGTTGTTTGATAGAACTGGAGCTTTGTAGTTTTGGTGGAGTAAACCTATACGTAGCAACCCATGATTTTTGTGAGGCTTTAAGAACGCTTGGTGAAAACCCTGATTCTAAACCCATTTACTTACAAGAAGACCCATTATTAATGTCACCTCTCCCGAATGTGCTTGTGTTCAGCCCTTAAATGCAGTCTGGGGAGAAGTGCAGGATTGTAAAAACTATGTGACATTGCTCAAGCTAAGAGGGTCTGATCTTAAGCAGTGAGTGTTTGATGTGAGGCAGCCGGGGAGCCATATGTACAGTATGCAGAACTGAAGAAGAGAAAGGTAACCCCAGAAGGTTATTTTTATCAGGATGAAGATGCATATCAGGCAGTTGCCTAGATTTCATGAATGACTGTACTAACCTTTAACAGGTTGTGTCAGTCAGAATGAATAGCTTGTGCCGTACATGTTCATCAGGAATGGTTTTTCAGGAGGTGCGGGGAAGTAGAAAATTGGATTCGGACGAAATCAGGAGCCCTTCTACTCATACAAGCAAGCACTTGGGATGCAATCCAATTGCTGTGTTGTTGTGCAAGAAGGACACTTTCTTTTCATGACGATCACATCTATGGATGGGAAGAACCACATTGTGAAGTAATTCAGTCAGTATAGGCAGTTCTGTGACTACTATGGTAGCCTCTGGTCTGGTATTGAGTGCAAATCTCTTGGGTTCTGACCCAGCAAAGCTGCTCTTAATTTACTGGGAATAGTGTAGTGCAGGCTTCCTCAACCTCGGCCCTCCAGATGTTTTGAGACTACAACTCCCATGATCCCTAGCTAGCAGGACCAGTGGTTAGGGATGCTGGGAATTGTAGTCTCAAAACATCTGGAGGGCCGAGTATGAGGAAGCCTGATGCAGTGGTTGTCTCACAACACTTCTAGAATGGTTAGGCCAGGGGTAGGCAACCTTCGGCTCCCAGATGTTTTGGGACTACAACTCCCATCATCCCTGACCACTGGTCCTGTTAGCTAGGGATCATGGGAGTTGTAGTCCCAAAACATCTGGGAGCCGAAGGTTGCCTACCCCTGGGTTAGGCTTACTGATTTGGCTTTGAATGCTAATTCATGAATGATCCTAGTGATGAGGTCAATGGGAGGCAGTTTCTTCCTTGAACACCACCCCAGCAATGCATGTATAAAGGAACATAGGTGGGACCAACCCCAGAATAGGTTGCTCGGAGACTTTAGGGTATTGCTTCCTTTATGGCTGCCATAATTTGCAAAGTGACACATGGCCTGAAGTATAACCCAGTCAATATTGTGAATGTAAAAATCCAACCTTCTGAGATGTTGGTGAGCTTAAAGGTGGGTGACAGATTTCTCAGTCTTTATTAGATGGCTGGAGATGTATAGAGTCTCTTGCACACAACTCTCTTACTGATGACATTGTTGCCAGACATTTGAATCAAATAAGGGGAAAGTTAGATTTTAAATTGTTTGGCCTGTGAGGCAAGTAAAAAAAAGTTCTTGGTGTGTGTTTAAAAATATATATGAATTCAGCAAATTTAATTCCCCCATTATGAAGTAAGGATCACCTTTGTGAATATATTAATTAACAAATAAATAGCCAAGTTAGTGCATCGTTGGGAATCATCACACTTTTTCGGTAGCTGTAAG
This sequence comes from Darevskia mixta, assembly GCA_034641385.1. Classification (NCBI taxonomy): domain Eukaryota; kingdom Metazoa; phylum Chordata; class Lepidosauria; order Squamata; family Lacertidae; genus Darevskia; species Darevskia mixta. The sequence goes on from JAWWNH010000063.1 coordinate 4,792,681, forward strand.
AGTCTTCCACTGTTAATTGTTCAAAGCATTAGTAATCACTTGTAATCTCACAGCTGCTATTTGGATTGCCTTAGCGGAGTACTAAAGTTGGCTGTTATGTAATTGACCCTTACGAAGTTGCCACATCAGACTGAAGCTCATTTGTTTTCTTCAGCGGTTCAATAGTGCTCGGTTATTTTCTACACCCTTTGGAATGTTGTGTGAAATGAGCGAACTTTTAAGTGGCACCAGCTATGGACCGAGTGACCTATAGTTCAGGCTCGTGGTCTGTGCACTAAGTTGATGAGAGACACTTGCAGGAAAGATTGCAGCGCAGGGAAAATAAGCATTTGCTTAAAAATGCATTCCTTCCTTCTGGATGCATTTATCTTTCTCGAGGTCCTAACCCGCATTGTGAAAATGAGGGCGTAGCAACGTTAAACTTATTCTGCTCTACTTTGGCATTTTCCATAGATTTGCCCAAATCGTGCTTCAGTCTGGTGATAACTGTGTCTGTGAAAAAATTCCCTACTGCTATGGAAAACACTCCCATGCATGGAAAGCTAGTCTGTCAGAAAGATGTCCAGATCAACACTTTTCTCCCTTGATATGTCCCCAGATATATGAAAGTTATCCAGATGCAGAGAGAAGGTGTGGTTGTTATTGTTTTTAAAAAATATGGGAGTAAGTCAAATAGGCAATCCCATCATCGCAACCACTATTTCTGGACATTTGCACCTGCCCTCTGAGTTAATCCACACCAGGAGTAGCCTGCCTGGTGCCTTGCAGACGTTGATGAACTACAACTTCCATAATCCCTAACCAATGACTTTGCTGACTGTGACTGATGAGAATTGTAGTTCATCTGGAGGGGGGAACCACATCGGCTATACCTGGTCCAGACAGATCTGATTTAAGTTGAATGGGATGCAAACAACACTGCACTGCATGAATGCTTGCTGTTTTCTCATCCATTCCTGGAGGGATGGGATTGTGAAAAGAAGCATGCATTTTGCATGATGGTCTTCGGTGAAAATCCTGTGTGGATCTTCCCTAGTTTTCCTTACTTCCATTTATTCTGGAGAATTTAGGGTGGCGTGGGATAAATCTCTATTCCTTAAGTTTGGAACATGCTATTTTACCAAACAGGAGAACATCATCCTTAACTTTTGACCTCCCTGGAAGAACTTTGAGTCTCTCAAATTCTGTGGTTGCATGAAGTGAGGAGTGAGATGTATCTATTGCTAGTCTGAAGCTTAATTTAAAACAAAAACAAAACTTGAGTTATTTTCCCCTCCCCTACCCCTATCAAGATGTAAAAACAAAACAAAACCCAACACCCTGAAAGCTGCTGTTGATTTCATTTCATGTTTGTGGACTTTTTGTCTGGTGTTTTCCTTTTAAAAGAGAAGAAACATTTATATGCAAACTGTCCTAATGCAGATAACTGGAGGAGCAGGGTTTGTGGGTTCTCATCTTACTGACAAACTAATGATGGATGGCCATGAAGTTACAGTTGTGGACAACTTCTTTACGGGCAGGAAAAGAAACGTGGAGCACTGGATTGGCCACGAGAACTTTGAACTGATTAATCACGATGTCGTAGAGCCCCTCTACATTGAAGGTGAGTCCCCCCCGAGAGGACACAAGCTGGGCTGCTTCATGCGTGAACATTAGGGACCTGTTTCTGTCTTCTCGTAAATGGCCACCTCTGTGTGGCTGGCAAATTCTGCCGTTTTCCTTAAGTCCACATGCAATTGCTTCCAGGAGCATGGAAAGGACCACTGCCCTCACGGGAATTGGGCAACTGAAGATACCATATCCACAAAGTTAGCCGAGAGGGGAGGACCATGGGCGATGTCACAGTGCTGTACCCCACAAAGTTTGCCTGTGAGCACAAGGGCTTCTGCTTCTTCCACAGAACTCCCTTCCCCTCTCCTTTCCCCATGCGCCTCCCGCAGCCCCCCACCCCACCCCACCCTCGGATTGTGAAGAATTCCCACATTACAGTATATTTGGACGACACGGGGAGGAGACAGAGGGGAAGTTCTGTTGTGGAAATGAGAGTCCTTGCACAACCAGAACAACTTGGTTTGAGATACCCTGTGATACCAGGGGCACGTTGAGGCTAGACATCTTACCTTTTTTGAATCTGATTAATTTCAGGCACTTTCCAAGTTTAATCCAATTTAAAATTGGGTGGGAACAGCGGGGAAGGGCTATTTCCCAACCACCACACCCAAAAATTAATTCACCTGCATCTTGACATCACAAGTACGTAATACTGTACTTCTTCAGTGCAGTCACACCAGAATGAAATTGCACTTGATTTCTCGAGTCTGCTTATTACAATGCAAGTGGGCTTATGAGAACAGGTTCTGATTCTGTAACATCCTCATGGTCAAGCAATAACAGAGGTTGAGCTGTTTAGTTCTCTGCTGCCTTCCCTTCCCTTTTAACTCTTCACCCATGCTGTTTTCACACTGTGACAATATGGGTGAAATTAAAACAACAACAACAACGGTGCCTATAATACTAAACTAAGCCATTACTTGGTGTGAATGACTTAATCTGTGGGCTCCTGGTGAAAAGATCACAACTGCTTACCTCCTCTAGACCTGTTGCTGTGAGCTAAGCCATGGTTTGGCTTAGCGTTATGTCTGAACCCATGCTTGTGGCTTATTTGCCCCAGGCAAACTATGAGTTGTGAATTTTCTCAACTGAAATAAACCATGAGCCTTGGTTCTGACATAACACTAAGCCAAAACATGGCTGTGTTCACAGCTGTGCAGTAACTAACATCAGGAGTGGAAGAGAAGCAAAGCGCACCCTATCTTTTCACTGGAAAGGCCACACATTTGATTGTTCATGCTATAAGCTATGGTTTGGCTCAGTGGTACATACAAACCAGCATGTGAGCATTGGAATAATGCCATTTATGTTGCCCTTTGAGGTTACACATGCCAGAGGCATGTTTTGCCTCCTTGCCCTCACAGTACAGGTACTACAAATACACGGTGCAAATATATTTACAGGTATTGTCAAGTTGAGCGAAAAATACTTGAGATAAGTGCTTTTTAGAAGCTGGAGTTATTTCACTAAGACTACAGGACTTCATGATTTTTTATCTAAATGTATAGGAGGCACACACTGTCTTGAGAAGCGGGGGGGGGGGAACATTTGCCATGTTTCCAAGACTATAATATAAACTGGGGTTAATAAGATTCTCCACCTATCCCAGACTCCAGTTTAATTAGATCCCCTAACGACTTTGTTTCTGGATCACGAGGGTGTAGCTGTGCAGTTGGAATTTGCTAATGGTCTACAACACCTCCCTCGTACAATCAAATGCTTTTGGTTAAATAATACCAGTGGGACGTTATTAAAACCGGCAGCCTGTTTTTAGCACGCAATTTCAGCCTTGGCTGGGTATGAATTATATAGTTTCTTTTTGTTGAGTATAATGAAAGGCAATTCCGGTGTGACTCTCTCTCAACAAGAAGATACTTCACAATTCAAAGTGTTTGCTGTGTGTCAGGGACAAGGGGAAAAAACCCACAGAAAGCGAAATCACACGAGCCTGTTTAAATGGCACCCTTAGAACTGGCTAGCCAAACTCTATAAACAAAGATTTCTCTGTAAAATTGTTTTGAAAGTCAGCTTTCATCCTAAAATGTTAAAAAGAAACCAGCGATAACCCATAAGGATTAAGTTAGTACTAGAAAAGTTTTTCAGTAATTTTTGCATCGCTTCAGTATAATTGGATGAGAATTTGTCTGGGGGAACAATTGAAACTTAAATCATTTGTATGTGAAATGGGATTTGGAAGAAATATTTAATTGGTTGTATGTTCCGAATGGAGTGGTGTTTTTCTCCTCTTAAACTAAAAAAAAAGATATATTATAAGTTTATATTCTCACCACTTTTATACCCATCTTCCTAGTCCTACACCCATAGGAACACGCTCATTGCATGCTTCCCCTCTTATTCTCTGCTGAGTTTGAGATTTGACTAGCGTGAGGAAGGACAGTGAGACAAGCCTGCAAGTTGTAGGTCCCTGGGCTCTTCCAGATGACAAGAGAGATGTATCATACAGTAGCTCCTGGTTCTCTTATGGAGAGGAGCCAAATAACATCTTCCTCCTTTTGCTCTTTTAACACAGCCTTCCAGATGGGCTTTTGTCTTGCCTCGCTTGTGAGTTGACCCTTGCAAGTAGGCTCTTGCTCCTGAGAGTTAGAAGAAGTGATTGTCTCCAAATCTGGGCTGCTATTCACTCTTGGACTCTTGCCTTCCATTTTCTTCTGTCAATTCGATTCTCTCATTGGCTCTGTTCCCACATCCGAGAGATCTGGCATGGTGGAAGTGTCCCTGAATACCTACAACTCCTTCCCCCTTTTTTAATCTCCCAACTGAGTTGGTGTAAAATAAACGCTATTCTCTTTTTCCCCCATTGTTTCACAGTGGACCAAATTTACCACCTGGCCTCTCCAGCTTCCCCTCCAAATTACATGTATAATCCCATCAAGACGCTAAAGACCAACACCATAGGGACGCTGAACATGCTGGGTGAGTCAATGAATGGATTATGTGAAATAAGCAGCTTGACGTTCATTGAAATGGTACGGTGCATCGCTACTGACTTTTGCTGGAGAAAGGCGCAGCATCCTGATTCCAGATGTTTGCACCTGTATGCCTGTTTGTAAATGACTTAAATATTCTTTAGAAACACCAGCAGGGCATTCCTTTTTGTTTCAAGTTGGCAAGCCTTAGGGCAGGGGCGAGGAACCTGTGACCTTCTGGAGTTTGTTGGGCTCCAGTTCCCACCTACCTTAGCCATCATGGCCAGGGATAATGGGATTTGTTGTCCAGCCATCATGACCAATGGCCAGGGATGATGGGATCTGTAGTCCAGCAGCATCTGGATCTACACAGTTTCCTTACCCCTAATTTTAAGGGAAGTCAAACAGTATATTTTTGCCATGCTTCAGTCCCAGGGTAGCCACTTGCATGAACAAGTGTGATGGGGTGAACCAGGGATATGCCCAGTGATGCGGACTGATGGCATTACAAAGAAGATATTCTTGGCACTTGAGGATAGTGCAGGATATTTGCCACAAATAACTTCCTATACCATCTCAAGTCACTTTTCATGCCGTTCAGCGAGTTCTAAGAGTTGGCCAAAGATGTATTCTCTTGACTTCCTTTTACAGAAAGTTGGGGTACTTGGTAGTATCCTTACCTTATATAGACACAGACAGGCCATTAACTGTTTTGGATACTTGTAGTCTTATACCAAGTAGCAGGGAATTTATTGAAGCATTCGGAAAATCCTTAACTATGCTTTCATCCCTGCTGTGCTAGGCTTCCAAATGGGCAGGACGAGAGTAAGCATTTTTGGATATTTTTATATCGCATTTCTGTCCCGTCTTTTGTTCCACGGAGCTCAAGGTGTGGCATATATGGCTCTCCCATCCCCCATTAATCCCTGCAACAACCCTGCGAGGTAGGTTAGTCTGACAGAGGCAGGGACTGATCCCCGAAAGCCACATGTTAAGTCTCTCTCAGCAAAAGCAACAAAGATGGCACCCATTGAGACGAGCTCTCGCTAAAGCTTGTGCTGCAATAATGAACCACAAGGCTCTCCACATCAGTTCTGGAGAATTGCAGGAGGTCTGCACTGCTGGAGTAATGCAGAGCCACTTTAAAGCATAGTTTTTAAAGGGTTTCTTTTTGTGGATGAGAAGTTACATTTCGATCTGAAAGCTTTTACAACAAAGCCTGCTACTGAACGGAATGTGGAACTCAAAATTAAATGAAGATAAGCGTGAGTCAGTTCGTTTTCACTAAAGTTCACCCTCTTGTTTTTTGTGGTTTTTTTTAGGGTTAGCAAAACGTGTTGGAGCTCGGCTTCTTCTTGCATCTACCTCTGAAGTATATGGAGGTAAGAAGTGGACTTGGCAATGGCTGATTTGGGAGCTAGTCTTTTATTGAAGGGAGAGGTCCCATCAGTACGGAGGCCTACAAGCATAGTTTTAAGCAAGGCAGGGGGAGCTGTCAAGGGTTCTTCTCCATCTGCTACGTTTTTCTTCAAATTTGACCCCCAGCCCTGCAGTCAATGGATCTTACTATGCTTTTGATGAAGATACTATTTTAAAATGTTCCTTTTGCATTCAGCGAATAGAACACCAGTGCATGGTGTAATATGGCTTAGTTGACGCTGCCCCATAAAGCCTTGATTTGGGGGTTTCCGGGGCGTTTCCTTAAGTCATCACGGAAGTATGTTTAGATGCCACCTTCTTGGGGACTACTGCATTTGCCTTAGTTTTTTTCCTGCATTCTGACCTGTTGTGAAGGTCCTGCAAATTAAGCAGAATGTTCAACTTGCGTAATATGTGATTATTGTACCACTGTGCTAATGGGACACCTGTTGGGTATGTGTCTTCCTGTGAGTTACTCTGGCCCAGCAGTAAGGAAACCTCTGGTCATTTTTAGCAGGTCACACCCACCTGTCCTACATGTCGTATATGACATCGCGTGTGGGACAAGGAATGATGGGGGGCCAAAAGGGCGGTTTGCGGGCACATTCATAGCCCCATGCTTTTTGCAAGCTGATCATTGGTGCTTGGATGGGAATCATGCTGAATTCATTTTCCTACCCCAGTTTAGCCTTTCTCTAGCTATCAGTCAATGGGAAAGCATTTTAGAAGCCGAGTGTGTTTCCGTTAAATCTTTTCAGACCAAATAAAAATGGTCAGCTAGCTCTGAATAACTTCTTATTTGACAGACTGCAGGAAGCATGGATGTCACTCTAAATGGGCTTCATTTGCCCCTCGTGGAGCTGGCAAATGCCCAAGCTTTGCCCTGTAGTGTCTTCACATTGTATCCTATATGTGGTCCTTGATTGGCTGGGATCATTCAAGGAGAAATAAAATGGGGAAAATGGCATCAGAGCAACAGCAATGGACAAAACGGTATCTGAAAACAGCCCCAGCAGTAGGAACAAGGCTTTATAGAGGTGGAGAGTGTCACTTCCTTGAAATTGATATTGTGGCAAAAAAACCTAAGACTATAACTCAACCCTGGTACCCACTACTCCAGTGTTGTCCAAAAAATTTTCAAAGAGGGCCAGATTTGATGATGTGAAGGGCCGACCAGAGGGCCAACCAAAGTTGTTAACCTTTTCTTAGGATTGAAGTTGTTGAGCTTTTTTTTTAGGATTGAAGTTGTCAGGGGCCAGATTAAACCGACCGGCGGGCTGGATTAGGCCCCCAAAAGGAACTTTGGACATGCCTGCACTACTCTGTAGAGCATGGGTAGGCAAACTAAGGCCCAGGGCCCAGATCCAGCCCAATCGCCTTCTCATTCTGGCCCGCGGACAGTCCTGGAATCAGCGTATTTTTACATGAGTAGAACGTGTCCTTTTATTTAAGATGCATCTCTGGGTTATTTGTGGGCATAGGAATTCGTTCATTCCCCCCCTCCAAAATATAGTCCAGCCCCCCCCAAAAGGTCTGAGGGACAGTGGAACGGCCCCCTGATGAAAAAGTTTGCTGACCCCTGCTGTAGAGAGTACCTTAATAGTAATCCTTTCTGTGCTGCTGAATAGTGAAACTCATGGTAGCTCACTCCCTCTCTCTTTCTCCCTCCCCCACTCTCAAGATCCTGAAGTTCACCCACAAAACGAAGATTACTGGGGTCATGTGAATCCCATAGGACCTAGAGCATGTTACGATGAAGGAAAGAGGGTTGCCGAAACAATGTGCTATGCCTATATGAAGCAGGTAATGATTGTGACATTTGGCCAGCAGAATCAAAAGCGTTCAGAACTTGAGAGTTGCAACACACGATATAGAAATGCAAGGTCACTTAGGTGGTGTGAGTGAATGATTCTGGTGAAATCCAACATTCTCTCACATGAAAGGATGCTGTACAATTGTTGGTATAGACTGCCTCCTATTCCTGGTGGTGCTTAGGTACCAAACATGGTTCGCTTAGAGGCCAAACCCTGCAGTATTAGTTTCGCTGGTTCGCTTGAAGCATTTCATGCACCTGACAGTCTAGTAGATGAACAATCAATAATTAGGAACCCATTCGGTTGAAACTAGGACCCCTTTGGTAATACCAGACTGATCTCTGAGAAATAGTTCCAAGAACAGCAATATTATGTAGGTAGTATGGAATATGCTAAAACCATGTTAAGTGACTTGGGCTTGTTTTTGTCTTATTCTGGCATAGAGGCATGAAAATTGTAAGGTAACACAGCAATGTGGGATTCTTCTCCCCCTTTTCATAAGCAAATGCAGAACCTGGCTTCGTGTGTCTTGTTAACTGTCATCTTCCTAGCAATAGAGAATTTAAAAAAAAACAGTGCCTTTTTTAAAAACGAAAAGCTTTTTTCTTATTCTTCCAGGAGGGCGTAGAAGTAAGAGTTGCAAGAATATTCAATACTTTCGGCCCTCGGATGCACATGAATGATGGCAGAGTTGTTAGTAACTTCATCCTGCAGGCTCTTCAGGGAGAACCCTTAACTGTACGTATCTACCATCCTGCCCTCTGAACTCAATTGCTGTTCATTGGATTTCCAAGTAAAATAAATTGTCACTTTGTGAAATGTCACTTGAATGAATTGTGTAGGTTTGAGAACATGAACCCTGAGCTTGAACGGTCCTGTATCAATATGTTCACTAAAACGTCTTAAAACGGTGCAGAACTTCAAGTTCTTCGGATAAAGAATTTGTGCTGAACCACATAATCAGACTATTGTGACGGACAGTCGCTTGATTCAGGTCTTCAGTTACTGTTATAGCACAATCTTTGCATAGTTCCTCATTGTGTTCAATAGGACTTGATCTCAAGTAAGTGTGCATAGGATTGCAGTCTTAGTAAATATACTAAAATACAGCTTTCCATACAAATCTGTTTTTATGTCCAGTTGTATTCTGGACACCATAACATCAGCTTATTTGTTTGGCTATTAACAGGAGTTAAACTAGAGCTTCAGTGAAATTGTTTGTTTTCCACACAGGACTGGTTCAAACATGCATGTACACTGTTTTTGGTTTTTTTACCAAAATGAAACACCTCTTTGCTAAACATGTGAACTGTCCCAATTGAAAAGGACCTTGAGTTGATATTGGGTAACCCGGCAGTTGTGACTGTGGTAATTTGTCTGTGACAGCTATTCATGCATCCAGCCATCCCTTAATGCTGCAGTCAAGAAATGGCAAGGATGTATGTGTTGGACCGGTCCTTAATCATGTCTAGTGTTATGAGATAGTATCTGGTCGTTGGGTGCTTGAGTTACTATTTTTGTATCCAATGGCGGCTCTGCTGATGAGAGGCATCCATCAATGCAATATGGAAGGGGACAACCTTTGAAGATTGTCCTCCCCAAATCTGTTCAGGGCTCCCTGGATGCTTAGAGCAGATTTAATGAGGAATTAGGGGGAACTGGTCTTCCACAGACAGATGCTTTCTGTCCGTCAAGTTGACACCATTGGGTACCACCCAGTAAAAATAAGAAAATGAAACTTACTATTAAGTTGTGTGTTTTTTTTAACTTTGTGACCATAGTGGATTAGTTTTGTGACCAGCTGTTACATTAATACTTTATATTAGTAGGACAGAGCTGTGATGTGTCGTAAAGTCAGTAACAAACGTTTTTTCAGGAGGGCTCTCCTGCAAAGATATTTTGATGTGCATTTTGAAAGCAGTAAAATCTCATGAGATTCACTCCAGAGAACTGCCGAAGATTGGCACGCTTTGCTTTCTGGCAAACAACAGTGTACAAGCAGGGCTCTTGTAGCCTGTGTGTGTTTTGAGAAGACTGTCGCTGGGGAACAAGCTGATGTGCCCAATCGCTCAGCTAGCCCCAGGAAAAGGAAAAAGGGTGCGAATTCTTTCAACTCTGCAAACCGTCACTAAAGGTGCAGGGGACGACTTCAAATCTTGTTTCCTTTTGTCAACCCATATACAAAGATCTGTTCCCTTCCACTTGACAAAACAAAAATAGAATTCCTTCCATATGAACTGGAATATACTCTTCCTTTTCTTAAAAAAAAACAACTTTGTTTTGTAAGTGGCACATTAAAAATGGTGGAGAAAAACTTGGTGCAGAGATGCTATGAAAAGTAAAGGGAAAGGGAAATAAAATCTGTAGCTAGATCAGTCTGGATCTGGCCAAACTCTGGATACAAGACTGCTTGGTGAAACTCATTTATGCCACCCTATGACTATCAAAATGTTCGTGAGGTGTATATGAGCTAGTTTAACCCGTGCATCTAGCCATAGATATTCAAATTACAGATCAGACCAGGACAGATTTTGCTTTCAACACACTGTCACAAACAAATTGGAGAGGAATTACGTGTTTGTCAGTAAAAGTGATGGACATATTGATATTTCTTATCAGTAATACTCATTTTATTTTATTTTCCCCTAGGTATATGGGCCTGGGACTCAGACCAGAGCATTTCAGTATGTCAGGTACATTTATTTCACCTTCCTTGTTTCAGTATAACTGAGGAAGGGACACTGAACAACAACAAAAAAAAGAACGATTGTGGAGTGCTGGGGAAGAGAAAAGCATATTTCAACATTAGTCATGCAGTGATGTCAGAATGTTGCTTTTTATTTCTTTCCGGTTTCATTAGTGGTTTCATTAGTTTACTTTTTGCTGCTTCCTCGGCATTGTTAATTAACTATCCCAAGTCTATAGATCAGTATTTCTCAGCCCTTACAGCCCATTATCCCAATGTGTGAAACCAATGATTTCTCCTATCTTAAAAACCAGAAAATAAAGGATAGCAGTCTGTGACCTTTCAAACGCAATGCCTCTTCCTTGCATTGAAAGCTTGGAAAAGGTAGAATAATTTGAATCCATAGTTAAGCCCCTGCTTAAACTTCTAGTGTGCGTCACAAAACAGCTGCTGTCCAATGGATTCTTGAGACTGGATTGTGCAAAAGCACTACTTGTGTGAAAAGCACTACTCGCGTGGGAGTAGTGAATTCTTTTTGTTTCATGAATGGGACCGTGCAATGTTACTCTTGAGTTTCTTTCTGCATCCCATAACTCAAGTGGACTCCTTGTGTGAGCAGGCCTTTTTCTCTGCACAATTCAGTTAGAAACTGAGCCTTGTTAAGAGCTCGTGTGTTTCACCTGTTTTCCAATTTTACTTAGACAATCTCTTCAGTTAATTTTGTAATTGGCATGTGCACAGGGGTTGTTTTTCTTTTTAATGTTGCATTCAGTTCATGCCTTCCTCCCCGCCCCCCTCTTTCTCACTAGCTTCTGATGCATGCCAATACTTGCATGTATTCAATTAGATTGGCATGCAAAAAAGGAACCTTGATGTAATTGCATGATCAATCACGATTCCTTTTTTTGTGCTGCGATTTAATCAATGGGCACATCGGTAGTCCTGAATGAACGGAAACGACATTAGCTTGAAAACAGCATATGTACAGCATATGTAACGTGTAAACGTTAAGAAAAAATGATGCATCATCATCATCATCACTTGTTGCCTGATGACTCCCACAAAATTATGCCCAGAAGTGGCTCACAACATTAATACATTGGTCCTGGCCCGGAAAAACAATGGGGTAATTTTGGAACCATAAACTGTTGGGAGAAATTTGGATATGGAGTTCCTTTTAGCTCTGCCTGCCCCTCGACAACTGGACATATGATAGCCTTTGTCCCACTGAGGCTAACATGAGAAAAAGGGGCTGCTGACAACACTGGAAACAGTAGTCCTGCTTCCTGTACTACAGATTCAGCAAAGGTCCTTTTGCCTCGTTGAGTTTTAAGAAGCTGCAATCGTTCCACCTCTCGGTATTATCTAATCTGACTGACTGGCAATGGCTCTGCGGGGTCTTGGGCAAAAGTCTCTCGCACCACCCCAAAGATCCTTTTTAGCAGGATAAGTCATGGTTTGAACCCAAAATCCGTTGCAATGCAGAGCATACTCTGGCAGAACTTCTGTCCACATAAGGTGACACAAGAGAGGTGAATATCCCAGCTTTGTAAGCTATAAAATGCACCGGGAGAAAGACAGGATACAAATAAAATCCTATTTACATAATGGTTACGCAGATTAGGATTCCTCCTGATGGTTGCAATAAAAACCCAGCACTATCCTATTCCTTTCAGCATCCTCTGCTTTTCCAGTGTCTTGAATGCCGCTGTGCCGCTAAATAAACGTCAAATTTTGTTAAAAACAGAATAGCAGACACTAAAGTAGGAAATAAATAGGTGCCTTGGCAGTCTGAAATCCGAAGTGCAGGTTTTCAGTAGACACTAGTTGATATTTCTTGAGTTGAAAATGATCATGTGGACTCGGTCCATTGCTGCCATCTTGTGTTTGCACAATGGATATGCAATTTGTATTTAGAAAGAGAAACCAGTGATTTTAGCCAGCAGGGCTTTTAAGATGATGGCGCACTGACAATGGTGGTAGGCTCTAGTCTACAAAAGGCACAGTACATTGCTTAAACTTTAAAGTGCTGCTATAGTCCCCTATTTTCTCCTTCCTTCCTTCCTCCCATTTTTATCTTGCTGTATATATAATAATAATAATAATAAATTCTGCTACAGTCAAATACGACTTTTCCGGAGGTTTTAAATCATGTTGTTGATTATTGTTATTCAGTGGCAGCTTGATTGATTTAGAAGCTGAGGTGGAGGAGAGGGCAGTCGGATTTCCCTAGGTTTGTAGCTGAGTAGCAATATTTGTCCCATCCTGCACATGCCCTGATAACTACCCTAATTTAGTGCGACAAAGACATGAAAGCGCAGTTTTAAAAACCAAAAAACCCAAATCAGTACTACTGGAATTCTCTGCCCAGATTAATGAACAGTGCATACTTAAGTAGAGGGCAGACACAGATTGTGTTTGTGGCCAAGTAAATCAGCTTTTAGTACTTTTAAGTTGGACGTGAACTGTGCACATGCATGGTTCCTTCAATGCGCTATTTGAATACATCTTGTTTTGACCTGCTGCTTGGTACTGTATGGAAATGGTTAAGGCAGAAATTTATTGCTCCAGTGCATAATGTGCTCCGCTGGAAGCCCACCTAAGGTTCCATGGTTTGTTTATTTCAGGGCCAATACTCTGTTAAAGTTGCCACCGCACGGAACTGGTGCCATTAGTCCCCCCCCCCCCTTAAAATCAGCATTTTGGACAGTCAGGCTGTGAGGAAGTAACTCTGCTTTAGCTGTGTTGTCATGTATTGTTTTGTTTTTCCAGCGACCTTGTGAATGGGCTGGTGGCCTTAATGAACAGCAATGTCAGCAGTCCTGTTAACTTGGTAAGCAAGTGGTTTTCTTATTTCCCTTTTCTCCTTTATCTTCTAAGACCCTGTGTTGGAATTACCTGCCCGTTCTCTGCCAGTTTGGTGTAGTGGTTAAGAGCGGTGGACTCGTAATCTGGTGAACAGGGTTCACATCCCCGCTTCTCCACATGCAGCTGCTGGGTGACCTTGAGCTAGTCACACTTCTTTGAAGTCTCTCAGCGTCACTCACCTCACAGAGTGTTTGTTGTGGGGGAGGAAGGGAAAGGAGAATGTTAGCCGCTTTGAGACTCCTTCGGGTAGTGATAAAGCGGGATATCAAATCCAAACTCCTCTTCTTCTTCTTAATCCGTTGAATCCAGTAATGGGAGAAACATTTGGCACTATGAAGTTCTGAGACTAATGGTAGCGATGTACCCTCCCTTCCTTTCCTCCTTTTACCACAAACATGCTCAGCACACTGAGAACAATCGGCATTGTGAATTTACCAGCATTCTTCCTCCTCTTCAGATACTTAATCGACTCTGATTGTGAGCAAAGCCTTTGCAAGCCAGAATTTATAAGTTCAGTTCAGGGTTACAGTGTGTGGACGTCAGCATATGTAATGCTAGAGACTGGGCCAGATTCAGCTAACCCAGTGCACTAGCAGAAACCGCCACAAGGACACATGCTGGCACCATGGGGCTTCCCCCACCTTGCCCTTGTGTAGCTCCTCCACGTCCCCCCAAGTCCACTCTTGAGGGTCAGGAGAACCCCCAGAACAGCATGTGGGGGAAAGAGAGCAGAGAGCGTTCCATCCGGCAAGCAGAATATTAGCGCAATGTCAAGATTCCATGCTGTGGCTTTCTCCACCTAAGTTTCCTCTCCCAGGATTGTATTATGGAAACAGAAATTGCCTTAAGCAATTTAGACTCATGTTTGTAAACATTATCTGTGGGTTTCTACTCCTGCTCTGAAATGTGGTAGCAACTAGTGACATCATTTTTGGTCGAAGGTTGCTGGTTGTGTGGTGGGTTCTTCCATTTGCAATCACAGTTGTCTAGCTATTCCTCCTCCCCGTTGAGCATCGCCTCACACAGTTGCCATTCTGTTCGTGAGGGTTTGCTCACTCCCACTCTCAAGACAGCTCTTCATGGGAGGCTGCAAAGAGAAGGGGGAAGCAGGAAACCCACATCCTGTTCACAGCACAAACGTTAGGATCTAGTCCAGGCCTAGGCAGACTCTGCCCTCCAGATGTTATGGGACTACAGTTCCCACCATCCCTGACCACTGGTCCTGTTAGCTAGGGATCATGGGAGTTGTAGTCCCAAAACATCTGGAGGGCCGAGTTTGCCTATGCCTGATCTTGTCCTTTTATTTGCTAGTTAGGTAAAGGTAAAGGGACCCCTGACCATTAGGTCCAGTCATGTCCGACTCTGGGGTTGCGACGCTCATCTCGCTTTATTGGCCGAGAGCCGGCGTACAGCTTCCGGGTCATGTGGCCAGCATGACTAAGCCGCTTCTGGCGAACCAGAGCAGCACACGGAAACGCCGTTTACCTTCCCGCCAGAGCGGTAACTATTTATCTACTTGCACTTTGATGTGCTTTCGAACTGCTAGGTGGGCAGGAGCTAGGACCGAGCAACAGGAGCTCACCCCGTCACAGGGATTCGAACCACCGACCTTCTGATCAGCAAGCTCTAGGCTCTGTGGTTTAACCCACAGCGCCACCTGGGTCCCTTATTTGCTAGTTACCTTATTGCAGAATAAAGCCTTTTTTTGTTGTAAAACGTCATTTTAATAGTGCTTCTTATATCCTTAGGGGAATCCAGAAGAACACTCTATTTTAGAGTTTGCCCAGTTAATTAAGAAACTCGTTGGTAAGTATGACATATAATTGCCCTGAACAAACTCGGAACAGCTTGCATACTTGTACCCGTTGGGGTTTATCCAGTACAACTGCATGAGTGGAGAAGAGGTTCACCTGGTGGGGTGGAGCTGCAACGCTAGCTTCCCAGCAGTGCTGCTTAACCAAAAGGTAGTGCCCGGGAAGTTGGCACACCAGTAAGCAGCAGCAGCCCTGCTGCCAGGAAGCCACTTCTGCTTGATTGCAGACTTTGGGCTGGAGTTATAATGAGGGAAATTGTAAGAGATACATGCCTGGTGCCAACTTTTATCTTTTTAAGGTATTAGGCAAAACCTTCCCATTTTACCTGGGCTTTTGGCTTGTAATTTGAAAGGTTTCAGGGATTTGGGGCCTCTCATAGTCGGATGCATTCTGTAAGGCCTAACTTCACAGTAGTGTGTTTGTTTTTTTTATTGGTTGGTTGGTATACTTTTAAGTTGCTTTGGGTCACTTTTGTGAGGAAAGCGACTAATAAATATTAATAAATAATGCTATTGCCCTATTAGGGTGTTCTGATTCCCCACACGATTGGAATCACACGAGGTACGAGTGAGAAAACGCATACTTGCTTCCTCCACACCACTTTTTACACGCCTGAGGCAAATGGCTGAACAGGGGGAGCTGCTAACACCTTGTGTGATTCAGAATATTACAGTATGCAAATAGTATACTTTCTGCTTCAGAGGTTATCTCTCCAACTTTATGAAGGGTGGCAGGAATTACTGGGGACATGGGGCAACTACTGGGGAAGACCAAAGACAGCCCTCTCATTGATACTTACCTCCTTAGCAGATGAGAAATCAGAATGGCTGAATAGGACTTAGGAAGAAAGAAAAAGAATTTACGTGGGCATAAGAGATTGTGTGCCCGCAGAACACTGGCTTGCAGCCAGCTAAGCTTCCATGATGGTGCACCCCTGTATCTCAGCCCAGCCCAGCAGGTACCCCGACCCTCAGTGGAACATTTTTAGGGGTGCATCAGGAGGAGTGGACAAGGAAGCTACTTTCTGCCAGAACTGTTACTTGCTCTTAATGTTGGGTTGGACCTTCTGGGTTTCCAACTATAAGGAGGATGGGGCTGCATTATAACTGCACCGGACCTGTGTGGTCTCTTGACTTTGTATACCATAGTTTAGGGGAGTTGTAGGTGTGTGAAGCCTTTGTTTCAGCCCGTCTTGGAAAACGTGTGCGGTATAGGGGGACATTTGAAAACTACCTGTTTTGATTTGTTTCAGACTTCTGAAACTGTTAGTCGATCACCAGAAACCAATGTAGCTTTGTAATATTTGCGGGTTTGGTGTTGTTGTTTTTGGCAGGCAGTGGAAGTGAAATCCAGTTTCTGTCAGAAGCTCAAGATGACCCCCAGAAAAGGAAGCCTGACATCAAGAAAGCCAAGTTACTACTTGGTTGGGAACCTGTGGTATGTAATTCTAGAGTTAACAGTGTTTTGTGCAAGTATTTTTGAAAGGCAACACCATCAATAACTGAATAATGCTCAGTGTTCCTTGCTGTGCAGGGCAAATCTAATGAAATTCCTTCCATGTTGTGCTACCTCCTTTTGGGAAGAGTTCTCCCCCCCCCCCCACACAAATCAATATTGCTGCTGCTCCTCGATAGATAATAGCCACACTTCTGGTATTCATCTTTAAAACAAACAGCTAAGCTAGTTAAATCTAGAGCAAATAAGCAGGGGCCCTTGAGAGCGAAAGTGATTTTAACAAAGGCAGTGAAGGAAAATGTGTGTTTGTGGATCTGACTCTGCTCCCATTGAAACCAGTTTTATTGAACAGTAGGTCATTATAGAGTGGTAATGATTAATTGCGCTTTCTACCTTTCGGACGGAGATGCCTTGAGAATTCTTAACATCCATTTTCTTAGCAGTAACACTGCTAGTAGGAAAGCAGAATGCTTTTTGTGTGTGTGTCTGCATGCAGGTTTGGTGTAGGTTTGAAATTAAGCCTGTGTGAAGCTCTGCTATCCCCCCCCCCCAATAGAAGCTAGTATAGTTTTGTACTATATAGTTCAGTGGGGAGTAAACACTAGAGGTGTGCAACAAATACCTGTCCGCCTTAGTTCAGACACATTCTTTCATCTATAATTTATCATCGTTGTGGTTTTGATATTTTCAGAGAGTTTTCTTAAGTTGTACCCCACTCTGGTGCTGATTTAATGAAGAGCAGGTTATAAATTACCTAAATTAATATTTTATTTAGGTAATTTATAACCTGCCCTTCATTAAAAGGGCGGTAGTTCAATGGTGCATCCTGTACACAAATAATGCCCATTGAGGTTTACTTCTGAGTTTTGGCTTGCGGCTAACTTGTTTCTAGGCTGCGTATTTTGTAATTAGGCAGAAGAAAGAGAAAAGTATTAGAGCAAGAGACGGAAAATTCCTTATTCAGAATAGATAATTGCTGCAATCCTAGCTTCAGTTTATTCAAGTGAGTAACAATCAAAGGAAGTAGACTGGATCTGCTGAAAAGTGATAAACAGAGGTACAAAAAGGTAGATATGGGGAAGTTGGGCATTCCACTTATTGTGCCCTCAAAACCCACCAGTTCTCCTCAGGGAGAACTTTGGGAACCCAACTTACCATCTTCCAGGTAGCTTTACAAATTCCTATAGGAGCCCAACTCTTCACTCCTGCCTTAAACTATTGGAAGAGGCCTGGAGACTGTGATACTTCCCACACACTCCGCAGTTTTTCATATTTGCAACTTTTATCAGTTTGATGAATGCAGTACTCTAGTCTAATTTTACTGCGGACACATGTTGAAGAGGTCCCAAACTCATTCCATAGCAGTTTCTTTTTCCCCTGTGGCCAGGGATGATGGGAGTTGTAGTCCAGCAAAAGCGGAAGAAATGGAAGAGGGGTGTGTGCTTCTCCCCGCTTCCATATTTTGCTAATAATGTAGAGGAGGAATAAGTCAGAAGGGGAAAATGAGAAGGTTGTACTTTAAGGATTGCCAGTTACCTACCTCCAGTGCTTTTTTCTTTCCTAGTCCCAAAGGTGTGGGAATGCACCTCTCTGAGAAGACCCACCCCAGAGCCCAAAGAGGATATATTTGGGCTGAGGTGTGTGTGTGTGTGTCTCCTCGAGAGCCAGACTCTATCATGCTCTGTTTGCAGTGCTGTCTCAGCCGGCTTGGCATGGGCTGTCTTCCCCCAAGAGGCAGCTGTGGTGGAGGCATGGAGAGATTGCGGGGGTGATCCCCAGAGCCTTTTCTCTTGATGCATTTGGTCCCCCCCCCAAGAGGAAAGGTGCAGCGAGCCTGCTCAGGGGAAGGCAGGCAATTGCCATCCGGCCCAGACATGTGCAGGCGAAGGAGCAGCCTGCTCCCCACCCGCCACGATCTCTCCACTTACCATGGAGATCACGTGGGTTGGAAGGGATCGAGTTCGCCACACACCCACCCTAGTCCCGAGCAATCTCTCCCATTGATCAGGAAAAGAGGCAGCCTGCCCCACTTGCTCAGGCCAGGGAGGCCTGCCTGTTTCGCTGAAAGTCCTCAGCAAAGCTCTGCTGCACCTTCAGCTCATGAGGAGGCCCTCTCTGAAAGGTGCCAGGACACCATTCCAGTTGGAAAAAAAGCCCTGCCTACTTCACAGATTTTAGGGTATTGACAGAGCTACTCAGTTTTCGCAGGAATTGCCGCTGGATGCAAATGCTGTCTAAGTTATTTGGTGAAGTATCTGCAAATGCACCACCTAGAGCTCCTTGGAGGAAAAGGTGGGATATAAATGCAATAAGCAAACTAAATAAATAACCCTGTTTGACATACTTATCACAATGAGCAAATAAGCACTTCTATAACTTGACTTATTTGGCTGTATCTCTCTTTGGCAATAGGTCCCATTGGAAGAAGGCTTAAATAAAGCAATTCATTACTTTCGCAAAGAATTGGAATATCAAGCAAATAATCAATATATTCCCAAACCAAAACCTGCCAGGATAAAAAAAGGAAGAACCAGACATAACTAAAAACTCTCGTAAGTCGGAAAGGAATGGAAAACCTTTCCTTGCGTTTGAAAGGTGTAATTTGTCTTTTGTTAAAAAGACTTCCGAAAACAGGTATCATGAAGAAAAACTGGAAATTTCACTCTGAAGCTTGCTTTAAAGAAGTGGATGTGCCTAAATAAGAAAACTGCAATCTTTGCCTTGCACTTTTTAAATCTGTCTTTTTATGTAAAATAGGATAGAAGCATCCTTTTTTTAGTATCTTCAAGTTTTTATATCTTGCTGTGAGATCATTTTGTTGTGACTGTCCTTGACAGTTTTATTTACTGGTTTCTTTGTGAAGCTGCAGATGGGATGGGAAAATGCCAATTTATTTATAAAAAGTGGGTACTTTAAATGAGAGATACTATGCATAAAGAAAAAAAAAAAGAGCAAGCAGTATTGTCAGATGATTGAAAACACTGGCATCTAGTATTATAGCATTATAATAAAAAGAATTCTGTATGAGAGCTTTATGTATTCTTTTGAAATTGGGTTTTCTCCCCCCCCAAACGTTTAGTTCTAGTTGCACACTTGAATTTGAAAATATTTTCACTGACTTTCATGGATAAATGCTATTTTAAATCACTACTGTGTTGTGCACAATCTGGGGGAAAGTTAATGTATTATTGGTTACCAGTGGTTGAATATGCTATTTTAATAAAATATTGAAACTTACAAATATCGGTTTTTCATGTAAGAATGCTGCAACCGTGTGTTGCGCCTTCATGCATATTGACAAAGTTACAGAAAACTTACATTGGTGGTCTGTTTTTCTTTCAGTAACTGGTCCTCTTGAGTAGTAACGGTGTATAAGGTTGTAAGCAATTCTTTTCATAAAGTACAACCTAGTCAAAGATAATTTCATGATCTTAAATGAGTTAAGTAGGCACTTGTGGTTTACAGGTGAAACTCGAAAAATTAGAATATCGTGGAAAGGGTCATTTCTTTCAGTAATTCAACTTAAAAGGTGAAACTAATATATGAGATAGACTCATGACATGCCAAGCGAGATATGTCAAGCCTTTATTGATTATAATTGTGATGATTATGGCGTGCAGCTGATGAGAACCCCAACTTAACAATTTCAACTTTGGGGTTTTCTTCAGCTGAACACCATAATCATCACAATTATAACAAACAAAGGCTTGACATATCTCGCTTTGCATGTCATGAGTCTATCTCATATATTAAACTCCAGTAGCTAATGAAAACAGTTGCTTACATAAATGGACTTTTCCGCAATATTCAAATTTTTCGAGTTTCACCTGTATATAGCCTAGTCCATTTTTTTCTCCACTGTAGCAAATGCAGAGGAAACTGCATTGCTGTTTGCAGTACTAATTAACACATTCACACCACTCGTTCATATTCCCTTAATTATAATGCAAAATCCCTACACGAACAGTATCGTACCGTTTTATTTAAAGTAGTAGAACATTATTGTAACAGTATAATGATGGCGCCCAGGCTATACTACCAGCTTGGAGGATTAAAGACAAACTATTTTGAGGGCCACCAACTTGGACATCTTAAAAAATAGGATTTGACAAATTCATGGAAGATAGTCCTACCTCCATAGTAAGTATACTTCTTAATACCAGTTGCTGGAAACCACAAGAGGGGAGAGTGTTGTTGTGCTCAAGTTCCATTTGCGGGTGTCCCGTAGTCATCTGGGAGATTGGTCACTGTGAGAACAGGATGCTGGACTAAATGGGCCAATGGCCTGATCCAACAGGCTCTTATGTTCTTGTTGCAACCCTGTAAGCAATTGTTTCTGCCAGTACATGAATGTTTAGAGTCTGATTATCAATTCACACTTTTTGGCACTTTGGGAGGGCGCTTTGATTTTTACCAAAGCCATATGCCACCCACTGTTATATTAGACTGGGATGTCCTTCAAGATAACTGAAATTTCGTAAGGCAACCATGCTGTCTTACAATAATTTCACCAAAAATACTGGGAAGAATACTTATCAAGAAATTTTAATGCTAACGTTTATACATGTTAGGCTACTGAGTGGATATAAAAACTTTTTGTTATTAATGTTTATAACAAACTAGTTAATTTCAAAGAAGTGTAAGAGGCACCTTTGGGCGGTATCCGTCTTCCTGGCGTTCTAATCCAGAGAAGGAAAGGTGAGATTAATAATCGTCATAATTGACACTTGCTCCATGCCTAAAGGTATGTGGGTTTCGTGGGCCAATAGGTGCATCTTCGTCATAATGGTGCTGGTAATAACCACCGTAATATTCATGGCCACTACGGCCTAGGTTTGACCAGTAGGAGACGTCATCTTCAAATTTCTGCATACAAGGACAAAAAAACAAGTGGTAGCAATTAGCTACTAGCTGCAACTTTGCCATGCAAAGGGTTAAGCACCTTTGTAAATAGTAACAACTTCCTGTATTGCATTGGAAGGTTTCTCTTTTATTCATACTGTTACCCAAATCAACTTATGCTTGCAATTCTGTTATATGCAGTGCGGAAATATATTTTTTTTTGTTACGGGTCTGAGAAGAAACAAAGCAAAGCTTTAGCATAAATAAAAAAAAACACATTAAAAATGATTTGAAGCCTGCACAATATTTAAGAAGTTGATTAGAAGCCTGCACAATCTTTCGCATTTGAAAACATAACCCACAGCCTGATCATGCTGATAGCTCAGTCGGTAAGAGCATGAAGCTCTTAATCTCAGGGTCATGGGTTTGAGCCCCATGTTGGGGCAAAGATTCCTGCATTGCAGGGGGTTGGACTAGATTACTCTTGGGGTCTCTCCCAACTACAATTCTATGAGCCTATGCTTATCCAACATCACGTGTGTCGAGGACTCATTTTCACTGCTCTAGACTGGCACCCATTTTGCACAGTATTCGCATTAAATTAAAAACCTCCCTGTATTTAAGCACTCCGTACCAATTTAAAATTCCTAGACATGAAGAGTATAGGCTGTTTTCAACAATTTACCAAGCTCAGAGAGGTTTCAAAACTTTAGTTTCACATATTAACTTGAACTCCGAAATTCTATAAAATCAACTCTACTTCAAATTCTGACCTATATCCTAAACCCTCAAAATGTTTGCTGTATATTTAATCACTTCTTATTACCTTATTGCAGTAGTACCTCATTTCACTGCTCTTAGCCTATGATGATGCTATATCACTCCAAAGAAAACAATCTCATTAATGTTTATGTTCATGAAAGGATGCCAGTTTTGTTTGTTTGTAATCCAAATTATGATATCTTTAAATAAAGCACAATGTGCCTTGTTACTTATGAAGAAAAGCAATAATTAATATTATTGGATCTTTTTATCTGCCCAGATGTATGAATATTTTTGATTCACAATATTTAAGCAACTGTTAGAATATCTCTCCAGTCTAGCAAAACCACACAACAGCCATGGAACTCAATAAATTTTCCTTTGCCTTATTCAGGTACTACAATATATTCAGGTAATACATTATGGCATTTTAATATGTGGTACCAAATTGCTGTATAAATCCCCAGAGCAAAATCTGTACAGTATTAAGTTTTGTTCCACACAATATTTAGAAGAAAACTATCCAAAAGTTTCCCTTTGTTGTTACATTTTCTTTTTAAAAGGCGGGAACTGCCAATGCTACTAATAAAGATAGCATTGAGCAGTGCAAAAGTTTTATCCTTTACTTCCTGTTTTATATATATACAAAGTTGTAAAATTGTTGCTTTCCTTGAGAAAATTGCTCACAAGATTGCCAGTCTTATGTCTGTGATGCTGTCTGTTGTCTTCTACATTAAAGTCATCGGGTCAGCTGCTGTTTCCTTTAAAAGGAGGAAAACACACCGACCTGCCCTGCTCTGACAGTGTTATTAGGTGGTGTGTGTTCAAAATCAGAAACTTGACACCTTAAATGGATGATGGGCAGTAGGCACTTGGAGTCTCAAAGCACTTTTTAACCTGCACCAAACTATTTGCAAACAGTGCAGGGTGATGTCATATGACTGACAGGTGGGTAGTGCCACCCGTCCATCCAATCTGACTCATGAAGGGTAAGGGAGATAATGATCTGGCCAGTGGCCCAGATCTGGTTCCTAGTTCTGTTCTAAGAGCTGGGGTGGATTATCCCATTCCTGCTTCAATGAACTTCACATAATCAGACCCAAGTTAACTACTAGAAAACTCCCCTTTCCAGACCATGCCTGCTTCTATCTGAAAGGACAATACTCTAAACCCTGTTTCACGCGGAGACGACGAAAACAATCATAAAAAGTAAATTAATTGACTTAACAATTGGAGGGAGTTGCCTTTTCGGATGGTCCAAAAAATAGAAAATGTTGCCACTTACTGCTTCATCAAAGCCTAAGTAGAGAAATTGCTGGTACCACTGCTGTACATCTGGTTGACTCCTATCCCACAGCTGGCGCTTCTGACGTTTCAAGCTGCTCAAAAACTCCTTGGCCTTATCTTCTTTGACTGACACATCTGCCTTAACCGGAACAGGAGCTGAAATGCAAGAGACAGCAAACACAAGAACGGTTTAACCTAAAGGTTGCTTACTCTAGATAATGTCACTTTGTCACAAGCAGGTATCAATTGCATGTTTTGGATTGACAGGTGGAAGGGGCTGGTAGGAGTTGGGGGTCCAAACACCTGAAGGGTCTATACTCTATAGGTTCCTCATCCCTGCTCTGAAGTACCCTAGGTAAAAGTAAAGGGACCCCTGACCGTTAGGTCCAGTCGCAGACGACTGGGGTTGTGGCGCTCATCTCGAATTATTGGCCGAGGGAGCCGGCGTACAGCTTCCAGGTCATGTGGCCAGCATGACTAAGCCGCTTCTGGCAAACCAGAGCAGTGCACGGAAACACCGTTTACCTTCCCGCCGGAGCAGTACCTATTTATCTACTTGCACTTTGACGTGCTTTCGAACTGCTAGGTTGGCAGGAGTGAAGTACCCTACAATGCTTCTAAACAATAAATAAAACACATAATCTGTTCTGAAGATCAAAATGTATAAAACCTTTGCATGTGGATCTGTTACGCAACTTTGCATGCTAAATTCTGTGTTGCTTTGTGTGACAAGCACATATACCGTATATCAAACATAACATGAGAACAGGTATTCTGTGATACTGGACAATTGCGGTGAAGTATCCCTGGGTATTGTACTGGCATTGAGCCTAGAACTACATGTTCTGTCTTCCTCTGATTTCTTGCAACAGTGGTCATCACAGCCTGTAAAAATTAGATTGAAGGGTGCGTTTGACTTTCACTGACCTGGTCTTTCCCAGAGTCCCTGGGGAAAGACAGGTGGGAAATGAAGTGTCCCTCTTTTTACAAGCCATTTAATCCATTGAAAATCTCTCCCACTTGCCACCTTCTGAAACAGACCCAAGATATGGGCAGAAGGTGTGACTCTGGTTTGAGTTAGCTGCTGTTTTCCTGTCAAGTAACAGCTGAGGCAGAAAGTGCCATGAGTTGGAGACAGACAACTTACCTTCCCGTCTTTGGAGCATCAGCTTAAGTTTATTTCCTCTTGATACACCTGAAGGAATCCAAAATCAAAATAAATCAGGATTGAAAGAATTTACAAGGTTTCCTGCAAAACACTGCTCTCTTGTGAATGTATTTGTGAATGTATTTGTTTGAGAAAGGTGAGCCTGTAGAAAACAAGATGCTTCTGTCACGAAATAAACGTCTCTTTCTTTCAATACTTATATACAATAGTAAATTGTAGCCCCACCCCAATCCAGAGAACTAAGGGGTCTCATTCCAGACAAGTGTAATGTTAGAAGTTGGCACCTAAAACCCGATTAGAGAACCGAGGCAAGGCTAGCCAACCTGGTACCCTCCAGATGTTGTTTGTGTACAACTCCCATCATTTCCGACCACTGCACTTACTAGCTGGGGGCAATGGGAACTGGAATCCAGCCACATCTGGGGGGCACCCCCTTGGCTACCCCTCGTCTAAGGAATGGAGCATAATGAACTCTGTTGGTAACTGTCAATCTGCAGAGATTGCGTTGCTGTATGCTCACCTATGCCTTTGAAACAGACATGTCAAACATAAAGTCCCCAATTGTGGGGGGGATGGAGCCTTTGTGACATAGAATCATAGAGTGAGGATCCTCTAGTCCAGTGATGGCTAACCTTGACACTCCAGATGTTTTGGGACTACAACTCCCATCATCCCTGACCACTGGTCCTGTTAGCTAGGGATGATGGGAGTTGTAGTTCCAAAATATCTGGAGTGTCAAGGTTAGCCATCACTGCTCTAGTCCAACCCCCTGCAATGCAGGAATATGCAGCTGCCCCATACTGGGATCGAACGTGCAACCTTGGCAACATATATACGACGTGGCAATATTGGAGCTATCAGCAGGGTTATAAAGGGGATACCTTCTGGAAAAAGCGAAGAGACTGTCCTGGGCTGGGAGTGAAAAACATGATTGCTTCCACAGCTGGCTGTTTAGGCAAGGGAACACAGTCTCTTTCCTCCAGGCAAAGCAAATCCACATTGTATGCATCACATCTGAAGTATACAGCTGTGCACATGCATGCACACCTATTAATAATATGGAGCCTTATTAACAGCAGTGGCGGAATGGGCTTTGTTTTGTTTTGAAGTGTGTGTCTGGGCATCTGCTGGGGGGACAACATCCCTCCTGGATGCGAAGCCGAGCCCTCGTTTTTATGAGCAGGGGGACCTAAGATCAGGACTTTCCTGCTTCCCAGCTCCAACCAGAGCCATTCTTCCTTGACACACGCCGGCCTTGGGGGATTTTGGCGGGAAGCCGACGAAGAAGGGGCTGCTGCCTCGCTCAGCCTCAGCGTGCGCCCCCTTGCCTTGGGGGGCATCGTCCTGCGCGCCCGCCGCCCTCTCTCCGCCTTCACACAAAAATGCCTCCCCGAGCCCCGCTTCTCCCGAGTGTGGGGCAGGACCCGCCGCCCGGCCCCTTTCCAGCGCGCGGGGCTGACTCACCGGGACTCAGGCACACGAGGAGGAGGACCAGCGCGAGCGCAGCCCACGAGAGCGCCCGCCGCCCGGGCACCATTTTGGCGGGAATCTCCGTCCGGCCGAGTTTCGCCTGGCGCTGCTCTCTCTCCCTTCGCCTGCGGGGAGAAAAGCGAGAGGCGGCTGGTGCTCTGCACGCGGGGAGGAGCCGAGGAGGGTCTTGGGCCGGAGGGGAAGGAAGGAGGGAGCGTGCAAAAAAGCAGCGGGCAGGGAGACTGCAGCCCACCTGGTTGCGCATGGACGTTGCCCAGCGTCCGCAGAGGAAGTTTGGAGGAAGGGAGAATTGCTCGGCAGGGTGTTTGTGTGTGAGAGAGAAGGGGATTTCTGAAGCAGCAAAGCGGCAGCTGGCGCGCTTCCCACATTCCAGATGCGTTTTGTTTGGTCTCTTCGGGGCCACCTGCTCATTGAGTCTCCATGGCGTTTGCATAAAGGTTGTGCGACGCCTGCTGCTTATTGAGCTGGGGTTGTTATCATAGAAGCCAACTCCTTGGGAGGCGAAGTCCCTTTGCCCCCCCTTGAGCTATTTGAGGGGGCTTGCCCCCGACCACTGCCATTCAAATCATCATAATAAAGGTAAAGGACCCCTGGACGGTTAAGTCCAGTCAAAGGCAACTATGGGGTTGCGGCGCTCATCTCACCTTCAGGCTGAGGAAGCCGGCGTTTCTCCACAGACAGCTTTCTGGGTCATGTGGCCAGCAGGACTAAACTGCTTCTGGTGGAACACCGTGATGGAAACCAGAGCGCACGGAAACACTGTTTACCTTCCCCGCCACAGCGGTACCTATTTATCTACTTGCACTGGTGTGCTTTCGAGCTGCTAGGTTGGAAGAAGCTGGGACAGAGCAACGGGAGCTCACCCTGTCACGGGGATTCGAACCGCCTACCTTCCGATCGGCAAGCCCAAGAGGTTCAGTGGTCGAGACCACAGCGCCACCTGCGTCCATTCAAATAGTGTGCAGCACCACATCATGTGATGGAATATGCAAGGCAGGGCTTACCTGCCCCCACCCCACCCCACCCCAAAAAATATTGTTTTCAAGTTGGCATCCCTGGTTTGTTATTGAGGTGGCATATAAAAAAAGCTGTCAAAATGCTTTTTTAAAAAAAAGCATTTTGAAAAACACATTGAATTTGGTGTAGCTCGCTGTCGCCATCGAGTGTCACATTTGCATATTGCACTTTACAACACATTTGAGACGTTTTATTTGCAGCCGAGTCCTGTCAGTTCCAGCAATTGTCCACCCCCACTTTTCAGTGTATGTAGCCCACACTTTCCTTAATGCGAAATAAACATGAGTTTGGGTGGGGGTAGGCGAAATGCCTGGGCCCCCTTTTAATTCGTGGAATAGCTAGCTTCCTGGTGAAATGATAGCAGCGCCAGCTTTAAGGCCCTGCAGGCACTTACCCCGCACAGGGCACCAAGCCAAGGGGGTGCATCATAATCATAATTATATGAAAGGCCAGAGTTGAGAGTTCGGTTAGGTGAGCTAGGAAAAGGGCCATAGCTCAATGGTAGAACATCTGCTTGTCTTGTGGAAGTTCCTGGGTTCAATTTCCAGCATCTCCAAGTAGGTCTGGGAGAGAACTCTGCCTGAAATGCTGGAGAGCTACTGCCAGTAGACAATACAGTGGTAGCTCGGGTTAAGTACTTAATTCGTTCCGGAGGTCCGTTCTTAACCTGAAGCACCACTTTAGCTAATGGGACCTCCTGCTGCCGCTGCGCCGCCAGAGCACAATTTCTGTTCTTAGCCGAGTTCTTAACCTGAAGCGTACTTAACCCAAGGTACCACTGCACTTAGCTAGATGGACCAATGGTCTGGCTCAGTATAAGGCAGCTTCCTAGATACTGCGATCTGTTCCACACATCATGCTAAGCGCCAAAACATGACTTGGCATGAATAAGCAGACTCTGGGAGAGGAGATTGCAACCGCTTTGCTTAGCATGGAGTTTTTGCTGCTGCATATAGTTTGGCTTAGTGCCTTGTCCAAGCCTGGACTTGTGGTTTGGCACTCTCTAGACAAACCCAAAACTAATCAAGGTTTTGTCCTGTGGTTCATGGCTCGTGGTTTGTCTGGGAGAGCTAAGCAGCTGAGATAAACTGCGTCTGGGCAAGAAACTAAGCCAGACTATGGCTTAGCTCAGCACAGCACAGCAGCAAAACGAAGAGAAAGGGCACAGACCCCTTTCTGGGAGCCCTCATACTAATGCTAAGACACACAATTTGGAAAGCTCTGTATTCGATTTATATGCCACCCTTCATCAAAAGATCTCAGGGCGGTTCACAAGATAAAAACGTGAGATAAAAGCACAAATAAATTGCTTAAAACAGACATAACAAAACAATCAGTGCATATGTACCATGTTTCTCCTAAAATAAGACACCGTCTTATATATTTTTTCCCTCAAAAAACACAATATGGCTTATTTTGGGGGGATGTCTTATTTTAACCGCTCCGCGTTGGTACGCTGCATAGCCACGCCTATCCAGGCCGTCTTAAGGGAGAGGCGCTGCGTCACTATGTCTTATTTTCAGGGTATGGCTTATATTTCACAAATGCATAGAAATCCTGCTACGGCTTCTTTTATGGCTACGGCTTATTTTAGGAGAAACAGGGTATGTACCTGTATGTGTATGCATTCATAACCAACAAAGGGGAAAGATGTTGGCTGCAAAGTGCCTCAAACTGGCTACATGCAGGGGCCTAGACAATGTCTGAGTTTTCAATTTACTTGTATTTGTTTAGGTATGATGGACTGTTAAGGCATCAGTGCCATTCTGGAAATAAAAGATAACTCGGCAGGTTTGTTAAACATATCCACACAACAAGAAATCAAGTCCTGAACATAAAAGCAGGCATTCAGGGAAGGGTAGGAACACATCATTTCTTTCAAAGGTTCGCATAATGCCAGGCCTATAATAAAACCACCAGTTACCAGCGTTGCCCCAAATAAAAATAAACACGTTTTGCCAGAAGCCTTAATAAGAGAAAACACTTTCAGTGAAGCCCAGTAAGGAATTTTCAATGTCCACGAGGGGCCAGAACCTCTAATTGCATAGTACATAGTGTCTGACATTCTGCTGCTATTAATTTCTTCTAATGAGTGCTGATATATTACCTTAATTGAACTGAGTAGGTTGCAACTTAAATGCACTTGGCATGGCAAATTGGTTTCTAAAGTTAGTTCCAAGAAAACTACAGGAGTCATGAGTTTCTTCCAAATAACAAGAGCATTAAGCTCATCAGTCAAGGCCTCCCAAAGTATTTTGACTCTCATCACTATGTACTGCAGTTTGCTTTTTGCTGATGCTGAATGGAGGAGGCTAACACTTGACCTTAGGAGGGAAATTACATCTGAACAAGCAATTTGCATCTGTATCTTAATAATGTTCCAGATGTCTGTGCTCAAGCATGTCTGCCTGCCTATTTACATGTCTTGAACTGTTTAATTGGCATAAGCAGGAGAGGTACTGTCAGGAATCTTAGAGGGAGCTTAAAAGACAGGCTGTGTTAAGGTAATTTGATCTTTCATCTAGGAAAGCTCCCCAACTATTCTTAGAACAATACTGAGGATAAGGCTCCAGGCTCTTCAAGTGTCCCTATTTTCCAGGGATAGTCCAGGATTTACAGAAGCCATCCCGGTTTCTGATTTGATCCCAGAATGCCCCACTTTTCTTAAAGGTCCATTAGGTCCAGTCGTGACTGACTCTGGGGTTGCGGCGCTCATCTCGCTTTATTGGCTGAGGGAGCCGGCGTACAACTTCCAGGTCATGTGGCCAGCATGACTAAGCCGGTTCTGGCGAACCAGAGCAGCGCACGGAAACGCCGTTTACCTTCCCGCCATAGCAGTACCTATTTATCTACTTGCACTTTGACGTGCTTTCGAACTGCTAGGTTGGCAGGAGCAGGGACCGAGCAACGGGAGCTCACCCCGTCGCGGGGATTCGAACCGCCGACCTTCTGATCAGCAAGCCCTAGGCTCTGTGGTTTAGACCACAGCGCCACCCACGTCCCTTCCCACTTTTCTTAGGACGTTCCTATTTTCATCTGAGAAATGTTGGACAGTATGGAGTTATGCGGCCCCCGAGCCAAGGAGATAAGTAACTATACAACCTTTCAGTGCATCTGAAGAAGTGTGCATGCACAGGAAAGCTCATACCAAGAACAAACTTAGTTGGTCTCTAAGGTGCTACTGGAAGGATTTTTTTTCTTTTTTTGTTTTATTTTATACAACCTTTAGAAGACATCTGATGGCAGCCCTGTATAGGGAAGTTTTTAAATGTTTTATTATGTATTTATATGTGTTGGAAGTTGCCCAGAGTGGCTGAGGCAACCCAGTTCTCATTGTGAAAGCGAATTTAAGGCAGGAGTGGGGGGAATCTTTTTCAGACTGAGGACCTCATTCCCTTCCGGGGGGGGGGGGGACCTTTCTGTGGGTGCAGCCAGAGGTAAAAATTGGAGGAGCAATGAATTTAAATCTTACTTTTATACAGCAGGCTCATTTCTAGTCTGTGCACACACGCCCCTCTATCCAGGAAAACCAAGAATTGTTGTCAGAGTTCAAGAACTCTTTCCAGCCAGATAAAAACACCCAGGAGAATATGAAGCGAGATGGTTGGGAGACATAGCCTGGAGAAAGAGGGGGTGGGCTCTGAAGTGTCCCTAGCACAGACAGATCTGGAAAGCAGCATTTGTCCTCCGGGCTGGAGGACCCCCACCCCTGTTTCAGACCCTCAAAATGTCCCTATTTTCCAGGGATAGTCCTGGATTTACAGAAGTCAACCCAGTTTCTGATTTGATCCCAGAATGTCCCGCTTTTCGTTAGGGCATCCCTATTTTAATTGGAGAAATATTGGAGTTATGCAACGCCCGAACCATCTGAAGGCAGCCCTGTATAGGGAAGTTTTAAAATGTTTAATGTATATATATTGGATGCTGCCCACAGTGGCTGGAGCAACCCAATTAGATGGTAGGGGTATAAATAGTAAGATGATGATGATGATGATGATGATGATGATGATGATGATGATGGGATAGGTAAAGGTAAAGGTAAAGGGACCCCTGACCATTTGGTCCAGTCATGTCCGACTCTGGGGTTGCGGCGCTCATCTCGCTTTATTGGCCGAGAGCCGGTGTACAGCTTCCAGATCATGTGGCCAGCATGACAAAGCCGCTTCTGGCGAACCAGAGCAGCGCACGGAAACGCCGTTTACCTTCCCGCCGGAGTGGTTCCTATTTATCTACTTGCACTTTGACGTGCTTTCGAACTGCTAGGTGGGCAGGAGCTGGGACCGAGCAACGGGAGCTCACCCCGTCGCAGGGATTCGAATTGTCGACCTTCTGATCAGCAAGCCCTAGGCTCTGCAGTTTAACCCACAGCGCCACCTGGGTCCCTTGATGATGGGATAGAATGTCCCTATTCTTCATTGGATAAAAGTTGGAGGGTGTGTTGTTTTAAGGGCTTCCTTTGGGGCATATAAAGGGTTCCCCCCCCCCATGTGTTTCCTAATCATTACCTTAATCAGTTTTGGTTGTTCACTGTGTTTAGTTATTGAAAAGTCAAGAATTATCATTATCATCCATCCTAATAACTGCATGATGAAAAGGTTTTTACAGGTTGTTCCTTGTGCCTGTGTATCAAGATTCAGGATGCTTCAGGTTGGGCTTGCGTGTTACTACTGTGCTGTTTGTCATGAACAAATACGCTTCCCAGCCACTGCCTTAGGGCTCTGCATAGTTGAAGATCTGCTCCTGGTTATCCCCCCCCCCCATTTCTACTTCAATTTTCTCGCTATAAAAACAGCAATTCAAGGCAGAGCTACAGAACCCACAAACAATTACGATCCATTAAATGAATCAATAACGCAGCACAAATATCGGCAACAGAACTATAAAGTTTATATTCTATTAGAACACCAAAATGCCACAAACAGATCAATCCTCAAGAGCCCAAATGAAAATGTTTTATGCGATCTTCTAGCGGTGAATAGATTTGGGGCTCTCGCTGAGATTTGGGCACACCTCATTGGAGAGTGGATGTCACAGATGGGATGCTACTGTTCTGAAGGGCCTGGAATCTGCCCCAGGAGATGCAACTTCTCAGCCAGATGGTGCAGAGAACAGAGTGCTGCCCGTCAATTGAAATTGGCAGGAACGTTTAGTATGGGAGCAGCAATTGTTTCAGTTATGCTGGACAGTTTGCAGATCTCATGGACCGCATTGTTCCTGGTTTGGTGGGGGGGCGGGGGCGGATTGAAGGAAGTTTTCCTACCACTGAAGAAAAGGGAAATAATATATACTAGATCAGGCATCCCCAAACTCGGCCCTCCAGATGTTTTGGGACTACAATTCCCATCATCCCTGACCACTGTTAGCTAGGGATCATGGGAGTTGTAGTCCCAAAACATCTGGAGGGCCGAGTTTGGGGGTGCCTGTTAAGATTCTATAGCCTCATTCTAATTATCTTTAAAAACCCTTCAGTTCTGCAAGCATGTTTCCCTTAGGATGTATTGTCTGCTGATAAATGGAAGCCTCTACTTAATAAAGCATTTGTGAAGCTGCATTAAGTTTTGGATCTAATACACAAAGCAAGGTAGGACCAGACTAGGGTAATTGTCTGGAAAATGATAGCTTTGCCTACACTGAAGCACTTGCCATTTCATTTCTGTCTCTGACTCCTGTCCTGATGCCTATGCACAAAGGAATGCCAGAGAAGAGAGTTGAAGCATGCAAAGATTCAGCACCAGTTAACTGCATGGTGATGATGTGAAGAGAAGCTCTCAGAGGAGATTACTTCTCCCCTCCCCCCTGCAACTGAGCATTCTGAAACATCAATGCTTTTGAAGAAGTATCTTCTGCTGCTGATTAGCACATATTTTCGTATCAAGTATGTGACAGCGTGTGTGACCGGTGTAATTTGGTGTGGGTAATCACTTTGTAAATTGGGGGCAATAGAATGGAATGCGCAAAAACCTTCTTTTTGAGCAGACAAAGCACTCATTCTATGCAGTGAACACCACATTAATACAGAGTGAAACTGCAGTACCCAAGAGGCCACTATATGAGCAATTTGGACAGACTTTACATATTAGATACTGAAATCAAGTTCCAGTAAGAGGACCTTTTTTTAAAAAAATGCATTTTTTAAAAATCACTGATCAGAAGTGTGCATGCACACGAAAGCTCATACCAAAAACAAACTTAGTTGGTCTCTAAGGTGCTACTGGAAGGATTTTTTTAATTTTTTATTTTGTTTTCATTTATACTGTGAACCATGTTTTTTTGGGGGGGGGATTTCTCTGGCATCCTTCTTACAAGCCTTTTTGACATGTGCAAAGAATCTTTGTGCAAATGAAATTATTAAAAAAACAACAACCAAGTGATCTCAATCTTCACCCAAAAAGGCTTGCAGACCACCCTTCCCTCGGGTTTGCAATCTAAAAAGATGCAACAACAGCAGCAAGCAGCAGCAGCAGCAGCAGATGATTGGCTTGGGAGGGAGCAGGAAGTATTTTTCCTTGCAAATTCTTCTAGTGAACAGTTGTGGG
The DNA here is from genome assembly GCA_034641385.1 of Darevskia mixta. NCBI lineage: Eukaryota > Metazoa > Chordata > Lepidosauria > Squamata > Lacertidae > Darevskia > Darevskia mixta. The sequence continues at coordinate 4,826,378 of JAWWNH010000063.1, forward strand.
TGGAGAAGTTCTGGGGGAGGAGGAGCCAGAAGCTGGTGGCCTCCCAGCTAAATTGACAGAGCAGCTCTGCACACCTTTCCTTTTTTTTATTACAGACTGATGTGATGCCAGGAGAAGTTAGAGGAAGGAGGAACCTGGCTTCTCAGCAGAGCAGATGGTGGTCCTACAGCTCTTCTCTTTTGGATGGAGGTACAGTAGGGACCCAGGTGGCGCTGTGGGTTAAACCACAGAGCCTAGGGCTTGCTGATCAGAAGGTCGGCGGTTCGAATCCCTGCGACGGGGTGAGCTCCCGTTGCTCGGTTCCTGCTCCTGCCAACCTAGCAGTTCGAAAGCACGTCAAAGTGCAAGTAGATAAATAGGAACCGCTCTGGCGGGAAGGTAAACGGCGTTTCCGTGCGCTGCTCTGGTTCGCCAGAAGCGGCTTTGTCATGCTGGCCACATGACCCGGAAGCTGTATGCCGGCTCTCGGCCAATAAAGCGAGATGAGCGCCGCAACCCCAGAGTCGTCCACGACTGGACCTAATGGTCAGGGGTCCCTTTACCTTTTTACAGTAAGAGCATTTCAATAGTGCAAGAGAAGTTCAAAGATGATTTTGTAAAAATGGCTTCCAGAGACTTTTCTTTTGTAGTACGAGAATCATCAGGGCATGTTTGTGCACTGACCGGGTATTCTGCGTATACACAAAGTTACATGGCTTTGTAACTGAGCTGCACAAAGCTTTCTCCATGATGCTGTCCCCAGGTACCTTCTTGGATAGCAGAGCACCCACACTTTTCAGCATAGGGGGATTTGAACTCCTCCTGAGGGAAGCTCAGCCCTTGTGTTGCATACACAACAACAACAAAATGGCAAGCATGCTCCCTGCAGCCTTAGAAACAAAGCCTACCAACCAAGGACTGTGCCACCCATGCACTGAAGGAGCCAACAATCTCATCGTGCCCAGCACACTTTTGCATCTTTGCACACCCAGCGCTCAAGATAACAGCAGTGTCTCCGCTCCATCAGCCAGTGGTGGAGGCATCAAGATGCTCAATACTACCAGTTCCATGGCATATCCAGACAGGAATTTGAATCCTCTCATGTTCCTCATGAGCACAACACAGAAAAGGGAGGATACAGCGCCCACATTGCTCTCTGAGCAGGAAGCCTGCAGAGACTCACCTGGGAAAGGAAAGTGTCTTTTCACAAGCAGGTAAAAGGAGGAAGTTAGGGGATGTGACAAGGGCAACCAGAGCCACACACTGACAGAAGAGACCTCCAGAGCCTCACTGCAAAAGGCACAGGATATTGCCAACTCTATTTATTTGTGGTTTCTGCAGTATATCTCAGCCAGCCTTTTTTCCCTTCCCTGTGGTAAGTCTTACTTACTTCGCCAAACCTTTACTCGGCGTTACAAGTATAGGCCATCATGAAACATCCATATGTTTCATTTCAAAACATACACATAAACAGCCATGTAAAATAATAGGGAGGATTTTCATCAGAATTTCTTCCCACTGAATAGTGCCGTTCAACCCTGTGGTAAGTCAAGTTTCTAGGAAGATGAATGTGTCCTCTAGAATTTAGTCTGTGAAAGAAACATTTCTCAAGAACAAAAGTTTATCCCTTGAGCCTTAGGCTAGTAAGGTAGTCTTCTCTCTCTCTCTCTCTCTCTCTAACACACACACACTCACTCACTCACACACACACACACACACACACCCTGCGGAAACAGATTACAGTACTTCCAAAGAGGCCCTTAATTGTTTACTAAAAACCTGCTTCTTTCCAGATACACTAACTCACTGTGCAGAATTCCAAACACAAGCATAGCTAAACAGTGCTAATGTTAAGGGTGAATAACTATTTGGCTTAAAATAAACAGCGTTAAGAGAGTATCTAAACCACATGCAAATCTTCCTTAGTTGCATTGTCTAGTTCTGCTTTTTCCTCTCCCTCCCGCCCTTCCTTTTTGGTTTAGACAGTTTTTAAATTTTACTTTTAGCTTGGACCACAAAATCAGATTGAACGAAGCTTAAAATAAATCCAACCATGTCACATTTCTGGTCATCAGTAAATGCTGCATGTAAAAAGGTTTTTCCCCCCTACCTTTCTAGAAACAAATTAAATGTGAAACTGAGGGAAAAAATATTGGGTAACAATTGGATAGTAAGACTCTGCAGTATGGGAAAGGTAAAACGTGCATAAGAATCTAGAGATGAGCACAACCAGTGGGAAAAAAATATCAAAAAGGGAGCAACCACTTATGCCCAAAATGCCTTCTGAAAGAGGAATGATTTGTTGTTGTGGCATCTGAGGAGAATTTTTTTTAAACCAACACAGTATCAGCCCTTAAAGATAAAAAGTGTATTTACACCTACAACTCGTATCAGGTAAAAGATACCCAGAACTCATGTGAAACCCCCAATAAAGTTAAGGAGAGCAGCAAAAAAATCAGGTTTTTTGTTCATGCACAACCCTATGCATATTTATTTGGAATTGCCTTGGATAATGTTCCGCGACTCTTACCGCTGTGTGTATAGGATTGCAACCTTTAATTAAGCAAGGTCCTTTGAATTGGGCCCCAGAAAAGTCTTCAAATACCAATGTAAACAATGCTACTTAATAATGTGCTTCATATTTAGATTACATAATAATAACAAACAGTTTTTCAGCTATTTAAAATGAGTAATTTTGCTGCTATATAATTTCTAGCCCCTGGTCAGAGGCTGATCTATATATAAAAGAGCTAGAGTAGTTTTGGAGTAAAATCACATTGAATAGGGCAAATGTTATGCGAGTAGTGGGAGGATTGTAGATAATGTATACAGAATGAACTAAAAGAAACCTCTGTCACAAGCTATATTTTCCTGAGCAAATAAAATACTACAAGTCCATGACATTTTAAACCACAGTTCCTACAATCAGCCTGCATTTGACCTTTCAGTACAATAATATAAAGCAGTCAATTTTTCTCTTTCTCTATCTGAATTCAAATTGCTGTTGTTGTTGTTTTTAAAAAATCCCATTCCTATAGTAAACACATACTCTTATTTAATAAAATTACCTTTCCAGTAATCGGCTTCCTGCCTTCGTGCTTGGCCAGAAGAAGTGACTCTTTATTGAAGCACACCTTGGACTTCTGAAAGAAATAAGAAACTGGGTTATGGGGGGGGGGGGGGAGAGAAGTATTACATTTTTTTTAACCGCCAGGACCAATGTATGAAGGACATATTTATTCCATTTTGCAGAAATCCAACCCTTTGCAGAAAAAAGCTCCACAAAGCACTTTGTGGATGAATTAGGAAGAATCGCATTTAGGCTCAAGCAGTAGGACAGCATTTCAAAAGGGAAAGAAATATGATTGCAAGCAGATGTTCATTCATGTTCTCATCTTAAAGGAATGTGTGTGTGTGTGTGTTTAGGCAGAATGACGAACAACAGATTTCAGGGTGCATTTAATGTTTCTTAATTTCTTGCAGTTGAGTATATTTTGGCACTACTTGTACACTGCACAGGCAGTATTTCTCTGTTCTTGCTGGAAATAAAAATTCTGCTTCTGGGTATTGCTGTAGATCACTTGTGTCGTGGGATAGCAACCGATTAAGAATCAAGAAGCAGAGAGTAGGAATAAATGGATAGCTCTCCATTGGAGGAATGTAGAAAGTGGAGTTCCCTAAGGATCAGTATCGGAACCAATGCTTTTTAACTTATTAAGGATTTAGAGTTAGGGGATGAACAAAGTTTGTTCATGATACTGAACTGCGTGCGTTTCCTACTAGAGGGGCAAAAAGAGTACAATATTTAAGAAGCCTTTCCATTAAAGTTAAACAGAGTATTTCAATCAGCTATATTTGCATCATATTTTACGTTTTCAGTTCTAGGTGTTATCTGAGTCAGCATCATTATCTATACCAGTTTAGTTGTAAGGACTTATCCAGCGGCACCAGGGCTGAAGGAGCTTCAGTACCCCCAATATTTTTGGGCAAGGGGCAGTGCTTCCCCCAATATTGAGGGGGCCACCACCTCCTGCTGCCACCAGGCACCCTCCATGCACCCAGAGCCAGGTGGTGGCTGGGACAGGCATGGAGGGCAATCTCCATGCTTGCTTGCCACAGTCGCAGTCTTGGGAGCCCAGGAGCTGGGCTGCGGCAGGGATGAGCAAGCATGGAGATCACCCTCCTCGCGTCCCACCACCACCTGGCACATGCCAGTGGCGTCACGTGACATGTCATGTGACCATGCCCCCTCAATGTGGAGGACAAGTTGGTGTCCCTGGCCTTACAGTGGTACCTCCGGTTAAGAACTTAATTCGTTCTGCAGGTCTGTTCTTAACATGAAACTGTTCTTAACCGGAGGTACCACTTTGGCTAATGGGGCCTCCTGCTGCTGCCGCCACGCGATTTCTGTTCTCATCCTGAAGCAAAGTTCTTAACCCGAGGTACTATTTCTGGGTTAGCGGAGTCTGTAACCTGAAGCGTCTGTAACCCAAGGTACCACTGTATCCTATCCTTGGCTTAATTTCTCTTGCAAGAGAAGTGCTGCACCTCTCTGCCATTTGCTTAGTTATTTATTCCTGAGAATCAGACATTCTGTCCTAAAACAATGGCACCCCCTGTATTTTCCCATATGGACTTCCATCCCCTCCCCCCCAGTACTGTTTTAGCATTTTATGGCTGTGTGCACACCCCACACCCCAGAGAGACAAATCAGAATGTTCACCTGTAATATTGTTTGCAGTAAATTGTAAAGAAGTGCTAGTTTGGATGATGACAACAACAAAACAAAGACCACACACACAACCCACTCCAATCTTTGGCCTTTTGGAAGAAGAATTGCAACTTTGATGTTTCCTCCGAGTCATTTCTATCTTTGTTCTTTTAAAAGAATTTTGTCACCCAAAGGAAAGATGATTAGCATCACACTGTGAAAGAAACCACCACTGAGATCGTTTGCTTGATATTACATGCACCTGTTTACTCAAAACTTTACTCTTCATCAGAAACTAAGGCTGCTATTTGTTCTGCATTCCCTCCCCCCCATCCTGCCTTGCATACTGTTCACAAATAACGTCTATATTCATTATGCTCTGTACCCAGTGACTGAGCTAGCTAACAGGGAAAGATATGTTCTTCCTGTTTTCTTGGACTCTCCATTAGTGCTGGCCTGCTCCCTTTGCTTCCTTGCGTTCCTGTTTACACAACAGTACTTCACAGCTTCTGGACCAATAACTTAAAACCAGCAGACATTTCTATGGCTCCTTCACTTAGACAAACACACAGAACAGAAATGATGAATGTCTTCTTTGTGTGGTTTTGTAGGTTGAGGCAACATCAACAGAGATGAGGCTGAAGCCAGATTTTATAGGTTTTTCGGGGAACTAAAGGTGGAATGGCAGAATACTATTGCCCTTGCTGTTCTGTGCCCACTCATCCTGCTAGGGTCTCTGGTAAATGGTTTTCCTTCGAGTGGCTTGAAAGCTGCCTCATCACCTAATCCCGAGAGCATAGTGGATTATAAGCAGCTTCATCCATCACCAGTTTGAAAACCAATAATCGGAGCAAAACACCGCTTTTTATAAGTTGTGCTGGGTGAAAGCTGCTTAATAAGCCATTTTATTCTCAAGTGAAACGAAACCCTCCAGCTGCACAGTGGGCCGCAAAACTTAATGAATGGGGGATGCAAAGAAAGAATGGGATTTTGCTGCAGATTGAGCTCTGCCCCCACCTGCAAAGGCATGCTCAACCCGAGGGTCAAGGGGGGCAAGCCAAACCCCACTCCCACTTGGGTCATAGCTGTCAACTTTCGGATTTGAAAAGGTGGGTTTTTTTTTCAAACTTTCGGATTTGAAAATAAGGGATGCCGCGAGGGCGGTGCAATGGCACCAAGTAGCCTCACCACCCTGCGCTCCAGAGGCTGCGCGGCGAACGGAGTGAGCGAAAGAGCGAGCGCATAGACGGCAGGCAGCCTGGCTGTCTGGTTGGGCGTGAGGGTCTGGATGCACAAGGCATGCAAGCTCCGCCCCCAGTCGGTCTCAGACTCCTTATTGGCAGCCGAGCAACGCAGCTGAGGAGCCTCCCTGGCCGGCAGGGAGGGAGAGGAGCTGCTTCCTTTGAAATCGGGGAAATTTAAGGGATAGCAACAATCCGGGATAGCAGCGGGAAACGGCATTGGAATAAGGGAGTTTCCCGCAAAGAAAGGGAGGGTTGACAGCTATGACTTGGGTGGCTTTGTGGAGTGACAAGGCAGCCACCACACCTGCAGCTCTCCTTTTTTTTAAAAAAATAATTTTTATTGATTTTGCAATTTTACGCCTGCAGTTCTCCTGCTCACAGCAGCTGCAGTGGAAGGCAAGGGGCAGGGAGAGAATGACTCAGCCCAACGCCATCATGCATTGAAACCAACTTGTGATCTGGTCGATACTAGGCCGGCTCAGCTTTTTTGCTGACTCATTCCAGTGGTTTTTCCTGAATACTTCCAGTGGGCAGAAGGGTTGGTGCCAACAGGGTGATGCTTCTGACATTCTTCCAACATCATGGGGGTTTGGCTTGCTCTGCCTATCCAAGTTGTCTCTGCTAAAATAGGTTGTTTTTCCAGTGCTTTCTCCTTTTAAAAATTTTTTTTTTTTTTAACATACTTTAATTTTTTTAAATTAAATTTGTATGCCACCCTTCATTCGTAGATCTCAGGGCAGTTCACAACATAAAATTACAAGATAAAGACACATTAAAAATAAATAAATCAATACCCCCAACCTCCCACAAACACATTTGAATTGGGCTCAGAAACTAACTGGCACCCAGTGAAAGGGGGGCCAGGATTAGTGCAATATGCTCAAACCATCTTGCCCCCGCGAGCAACCTGGCCACTGAACTTTGTGCCAGCTGAAGCTTCCGAACCCTCATCAGAGGCAGCCCTATGTATAACACATTGCAGTAATCTAACCTAGAGGCTATCAGAACATAGGCAACATAGGGGCACAATAGGGCCAGCAGCCCAAGCTGATGGAAGGCACTCCGCGCCACTTTAAAAGAGCCAGTGTGGTGTAGTGGTTAAGAGTGGTAGACTCGTAATCTGGTGAACTGGGTTCGTGTCCCCGCTCCTCCACATGCAGCTGCTGGGTGACCTTGGGCTAGTCACACTTCTTTGAAGTCTCTCAGCCCCACTCATCTCACAGAGTGTTTGTTGTGGGGGAGGAAGGGAAAAGGAGAATGTTAGCCACTTTGAGACTCTTTCGGGTAGTGATAAAGCGGGATATCAAATCCAAACTCCTCCTCCTCCTCCTCCTCTTCTTCTTCTTCTTCTTCTTTAAAACTCTTAAACCGAGTGCTTACTGTGTTTTTTTTTAATCGTATAGAGGCTCATGTATGCAACAGTAGCATTTTTACTCAACTATTGCTGCTAGATTGGAAAAAAATAATATACAGAGTGATTATATTTTTATAATATGTTATGATTCTGTTATGAGTCTGCTGCCCCTTGAAATCTCAAGCGACAAAACCTGAGAATCTTTATTTTTATTTTTATTTTTTTTAAGTAACTTATTTAACCTTGCAGACACAATTTGCAAAATTTCTGATGCACTTGTACTCTGGGGCAGAGCAAGATTGTTACTTTCCCTTCCATGCTGCTCAAACATTTGGAGCACTGCAATCTGGTTTGAAGATGAATTAACTGTGACACATCTGAAGATCTTGTTGCCACCACACCATTACTTTCTGCACACATCTGCCGAGTATGTGTTACTGCCTGGCTCTCACATTTATCTTCATCTGTTCCATATTCTACAACTCTGGTCATAATGCCAGAAACCATTTTCCAGCACTCTGTAAACATTTGTTAGCAGATACAGAGAACTGGCAAGACTACATGGCTATGTCGTAGCAGCTATTTCAAGAACAGGGTGCAGCTTTTGAAAAAACTTTTATTGTATACTCACCAAGGCATAAATACCAATAATGAAACTGCTTTAAATTGTACCCCCCTAATTTCCACATTCAAGAGTAAAGGTTGTATCCAATGTGCTGTTTTGCTCACTCTCCTGCAGCCTGCCATGCACTCTCAAATATTCTCCAGAGGTTTGGGGAACCCTCTGGAGATGACTGGGGGCAAAGGGAGAGTAAGGTAAAGGTAAAGGGACCCCTGACCATTAGATCCAGTCGTGACCGACTCTGGGGTTGTGGCGCTCATCTCGCTTTATTGGCCGAGGGAAGCGTACAGCTTCCGGGTCATGTGGCCAGCATGACAAAGCCGCTTCTGGCGAACCAGAGCAGCACACGGAAACACCGTTTACCTTCCCGCCAGAGCGGTACCTATTTATCTACTTGCACTTTGACATGCTTTCGAACTGCTAGGTGGGCAGGAGCTGGGACCGAGCAAAGGGAGCTCACTTCGTCATGGGATTCGAACCGCCGACCTTCTGATCAGCAAGCCCTAGGCTCTGTGGTTTAGACCACAGCGCCACCCACATCCCTTTGGGAGAGTAGAAGAGAGGAAAGTCCTTTCGCACAAGCAGAACTCTGCTTGCAAATATTCTAGCAACCAAAGACCAAAGGGAGAAAAATACAAATTTTTGCTCACAAAAGCAAATATTTTAAAATAAACAAAATTCATTTTCAAATGATTTCGTCTATCACTATTTGAGTTATATTTTGTTTTGACAGTTACCCCTTTAGTTATCACAGTGGAGGTGTCTGTCCTGCACTTTAACAAATTGTGACTTGGAGAGTAGAAAAGGCCAAGAACTGTGAATGGGTACTGTTCAATTTAATAGGAAAAAAGTGACTTCCCTTATGGAAAATGTGGAGCCAGTTTGGACATAAAAGCCAATAAAAGTGAGGGGAAACATTCCTACTTCAATGACATTCCTACTCCTACTTCCTACGGAATTTTGAGGCAGCTAACGTTATTTTTCTTCTTTTTGTTTTACTTTTGATTACTAAAAAGCGTGCTGTATTATAGCACCAGGAAGCCCTAGGCAGGACAGGGGCTGCACTGCGATCTTGACTTCAAGACGTTGCAAGCCTGATACTAAACAGGATCTTAAGCTGGCCTTTACACGGGTCCTTTGTTTCTGGTCCTGTTCATACCCCAAACATGCCTTCAACTTCTCATTCCTGGCGAAAACATGGGGAGTGTTTTATAAGCTTCTGTCTAACAATGCTAACCCGCTACTTTCCGTGAACTTGGGTTGACTAGGTTCAGCTCCACAGCATGAAGAGGGAAAGAGCTACTTTCTAAAACAAACCAGGCTTGACAGATAATTGCAGAGCAACATGCTCGGGGAGAGCACTGCAGATTCTCAGGGAAAGTAGGCATCTGTTCAGCCCGACAGTGCCAGACTGTGTTGATACCAGCGGCGTAGCTAGCTGCTCAGGTGCCTGGTGCGGGGGCATGTCCTGCAGTCGGGGGCGGGGGCAAGCTGTCCATGGGGGTGGGGCGATTCCCCATGGGGGCGGGGTGAGCCTCTCCGCCGCTTGGAGCCTCTCCGCCGCCTCCCCTTCAGCTGTCCCACACTGCCGTTTCAGGTAGTGCGGAACCTGCAGGCGCCTAAGCCACCACGTCACTCCTAAAAAGTTTCCTGAGCCCAATTTTAATTTATTTTATTAAACTAATTTTTCACCCACCCCCCAGTGATGACAGCCAGGGCAGCCCGCACCCCCTTCCTCTGCCACTGGTTGATGCACCTTGAGTTACTTTGTGGGAAGATACTGTGAACACCAGCTTTGTAGTGACCACAATAGGTCAGCTTTTGAAAGAACACGCTTCAAATTAAAGCACCAACGCACAAAAACAAACTCATTTATTACCACGTGTTCACGAGTCACTTACCCGAAGCATACAATTTAAGCAGGGCAAGCTGACCGGGGGGTGGGGTGGGGAGATATGTGGCAGATTCCCCACCTCCTCTTGCATTTCCAGAATAAGAATGTCCTCTCCCATAAAAGCTTGTTTATGGAAATTAAGTGTTCTGGAGCAGCACCTACATTTGTATGCATAAGGGAAGCAAATCAAAGAAAGGTCTATTTCTCTGTGCTGACATCTCTTTCATCAGCCAGTTCCCCGAGCCCATTGCCAGCTCCTTCTTTCCTCCCACTTGGGAGGGAAGATTCTGGTTCCTGCACCAAGACATCAACTGCTAGCAGCCAGAAAAGGATACCTTAAGCACCTCCACATATCTGATATAATGCATCTTTAGGTTTTCCCGTTCATATGGGGTTGAGTTTTAAGTTATTGTTGGATTCACAGGGCCACCCAGTACTAAAATCAGTAGTAAAACTATGTGGCTCACGGCATTAAGAAGCGCTTCACTATATTACTATAATTTATGTAGTAATACACCTTCCATACCCTTCCAACTCCCTGGCCAAGAGCATCTTAGAATATGTATGTTTCTCGCAGGGCAAAACCCCCTTTCCCCACATCTCTCTTGAAATTAAGGGACTTTAAGGAGCAGCACCAAACCCTGCTGGAATGACCTGCCATGGTAAACTATGAAGTTTAAGAGCAGAAAAGCATGGTGAATGATCAGCTGTATAGAAATCATTTTACTGGATGCTTCATATGTTTGTATGAGTTCAAAATAATGATGGGTGGAATATTCAGGTTGTAAAACAATTTTTTGGGTGTGTGTAAAGCAGGGGCGTGGGTGGCGCTGTGGTCTAAACCACAGAGCCTAGGGCTTGCCGATCAGAAGGTCGGCGGTTCCCGTTGCTCGGTCCCTGCTCCTGCCAACCTAGCAGTTCGAAAGCATGTGCAAGTAGATAAATAGGTACCGCTCCAGTGGGAGGGAAACGGTGTTTCCATGCGCTGCTCTGGTTCACCAGAAGCAACTTAGTCATGCTGGCCACATGACCCGGAAGGTGTCTGTGGACAAATGCCGGCTCCCTCGTCCTATAGAGCGAGATGAGCGCCGCAACCCCAGAGTCATTCGCGACTGGACTTAACAGTCAGGGGTCCCTTTACCTTTAAAGCATATGTGGGGAACCTTTGGCCCTCCAGATGTTGGCTGAACTTTAAAACTCCCAGCAGCCTTGGCAGTCTCACCAATGGCTAAGGAATGATGGGAGTTGTTTGTACATACATACATACATACATCAACCTTTTATTGGCATCACATACCGGTAGAAACATCAAAAACAAATCAATACAGAATTACCACTTCCCCAGTGGCACAAAACTTTGATAAAAGAAAGGAGGCACAGCAGTCTATCGTCACATCTCTAGGTCTCCAGGGAGATCAGACGTCTGCAGTGTATTTCGACGACAAAAAACCAAATAGAGATATTTAGCCACTAACTTGGTGAGCTCCTGATCTTTCCCCAGTAATAGGAAATGTATGACCTCCAACTCTGGTTTCCATTTGGGGATGCAGAGTTGATCTAGAAATTGCTGGCGGAGATCATCATATAGTTTACAATTAAGAACCATATGTGTAAGGCTTTCCACCAGGTGGTCTTCACATGGGCAATTTCTTTCTCCTTCCACCCTGCCTGAGAACCTTCATGGGAGTTGTAGTTCAGCAATCTCCAGAGTGTCGAAGGCTCCCCACATCTGGCCTTAAACAAGTATTTGGCTTTTGGTGGTTATGAGTGCACAGACCACATACAGATCTCTGTCTAAGATGGATTTATCTCTAATGCCAACAATGGAAAAAAGGAACCCTGATTATAGACTTATAGATTATAGTGTTTATAGATCCCGGTTGTCTTAAAAGACTACTGCCATACAGAAGATTTCGGGTGGGGGGTAGGGCAGCAGGCCTTTTGTTTTGGCTTAAACGTTTGGCCAACTAAAGCTGCAAAATATGAAATACATCCATTTCCTCTTGCCTACTTTCCTTCTAACAGTAACCAAGGCTGAAGCGCTTGTGTAATAGAGAGATTGCTATTCAGAAAAGGAAAACTGGCCTTGCTGCCCCTTCCTCCCCCTGCACTCATTATTTTCGGCCCTGCTTCCAAGCAAACGCGCGGCCCCTCTGTTGCCCGCTGAACAAAGCTCTTGGTGGATTATAAAGCCATAAGTGTGCGCGTCTGTTCTACATTGTTTTATTCAACGCCTGGTGCTCTTGTGACAGCCTCGCTCTCTCGTTCACTGCTGCACAATGAAAGAGCCGTCTGTGTCCCTGATTCCTCCAAACGGGGCCAGAGCCTGAAGCAGCTATGCACAATCCCTCAGGTGCCTCACTCCACTTCCTGATACTTCTCCGTCAGCAAAAGTATTTACCACTGCTTTCGCTGTTCCACTTAGCTCTCAGTGTTTTTGCCAACAAACCCTTTCTTTGCGCTCTCTTTTCACGTTGCGCTGGGAGTTGTAATTCGGAGTTCACAGACCCCACTTTCAAATCTCAATTTAGCTACAGCTCCGTACTCTCCATATGATTCCAGACCCTCCAGCTGTCCTGATTTTCTAGGGACAGTCCCAGATTTACAGAAGCCGTCCCCAGTTTCTGCTTTTATTTCGGACTGCCCTGCTTTTTCGCAGGACGTTCCTATTTTCATCTGAGAAATGTAGGAAGGTATGGAGTTACGCGACCCCTGAGCCAAGGAGATAAGTAACTATGCAACCTTTTACAGGTAGGTAGCCGTGTTGGTCTGCCATAGTCAAAACAAAATAAAAAATAAAAAAAATTCCTTCCAGTAGCACCTTAGAGACCAACTAAGTTTTTTCTTAGTATGAGCTTTCGTGTGCATGGTATCTGAAGAAGTGTGCATTTTTTATTTTGTTTTATACAACCTTTAGAAGACATTGGAAGGTCGCCCTGTACAGTGGTACCTTGGTTCTTGAACGGCTTAGTTGCCAAACAAATTGTCTTGCAAATGCCGCAAACCCAGTAGTAAGTGTTCCAGTTTGTGAACATTTTTCGGAAGCCAAGTGTCCAACGTGGCTTCCGATTGAGTGCAGGAAGCTCCTGCAACCAATCGGAAGCTGCGCCTTGGTTTTTGAATGGTTTTGGGAGTCGAATGGACTCCCAGAACGGATTAAGTTCGAGAACCAAGGTACCACTGTATAGGGAAGTTTTTAGAAATGTTTAATGTTTTATTGAGGGACGCAGGTGGTGCTGTGGGTTAAACCACAGAGCCTAGGGCTTGCAGATCAGAAGGTCGCGGTTCGAATCCCCGCGACGGAGTGAGCTCCCATTGCTTGGTCCCTGCTCCTGCCAATCTAGCAGTTCGAAAGCATGTCAAAGTGCAAGTAGATCAATACTCCGGCGGGAAGGTAAACGGCGTTTCCGTGCGCTGCTCTGGTTCGCCAGAAGCGGCTTAGTCATGCTGGCCACATGACCTGGAAGCTGTACGCCAGCTCTCGGCCAATAAAGCGAGATGAGAGCCTCAACCCCAGAGTCGATCATGACTGGACCTAATGGTCAGGAGTCCCCAGGCAAAAGTTCAGAAAGTTCAGAAACCACGAAGCCCTCCAAACAGCTGCTGACTTGTGGTCTGCACAGACCGCAACAAGGCAGGGTTAATAGACACGGCCATTTTTGCATAAACAGGTGCCCATAATTTAATTTCACACTGTCTGTTTTGATGCCCAAAGTTCTTCAATCAAATTTTATGCATGCCAATGCCAACTTTTGCTGGTTTAACCATCATCACTTTCGCTTAAAAAAGGCATCAATTTGACACCTCCCAGAAAATCCATGGGTTCCTCAAAACTCTACAGCTCCCAGGGAAAACTGAAGGGGCAGAAATTTTGAAGAGCCAAGCTGGTTTATAAACACCAATTCTCAAATATCTGTTTGGAGACCAGAATATTTGCCCTCTCCCACTCTCTAAGGCAAAACACTTGCAAAAACTCTGCACAACCACACCTGGTAAACATTATCCAAGAAAGGCTAGAGAACTTTGATCTCAAAAAAACCTTCTTGACTTGCCTATAAATGCCAGGTCACCTTTCTACTCATTAGAAAATGAACAAGAACTGTTATAATTCTGAATATTTCAACTAACCTCATTGAGAGATCATTACACAACCAATATAGCGCTCATCAAAGGGGAGGGGGGATAAAATAATATGTGTTTAATGTAGGCATGAAAGGGAGGACAACAAAGTCTAATTAAATGCAAAACTCAATGGTTAAGCACCTCCAAAAGAGATCTTTCCCACCCTAAGAACACCGTGAACTTAATAAATCGAGAGTTCAACCCCTCAGTTTATTTAATGCTAAGCATTTGCTCAATCCATACTAAACCACCACCATCACAAACACAACAACACTATATGTTAATCTCCTGGTTAAAAATGTTGAACGAAAGCTAGCATTAGGCCACAAGGAATAATTTATTGGCTGTATAATTTGTCCTTGCTTTAGTACAATATTTCATTAAAGACCTATTCAAAAGCAGCTCTGCATAAACAAGTCGGTTTCAATTGCTCATCTAAGAGCTGGCCTAACTTCAGGAAAAAAATAAAATCTTTTGACCTTTGTAAACACATCTGAGCCTCCATTCCCCTCGCCCCTCCTTCTCTTCCTTTTGGCAAACGAATTTCCAGTGCAGCTAAATAAGAATATTTGAACAGTCATTCTTTGTAAAGTGCCATCCAAGCTTTTAGCGTTTCTAACAGTTATCGTAGCTCTATTCATCATACTGGAAATAGTGTGCAGATTTTTATTTTTTTAAGGCTGTGAAATAATTTACAGGGATTAATCAAATCACTGCAAAAAAAAGGGGGGGGGAGCTTGATTAATCCCAGTAGGGGAGGTCTACCTTCATGTATGAACCTGCCTCAGAGGAGGGGGGATTTTCAGTAGCAGCCAGCAGATCATTTGAGTTTGCTCGAATTTGATCTGCACTTTATCTGAATTTGAATGTTTTCGATACTTATGGAGCTGGTGAACATAGGCTTGACTTCTGAGGTCCTGTAATGATTTACACCATCTGATCAAAGGCCTGGACTTAGTCCAAGAACGACTGATGATGGTTCAACATTAGGTTTCTATTTCTGAAATCAAGGGTGTGAATGGACCCTGTTGCAATAGGAACTTGACATTTTTAAGGGCAGGACAGAGTTCTATGGTTACTGCACTTCTTGCTCTTAAAGAAAAAACCCTCTCTAAATATTAGAGAAGTACAGAATAATAATAATTAGAAAGATGGGAGTGGTTTTTTTTTAAAAAAAATGAATCGCTGGAAATTTGATTCAGTTTGCAATTTGAAGGCAAACTTACAGAATTTGCACTTCCAATACAATAGGCAAACCAAAACACAGCTATCCTTCAAAATCCACACTTCCCCAAATTTTGTAGCACAGATCTCCAGCTAAGAAATGTGCAAGAACTTGCATATACTAGGGTAAAAAGTGCATATAAATGCATTTATTAGTGAAAATAAATATCCAAAAACACATTGTATTAGGCAAAATAGCTTTGTAAAACTGATTATTAGGAAAAGTTGCATTCAACATGTACAGTATATATTAGGAATATATTTGAGCTTTATGGTAGTTCTTGAGCAAATACTACCCTTTGTGAGACAATAACCGGACTGGTCTTCTAAGCACTCCCCTATTTCATACCCCTTCTTTAAAATTATAATATTTGTATTATAAGACAGAGCTCTATATACACCAGAACATTGGGGGGGGGGAGGGAATTTAGTAGCTCAATTCATTCAGGCAATTGAGATATGCTGGGGAAATTTCCGGGTCAAAAGTTGCATCAGCTGCTGAACATTTGATACAGACACAAACAAATTTAAATATTTTACCTGCTTAATATATTTCTCATGTAAGTATTGGATTTTGGGTGCTGCGAACTTCCAGCACTTCACATAAGCTCCCACCAACACAATTAAAAATACAAACACAATAAAATACACAAAGCCCTAATAATACTGTTAAGTGCTCCCAGTCATCGAGTTGCGAGTACCATTGTCAGGTTGCTGAACGACAACACGCAGAGCTCAGTGAAGTGGGACCCCAACCAGCCAGAAGAGTCTCTGAGGTGTACTTGCCTGGAGGCAGAGGCAGAATCTGAAGTCAGGTCCAGCCCTAGGGTCGAGCGAATGGCAATCCACGTGGTCAGACAGTCCAGGGGTCAGGGAATTGAATGACCATGGGAACAGGGCTCAAGACTAGCAGGAAATAGCAAGCTAGGGCCAGGAACTTACAACTGTAATTGCCAGCACCTGACTGCTGCTGGAAGCTCTGCTTGAGAAGGCTGAAGCCAGCTGGTTTTCATCAGTGTCCTCTCTCCTCTGTGTCCTTGAAGGCTGATCAGCTGCAGGTGGAGTCACTCCACTTTCCCCCCATTCAGGCTGCTGTTCAGCAGGAGAAACTGAACCCACTGACACCTAGCACACACCTTGGGTGGATGGATGAACTTTATTTGCGTCAGCCATCGACCATAGCAACAAATGAACATTGTGATACACACAGAACAGATATAAAAAGTTTATCATATAAAACACAGTTTAGGGTCCTGAATCAGCAGTCAAATAGTGGACCTTATCCTGATTGCCCCAGCTAAAAACCTTGCAACCTTTGCTGTCATCTGCTCCTCTTGATCTGCCAGGAGAAAAGACACTGTGGCAGAGGTTGGGCGACCCGGAATGGACAATAAAAGAGGGGTGATAAACTCATTCCTCAAGTCTTTATAAAGAGTGCAAGCCAGAGGGGCATGCGCCACTGATTCGGTGCTGCCATCTCCACAGGGACATAAGTGTTTTTTGTGTGGTTATGTTGGAATCATCCCTCCAGTACAGCCGAGGGCAATACATCCAATCTTGCGAGGGTAAAAGCACGCCTATATTTTGGAATTGCTAGGTTATGCAGATAGGGTGCTAGAGAATCGAAATGGGAAGGTGGAAAATAGTCATACCGTGGACAAAATTTCCTTATTGTGGCCAAGTTGTTCTGACACTTGATATAGTGATGGCTAACCTTGACACTCCAGATGTTTTGGGACTACAACTCCCATCATCCCTGACCACTGGTCCTGTTAGCTAGGGATGATGGGAGTTGTAGTTCCAAAACATCTGGAGTGTCAAGGTTAGCCATCACTGATTTAGGCACTGGCCTTGGGTTTGGTTCTCCTGAAATGAAGGTCTTTGGAGGTCAAGGACCATAATGTAAGATTTACACACACACACACACACACACACACACACACACACACACACTTATACAGACTGGGCATAAGATGGAAGGCTCACAGTTTTAACACTCCATTAGAAGCTGCTCCCCCATTCTAGGAGGAGCTTTGCATTTTGCACAGAGAGCAAAGCAAGCTACTGGGTCATTTCCATCCCAGTTCCAAGACGTCAGTCCCTTTTGTTTTGTTTCACCCACAGACACCTTGATGACATCTCCTTTACTCAGTGGAGAGGATAAGAAAGACACACTCCTTTCCAGAAGAATCATTAGCTCCTATGGCAACAAATCACCTGTAATGGGCCATCTTTTTACTGAGGCAGAGGCCAACTCTCCCAGCAAATAGGAACATACCAAGCTATTTACTTAACAAAAGAAGCCAGCCTGCCCATCTCTTTTCTTTTTTTAAGAGGCAATCCTCCTCTTATACATACTCTGAACGCACACAGCTATAAAAGTACAAGGCTGGAAGGGACCCTAAAACTCAATTGGAATAGATTCCCTTAGAAATTAAGTTCAAAGAGTTAACATCACGTATGCTCAGAGTTTTTGGCATGTCTGTTGGGATTCCTTCCCATCAAATCCCAGCTACACTCTCTTACTGAGCAGCGCTGGTCATAAATTGCTTTGAAATAAGTCTTTGGTTTCAAAAATGGCACCCGAGAAAGACCAGCTCAAAGCTTCCATGTGCAGTACTAGATTCAGTGCATGCACACGAAAGCTTATACCAAGAACAAACTTAGTTGGTCTCTAAGGTGCTACTGGACAATTTTTTTTATTTTTTATATATATCTTTATATCTTTATTGTCATTGTACAAGTACAACGAAATTGGATTTAAAAAATAATAATAATAATTAAATAATTAAAAATAAATAAATTCATTTTTCATTTAAACAATTGTTTCCCCAACCAAAAATGTACTCAACATGAGTAACAGCAGTAAAAGCCATACGAAACACTTAAAAATAAGGGAGAGCACTGAGCAGCCGCTGCGTCTATGCGTGCCGCCATCTTAGAACTCTTATAACTTAGAACTGTTATAAAAAATAACAGAAATCTAAACAAAAACAAAACAAAACTGAGCCCTCTCTGCCAAGCAGCGGCGGTGGCAGCGGTCCTTTATAGAGCCCACCAGGCCAGGTGGTGAGTGGCCGGACTGGGGCCCTCAGGCGCTGAGCAGGGGAGTCCTCCTGGGTGGCAGCAGCCGCAGCAGTTCTTATAGGCCCGTCAGGCCCCGCCCTAGGCCAGGTGGTGAGTGGCCGGACTGGATTTCATGTGCAGTACTACCGGTAGTTGCCCTGTTCTTTGGATAGGTACTGGGTAAGTATCATGGATGAGGGACCTGTGGCCCTGCAGATGTTGCTGTACTACAGTTCCTATCAGCCCTGATAAGTGGTCATAGGCATTGAGTCCAATAAGGGCTACACTTTCCCCATCCCTGGAACATGAGGAGCACGACTGGTGCAGATTTACTGCATTCTCACCCACTAATTATACTCTTTCTACTAATGAATGTAAAGGGAACAAACTGTTACTACCGGTACCTCTTCTTAACCAGAAAATCAAAGCACTGTGGGACAGTAGAGCTTATCCGTGTTTGCTTTGTTTATACCAACTTCTTACAAATTAGTGAAAGGTCGTGCCCGTTTTAACAAAGCTGGCAAACTTAGCACCCCAAGACTGCAGTTTCCCCCCATATCGTTGCGTTTTTACTGATCTATCTTACATCAGTGTGTTCTGTTTATTACAAAGTTGTCACTTGTTCCTCTTGCATGGCTATCGCTCTCCCTACAGCAAACTGAATATATTCAATCTCATGTAATAGACATTACAAGCAGTGCTATTTTGCTAGAAAAAGAGGTACCGGAACTCACCATGAACGCCTCCCTTGTTCTCTTAGAATGGCAACGGTGCCCACCTGAGAGGTGCCAGAACTGAGTTCCGGCAAGTTCCGGCTGAAAAAAGCCCCGATTACAAGACTCAAAAAAGTTTACGGAATTAAAGACATTGAATTCTGTCTAAACACACACACAGCCCTATTCCCCTCTGACTATTCAAGGGCACACGTGTTAGATATACAACAACGATGATCTATTGAAAGAATGCCATCTATAAAGCCCCCCGCAGTTAAGTCAGTGGAGGGGAGGGGGAAGCCAATGTTGACTAAAGAGGCATCTGCTTTTCTCTTTGCATAGAACTTGCTGCTAAATCTCCCGGGGATCCGAGCTGAATGACATCCAAGGACAGAAACGATCACTGTCAGAGTTAATGGCTATGCATCTGCAATTTTTTTTTTAAAAAAAAATGAGCTTCTGCAGTGCACAGCCCTGGAAGGTTACAAAAAAAAAAAGGTCTGTTGTTTAAAAGTATTTATTTGTGCCTTAACGATGCCCTCTGTGCCTAATCCAATTAGTAAAAGAAGACGAGGCTGTATCATTAAAGATGATCTCATTAAAAAAAAGGACGCTAGTGGGAAGCTTACTTGCATATAAGGCGGCTGTAAATCTAAGCTCCAGTATAGCCTGACTTCCAATGGTGTTTGCTCAGCACATTTTAGTGAGCTCTGATGGAAAGCCAGCGTTCCCAAGGTCCAAATTAATAAAGCAGATGAAGTCATGCATTCCGGATGCTGCATGAAAAAGAGGGGAGGGAGAGGCGGAGAGGCGAAAGAGAGAGAAGATTCAGTGTCCTAATAAAATGATACAATTTTCCATCAAAAACTCAATACATGAAAACAGCCTAACAAAATATTTATGGGCTACCTTGGAATATCGTCCAGACTAAGCTATAGTAGAGGGTGCTGGGAAAGATCCACAGTCTTCAGAGGATTTCAGATTTAAGAGCTTTCCAGACAAAAGCAATACTAGAGGATTTCATTTTTTTTTAGTGCTTTACTAGCAATAGCTCTGATCCAGAGCTGGAAGTGTGATGCACGAGGGAGGGATAGCCTTATTGCTTGTGCAGGAGGATATACAAGATTTGTGCTTCGGGGCTGGGGGGCAGAGCTTAAGAACACATTTTTAAGAGGTGTGACGAGAGGTCAATGGCGCAATTTACGAAGTCCTACTTTTCTCGAGTGTTCAAAGCCCCGCGCACACATTTATGCAACAATCCTTACAATGGCCGTCTAAAACAGGCCAGTCTTCCTATTTCAGACAGGGGGTTAAGCCAGGAGAATAAAGGTAAAGGTAAAGGGACCCCTGACCATTAGGTCCAGTCGTGACTGACTCTGGGGTTGCGGTGCTCATCTCACTTTATTGGCCGAGGGAGCCGGATTACAGCTTCCAGGTCATGTGGCCAGCATGACTAAGCCACTTCTGGTGAACCAGAGCAGCGCATGGAAACGCCGTTTACCTTCCCGCCAGAGCGGTACCTATTTATCTACTTGCACTTTGACGTGCTTTCTAATTGCTAGGTGGGCAGGAGGAGGGACCAAACAACGGGAGCTCACCCCGTCGCGGGGATTTGACCCGCCGACCTTCTGATTGGCAAGCCCTAGGCTCTGTGGCTTAACCCATAGCACCACCCGCGTCCCAAGCCAGGAGAATAGTGCCTTGCTTAAAAGCCACCTAGCAAGTTTGTGACTGGCATTAAGAGTTGACGTGGGCATGTCTTGGATCATGCATGTAGCAATGACACTATTCCAGCTTCCAAGCATCTGCACAGCCGGACAATCACACGCTTCAGTAATACAACCTTGCAGAGTCCTGAAAAGGTAAAAAATATATACATTAAAATATCTCTGAAATTATGACACAGGCGAGAGCTGAGGGAAGTTGAAACTCACCAGCGTCTCAACAGGCACTAGCCAATACATGCCCATGACAACTGCACAGCCACATTCCATATAAACACTCCCTGCCATGATGGATGTCATCATACCTGGTGGAAGAACCCTGGTTTCCAAGCAACAGACCACCACTTTTAAGTGCTTGTGGGGAGGGAAGAGAAGCAAATTCACTTAAAAAACAAGAACCCCAGAAGTACTTTAGGGAAAGACCACCCACATTTATGGCACACCCAACATTATATCAGGGAGGCCTTAAGTCGAGTCAGTTATGGAATGTCTGAGCTAAGGCTGCTGCAACCTATAAACTATTAGCTGCCTTGAATGTCAACATTACTGACAGAAAGGCAGGATATGTATATATATATATATATATATATATATATATATATATATATATATATATATATATATATATATATTATGATCAACCAGTGGTCTGAAAGGAGAAACTATGACGCGCAAGATATTGGTGCCTCCACAACGTCCTGTAAGAAAAAGACTCACCTGTGGAGAGATTAGAAGTACTGGCTTCTTCTATTACCCGGTAGCTCTTTTTTCTCTAGCATTCCACAAGCCTTTTATAGATCTTCTTGCTGGCAGAGTGTGTGCGTCGAATAACTCATTAAAGAAAGTAGAATCCAAATGCACTTCAAACTCAAATGTGTATGGCCCAGCAATAATGTTGTTGTTGTTGAGGACGATGTTGTAGTAGTTCGTAGTAATAGTAAATTAAATTTGTATACTGTCCTTCATTTGAAGAACCCAGGGCAGTACACAAGAGACCATCCAATCCTTTTATTTAATGATTTAGTTTGCTAAATTTGCAGTTGGAACATGTTAAAAGAATTGCAAGGAATTTATGAATTAATATTACAATTGAATTGTTATTGCAGTATTAAGTGTTTTTGACAACTACTGTGGCTTAGTGTTGAACAGTATCCCAAATTTTATAAAATACAAGCCAAACATCTCAGACTTTAAGACACTGTGGACTTTTAAACGAAGGAACCCTGCTTTTTTATTATTATTATAAACATACATTATAGGTTATATAATGCCAGATATTCTCTGGCAGGGTTTGGGACTCCCTCCGCCTGCCCTCTTTTCAGGTATGCAAAGTATGCAATCCTTTTAATTGAACAATCATCTCTTGGCAAGTGGACAAGCTTAAGTAATTCACAGAGCTGTGGCCTTCCATTCTATCTTGAAACGAGCGGGGGAATCAGGTGGTTTGCACATATCAGCAAACTGTGGCTTTGGGTCAAAATCAAGAGACAGCAACACTTAATCAATGTGTACAATGAATTCCACCTCTCCCCCATGAAGAGACTCAGACCCTCCTCTGTACACATTCCAAGCTTGTCAATATCCTTTGTAAACTGTGGCACCCAGAACTGGACACAGTACTGCAGGTGGAGGCCTGACCATGGCAGAATTAGAGTGGTACTATGGGCACTATACTTCTGTTGATGCACACCTTCAAGCTGTGCATTAAAAAAAAAAAAGGCTGAAAATATTTTCGTAAGGAGATAAAATAATGTATTTGGACGAAACTTTCTAAGTCACAGGCGCAAAGGGATGGATCAATTGTGGAATTCCTTGTTTCCTTAGCCATTTTCTTTTCAATTCATTGAACTCTCTGAGCAATGCATTTAAATGAAAATGAATAATCGCCTGCTTAACAGAAGTCATTAATCCCCTTTAAGTGCATTCCTGCATGAATCTATTACCATGCATTTCACAAGCTTCAGAGCTAAAATAAATGTTTGATGTAATGTGTGCTACCTACTCTGTTTTAATTAAACAACCTCCTCAGCCTTAGCTGGTGAAATATGTCATTAGTCAGTAGCACATTCATCTTCAAGGAGAAAGCTTTTGAGGGCTGCCTGATAGATACACTTCTGAAACAGTGGGAACTATCAGTTAAGCCTTCCCAAGCACTAATGTCCTTTAATGTAATGTGAACTGGTTTCCCTCCCAACTCACCTTCGTTCTGGGCGCAATTAACCAACATGCCATGTGTCCCTTCTCCGAAAGGCAGAAACAAATGATCACTAGAGCAGTGTTTCTCAACCAGTGTGCCTCCAGATGTTTTGGGACTACAACTCCCATCATCCCTCGCTAGCAATACCAGTGGTCAGGGATGATGGGAATTGTAGTCCCAAAACATCTGGAGGCACACTGGTTGAGAAACACTGCACTAGAGACATTTATAAGCTTGTATTGGGCCTATGACTATGAGGTATACTCCATAACTACCGGTATTCCATTTATTACTGAAAGTCTGTGATTTCTCAACCGAATCGCCTTTGAAAGATGCAAACTCTTCCTCAGCCCTCAAAAGGTCCATCTCCTTTGCACCGTTATTGGCATCCGTCTGTCTTGGGAAACAAAAAAGACCATTGGCTAATCCTTTTTCAAACCAACTGTGGGCTGAGTAGGACTTTGGCCTGCAAGATTTTGCTGCGGGTTCCACCTACAACACGTTGAGCTGACAAGAAAATGATCAGCTAAGCGCTGAGCAGCCTAAAACAAACACCTGTGAGTTAGCAAACACAAATTTTCAGTTGCACATTTTTCCAAACACCCAAGAAATTCAAAGTACACTTTAGCAAGTTCACAATATGGTATTGCCTTCTGGTCAGGGAGGAGCTACAGCTGTTGACTGCAAGTTCCTAGATTTGTAAAGGGAACAAGGGAAGACTTCCTGCCACAGGCTGGAATTAGTTCCAGCTGCCCCCTTGTCTCAAAGGATTTTGATGAGAAATGCAGCGTGGTGTGAGCCCAGCGAATGATGATGATGGCAATGGCAGGAAATGCTTCCTGAATAAGCCAGGCTCTCTATAGCCAGTACGGAATTTCTGTCCTAGAACAAGACATGAGTGTGGCTTTATTTATTTCTTTTGCAAACTATTTTTAGGGGATTTTGGAGCCATGAAGCAGGATGTTATTTTTTTACACACACAGTAGAGAAATGTGCATTCCAAGTGATCAAAGTTATGCATTTTGAGAAAATAAAAGTTTGTTTCAGGATTTCTTGTACACTAAAACAAGTTGGGTCAGCACTCCTCAGTATTCAATTTGTTTCTGGTGGTTCCCCACTATCTGTCACTGCTTCTGGAAGGCATGTAAGACATTTCTGTAAGCCTTACGGTGTCACTCTTCACTTTCATACATTTAATCAAGTTGCATACAGCAATTACTCATATGGTAGCAATCTTCAAATATCTTAAGGGCTGCCACATGGAAGACAGAGCAAGCTTTTCTCCTGCTCTGGAGGATAGGACCTGAATCAATGGCTTCAAGTTACAGGAAAGGAGATTCCGACTGAACATCAGGAAGTACTTTCTGATGGTAAGAGCTGCAAGACAGTGGAATGGTCTCCCCTCAGGTGGTTGTGGACTCTCCTTCCTTGGAGGGTTTTCAGCAGAGGTTGGATGGCCATCTGTCATGGATGTTTTAGTTGAGATTCTTGCATTGCAGGGGACTGAACTAGATGACCCTCGGAGTCCCTTCCAATTCTAAGATCCTACGATTCTATATTGTGCAACAGTGCTATCACTGCAGTAACTGCTATTAATAATAATAATAATAATAATAATAATAATAATTTATTATTTGTACCCCACCCATCTGGCCGGGTCTCCCCAGCCACTCTGGGCGGCTTCCAACAAATATAAAGATACATTAAAATATCACAGATAAAAACCTCCCTGAACAGGGCTGCCTTCAGGTGTTTTCTAAAGGTCATGTAAATTATATACATGCCATTATACAGCAACATTGCTGCTTTTGTGTCATTTTGCAATGCAACACAATGCCCATTTTCCTTGTCAAATTCACTTTACATCCATTAAGTAAAACCAAGAGGGTTAGATATTTTTGGAAATTGGTAGATCATCACTTCTGAGGAATGCAAAGAAGTCGCTTCGCCTTAATTCACAGAAGAAGAAAAACAATATTTCATCACTTTCACAAGTAATGTAAGGAAGCAAATTTGTCCAGTAAATTGATTTTTTTGATACAAATTGCTGTGGGAGGGAGCCTGAGAAACACTTAACATTCAGAGCAGCTTCCTTTTGGTGCTGTTTTGTCAAACTGAGTGCTCAGAATTCCTGAAAACCCCAACACCACTAATTTGATGATAAGCTAACATCCGCGATTCCAAAACTCACTGTCTAGAATTCTCAGAACAAAATTTTTGTTACCTGGGGAAACTCAACCAGATGGGCGGGGTAAAAATAATAAATTCTTCTTCTTCTTCTTAAGACAAAAATAAATGGCCCAAGTTATGTTGGTGGCCTAGGCAGAGGAAGGAGGTTCTGTGGTATTCGCATCAACACAGCGAGTAGCCCTGTTAAGGGAGGCATTCAGATTGCGGTAAGGGAAACTCATCAAGATAACCAGGAAGCTGTGGTGCTGCTATATTTCATATACAGATCCGGACACTTCCGAAACACAGACTTGCAAACCATGAGTTTGATTTTCTTCTGCTTCTTTCAGCTGTCGCTGTTTGTGTGAGATGAGGGAAGGACATTTTGTAAAAGTGCCACTCTATAGTAGTATCCTACTACACAACTTTAAAGACTGAAATGCATCTGCTAGACACAGAGGGCACAATGACTGAAATTGATTTCCTTTTCACATCAAGACAAATGAATAGGCTATATCTGAAAAAAATCAACAATACAATTAAATACTATTATGAGCAATTAAATAAAGATCAAGGAGAATATAATCAAATTAATTTACAATACTGTAAGAGGGACATCAGGCAAGACAGTCAATGGAAATAAATACAACTGGAAGATACTCTCATTCAAGCCAGCAGCTAAATTGTAAAAAGTTGCCCACACAGGCAATTTCCTTGGGAAAAGATAGACATCTAATTACCAAATACTGTTTCATTTATCATGCTGAGATATTAATCCGTCTACTTCAGTTGTTGGGCTCCAAATCCACAGTCCAAAAAAGTTGCCCCAGGATTGTCAACATGCATTTATTTTGGGACATTCTTATACTCCAATTTCTTGTACAGAAAGATTGTATGAAACTACCCAGCTTTAAAGCCCTTTGAATTATTATTCCTGTTTGAAACAGAGCCAAAGCACAACTCTTTTATTATGACCCCAACATGCTTTATTTTTACAGCCCCCTCAAAGCATTTGTATTGTTTTATCCATTATGCTCCAAGACAAATTCAGCAATTTGTCCCAAAGGAAAGAAAAAATTGGCATACAAAAAAGTTGCCTGTCAATCTCACTTCTGTGACAGGCACATGCCAGAAGGAAACTAAGACATTTTTAGAGGGTTAGATATTATTACAATCCAGCATAAATCCTGGATCATTCGCTAAATGAAAATATATTTCACATTCCTGAAATGATAAAAATGTGCAGCTTGTGATTCTACCTCAGTGATGGCTAACCTTGACACTCCAGATGTTTTGGAACTACAACTCCCATCATCCCTAGCTAACAGGACCAGTGGTCAGGGATGATGGGAGTTGTAGTCCCAAAACATCTGGAGTGTCAAGGTTAGCCATCACTGTACTACCTTATGAAGCAAAACAAGGATACTAGATCTCCGCAGATATTTGGTCAAAGAGATGCTCAGCGCACATGTGACAGGCCCCCCCAGGGCTCAAAATGTGGGAGGAAAGTAGGAGGGCCCTATATGAAAAACACAGTCCACATGACAAAAGGTTAAGCAAGTGGGACCTCTCTAGCTCCAAGGCTCCTGGCAAACCCATGGTTAGTTACAGTCCAAACTATGTACGTTTCCGAGCACAATTCAAAGTGTTGGTGCTGACCTTTAAAGCCCTAAACGGCCTCGGTCCTGTATACCTGAAGGAGCGTCTCCACCCCCACTGTTCACTGAGATCCAGCGCCGAGGGCCTTCTGGCGGTTCCCTCACTGCAAAAACCAAAGCTACAGGGAACCAGGCAGAGGGCCTTCACGGTAGTGGCGCCCGCCCTGTGGAATGCCCTCCCATCAGAGGTTAAAGGGATCAACAACTACATGACATTTAGAAAACACCTGAAGGCAGCCCTGTTTAGGGAAGTTTTTAATCTGTGATGTGTTAATGTATTTTAATGTTTGCTGGAAGCTGCCCAGAGTGGCTGGGGAGACCCAGCCAGATGGGCGGGGTACAAATAATAAATTATTATTATTATTATTAAAGACTCTACCTTTGTTTCAGCAACAGTCAAAAAAGGGATCGTTGCATCACAAGAACAGGTTCAAATGCTAAAGAAATGGGTTTGTATATAATAATAGGAGCAATGGCTTTTTTCTTTGAAACCAAGCCAGCACCTTGCCAACCAGTCTGAAAGCTGATGGGAGGAAGAACCTTCCCCCCAAAACCACCTCTCAGAATCACCAACAGCCAAGTGGAATACAGTGGTACCTCTGGTTGCAAACGGGATCCGTTCCGGAGCCCTGTTTGCAACCTGAAAGGTACGCAACATGAAGTGCCGCTTCTGCGCATATGCACAGCACGATTCGGCGCTTCTGCACATGCAGTCATTTTGCACGTCTGCGCATGCGCGAATTTCCGAACTCGGAAGTAACCCGTTCCGGTACTTCCGGGTTCGGCGCGTTCGTATCCCGTGACGAACGCAACATGAAGCATTCGTAACACGAGGTACGACTGTACTGCCATCCATCACAAAGCGACTGTAAACCAAGTCGGCGGTAACTGCACTAGCTCTTTTTTTGTCTATCTATCTATGTTCCAAAACAAACAAGCAAACAAAACAACAGGCAGAGAAAAACTGGTAAAGGGTAATAAGGCAGCTTCCCATGTCCCTTGAGGCTGGAACAAACTCCATTGTCATGTGGGGAGTTCATATGTTTGAAAACATCCCCACATCTCAGACAGAAACTTGCTATTGAAGGGAGAATACAGAGAGCCTTCAAAAAACCAATTTAACATCTGAAAACTGTGATGATGCAACTGCATGGAAGGACTCGGCGACTTCGATGGCTGAAATGGGCCCTCCTTCACCATCATGAAAACTCTCTCTTTTTGTAAAAGAAGATGCCACCTTAATAACTTAAAATGTTTTGTAATGAATTTATGATTTCTATATTTAACCAAAAACAGGCCGGTTTTCAAACCCTAAACCTTTATGCCTGCAAAAGGACAAAACAATTTTTGAGATTTGATACCAAAGTGGTGAGGAACACCAGGAAGAATTCAAAGCCAGTTTGTAGATTGATCAACTCAGTTACTGAATTCAGTGCTGACAAAGTCAAGCTGTTACTCACTGGAAGAAATAATCTGAGCTA
The DNA here is from genome assembly GCA_034641385.1 of Darevskia mixta. Taxonomy (NCBI): domain Eukaryota; kingdom Metazoa; phylum Chordata; class Lepidosauria; order Squamata; family Lacertidae; genus Darevskia; species Darevskia mixta. Next base: position 4,854,536 of record JAWWNH010000063.1, read on the forward strand.
TTTATTTTGCATTTGAGGTGTGATAAATTAAGCTACCAATTGTTCGAAGAAAAAGGATTTACATCTCACTATCAAGAGCTCAATCAATCAATGCATTTTAACAACAAAGGCAAACATTTTGTCGTATTGAAATAGAAAGCGACATGGAGAACAACAGCTCATTGTATAAAACTTATTGCATTCTGTTCAACCCAAGTAATTTGTAGAGTTCCGTACCCCAACCTCTAAAGGTTTTTTTTTTAAAGTAAGTGTTCAACATATTTAATAAGGAACTACACAAGCACTGTTGCAACAAAGTTCAATAGGGCTGAATCAGAAAGTTTTGGTGCATTGCATTCTTACTCATTCATAAATATGCTCAACTACAGTGCTTACTCATACTATTCAACTTGAATAAATATAAAATAGCAATTCAAAAAGAATGTATCAGGTAAATACAGGGGAAAAATGAAATGAAAATAACGTACTTAAAAGCAATACAATTTAAAACTAGTATTTTTGTTTTTAAAAAATCAAACAAACCATGGTGAATGTCTGTGGCTCTACCTCTGTACGAAGGCCATGAACTTATTCAAAATACATTAGATATTCATAAGATTAGATCACCCACATTCACATCAGATGAGCCGAAATTGTTTTCACTAAAGTGTTTATTGCATTTATAGCTTAATCCAGTCATTAAATGGTGGAAGAAATTTGCCATGCGGAGAAAAGGATCCCCTGCCAACTGATTCTCATGTGCCTGCCACCAGCTTCTGCCAGGCTAATGGGGCAATTTCCTGGTTTGGCTTCAAAATTTATTTGTTCCTGACCCTTGGCAATGGAGCACATTTCACAGCTGTGGCACATAAGAACAGTGATCATACTTGGACTCAAGTCTATTTAGCACCACTGAAGTTTAAGGCTGTAAACATCCAGCCTTCCTTCAACTGTAGGGAAGTTCTATTAACATCAATGCGAGTGCTTCAGAATAAATTACTGTGGCCTGAATATGTTTAACACACATACTGTGGGCCAGAATCTAAGGTGACTCCAGTGAGCTGTCCCCCAGTAAAATTCAGACGAATGTCACAACTGCTCTGCTGGATTCTACCAAAGGTCCATCTAGTCAAGCATCTTCTTTGCCAGATTGGCCAACCACATGCCTCCAGGAAGCTTGCAAGAAGGGCTTGAAGGCAATCATGCTGCGCTACCGGTTTGTCCTCCTACCTTTGCACAAGCAACCAGTGTCCAGAGGAATAAGGATGGAATATGGAATAAGGGACCCAGGTGGCGCTGTGGGTTAAACCACTGAGCCTAGGGCTTGTTGATCAGAAGGTCAGCGGTTCGAATCCCTGCGACGGGGTGAGCTCCCGTTGCTCGGTCCCTGCTCCTGCCAACCTAGCAGTTCGAAAGCACTTCAAAGTGCAAGTAGATAAATAGGAACCACTCTGACGGGAAGGTAAACGGTGTTTCCGTGCGCTGCTCTGGTTCGCCAGAAGCGGCTTTGTCATGCTGGCCACATGACCCGGAAGCTGTACGCCGGCTCTCGGCCAATAAAGAGAGATGAGCGCCGCAACCCCAGAGTCGGACACGACTGGACCTAATGGTCAGGGGTCCCTTTACCTTTACCTATGGATTCTCCATTTAGCCACTGCAGCAAATAGACCCATTTCCTATGAAATTGTCTAATCCCATTCTAAAGGCATCTAAGCCTATTCGAACTAATTCAAGAGTGGTGGGCTTTTAATCATCTTGAGAAGGTAACTTACATATAGAAAAGATCATCAGGTACAATGGCCATTGCTGACATGAGTTAAAAGGACTTGAAAGACTACCACAGCGAGCGGCCCTTTAACTACAGGCAGCAGTTCCCCAACGTTAATATTATATTAGAATTCAAAGAAATAAAACAAAGCAACTGTCCATACATTTGGCATGAATTCAAGATTTAAATACAAGAAGAACATTGCAATTTGTTTTGGCTGATCTGACCAAACTACCTAAATCTCACGGTCAGTATATAAACGATGACATTTAACCACATTTCATCATGCTACAGGACTCTTAAGGTCATCACCCAAGGATAAATTCAATACTCCATCTTCACATGATACCTTTTTTATTACAATATCCAAAAAGCTGGGTAAGCAAGTTTCTGGGATCATCAAGGTCCTTTTTTTTTTCTTTTTCAATTTTCAGGAATGTGCCATCAAGACTATATTTAAAACCATAAGAAGGTTAAAAGTAAAGAAAAAGAAAAAAAAGCATTTTCTTCATATAACATTCTGTGTGTCTTACTACCAATCACATCACCGTTTGTAAACCCTGAATTTTTGTTCCGTTATGCATATATAAAACGTATGCATGGTATGTGTTGGAAGCCCCACCCGCCCATAATTAGCTATGTTTATTAAATGTCTGTATTAGTGTCAATCAGCTACAGATACATATTACTTTAAGAATTAAATACATAATTGTTTAATTCAAACAAGCAGAAGGGCAAGAAAAGAAAGCATTATGTGGATGGCACATTTGGTTGTAGATTACCAAAACATTCAACCATTACAATTCAATGATTCTCTAAGTAATCAACTTTCAATGAAACATCTCTGTTGCAATTACATGTCAAAGTATGCTAGATAGTTTTCTTATTACTACAATTTTACCGTAGTAGTTTAAGAAGTACTATTACAAAATGCTTTAGTTAGTGTACTCTTCACAAAGAATCAAGGAGGCAATGTAATAGTTGAGTAGAGAATGTAAAGAGTGCTTCTAGAAACTAGGAATTTCTGGAGTATACTACTTGGTAAGCAAAATAGCTACAGAACTCACAGCCACAATTGTTATGTCTACTATATTTCACTTAGTTAGCTGCAGGTTCGGTGCGTTCAAACTGTGCCCAGTCTCTTAATGATGAGTTCTGCCAGCGTGAGCTATCTGAACAAGTTAACACTGTTTTTTAATTGAGAAAAAAAACACCCCTTGTTTATGTGAACTAACTATGTAAACGTACACAGAAGAGAGGAGCTTAGAACCCAGGGAAGAATGGCCACTTAAGTGATATTTTCAACCTGAGGGAAACATGAAGCAACCAAATTTTCGAGAGGGGGAAAAAAGACCAAGTAAGCAAAAAAATAAAAAATAAAAGAGGGGGAAAATGGGGTGGGATGGGGAAACCAAAGAGAAAGAATATAATCAACAGAGCAAATACTTTAGAAAGAGGTCATTCTCTGAAGACTGTCTCAGACTGGCGTAGACTGCTCTGCTCTATAAAAGTGAATTTAGGACCTAAGGCTTGTAAGTTATAAGAGGCCCCCAATAGGCCTAGTCCATCTTCGACGTCACTGAAGTGCTTTCACAAGATATAACTTTTCCCCATGTTCACTGGTGAAGATAGGAGCCTTTTTGTAGTGTTCCACCAACTCATCCATAGTATTAAATCGACGCTGCCCAATGCAATAGACAGTGTCCACCAGCTGCACCTTGAAATGTTTATTCTTCCCCGATGCCTTTAGAGATACTGAAAAGTCACTGGGCTGCAAAGAGAAAAGGGAAAGGAAGTGTTTAATGATAATACCGGTATCAAATGTGCAGTTTTAAAGTCTGCCATGTAATGAGGTGAATGAGCTCCCCCCCCCCCCAGGCTCAGTGTACTTTAAAATACGAATTACTATCGTCATAATCAGCATCTTCAGTTAAGCGAAAGAATCTCAACAGCACCATATACAGATATAAATTATGCAGCCGTCGGTTTAAAGCCAGAGGCCGAGAAGTGAAGTATGTCTATATGCATTCGGAAATACTGAATAATCCTAAGGAGAAAGAGCCTAACTAAAGCAGCATGCCGTTTGAATCCACGGCCACAAGAGGGCCTTTCTTGATTTATTCTGTAGCAAGTAGCTTTTGTACATATAAAAAGATCTAACAGTTCATCCTATTTAACTTTAAACAACATGGCACATCTGCAGTATTGTATTACAAAAAAATGGTAGTTAAAACCGGTGTCTCTTATTCCACCATAAACTGAGCTGCCAACGTTTCTTCAGGAATGGGTGTTTCAAACACCTGCTTTATTTTTTAGTGTGTATATTATACACTTGTGCAGACAGAATTTATTCCCTCTGCTTGGTCACCAGCACAGCATCCTTTTTTTCCTGCCTCCTTTTAAAAGTAGATGAGTTCCCGATATGCATTTCTGTGCCAGATTAATTTTGTTTACTACACTTAACTTTCCCATCTGGTTTTACACATTTAAGGCCAATGTATTAAGCCAGGGTTGTATAAATGAGCAGAAGAAAGAGCAATGTTAAATACTAGCAGACAAAACAATTCATTTAAGTTTGTGTGCCCAGCCGAGAGCTTCTTTCAAGCCACAGAACTAGGTAAGAAACTAAAGAATATATCCATTACTTAGGATGCTTACAAGGTTAGGATATAAAGAAGCACCTATTTCCCTACTAATTTCAATTGGCAGCAACTACTGAAAAACACTGCAGTGTTAATTGATAATTGCCTATTATTTCAAATCTTTAGCCCCACCTTAACAATGAGGTCGGCCGAGTTATATATTGCTCTTAGCTAAAAAGCAGTAACATACATTTTACTGGCAGTTCTTTTGGATTACACTCGGGTTCATGGGTGGAGGTTTTCCACTACACTATCCAGGCAATCTGGAAATTCCAGTGATTTAGACCCCTCTGGTTGTAGCTGTCTGTTCCAGATATTTTGTCTTCCACATCCAGCCCAATTTTCCTAAATTGCCAGCCAGCCTACACACTTCTGGCTGATTCCCTACACCAGGAGGAAATAAGTACGCTTAGACAACACTACCTGGAACCAAGGCAGAGAACATGAACTGTAACATCAAGTTACAGTTGTACCTTGGAAGTTGAACGGAATCCATTCTGGAAGTCCGTTCGACTTCCAAAACATTCGGAAACCAAAGCGCGACTTCTGATTGGCCAATCAGAAGCCCCGTTGGATGTTTGGCTTCCAAAAATAGTTCACAAACTGGAACAGTCACTTCCGGGTTTGCGGTGTTCGGGAGCCAAAATGTTCAAGAACTAAGCTGTTCAAAAACCAAGGTATGACTGTATTACCCTACTGGTGTAATCCAAGGTGGTGTGGGTGGGTGGGTGGGTGTGGGTGTGCACGCGCTGTAGAAAAATACGAAAATGAGATAGGAAGCAAATGTCTCAGAATAATCAAGAACATTTCTAGGCTTTTCTGTTTAAATAACTAAAACGGCTTAACAATCTCTGTCATTTTCCAGCAACAAATTCTATCAGAAAAAAAATATATCACTGAAATTAAAAGTAAAGGTAAAGGGACCCCTGACCATTAGGTCCAGTTCTGTCCGACTCTGGGGTTGCGGCACTCATCTCGCATTATTGGCCGAGGGAGCCGGCGTTCAGCTTCTGGGTCATGTGGCCAGCATGACTAAGCCGCTTCTGGCGAACCAGAGCAGCGCACGGAAACGCCGTTTACCTTCCCGCCGGAGCGGTACCTATTTATCTACTTGCACTTTGACGTGCTTTCGAACTGCTAGGTTGGTAGGGGCAGGGACCAAGCAACGGGAGCTCACCCAGTCGCGGGGATTCGAACCGCCGACCTTCTGATCGGCAAGCCCTAGGCTCTGTGGTTTAACCCACAGCGCCACCCGCGTCACTGAAATTACAAGGGATTAATTTATGGAAATCATAACTTCAGTATGAGAAACGACATCACTGGCTACTGGAACATAATTGTTATATTATATTTATGTGATAAGAAAAATGTAAGTTATGTTTCATTTGTCAAAATAGGAATCTGACAGATGAATAGTATGGCAAAAGCACAGCTGCCCGGGTCCTCCCTTCGAGAGCTGACTGGGTATGAACTGCCTTAGTGCTCTCCCAAAGACTGTGGGTATTGGGAAAGCCTTAGAGCAGCAATTTATAATATTAAAGTAAATGTAATTATAGGCAGAGCTGTAAGGAAACAAGGCTGGAAGCCAGAGACACCTGCACCGTGATTGCACTGTATTTTCCACGGTATTATGGCAACAACACCAAGTGCATTGGCTGCTTTCTATGGCAGCAGCAGATAATTGCCTGGGAAGGAGGGTGGGAAGAGACAGAGAAGGAATACCTTGAACAGGAGATGTTAATAATTAGGCTGGGGCAGTTGCACAAGGCAGGCAGGGAAAACTTAATAGGGCTTTCCTGTCACTTGGAATGAGTTCCTACTCAAGGACTGACATTAAAGCAATGATCGTCTTCCCAGATCCAAGATTTACTACCTAAATTTACATATAAAATACAAGTACGTGTCACTTTTCTTCCATCAGGCTACAAAAATGAGATCCTTTCGGGGTCCTTACGCATTAAAAAAAAAAAAAGAGAGAGCAGCGAAAAGGCACTTTAGTTCTTTCGAGAGAAGCACAGTCAAATAGGAGAATCTGAAGAACGTGAACAGCTGCTGCAAAAATGTCAGGCTCCTGCTTTCCTCCTCCCCACCACGGGCTCATAGTTTAGGTAACACGGGAAACTTGCAGAAAATGTAAAAGTAATTCAGCTTGTTTATTACTGTTTTCCCCTACAATGCAAATAGTTCCATTAAAGTCTAAAACCTCTCTTTTTTGTATTTTGTATCTTAGCACTGTCATCCTATATACTGCGCTGAAGTTAAAAATGCAGCCTAAAACTATTCCCTGCTGTCTGCCTTGAACTTGTTCCAAGAGTGTTTATTTTTATATTTTGTGTCTGTTTGCCTTTTTCGCTTCAGCTCTTGGCAGATATTTCTGCTCCTTTTCCCACTGGACATAGCTGCTACAGTCGGATGGCTCACACGCAATCTTTCCCATGCTTGGGTTTCTGGAGTTGTGTAGCAGCTCACAGGCTCTTTTAAGGGCACATCTGAACTGGTTATTTGCTAGGGGTCAATGCTTCTAAGCGGCATCTAGAAGACTTTGCCTGCCCTATAATGAAGAGCCGACCTGCACCATCCACACTGGCATAATAATCTAAACAAATATGCATAACTGTCAAACCTCCCTTTTTTGGCGGGAAACTCCCTTATTCCAATGCCGTTTCCCGCTGCTATCCCGGATTGTTGATATCCCTTAAATTTCCTGGATTTCAAAGGAAGCAGCTCCTCTCCCTCCCTGCCAGCCAGGGAGGCTGCTCAGCTGCGTTGCTCGGCTGCCAATAAGGAGTCTGAGACCGACTGGGGGCGGAGCTTGCATGCCTTGTGCAGCCAGACCCTCATGCCCAGTCAGCCTGCCTGCAGTCTATGCGCTCGCTCTTTCGCTCACCCGTTTGCGCGCAGCCTCTGGAGCGCAGGGTGGCGAGGCTACTTGGTGCCATTGCACCGCCCTCGCGGCATCCCTTATTTTCAAATCCGAAAGCTCGGGAAAAATCCCTTATTTTCAAATCCGAAAGTTGACAGCTATGCAAATATGTGTGGTGATATTGTACAAGGATTAACCAAAACACAACGAAAACCCACCACCTGCTATTGTAAAAGGAAGTTGCTTGATAATAAAATTGTCGGAAAGGTGCTTGAATATTATAAATCGTATGGCGTGAAAGGTTACTTACGCATCTACATTTTCTACATTCACTTTTTTACACTCACTTTTTCATAGAAAAAAAGGTAATGCCAGCCACAGTATGATTTTGCAGAATGTGTGCCCTATTTTGTACCGCTTCCCGCTATTTCTTGTAGACTAAGGTAAAACAGAAAATTTCATTCCAGCCCACGATTCTGCTGTCTGCTTCCTCACATAACCATGATCTTTACAGCTCTTCTCAGCAAAAGCCTCAATCATTTCCTCATTTTGTAGACAAAGTAATGCACTAAGTCACTTCTGGAAGAATCAAAAACACTGAAAATCGCATATTCTAGTCCAATCCACTCAGTCAAAATGTATTTAACCTATATCTATGGACATTTAATTCCCCTCATCTGTGGTATGAGGCTTTACTGTAGATCCTTCCAGTGTTTTGTGGTTCTAAGATGTAGAATAACCCCCCCATATTATTTAACGAAGGGAGCAGCTACAGCTCTCTGTTCTGTTTTTGAGCAGTGGACAATTGTTGAGTTACCAGAGTATACCATGGCCCGACTTCCTACAGAAAAAAACATTGACTTTGCCTTTGTACTTAGACTAATTCTTAAGACTAATTTCCCACACAACAAGGAAGTTCCTCTTGATAGCTGTCCATCACGATGGTTGTGCAATGTGCATCTAATTCGTAAGAGCGGGTTCTGAACTTGGTCGTTCCGCATTTGGAACACGCTGGTGACATTCTTAGTCAGCAGAGAGAACTGAGAATTCATAGCTGGACAAGTTGCCTGAAAAGCAAATTTGGGAACTTGGAGCCACAACTGGTTCCTGCCCTGTCTGAAATTCAGTGGGAAGGTTAATTTGCCTCGTAACTAAAGGATTATGAATTATTAGATTATGAATATTAGAATTAATAGTATACAAAAGGGACGCGGGTGGCGCTGTGGGTTAAACCACAGAGCCTAGGGATTGCCGATCAGAAGGTCTGCGGTTCGAATCTCTGCGACGGGGTGAGCTCCCGTTGCTTGGTCCCTGCTCCTGCTAACCTAGCAGTTCGAAAGCATGTCAAAGTGCAAGTAGATAAATCTGGCAGGAAGGTAAACGGCGTTTCTGTGTGCTGCTCTGGTTCGCCAGAAGTGGCTTAGTCATGCTGGTCACATGACCTGGAAGCTGTACGCCGGCTCCCTCGGCGAGTAAAGCGAGATGAGCGCCGCAACCCCAGAGTCGGTCACGACTGGACCTAATGGTCAGGGGTCCCTTTACCTTTACTTTTTAACTAAAGGCCTATGGAAGGATTATTCTTGGGGGGATTATCCTGCTAGGTTGGCAGGAGCTGGGACTGAACAACGGGAGCTCACCCTGTCACGGGGATTTGAACCACCGACCTTCTGATCGGCAAGCCCTAGGCTCTGTGGTTTAGACTACAGCGCCATCCTGGATTGGGGAATGCAAAATGAAGAGAATGGGGGTGGTCCTATCCTGCTTCCCAGGAAGCAATCTTAGGCTGGTACAAAGCACATCCGTTGCCCCTGGGAGGCTGAAAGGGTCAAAATAAGATCTCTTGTTTATATGCTCCATTCTCTTGCTGTGGAATAGAAGCCTGACAATTCCCCCCCTTAATTGCTTCTACTGCAGCTGGACTCAGTTTCATGCCCTGACCACTCAAGCACAGCTATCCCCATAAGATGACTTAAAAAAAAGCAGAACACACAAAGTCTCATGATGGGAAAAGCAGCAAAACTAGGCCGTTGACTATTTTAGTAACTCTGCTAGTGCAAAAAAGCAAAAGCAAAAAATATGCAGGGGAGAACAATCGGATTGAGCTGTCTTGTACACAACTACTGAAAAAATATGACCAGCTGGCTCATACATATGTGAAATAGGGCAGCTTGAGCAGCGGGTCTGGCAAACTAGTTGCCTGCAGAAATAGTTAGCTGCCCTGGGCAAAGAGCTAATTGCAAGGCTGCTAGAGAATGGTTATTAAAACCACCAACTGCTGCCAAAGCCAGCAGCCGAGGAGACACACATGATAAATGATACAGGAAATTCAGTAATCCTGCTTGACACATGAGAGGATATCTTCTGCTTATAATATACAAACAAGACTCTCAAGTGTGATATAAGGTAGCTAGAACAAATCAGAAACCGTATTAAAGTAACTTCTGAAATAAGCTGGGACGTGTACAGATTTGAAATCCACCCAAATATATTGGCTTTTTCATTCACTGTTATTTGAGATCAAGTCCATCTTGAAGTGGTAGCTGTGGAAAGCCTGTGTGAAACCCACAGGAAGTGGCGAGAATAAAAAGGTTATTCAGCTGCATCCAAAGACAGCTGTTGCTGCAATAAATTAGTCTGTTTTGAAAGGTGCCACAGGATTTCTTGGCTATGTGTAGATTTCAGGAAGATTACTCCCAAGTATGCATCCTATATAATAAAGAGCCTGTGTCCCTCCGTAGCTTTCCGTGTGTCACAGGAATTCACAAGTGCGCGTGCGTTCGAGTGACACACGGATTGGAGCGGGCGGAGAGGGGGCGTGTCCGAGAGGGCGGCCGTGCGCAGGCGCGTCGTCAGTTGGCTCACTGCCGCCGCCTCGCACGGTCGCCCTCCCGGGCCGCAGAGGGGGCAACCGACCACCGCCGGGCTCGCCCTGCCCAGGCACCTCCGCGGACCTGCCGGCTTCGCCAGGGGCGCTTCGGGCCTAGCCCCGGCCTCTCTCCCCGCCAACGCTGCTGCCTCGGCCGACCGCGCTCTCCGACACGGGCACCGCAGGCCCTGCGGCCGGGCAGGAAGCCACGCGTCTGCCGCCACCGCCGAGCGCTCCGCTTCGCCCATGGCCGCCGCCGCCTCCTCCTCCACGGAGAACGGGCCGGCCGAGAGCGGAGCGTCCCCTGTCGGCCTCCCTCCCCAAGGGAAGCGGCCGAGGGCGCCCGCACACCTCCAGCAGAGCCTCCCGTTCCTGGAGGCTCCCGCCGCCGCCTTTCCTCTAGAGCCCGTAATCTTTACGGGCTTAATTTACTAGTAAGATCATAATTCTACTCTTTGCTGCAAGAGACCAAACATGGCTGTTCTCTTAATCAGGGGCCGGCAACCTAAGGCCCATGGGCCAGTAGCGGCCCATGAGGTTTGTCTAACCAGCCCATGGTGACCCCTGCTGCCTGCTCTTACTGGTGCGGTGACCGACTTCCAGGTTGATGGAGCCTGTGCACATGCGCACAGGCGCTCCTCTGACCCAGATGTGTACCGGAAATAGCGTGTGCACACACGTGTGGGACGGAGAAGCACCGGAAATAGTGTGTGCGCATGCGCGCTCCTCCAACCCGTAAGAGTGTGCATGCGCACACACTCCGGTCCATCCTCGGGCGGACGGAGCGTCAACCGGCCCATCCTCGGATAAGGTTGTCTTAGAAGCTTTCAAAGCTACTTTGATGAAGAAGCCAGAAGCAAAGGAGAACTTAACTGAGAGAACTTTTACACAGTCTGCTCACATGTAGAATACACATTGCACTATTGGAATTTCATTTGTATGAAGGAAATAATTCTAGTAGAAACAAAACAAAATCAAGAAAATTATATTAACAATTCAACTCAATTAAAACTTTCACATGAATGTTTTGTTATGACCTCAGGTGCATCGGCATAGTTAAGAACTTGTTTTGCGAAATAATTTACAGACTCCAAAAAGTCACCTGTAAAAGCTATTTAACAGAACCTCTACCTGCATTCAAATTTTTTAAAGTATAAAATGACACTGAAAGTTCCATTTGCAGTTCCCCTTTAAGATGTACTGCACATCATACACTAGATTGGTTTGCTCTGTTTTTCTCTGCCTGTGCATATAACAAATATATTTATATATTAGTTTCAACCAATATAAGGTATTTCGAGATGTAGGCCACTTTCTTCAGCGTAAGAGGAACGGTCACTTTCTCTACTATTTCATAAGCCCTGGACGATACGTTGCAAAATCGAAATACAGCTCTTCGCAAAATTTCAGATTCTGAAATGGGTGCCACTTACCGAAGATTCGCTGTCTCTGACAAGGAAGTCCCCTTCCGCTCCCCGTTCGTTTAGAGCACATTCTGCCTGATGCCGAGTAACATTCCCATAATACCATTCTCTTCCTGCAAACCGTCCCGTAGGAGAGGGCCCTGTGTAGCTTATCGGAGGCGGGTGGGCACTGTTACTTGTAGGGCCATCACTTAAGATTACTACATAGTTTTTCGGAACGAGGCCAATTTGACCTCGGGAATTTTTACATTTCCACCATTCCGGATCATTCTCAGGTTTCTCTATGACTTCCATGGTTTCGCCTTTCTCGAAGTTGAGCTCTTCTTCTGTGACAGAACTGAACGGGTACAATGTCTGAACAACGTGAAGTACTTTCATGGCCTGGCCATTGCTCATGGAGGCTCCTTTCCTCAAGCTGAGGAAACTCGGCGAATCGGCAGTCGCTTCCTCGACTTCTTCTACCACGTAGTTTGAAGGAAACCATCCAATTTGTCCGTTGTAACTCCCTCTCCACCAGCCATCGCTGCACTTTTCCATAACAATGACTCGGGATCCTTTCACGAGAGATAGTTCATCTTCCCTTTCTGCCACATAGGCAAATTTAACATATGCAGGGATGTTCAGATCATAAATCCGATCGGCGTTGCTACCGTTAGATGGGTACTCTGCATCAGTACTAGGGGTCGGCGAGGCGTCTCTGGCACTTGTCTTCCGCTTTGTTTTCCCCAAACCTGTTAAAAAAAATTTTAAAATAAGTTTCTAAAAAGCATTAAACAAATCATGGTTTGTAGATCTAATACAGAACTCGAAAACGCTAGGGCTGGATCTAGGTCAGGGGTCAGCAACCTAAGACCCATGGGCCGGAAGTGGCCTGTGGAGGTCGTTTGACTGGTCCATGAGCCGGCACTGAGCTGCCCGCTGTGCTAGACCAGCACAGCTCGAGGACTTGCTTCCACGGTGCCGAAAATTGCGTCTGCGCATGTGCAAACGCCGAAAATTGCGCATGCATGATACAACCCATGGAGGGATCTCTGTGGGACTGATCTGGCCCAGGCAAGATAAACCTTGCTGACCCCTGATCTAGGCACATCAAAGAATTTGCTTCATTTAAACACTTTGCAAACATTGCATGAAAAATCGGGTTGGCAAAAACAGAACTCCACAGTGCCCTCTGGTGTCACCGTGTTAGAATGCATAAATAGCGCACATAAAGCGTTTTTTCTTTGCCAATGTAGTTGAGTCCTAGATGTGCCAACAAAATAATGAAGACATAGAAGAATTGTTCTATGATGCCAGAAAACTGCCAGAGGGGGGAAAAACGTTAACTTTTTAAGAAGCTTCTTTTCATCTCAGAAGGGTAGCTGCTAAATGAAGCTTTGATGTGCCCTTTCAGTGCATTTCTTTCCGAAGTCACTAGAGAACTAACACACACAGATCTGTTGGCAGCATAGAAAAGGAAATTACTATTTTTATAACCAGCTAGTATTGCATTGTGGGAAGAACAACTCTTTAAAGATGCAACCAACCGATTTTTAATCCATTTTAGTTGCATAAAAAGAAGTTGAAACGAAGTACCAAAATGTAAAGTTGGTTGTCTAAAGGTTCTGCGTGGCTCCCATTAACATTCAAATCAATTCCACGGCAATTTCATAGAATAAAAACCATTTAAACCAAGAAATCGTATGATCATGCACAATACATATACGAAATTATTTGTGCACATTTTATTGGTAAATTTTGACACTAAAATATGTGCATGACCTACATCGTGACATGCAGTGAATTCCTGCAACATGCTAATGTGCAACCAAACTGAGATCTCAATTGCAGAGTACAGCAGTATGGAAATCACTAGGTATGGTTCTGGATAGGAGTCAACACAGGATATTCAATGTCACAGCATTTCAGATTTTAGAGGTACTGTGCACCTAATAATCTCCTATTTTGCTTTTAGTTGTGTCTGATCTGCAGCAGCCAAATGAGCTCACAATTACTTAAAATAAAATAAAACCCACAGGAGTGCAATATTTTGAAGCACAACACTTTCAAAACCTGCAACAGAATATCAAGGTATTTATTAAACAGCTAGCTGCATAAGGAGTAATACAACCTTCACCAGCCTAAACAATAATATTAAATTCAAATGTTACTGTGATAAAGATCTAACACAGGAACTATTCTTTAATGCTCCGTGTACATACACACACGTTATTTTGCTTGTAAACCTCTGAAGGTAGTGAATTTCATTATGGAATTTCAATTAGGTTGCAGGCTCAGTTTATCTGGGACAAGTAGAATCCAGGCGCTGTTTGGGATTTCAACTGTGGAAAAACAAGGGCAACACATAGAAAAAAACCACCCAGCCATAATCTTACACATATATTTGGACTACAACTTGAGTGAGAAAGAATCCGGGCTTTCAGTGTGATACAGGATCTAATTAAAGTGCTTTGGTTAACAAAGGAAATAATTCTAATATGAGCAGACAAAAACACAAGGTGGAAAATACAGAAAATAAGGTAAAAAAACAAACAAAACACAAGCTGCGGTATTTTAAAAATAAATCCTATTCTAAACAGTTGTCTCTCGCACATGCCATTTTGGGTTGACTACATCACCGCTTAATTACACACCGAAAATAGTTCAAGTTAAATGCCTGTCTAGGGGTAGCTGAACATACCTGATGCATTCTGGCAGATTATTCACCTAAATGGCACAAACAAAAATCTGCTGTACAAAACCTAGGTTGAAACTGCAGCAGGGGAAAGGGGTGGGTGGGAATGACACACAAGAATGCTTGTCAAATTAATCTACGGAGCTTCAAGTGTCACATTAACTAAATGAGGAAAATGTCAGTGATTCCTCTCAATACGTTCCACAGCTAACTCCCATCTTTCTGTGTGCTTATCTAAAGAACTGTAACTAAAGACTTCCCTCTAGCCTAAAAGTCAGTGGCCATGCAAGTTGGCAAAGCGATAGCAAAGAAACCAAGCTATTGTGGTGTGTGATACAATTGCAGGAAAACAGTACTTCAGTCTGCAGTAGAAGTTGGCCACGGACGGATCTATGATGAAAACTTCCTGACCGCCACTGAACAATGTCTTGTGTATTAACATACAGAGCGCTATTAAAAGGAACCAGAGATGGTAACTGGAGAGATATTGCTATCAAGAGAATGGGTAGTAATTGGACAAAGTACATATCTCAGGCTAATGACCTCATTATTTCCGCATTCAATGGCAGTGACTACGTCATTTTCCACTTGAATGTACACTTCTAGCAATTAAGATTTCCAAATATTTATAACAAGTCCCTTCTAACAACAGTGAGAGAGTGCAATTAACATCAGGAACCAGCCCTAAACCAACAACAAAATCCCATGAACAAATTTCCACAAAACAAGGCACTTGATATGTTCCAGTAACTAACAATTCAATAGTGAAATAATGCTTGAATTGAAGATTGCAACCTACCTTCTATTAAATGCCTCGATATCTGCAAACATTTGACCACTGTAAGGACTACTTTTTAAACTTTTCAATATGGAAGAGGAGGAAGGAAACTCACTGCTTGTAAAGATTTATGCAATACTAGCAAAATGCTCAACGTTATGACAAGCAGAGCAGGGGTTAAGAACCAGAGGCCTAAGCATACTGCAAGGACCATGGTGGGATTCTGGTCAGCTCTGATGGGACCACATACTGTCATGGAAGGGAATTGCAGCCCATGACCATGTCTGTTTCTGTATTACAAATAAAAGGTGGTCAACGTTTAACAGAACTGGGAGCAGATGCATTCAGTAAGAATTCATGAAGGCTTATAACAAATTATGTTTCTTAGTACTGAATCTTCTTACGAATTAAGTTTCAAATACATTACAATATTGGTTCAGAATTTGGCATTCAGGAGTCAAAATATCTGAAATGGGTTGCTGTCTGGAGCAGCATTCAAAATTTGCCAGGTGCATTTTGCACCCGCCTATCAGCCACTTGTAACCAAGTGAAGATGCCTGGGCGCCATGATATGCCTGACATATCCACCATCTGGAGGTGCGTGCCTGGGGATCCTTGGATCTTGACTGCTTTCACACACTAGCAACACATCCTGTAGAATTCTGTCCATGGTATTTTACCTGCCCAATCAGAACGAATTTCAGGAACCAAAAAGTTGTACTGAAAAATACGACTTTTGAGCCGTCTGGTCCCCAAATGGCAGCTAGACATTCCGTTTTGGCGACCGTAATCCTGGTTTAATGAGCCATTTGGCACCTAGCCTATATACTGGTCGAGAGTCAGTGTCTCCTGCTCAAGTCCCCCCTCCAAAACAAACAAACGCATCTCAGCAGCACTGACATAGGTGGCAACATTCAGCGCTATGAAGAAATCTGTACTTTTCATTCCATATATTTTGGCAGCAGATAAAAGATACCTGTTTCTGCAGACTTGTGCCATTTTCTAATTATAGTTTGCAACACTCGATTTGCAACGAAAGCAGGTTCATACCAAGCCTTCACATGTCTTTGCACATTCACAGGCTCTGCTGATTAGTTACTTCATTTCAGCATTTTAAACTCTTGGTATTCTCTGGATGAAAGAACAGAAATGCTGAAAGCAGTGGCTCTTCTGTTAGCTTGGACTCCCCGGTATTTCATCTGTTATATAGGAGAGAGGCTGGCCAGCTGTTTTATTATTCAGTTATAGTTTTGGGTCATACAAGTCGGTACGGTCAGTTAATTGCAAAAGTCGTTTGCCAAATGTGATGATTAGAAATAGACTTATCCCCAAATGCAATTCAATACATAAAATTCCAAAAAGAAAAGACTGAAAGGAAATCAGCAAAAGGTACAAAAATTCCTTCCAGTAGCACCTTAGAGACCAACTAAGTTTGTTCTTGGTATGAGCTTTCGTGTGCATGCACACTTCTTCAGATTCACATACCAAGAACAAATTTAGTTGGTCTCGTAAGGTGCTACTGGAAGGAATTTTTTTGTTTTTTATTTTGTTTTGACTATGACAGACCAACACGGCTACCTACCTGTAGCAAAAGGTACTTTATACTTGGGCGTCCAGCAACAAAACCGAATCAAGGAACACCCCAATTTGCAAACTTGGTCCATGAGAATAAGTGCAGTCATCACAAACAGATGGAATACCATCTCTCTGAATCTGTGAACTGTTTACCCACAGAAATTCCACGTTGTTAGACCCGAGTTTCCCATTACTGACCATCATCCAGCTTTTTTTTTTTTACAAAGTCCAGACTTCCAGCACTTCACCAGTAATTCAGATGTCAGCCAAATCCCTACATATCTTTAAGTACAAATGACAAGCTGAGGGTACCCCCACGGCAGAAGCGCCAAGCAGGGAATGAAGAAAAAAATCCCTTCTGGAAACAGCCCTGCAAGTAAGAATGGAACAACTACATCACCACGCTCCAAACTTCCAAATCACAGAGCCAATTCAGAAACTTATAATCACTAGATGGTATGGTATCAAAAGACACAGCTGGACCACACTCCTCCATCCCTTTCCCCAGCATTGTCCAGCCATTAGGGGAAGGGGTGGGGAACTGTTTTAAGGCACTGTTGGGGGGGGGGGACACACATTTCAGTAATTGGCAAGGCTGGCTCCAAACACGAAATGCTATTTTCAGCAGAAACAAAGCCCTATATTTAATTCTTAGTAACTCCACTCAAGTTTCACCTTCCCTTTTCTCCACAGATTTCTTTTAAAACTAAGTTTGGGTGATGGGCCTCCCCGCCAGATGGACACCCTCTCTCAATCCTGACTGGACTAAAGACAAATATAAACTCCATATTCCAAGAAGAAGAAGAGGAGGAGGAGGAGGAGGAGGAAGAGGAGGAGTTTGGATTTGATATCCCGCTTTATCACTACCCGAAGGAGTCTCAAAGCGGCTAACATTCTCCTTTCCCTTCCTCCCCCACAACAAACACTCTGTGAAGTGAGTGGGGCTGAGAGACTTCAAAGAAGTGTGACTAGCCCAAGGTCACCCAGCAGCTGCATGTGGAGGAGCGGGGACGCGAACCCGGTTCACCAGATTACGAGTCTACCACTCTTAACCACTACACCATAGTGTGTAACATGCAGATGAACTGCAAGCCCTGCTTTACAAATCTCCAACTCTGCAAATGCAATTGTATCCAGAAAAAAGTGCATGCTTGCAGCTGAAAAGTGCATGGATGGGTTTTTTGTTGTTGCATATTTTGCATATCTCTTGCTGAGGTATTTCCCATCTTTGGAGTAGCAAATAAAATGTTATCTGCGGACAATATGTTAACCAGAGTGATTCTACTACTCAGGAGTATAATTTCCCCCCTCCCCTCAGAAAAAAAATGGGCCAGTTGGCTCACACAGCTTTTGAGGCAAAACATCAACTACTTAATTGTGAAATTGGCAGTTTCTGTTTTGCTCCCTTGTTAAGACACCAGGCGTATAAACCAGGCACTTATGCAGGCCACTTACTTGCAACACTAAGTCTACAGTCCTATCCACCCTTACCACTGAATGCAAGGTATATTTCTGAGTAAACATGGACACAATTATGCTGTAAGTTTCCTGAAGACATGGACAGAAGTTACTGGACAGAACAGCTTTTCTATGCCATTTGGAAAAGTAAATGTCTGCTACAGTATTTAGTTGACAATAGAAATGGTCATGATTTGAACAATAAGAAAGAACACATCACCTATTGTGTCCTATTTATAACAGTGGATATCAGGAGTCGTATTTTTGTCTCTGGTTAATGCTTTTACAGGGGAAAGTAGGGAATGACTCAAAGGGCATTGAATCACTCTAAAGGCACAAGATGTCAATGGAATAGGTAAGTATGTCCAATTGTTGTTATCCTTTAAAAAAAACCTTCAGTGATACCTTGAACTCTGCAGGGAGTGAAGGGCAAATAATACACAGACAGGATCAGGCTGAATTCTCCATAGTTTATTTTGTCCCATGAAACCTAATTGAAACGGGCCTCTTTTTTTGAAGGGGGTGAGGAAGCAAAATTGCTCCCACTAAGGAACTGGGATTACCAAGTTTAGCCCCCATTTCAAGAATTGGTACTCCACATGTGGTAGCAAATCTTGTTTATCATGCCCAAAATATAGTAGCCTGGGCTCCATAGACAGAGAAGCCAGATGGCCCAATATTTCTCTGTTGCAGAAAAAATTTCCTCCCTCTTCTCCCCCTGAAATAGACTTGTTGTTCAGTCGTTCAGTCGTGTCCGACTCTTCGTGACCCCATGGACCAGAGCACGCCAGGCATGCCTATCCTTCACTGCCTCTCGCAGTTTGGCCAAACTCATATTAGTAGCTTCGAGAACACTGTCCAACAATCTCATCCTCTGCCATCCCCTTCTCCTTGTGCCCTCAACCTTTCCCAACACCAGGGTCTTTTCTAGGGAGTCTTCTCTTCTCATGAGGTGGCCAAAGTACTGGAGCCTCCAGCAACTACTCCTTCATTCTATACTCTCCCCATGACTGAAAGCATTTTGCTAGCTTTGTTAATTAAAAATAATCGGGAACAATTGTCCTAGGCTTGCTTGAATTATTTGGCTTACTTTATTATACTGTTTTAAACAAACAGAAATTAAAATGGAAAGAGAACTTGTGGTGCGTGAGGCAGAACAGTTGCAATAGCCAGACCACTATTCTGAGCTTAGATGCGGAAAGAGAGAATTAGCTTATGTAACCTCAAGTCAGGGAAAAAAGTCATAAAGTCGCTTAGAAATTCTTCAAAAGCTGTTTGCATATGGTACTCAGTATTTGACAGTTTATCATGCTACACTCCATAAATAGAATTGCGTGTTTTGTATCGGGCAACCATAACTTCCAAAAATGTCATCATTAACTACCATAGAGATCGAGAGACTGGCATGCTTAATCAACTTTTTATTATTTTCTGCAGGGTTTTTACTGCATCTTGTTGAAGGGGACACACACAAAAGAAATAAAAGCTGGAACAGGCAGAGGAGAAGTCCCAGATTTAACATGTTGCTATTTCTGTAAATGTGGCTGATTTAATGTCATATCACAATTTCGTTGATTTAAAAGCAGATTCTCGCCTCACCTTCCATGATTCACATAGCAGCTACAGCATTTAATGTTGCGCCCCCCCCCCCCAAGTCTAGAGGAGATGATGTTTTGGGATAAAGTTTGCTGTTGGATGATAGACAGGTGGATAGATAACAAACTTTATAATTAAAGATCCTTAAGGCTATGATTGACTGTGATGGCTGTCACTGGTTTACAGATATTACATTAGCCATTTTGATTTAACAAACCTGGAAAAAAATTGTATAAAGCTATGTGGATTAGGGCGGTTCATTAAAAACTTTTTTTTTTAAATTCCTGCTCCAAAGGTCTTATCTTACTACACTAGGGATTATATAGCTATATCTGAAATTTCATGCATATCAGTTAATATCTTGACCCTCCTCCACGAAAATAGCTGTTTACTTGGCCGTTTTCCTGTCGTGAAGGCTGAAATTTCAATTCAATGGAGCAGGGTCAAAATATTAACTGATATGCATGAAATTTCAGATATAGCTATATAATCCCTAGTGTAGGGATGCCTTTGGAGCAGGCATTAAAAAAAAAGTTTTTTATGAACCACCCTAATGTGGATTAGGGACAAAAGCTCCAGAGCATCCCTACTAGGAACTGAGTCTTGCTGAACTCAGCAGGAATTTATTTCTGGGTAAATATGCAGAGAATTTCAAAGTGTTACATTCCACATTTCCACCAAATATAAGTCTCCAAGGCAGCCCACAACAAATAGGTGCAATCCATTACAACAAAATAAGAACCAGTGAATATAAACAGAAAACAGCAGCAGATCTAGCAGCTGAACACCAAGTAAGCGAAGCAAAGAAATTAACTCCAATCAGATGCTGCCAAAGGTCAGGGCAAATAAACTTTTAGGTGGCAGCTAAAAGAGAACAAATGTAAGCATCTGACGAGTATATAGTCTGCATATAGTTTTTGTTTGGTATATGCCACCTGCATGTTAACTGAGTCGGTATCATTATTCTCAGAAAAATTAAATTTTAGCTGCTGAAAAATGGCAGCAGAATGGAGGGTGCACATGGGCACTTGAGATTATTTTATAAATAGCTGTTATGAACTAAAGCTTTAAATACACATAAAGCATTAAAAGCGTCACTGGTACAACCAGTTGACAATCGGAAGCAAAAATATAAGAATACAAAGGGCGAAATGAAGTGAAACAAAAACAAAGCTTGACTGCACAGAGAGAGAAAATGAGTATTGTAAATCTGACTCTTCCCTGCTTCAGTGAGGATTACACCATATTTCACACCTGTACACTTCCATTTTCATTAGTTATCTATAGGTGTTAATTGTCAAGTGAAAAAGCCTTTGGTACTCCGGCAACACAGAGGTCCAGGGTTAGACTTAGGTTATTTTGTTGCCTCAGGTAAAGGAAAATATGGTGCGTTTGCTTTAAGCATCCATATCTTGCTGTTCATCCCCTCATTATGCAAGAACATTTCCTAAGGTTCAGCCGTGTCATGAAGTCATCCTGACATCTGGCTTAATCATGGCATCTCTCTTTTGAGATCTCTACAGAAAGCAGCTCTTCAGAATTTATCTGTATGTACCACGCATCACAAGCTCTATTTTGTTCATAGAAATATCTGTGACCTGCTATCTCTTTGCAGAATGCAAATCCAAAGCATGACTGAACAGTTGAAGAACTCTTAATTTTTATTATGTTCACTTTGGTTTTGAATGAAGCGCAAACTATAACTGGTACAATTAACTAACCTTGGTCAATTAAGACTTCTTTCTCCAGACTCAGGATAGGAAAATTAGTGCCGATACAAAGGCCTGAATAACTTTGGTGTGCTTTTAGAGCACTTTCCTCCCTTTACTTATGACTTTACTGATTTTTTACTGTTGGCTATCCAACAGGAACCCAGGTGGCGCTGTGGGTTAAACCACAGAGCCTAGGGCTTGCTGATCAGAAGGTCGGCGGTTCGAATCCCAGCGACGGGGTGAGCTCCCATTGCTTGGTCCCAGCTCCTGCCAACCTAGCAGTTCGAAAGCACGTCAAAGTGCAAGTAGATAAATAGGAACCGCTCTGGCGGGAAGGTAAACGGCGTTTCCGTGCACTGCTCTGGTTCACCAAAAGCAGCTTAGTCATGCTGGCCACATGACCCGGAAGCTGTACGCCGGCTCTCGGCCAATAAAGCGAGATGAGCGCCGCAACCCCAGAGTCGGACACAACTGGACCTAATGGTCAGGGGTCCCTTTACCTTTATCCAACAAAACCCCACCCATATTCCCAGTTTTAGTGTGACAGAATCAGGCTATTTCCAAGTAACTAATTTCTTAATAGTTCACTAATTTAAATTTTGAAGTTATTGCAAATCCAGTTTTACAATTGTTCTTTAAAAAATAAAAATTCATTTTTGGTGCCGAAAGTGAAATAACTTCATTTTAATTAGTAAACGTTTTAAATAATGTCTATGTTTTAAACTTCATACAGCAGTAGCAGTTCCCACACTACGACAACCTGCTACACTTCGCTCCTACCTTAGAAGCAGCTTGATGTGCAAACTTTTTTTAGCGAATTGACTTGTCAAATAAAAATTACTCATCTCAAACCTTACTGGGAATTTCTCCCTTTCACCCATTTGCTCCTATTCTTGGTTCCCAGGGAGAAATATGGCAACGCTAGGAAAGATCACTAGGAAATGAGGGAGTCGGAGTGAGTGCAAGGGGATGTAGGTGCTGAAATTGGTCTTGCACATAGTCAAGTGTCATGTATTCTCATTGGCTGATAGATCTGTTATGGTGACAGGGTGCAACTAGTAGAGCAATCATGGCTTCAGCCAGGCACTTCAAAATGCAACTCTGTCTCTGTAGCAAGGCAGCTCTCTTGGTGATGCACCACCCAAAAGTAGCATCTGACTGTCCATCTGTTCACCGAACACTTGTACTGACATGCCTCATGCGCCAGGCTCAAACTTGTCCGTCCTGAAATCTGTGCTCAGCTTCACATTTGTCCAGCTCATAAAAAAAAGCTCTGACCACCCTATTTCCTGCGTCTGCAGCAACATTTGCTAAGTTCTTTGTGATCTGTGCACAATCACAGTCTTCTTCCTGTTCCTCAGCCTTGCTGTCCTCTGTGCATTGGTTAATGGCACCTCTTCTAGCACTAACTCATGTTGCTGTGTGTGATTCTTGTGGGGGGGAGGGAGGGTGAGAAGGGAATTGTTAGAACTCTCTTTCTCGTGAGTTGGGTGTGAAGTTATGCTGGGAGAGTAAAGTGCAATGTTCAGTTGGGCTTGGGGGGGATAGGAACACACTGGCAGTGGGTGTGTTGCCTCTTTGCTTGAAGTGGAGCCGGCAGGACCAGACGTTTCCTGAACAGCAGCACCAGCTATAGTGACCATTTCTTTCCTCTACTCATGGCCTGAGAGCCAATTTGTAGGGCAGGCCTTAGTGAGTCACATGTTCCTGGGGCAGCTGGAGTCTGGTCTGGATGTAGTCACGGTACTGATCTGGGTCTATTCCACCGATGCTGGTCAGAGACACCGATGCCAAAAACCACAATATAGAGGATCACCCTAGCTTCCACTCCCAAGTGCTTGTGAGTGGTGACCTTCTTCTAAACATTCATTTTCTTCCAAGAAGAAGAAGAAGAGTTTGGATTTGATATCCCGCTTTATCACTACCCCAAGGAGTCTCAAAGCAGCTAACAATCTCCGTTTCCCTTCTTCCCCCACAACAAACAGTCTGTGAGGTGAGTGGGGCTGAGAGACTTCAGAGAAGTGTGACTAGCCCAAGGTCACCCAGCAGCTGCATGTGGAGGAGAGGAGACGTGAACCCGGTTCACCAGATTACGAGTTCACCGCTCTTAACCACTTACACCACACTGGCTCTCCAACAGTGGGTGGCACTGCAGTGGCAACTCCACGGGCACATCTCCTTGTTGAGCCAGGCAGACATGATATACCTTGGTGAGACCAATGTGCTAGTCCCTCTGCACGTGTGGCAAGATTCAGAGATCAACGAACACTGAGTGCTCTTCAGATGACCAGAATTCTGCTCTTACTCTCTAGGATGCCATCTGTTGAGAGCCATGGACTCTCATGATGGCACATCTGCTGGTTCCTTTTTTGCCAGGGAGATGATATTATATCTCCCTGGGAAACACAGGCCTGCGAGCACTCCAACTGGAGAACAGCCTTTACCAAAGGTGTCATCGGTTTTGAAGACGCTCGAACTCAGGACGGAAGAAAGAAACGTGCCAAGAGGAAGGCACACCTGGCAAATCCTCACCGTGATCAACTCCCACCCGGAAACCTACGTCCCCACTGTGGAAGGACATGTGGATCCAGAATTGGCCTCCACAGTCACTTATGGACTCACTGTTAAAACCGTGTTTATGGGAGGCAATCTTACTCGGCTACAAGTGATCACCAAAGAAGGATTATATCATTACCATCATCGCAATCATTTATATCCCACCTTTTTTTGCCAAAAACATGGTGTACGTGGTTCTCCCCTTTCTCATTTAATCTCCACAACAACCCTGTGAGGTAGGGTTGAGAGGCAGGGGCCGTGCTGAAAGGTTTTCACTCTACTTCTACTATGGGTCTGGCAACCCCATATCTAAAAGTATATACAGGACTGCACATGTTCCGTGTTTCTAAAACTTTCTCAGTTTTATCCATGTGAATGCCTGATTTTATTTCTTCCAGATGACTGCACGTATAAATTGTTGCTACCATTTAATAAGGTTAAGCTGGAATATCATTATAACCTGTTCATTAAACTTCATTGCTTTGCTATTTATCCCTGTATGGATGTTAGTAAGAAGTAGCGAGCTATGCCTGCTTTAGGTTTTCCTCTCCTTGGCAGCATGGCACCTGCAATGGAAAGCTGTTTCTTGTGACGATGGGGAGGTAGAAGAGTGGGGTGGGGAAAGACCTCGTTTCCAAGCAGAGTTAGGCGGAAGTACTTCAGGCAAAGCACCATTGAAAGTCACTTAGACTTGAGCGTGATTTCTGTTTCCACACTGCTCTTGCAGCCGGGCTCTATAGGTTGGCACATGCCTGGGGTGGGGCAGGCAAACAAACCATGCTGACGACATGCCATATTAGGACACGCCACAGTTCACAAACCAACAACAAACCATGGTCAATGGTTTGCATGATGAGACAAACCACAACTGGGTAAAAACCAGCTGTGTGAACCAGCTCAACATCTTCATTCCGATATCACTCCATTTGACAATTGCTTACTAGAGATTTGTGTAATCTTTGCTTATCCTTTCCCGTGATAGAACTTGATAAATACATGTGTGTGAATCAGCAACTGAGAGCGTAAGATGCAGCAGTGCCATTAAAGACTATTGAAGAGAGGGCCTTCTCTGTGGCAGCCCCTAAATTGTGCACTTCCCTCCTCCTCACAGAGGTGTGCTTGGCATCAACATTACACAGTTTCCACCACAAGCTCTTTACCTGGGTTTTGACACCATTATCAATAGATAGGACTCATCCTACTCTTGTGAGAAATTCACTTCCAATTGTTCCATAAAGTTGGGTTAGCTCAGTTGGTGGAGCATGAGACTCTTACTCTCAGGGTTGTGGGTTTGAGCCCCACATTGGCCAAAAATATTCCTAGATTGCATGGGGTTGGACTAGATGACCCATGTGGTACCTTCCAACTCTACAATTCTATGATATTGTAATTTAAACAACTGTAACACACCCATCTTTGGACCCCAAAGTGAATGGTGGGATTGTTGTTATGCTTGAGCTAATGTCAGGGGATGTACAATCTCAGGCTTATTGACTATTGAAGGATAGGAACAAATTTTAGAAATAAGCAAATGAATTACTGTATGCTGCACCTATTGACTGATATCTATCCATGCATGCATGCAATTTAATAATGCCAGTATCTAGTGATGACATCCAGTGTGAAGCAGCTCTCAAAATCAATTGGAAAACAAGAATCCTGATTTATTTCTGCACCTGAAACCAGATATCAGAAGCATTTCTTCTGGACACCTTGGAAACAGGCCCACAAAAACCAATCGACCAATAAAAATAAATGGGTGACTTTTAACTGAAAAGGCTAATAAACTGTGTACAAAATGGAGGGCCCTCAAATTTAAGGCTGTGGGCTCAAGAGTTCTGTTCAGGCAAAGTAATTCACTCTAGATTGAGATTTGTAAACATTTGGTCACAATCCCATTAACTCCAGACAGAATGGCCATGCAAACCAAGACTTAAAAAGGGGTGAGTACACATAACAGGATAAAAAAACCCCTTTTGGGAAGGGTATAGCTTAGTGAAAGTCCTCAGACAACAAAGCCAACATCTAAACAAATGCTACATTTCCTTTGGTGGTGAAATGGGGAGGGGTGGCACCTGAGGCATCCTGGCTGCTAACAAAAGCACGTTGCTACAAAAAAGGAAATAACTGACAGTTTCCAGCAAACTTTCAAACAAACAGGAAGCTAAGTGAAAAAAGAAAAAAGAAAAACCAAGCGACAGGCATACGACGTATTTAACTTCAAACAATCATAAAACTGTAAAGACAAGAACTGTGAATATCTGTGCTACCAAATCCCAAATACTGCTGAAATAACTACCATACTCAGTGTATTGGTGCATTTAAGTGCTGTTAAAAGGCAGGGACATCCTATTATCAACAAAGACTCCACAGCAACAATTAGAAACAAATTCTGGACAAAAAAAATTTAAAAAATATATTTCCAAAGTGTTTCAGGTACGGTTAATCATTGTGTTTTACTGTCACAACATCTGACAAAACCTACGGTCAAGATTTCAGAGTGCTGAAAGCCAGGAACAATTTTCACCAACACTATCCAGCTTTCAAAATTCATATCAAGCAATTGTCATTTATGCCCTCATGAACTCAAGGCTATAAATATATTTTGAGCAGGCCTCTCCTCCCAAGCCTGAAGCTAGTGACAAATGTGGTGGGCCTTCTAACCAGAGAGGTCATTGCGAGCGCACAGTATTGGCACAGTGAAACTCTGGCTTCCAGGCACAATTCATGAAACTTAGATTTGACCTATAAAGCATTTAGACCTAAATGGCAAGTGTACATAAAGAGGAACTTTCCATGGCTGACCTACCAATTACAGAATTCGCTCCCCTAGAAGCTAAACCTATCTTGAATGTGGCTGAGCTGGATGGAGACAGTGAAGTGGGCAGGAACACAGGTCAATGGATGGAGCCTTGCCCTTCTTATCATTCCTTCTGTCTTGCTGCCCTTCTTCACATTTCTTAAAGACGCAAATACATGTGATCCATTAGGTAAAGGTATCCTGGACCCTGACCATTAGGTCCAGTTGCGGACGACTCTGGGGTTGCGTGCTCATCTCGCTCTATAGGCCGAGGGAGCTGGCGTTTGTCCGCAGACAGCTTCTGGGTCATGTGGCCAGCATGACTAAGCCGCTTCTGGCGAACCAGAGCAGCGCATGGAAACGCCGTTTACCTTTCCGCCGGAGCGGTACCTATTTATCTACTTGCACTTTGACGTGCTTTCGAACTGCTAGGTGGGCAGGAGTAGGGACTGAACAGCAGGAGCTCACCCTGTCGCGGGGATTCAAACCGCTGACCTTCTGATCGGCAAGCACTAGAATCATAGAAATCATAGAGTTGGAAGAGACCACAAGGGCCATCCAGTCCAACCCCCTGCCAAGCAGGGTTTAGACCACAGCGCCCCCAGCGTCCCATGTGATCCATTAGGATCTCCATTTTAAAAAAAACAACCCAATGAATTGATTAAGAACCAAATAAGACCTTAACATGGTAGGGACTGCAAGAAGAGATTAAACCTTCCCTCACTTCATGGTCTTCCTTCTGCCAGCTATTAACTGGCATGGAGGGCAGGTGAGGAAGAAGATTGGCATCCTTTGCCAGTGCCAATCCAATTCAGGGACCAAGCAGCCATTATTCTTTTAAAAAAGAAAAAGAAAACAGAGTAGATCCTAATCATGGACCTCCAGTCACATCTATTAAGATAAGGTAAAAGTTCACTTTTTATTTTTTTTTAAATTATCATTCCCAATTCATTGAAAGAGACATCTAAAATTGATGAAGCCATGGTTTATAAATAATTTGTAAGTTGCTTGGATGAATACACAGTACTCTTTTTGGTGCTATACATATTATCAGTTTACATACACAGGCTTTGGTGAGCACTGGGATGAATGTGCCTTTTAATATATATTTTTTGGTCAAATTTTCAGGAAATGAACTGAGAGTGAAAAGGAAAAGAAGCTATGCTGCTATAAAGTGGTAAACAAATCTTTGCTATTGGGCAAATGCTGTTAATTCCAGCATTTGCTCGGTTTTTCTGTTTAAACAACTATCAACAACTACAATCAAAACACCAAACAGCACAATGTGTTCTGTTACATCAGCGTCAAATTATACATGAGAACCATGTGTCTGAAGCCTTACTACCTTCAAAGATATACAGCCTCATTTTCATTAAATGGAACATGGAAGTCAAGACCTTTGATTGACAAGGCACTGATCACACTTCACGCAAGACACTCTAACCTAAAAAAATATGTCTCTGTTCTGATGCAAATTCACACTCGGTTGCACATCTACAATAGAGTTCTCACCGAGGCCCTGCTGAGCATTTTGTGTGTGAGCATTTTAAGGTGGGCAGCATCTGTATCCCCATTCCAGATTAATAGTTACCTACTACTAGGGCTGAGGGACCCAGGTGGCGCTGTGGGTTAAACCACAGAGCCTAGGGCTTGCTGATCAGAAGGTTGGTGGTTCGAATCCCTGCGATGGGGTGAGCTCCCGTTGCTCGGTCCCAGTAGCAAGTAGATGCAAGTAGATAAATAGGTACCGCTCCAGCAGGAAGGTAAACGGCGTTTCCGTGTGCTGCTCTGGTTCGCCAGAAGTGGTTTAGTCATGCTGGCCACATGACCCGGAAGCTGTACGCCGGCTCCCTCGGCCAACGCAAGATGAACGCTGCAACCCCAGAGTCGGACACGACTGGACCTAATGGTCAGGGGTCCCTTTACCTTTACCTTTTACTACTAGGGCTAGATCTGGATCATGATGTGGTTTCTGTCTCATTATCAACAGGCAAGCTGGTTCACTGAAATACCAGGTAGGGGCATGGGGGGGGTAGGAATGATATCTTAACTGGTAAAATCTCTAAGGAAGATTGGGGCACCATCTTTACAGGCTCCTACGCACATGAACGTTGATGGCTGGCTGGTGAAGGACCCTGTGTGAGAGGCAGGGAAGGTAAGATTTCCTAAGGTGAGGGGGCTGGGAGAGGAAAGAAAAGCTCCCAGGTGAGAGGGTCCACCCACTTCTGAGTGAGACAAGGACTGAGATCTACCTTTGAGTGAGGGCCTTCTATTTTCTTTGCTCTTCTTTGTTTTTGCTTTCAATTTAGATTAGTTTGTTTTTTTATTGTATGATGAAAAGATTCAATAAAATTTATTGGGGGGAACTAGGAAAACGTATTATCATTACCCAAGCATCATTATCCTGTCTACTTTTCCATTCTGCCAATCACAGCCAATTATGTGAAGTGGAAGTGGAGGAACACAGCAAAATGCTATCAGAAAACTGCGTACGTTTGGCAACTTAGTCTAGTACATTTAAAGCAAGCAATGAGTTGCATCATAAATAAGAAATTCCACATGAGAGAGAGAAAGACTATGTGTTTCTGGTACATATTCTCAAATAATCACATGAAATGTACCACCTCTCCCACCACAGATTTGCATATCTGCTCACTCATGTAAAGATAAAAAATTAGGTCTCTGGTAGGCAGTAACTGAATTCGGCAAAGAATAAAACACAGCAGCAACTAAATGGTAGTAATAAATATAAAAACATGGGAGAGGAAGGAACACACAAACAAAAGGTATAGGATTATAAAAGACAGGGAAACAGGCATCACTTACGAGGTGTGCCTTGAAGGGTGGTCAGAGGTGCTGCGATCAACACTGGCCCCTGCCCCTCTTTCCTTCCCACCATCTTCTGATGCCCTCTTATGTCTCTGCCTCTCAACTAGGGTTGTGGGGGGAAGTTCAGAGACCAGGGATGGCAGCAGCGGCTGCCCAGAGGGTTCTCAAGGAGAGGAGGCTGAGGGAACACCCCACAAGGGAGGGCGTTCGAAAAAGGGTGAGGGGCTGCCAGCTCTCCAGGCGTGGGGGTGACATAACTGGGTGCCGCAGAAAGAATGTAGTTGGTCAAGGGAGTCGTGGACTCAAAAAGGTTGAAAACCTCTGACTCAGAGACACAATATTTATCCTCAAAGTACAAAGCAAGAACTGCTCAGCTTCTTTGATGATCACATAAATTGAGCAAATGCCACTTATGGTTAAAGCAGAACAAAAAGCGTAACATGAGAATTTTAAGGAAAGAAATTCCTGATGTAGCAATTGGCGGATAAATGGAGATCATTCAACTCTCGCCATCATTTTGGTACAAGACTAGAGAAAATTCAGCATGCTATAAAACAAAGCCCAGGAGCCCACAGGCTGCACCACACGGAGGTAGCTGAGGAAGAGATAGAGTGGTATTCAAGGAAGTTCAACTCAGAGTAGACTCACTGAATGTAATGAGCACACCTAAGATAGAATAGACCCACTGACATTAATGGGCCCAAGTATAACTTACTCCAATACCACTCAAGTTTCAGATAAGTCTAACAAATCGAAAGTTACCACGAAAGGAGACCAATCCAGCTAAACACAGGATCACCAGTCATTCTTCTTTAATCAGTGAAGTCCCCATGAGAAATTAAAAAATAAAGGCCATTAAGAGATAAAAGCTTTGGTAAATTTCACAACAACTGCCCATGTGCACAACTCGACACAAATATACCAACAAAAAACACAATCCAAAATGTTGGCGCTACCAGTACACGTGACATGTTTTAAAGCCTTTATTTTTGTAGGGAAAATCAGGGAGCGTGGTGTGTGCATTCTTACGAAAATCTGATAAACAGATGAAGGACAAAAGAAAATTTCTCCTCTACTTGCATTTCCTCTTGATAATACAAAAATAGCTTCTTACAAAAACAAATTCTCCGCTGCTTGAAATTATGAGCTCCGAATTAAGAGCAAATATCCACACTCCTTTTCATATGCAATGCTGACATGATGTTCACCCTACAGGCGTTTTAACATAATTGGTTTCTGAAAAGAATTAATGCAAGACTCCAAAAGGACTTACCCAATGTGTCTTTCAGATTTTTAACCAAGGAACCCTTCTTCAAGCTGTTCTTCCTCTCAACATAATTTGATGGCACATATCCTGTTTTGTTGGCTGCGTTTCTTACCCTCCACCATGTTTTGGAATCATCTAACAGCCAGAGGCGTTCATTCTTCTTTATGTCAAGTTCCTGGTCCTGTTGTGCAGTGTAATCCCACTTTGCTATAACAATAACTTCTTCTGTCATCTTTCATGGAGTCCCTCTGTCATGAAACAAATACATTCATTGAAAAACTGCACATACTCCTCTGTTTCACCACTGAAGATTGAAAACATAGAGCAAGCTTTAAAAAGTAAGAACATCCTTGCAGAGCAAAAACGCTATGTTTCTGATGCGGCACTAAACCACATTCCCGTAGAATAGGTCCAGATCAGCCCCTCACCCTTTTCCTGATCTGCTTCCAACACCTTTGTGCACATGTGGTACAGTCTAAGCAGAAATTTACCTTGCCACCACACAGTTTGACTACTTCATGATCCTGCCTCAAGGTTTCTCATCACACTGCATCCAATTTGTTGGGCTGCAATTTATTGCAGATGCTGGTAGTTTAGTTTCATTTTAGGGGAGAAGAGATGATGAGCTTCAGGAGGATGTGAAGATTAGAATCAAGACAATGAGATGCAGAGTGAAATGAAATACAACTGAAGAACGGCAAAACCAGTCATTTTTGTTTTAATGAAACTCCCATAATATACTACTTGAAATCTAACCTGAACAATGAGTGTGGATGAAATATTTTGCTGAACTTCTCTAATATGATTGCCCATTCTTTACTTTTTCCCAATTTTTTTTATTGATTTTACAATTTTAAGCACATAACATAACATATCAGTTAAATTAATTTAAGGATTAGTGTTTAGGATATTGTTCGTAGGCTATAAATGGTCATAGCAAGAGGCACCCCCCCACACACATACTTGCTTTTCATGCAGACAGCCATCCATGTTGGTTCATTAGGGGATAAATCCAAATCCAACTGTAACATGCCTTTATTAGGACCAGATAAAACATCCAAGTATCAAGCATGGTTCATCTTTGTAAGACCCATGATGGTACCACCCATGATGGTACTTTGCTTGTGGGGAATTCAATAGGCCCGCTAACCACCAGATCACATCACACAATTGGCTTCTGTTGACTCTATGCACCTAAAATTAATATCCAGTTTCACTTATTGTCCTTTTGGTCTGTCTTGCAATATACTATTGCTGTGTAATAAATGCAAGAGGAAGATCCAAGTAACTGTGGGTTCATTCCACGTCATGTCAACACGGTCATGTCACCCACCAGCTTGGATTTTGATGAAACTTGGTGTACACCCTTCCCTTATGGTTGAATGAATCCCCCTTAATTTCCCCCCTCTATCTCATCCTCTTATTGAGCTCTATGTAAAATTTGAAAGAGATCTGATCATTGGTTATGGAGGGGGGGATGTACATGTGCCAAGGGTCTCAAGAGGGACAGACAACGCAGATTTCATGAATCATGCTATAAAATTAAAACCGTTTGAGATAGAGGGGGGAAAATTAAGGGGGCTTCTTTCAACCATAAGGGAAGGGTGTACACCAAGTTTCATCAGAGTCCGAGACAGTGGGTGACAAAACCCTTGTTTTTTGCATTGATTTGATGTGGAATGACCCTGTGACTTATCTTTTCAAAAGCAGAACAGATGTACTCAGCTCGCCTCAGCCTTATAGAGGTTTTGGTGCCACTCCGTATTTTGTTGCTACAGTAATGGTCTGTAAGTCTGCAAGCACCTCCTCAATTAAATCTTAATGTATTAACAAATTGCAGAAATGTCGCCCAGCGACATCAGCCCCCCCCCCCAATTCCTGCTTTCCTGACAAAAGGTTTTAATGGACTCCCTAACACCTTGCGTTTCAACACAGCAGCAACAAAACTATCTGCTCAGTGAAGGAATGGATCGCAGAACAGCAGACAAAACAGCTGTACTCTAGCTAAAACGACTGTTCTAGTTTTTAGGATTTCTTCCATGGGAGTTACGCAGAGCTAACACACAGTAATCACAAAATAGTCAAACCACAGGTCAATAAAATGACCTGGCCACAGGGAGATTACAATTGTGCCTGCTCTGGATCCTCTTACTGTCAATACACATTTAGATTAATTTAAATTATTTTGAACATGGGAAGCTGCAATTCCCCCATTAACTACTACACCGTCAGCATGAACACTTGCTAGGTTATCCCCCGTAAGAGCATCCACTCACACAGCCAAAACAAACCTAACACTAAAACTAAAAGCATTTTGCATATTTTAAAACAAAACTTTTAAAAAAGAAAACAAGTTGCAATGTTACATAACACTCTCAGTTGAACCAAGGACACATAATTGTTAACCTGAGCAGTCAGCCACATTTGGTCACTGCCAGAATTTTGTGATGGGAAGAGTGCCTAGTCCCCAACATTATTCTCAGCTTTGAAGGTGCTTGCAGAATCAACCCACGAGCTCATTTTTTGTGTGGCCCCATACAATTGCTGCGCCACCACATTATGGACCAAACATATCTGTGGACATATTCCCTTTGACCGGATCTAGCAGAGATCCTGATCTGAACAAGCAAGAGTGTAGTGCTTGAAACACAGAGACTATATACTAAATGGATGGTAAAGCAATATTAATGCTTTGCTGCTACTACAGCAAAGAGACTGGGCAAAATCATAGAATTGTAGAGCTGGAAGGAATCCCATCGAGTCCAACTCTCTGCAATGCAGCTGTTAACCTTACAGGAATCAAACTTACAAGGATAAGGTCCCAAATTTCCAAGTGATGCTGGTATTCTTCATTTCTGGAAAAGGCACTCAGCTTTGAATATCAGCACACAGTTTTTTTAAAAAAGTTAACAGACGGCACAGTTATTAATTTATGCAAAAACTCCCACCATGACTTGGTGAAACATGCCACTAAAAAAGTAAAGGTAAAGGACCCCTGACAGTTAAGTCCAGTCGCGAACGACTCTGGGGTTGCTGCGGCGCTCATCTCGCTTTACTGGCCGAGGGAGCCGGCGTTTGTCCGCAGTTTTTCCGGGTCATGTGGCCAGCATGACTAAGCCGCTTCTGGCGAAACCAGAGCAGCGCACGGAAACGCCGTTTACCTTCCCGCCAGAGCGGTACCTATTTATCTACTTGCACTTTGACGTGCTTTCGAACTGCTAGGTTGGCAGGAGCTGGGACCGAGCAACGGGAGCTCACCCCATCGCGGGGATTCGAACCGCTGACCTTCCGAACGGCAAGCCCTAGGCTCTGTGGTTTAGACACAGCGCCACCCGCGCCCTTGAAACATGCCATAGGACTGAGCAATCTGCGAAACAAGTTTCCCCCCCTAAACAGTTTGTTGACCCAGATTAAAGCAGAGTAGGATCTCTTCAAAACCATGGTTTGAGTTACAAGAACTGTTGCACAGAAATAGGTCAGAATTCGGCTGGCAGAATTGGAGGAGCCTAACTTAAACACCAAGACACACCTGCAAACACTCGTCCCTTTTTTCAATGTTGCCCTATAATCCTCTCCACTGGTGTAATATGTCTTTTGGCATGCCATCACATCACTATTAAGATACAGCTTTTTGATCCGACGCTGGAGCAATGAAGGGGGTTACAGCAGAGACAAGAAAATCGAAAGACACACAAGCTTTGTGTTCGTGCATTTGAACCTGGTATACATTACAAATATTTAGCATCCGATACACTGTAGTATCCACCACCATATTAGCAGCAATATGAATATGGATTTTATGAATATGAACTTCATTTACTCTCTTTTAATGTAAATACACTGAGAAAGGTCTACAATTGCTACAGATAAAATTTAGACAGGATTATATCCTCCCTCACCTTTACAATTCTTCCACAGTTAGACACCATTCTAAGACTAAAAATTCCCGCAAATGTGCCACCCATTTTACAGTAACATGGTTGGACATACCGTGTCAAGTATCTTAACCCTGTTCACATTGTTCCCCTGAAATGCAGGTGTTGGGTATGTAAAAGCCTGCTCTTTTATCAAAGTGTGCAATGCAATGCACACCCAGCAAGCAGCCACTCTAACTTACATATCCTTTGTTTACAGGAAACCTCAAGTTATAGGCTACCTCAAAAGCTAAACATGCAGTTTCCTTACAAGACGAAAGAGTGTTGCACACACCACTAATGGCACAGAAGCTGTACATGCACATTGCATATATGTGGTTTTAAAACAGTATTGCAAAATGCATTCTGTACATCATATTGTTCAGCCTTAAATCTGTTGTTAATCATGAAATGATTAATCATGGAATGATTTTTGATTATTTTTTTTTGTATTCTGATGCGTGACGAGAGTGAAAGGGGGGGGGGAATCTGACTGCAGTACCTTCTTGTCCGTATTTTGCCCAGTTTTAACAGAAAAACTAACCAATCCTTATAACAGTTAACATAAACCCAGCTCACACAAACACACGGCTGCATCACCAGCTGGTCCTTTCCTTGGCCAAAATGCATGGTTTCTGCCCATGAGTTGTAGAACAGCAACGAGGAATGAAAAATTAAAAAGCACTCTGAAAAATAGGTGTGCTGGAGGTCAATGAGAAGGCAAGACAGGTTCCATCAAGATGACAAAAACAAATGTTTTTTTTGGAGGCAGTGAAGATGTTTTAAAAGCAGTAACAAAAATACACTCCTGTACAATCCAAAACGAGAAGCTCCCCTATCCCTTCCAGCTAATTATCTGCAAAATCAACAACATGCCACCTAGAATACACATTGTTCTGTTGCTCTGTTTGCAGCAGTAACTGTACAACTGATATCAGTCAAATTTAAACTTGAAGTCTCTTCCAATGCTATTGTTCAAAGAAAGCTTAGAATCACAGAATTGTAGAGTTGGAAGTGCAACCCCTTGCAATGCAGGAATACGCAGCTCTCCCTTACGTGGATCGAAGTTGCAATCTTGGTGTTATCAGCACCATGCTCTAACCAAGTGACTAATCCAGCTGACTTTAGCCTAGAAAATATTTCTTCTTCTTCGGCGATCACTCGTTGCCGCGTAAGGTTGTCTTCCATGAACACGGTCTTAAAAGCGAGTCCATAAGTGACTGTGGAGGCCAATTCTGGATCTAAATGTTTTATGCAAGGAGGTGGGAAAATTAGCTAAAAATTTTGAGACTGGAGGGAGGAAAGGGTGTAAAAAGAGGAAATTAAGGAGTTTAAAATTAGTTTGGAGTAAGGGAAATTGTTAAGGGTTTAGGAAAGTATCAGAAGTAGTTAGGAGCCGAGGTGTAGAATCAGGATTGTTAAACTAAGTAAAATGTTTTTGGTATTTTATGATTTTATTAAAGAAACTGGGAAATTGATAAAGAGGATAGATAATGAATTCAACAGGGGGGACTCGAGGAAGTCAACCGAAAAAGGAAATTGAAGAAGGAAGATGATATGAAGTATGTTAATTACGTTAAATGTGAAATGTTTATTGTTTTTCCCGGTGAGAGAGGGGAATGGAAATTTGCTTCCACCAGTGAGGGGGGGGGGAATGAAAATTTAACGGTAATGTAAAGTGCTTAAAAGTGCTAAAATCAATTTTAAAAAATTTGGGGGGGGGGATAATGTTTTATGCAAGCTACTTACAGATCAGGGCTCACTGCCAACTCCCTTTTCTACTTGTCGCACCACTCCTCCTTCAACCCCACTCAACTATACTACCACTTATCCTACTAGTTAGTCTCAGCCTCCAAGGCCATCCTAGGAGTCTGTCCTGACTCAAGATGAACCATGCACAGCGCAGATCGGCACTCTCAAAAGCTACACGTGCAACGTTCTCATTCTCCCAAGTTCTGCCACTTCCCAAGTCATCCCAAGTTCTAGCACTGGCTCAAAGGACGGATGGGTGAACAAATCAAGAATGCAGCTGCCACAGTGCTACCCTGTATTGAAGGAGGCAGTGCTACAGAAAGTGCTGCACACCGTTCTGTTTCCTGCTGCAGGAGCAACATTGCTATGGCATCTGAGTACAACTTGCAGGGAACCTGTTCAGTGCTAAACTACAAAGGCTGTTGTGGCTTTTTAAAAGGAAGAATGCATGAATACTGATTAACCAGATGCTCCTTGTCAAAATTATCACAGCTGGGGGAAAAAAATGTCACTGATAAATATCAAACTGCCAAAAAAAGCAACCACAAGCGCCTAATATATGCTTATGTTCTCAGGAAGGAAAAAATCCTCCTAGAAACTTTGAACCTTTGTATCTTCTGAAGAAACAATGAAATGCCACTTAACAACACACACACACACAAATACTACAAGATACAACTTTATCCGAATCAGAAAAGATGTTTCTATATCAGACTATCTTCAACTTATTTCTACGGGTGATATTCAACTAAGTCATGCTGTCATTCTGGCCAGCAGAATTCTGTATCAATTCATTTTCATTCTAATTTAAGATTCTGGTATTAGTCTTTAAAGTCCTAAGTGTGGGTCGAGGTTATCAAAACAACCACCTGCACCTGCTTAGAGCTGTTATATTGACAAGCATTAAAGGACAAAGCCTTTCCTGTGGTGACCCCATATCCTTGGAATCACCCCGCCCCCCTAAAAAAGAAAACACACATGGCCTCTTCTTTGTTAGTCTTTAGGAGAGACCTGGAGACTTTTGTTGTTGTTGCTCAAGTCTTCTTTTGAGTACCGTAATTTTATGGTGCTGTACTTTAATTATAGTTTTTACTGCTGCTGCTATTTTAATTTTGTTTCTGCAAGCAGCTTTGACCCAGATGAGGTAGTTTTTTAAAAAAATAAATGATCTGGAGTTTTTAGTATATTGTTATTTATTACTGACTATGTTGTGAGATGCCATTTAAGGAAAGATAACCTTAAAGCTGGGCGAAAAACCCAACAAGGCATGTCTAGCTTGTGAACTTTAACAACTGCCATAACCTGACAATTGTAAAAACCTGTTACCTGAGACCTTGTGTCACTGGTGGAATTGTTGTAGAATGAGACTATTGAAAATGAGATTCTAAATAAGTTTATACGAAACTCTAGAACAGGGGTAGCCAACCTAAGGCCCGTGGGCCGGATGCGGCCCAATCGCCTTCTCAATCCGGCCCGCGGACGGTCCGGGAATCAGCGTGTTTTTACATGAGTAGAATGTGTCCTTTTATTTAAAATGCATCTCTGGGTTATTTGTGGGGCCTGCCTGGTGTTTTTACATGAGTAGACTATGTGTTTTTATTTAAAATGCATCTCTGGGTTATTTGTGGGGCACAGGAATTCATTCATTCCCCCCCCCCCACAAAAAAAAAATAGTCCGGCCCACCACATAGTCTGAGGGAAGGTCGACCGGCCCACAGCTGAAAAAGGCTGCTGACTCCTGCTCTAGAAGAATCCTTCAGGAGTGACCTGGCCAAACCAGGCACCTGTGACTACTGTCCACAGATTTGCCACTGTAATACCTTGCAACTACAATGGAGTCCTACCTGCGGTTCCATGTGGCAACAAGCTACTGCTTGAACAGGCTGTTATGGAGCTTGCTAGAGTGCGGCGACCAAGAACAGCTCTTGTTGAGGGGAAACCGCTGCCCATCTGGGCAGTGATGCCTCTACTACAGCTGCCACGTTGACAACACAAAGCGGCAGCCCATCACTAAACAAAGCATTGTAATGCACGACGGACACAAAAGAGAACGTCACATGGAAGCCTAGGCAATTAATCTGCCCCTGCACAAACTACAATTCAGAAGGGAGAAATAGGCGACACCATCAGTATGCACACACCAATATGAAGAGCCAGAAAAGATTCAAATGAGATTCTCCTTCAGTTTATGCTAAGGTGTGATGGCCTGGGACTCAGACTCAGACACTGAACCTGAGGGATCCCAGCCTGCACAGGATTCCCTGCCTCCAGAACCAGCAGAGTCGGGGCTGGGGCCTGAGTCTGAAGGGGCCTCACCTGTGCTGGATCCTCAGGTGCAGGCATCTGATGAGACTGCTCTGGCTCCTGATGGGATGGAGGACCCATTGCCTGCAGGTGCTCCACTCCCAGCCCTGTCAGGGGAAGCTGAGGTTGCCTCTGGGTCCGGTAACCCTCCAGCTTCTCCTGAGCTGCAGAGGTTCAGGGCAGAGAGGCGAAGGGAACTAAGTTCCCGCAGGAGGAGTGCTCGCCTCCAAGCCAGGAGAGGCAAGTCACCTGAGGATCGGAGCTGCCCTATGCCTCGGGGCAGATAAAAGCCGGCCAGCCCCAAGTTGCAGGAGCAACATCGTTGCTGACCAGTTCCTGCTTGATCCCTGTCCTGCTTACCTGCCTGAGCTCCTGGCCTGCCTTGGTTCCCTGCTTGCCTACCCGTTCCTGACTTCGCCTGACTCCCTGCCCTGTACCCTGCTTCAGTTATTTTGGACTGCCTTTACGTGTACCACTGACCTTGGAGCGGACTACACCTCGCCTATTGGATACCCCTCGGGACCAGCACATAAGGAAGGATGAAAATGGCACGGTCAGGACAAGGGATTGTCCTGTTGGAGATGAGTGCAAGCTCCGCCACTGCCAACACCCTTCTGTCTCTTCTTCCTGCTGTGGCATCCTCATTATTCCATCCCCATTATTCCTCTCCCCTTGCTTTTAACACCCTCCCCCCCCAAATATTAACAGCAGCTCTGCTAGTTGTTTTTCTGTTTTCCGAGTGGGTCCTTCCTCAGTGAGGCATTCTGGGTGAAACAGCCTGCAAAGCACTTGCAACCACCACCACCACCGTTTACTGCAGCAGTAAGAAAAGAGTGCCCCAATTTAAATATATTATTTGAATGCTATTGTGGAGGAGGAGGAAAAGGAGAGGAATGGGGCTGTTGGCTGCAATGTTGCAGCTGCAGTCTCCTGCAGCAGTGCAACCCCCAGTACAGTCATATCTCGGAAGTCAAACACCTTGTGAGTCAAATGTTTTGGCTCTCGAAAGTCAAAGTGATTGTTCTGGTTTGCGAACATTCTTTGGAACCCGAATGTCTGTCGTGGCTTCCAATTGGCTGCAGGAACTTCCTGCAGCCAATCGGAAGCCACGACTTGGTTCTCGAATGTTTTGGAAATACATTCGTACCTCGGAAGGTGAAGGCTGAAGATTACTATCCAATATGAAAAGGGAATACAGTACGCTCAACAGGCCTGAGAAAGCCTGCTTGCTTAAGTCCACAGTACGGAAGTCTAGCACTAGGAGCAACAGAATTCACCCAGCCTTTCTAAAATGAAAAACAGCAAGATGGGAAAGGATAGAAAAACGTGTGAGTGTGGCATGTAAAACGCAAAACTACTCTGCAAATTTGTAAGAACAGACCAGCAATTTGGAACATGAAAAGCACTGTGATATAGGCTGCCATAGGGCCACCACTACTAATCACCTGCATGAACGATGTAAATATTAATTCACATTTATCAAAGCAGGGTTAACAGGGAAGCTTAGGTAAAGGTAAAGGGACCCCTGACCGTTAGGTCCAGTCGCGGACGAATCTGGGTACCTATTTATCTCCGGAGTACCTATTTATCTACTACTATACAGAATAGCATGGGAGACATGAAAAGTGTAAACTTGGATGAAGAGAGCTACAGCTCCTTAGCATGATGCGTGGGAGAGAAGGAGAAACTCCTCTGCTGAGTTTTAAGGGAGCAAGAAGATTTAGATTACAAGAAGGAAAATTTTACTTTCCAGTTCCCCAGTTCCAATGTCAGCCCACATCTGTCTACTTTAAATAATGAGCCTTCAGGGCATAAAATTACCTCTTTTACATAACACTGTAAACTCCTAGGATTGGCTTGTTCCAAAATTAAAAGGTTTTCTCTCTTTCTCTTCTATGTAAGTATTGGAGTATTTCTCCCTGTGCTTTACCTTCAAATATTAAACAAACGTGACTTTAAAAAATATTTCAAGAGGTCTCTCTCTTAAAGACTATCTGACTTTTAGAAGACACCTGAAGGCAGCCCTGTTTAGGGAAGTCTTTAATGTTTGGTTGTTTTATCGTATTTTTAATATTCTGTTGGGAGCTGCCCAGAGTGGCTGGGGAAACCCAGCTAGATGGGCGGGGTATAAATAATAAATTATAATTATTACTTTAGTCACCCCAACCAGATCCTGAGCAGACCACAAGGGTCACGTGGTAGCCTACTTAATAGATTGGTTCTGCCTTGCTCCAAGTGTTCCTCACTGCTTTGAGGAGCAATCTGCTGAACAAACCAGTAAACTCCTTCCCTGATCCCTTGGAATTCAGCTTTTAAGAATGCCCATTGTCCTTCCTTCCACATTTCTAGGCAGAGAAAGGCAATGAAGAGCATTTGGTCACAGGTTCCATATAAACGAAAGAAGAAGTTGGAACTGAGAAATAAAAGTTCTGCTTGCAGAAGTACCTACTCCAAAACATAATCTGTGGCATTTTGGATATTATATAAGAAGAAGGGAAAGGGGGGGGGGGTTGAGATCAACCAAGTCCCATGGATTTCGCAGTTTGCAAATACCCACTGCATAAAAACAGAAGAGAATATTATGTTTACTCGCTTTTCCAATGCAATGTCTAAATCAAGACCAGCGTGATCTGGGAATTTCCATGTCAGGTGAAGAATCACTGATACTCTGTCTATAAGCTATCGTCACAGAATTTCAGGGTATCACCCAGACTAGGGTTGCAAGCTATGGTTTTCCCAGCAGTAATGTACGGAAGTGAGAGCTGGACCATAAAGTAGGCTGATCGCCGAAGAATTGATGCTTTTGAATTATGGTGCTGGAGGAGACTCTTGAGAGTCCCATGGACTGCAAGAAGATCAAACCTATCCATTCTTACAGAAATCAGCCCTGAGTGCTCATTAGAAGGACAGATCCTAAAGTTGAGGCTCCAGTACTTTGGCCACCTCAAGACTCCCTAGAAAAGACCCTGATGTTGGGAAAGATTGAGGGCACAAGGAGAAGGGGACAACAGAGGATGAGATGGTTGGACAGTGTTCTCGAAGCTACTAACATGAGTTTGGCCAAACTGCGAGAGGCAGTGAAGGATAGGCGTGCCTGGCGTGCTCTGGTCCATGGGGTCACGAAGAGTTGGACACGACTGAACAACAACAACAACAGGGTTGCAAGACACAATCCCTTTACAACAGCTAAGTCCTATGTTTAAGGGAAAAGAGAAATAAATACCTGACTGGTCACCTGGTGCGTTGTAGTTATCCCCTCCAGCATGCAGATAATGGTTCATACATAGTGCAAGTCACTGCCAGTCTCAAAACTTTGAAGTGTGTATGAGATCTGGCCCTATCTGTTCTTTTGGCCTATTGATTTTCACATGAAAGAGCCGCTGCTGTTCTCAATCCACTTTTTCCAGAAGCATCATAGTGCTTCTATCATTTGCGGGGGTGGGGATTCGTTTCTAAACTGTGCAAATTTAACCTTGATCTTACCTACAAAGGACAAAACTCAGAAACTTCTAATATTGCAAACCCGATTACTAATCCCTCAGAAAGCTATTACCTACTTTCTAAGGGAGTCTACTGTGTTGCTGTCTGTAAATGCTATTACCGGCCCTTCTGTCCTCTGAAAGGGAAACATGTATTCCAATCTGTATTATCAGAATACTGCAGATATTTTACAGTTTAAATAAAATTTGCAAATTGGGCAGTTGGCGGTGGTGGGGAATCTCACATGGATACAAAACAATCAAGTTACTTATTTAGTTCGGGCATCACTATGCATATAATGCAATACATATCCAAGCAAATATCACAACTGGTAGTATTCATAATTTTTTCTATTCTTTCACAATCATAAATCTGATTGAGGAAATTGAGAGGAGTTAGGATTGCCAACTGGCCAATGAAACACAGCCTGCCCATGTGTCTTTAGGGGCAACTTGACATGCATGAATAACATCAAGGCGCAGTTAAAAACACAGCTACGAAGGCTAGTTAAAACTTTGGCAACATTACAAGAGGAAAAGAATAGAAGAATAGATTAGTGAAAGCCAGGCAAGGTTGAGAGTCAGGGATAAGGGAATGTAAATAATCTGGATTATGACTCTGCCTTTTGCCCCTCGGTTGAAGAGAAGGGGCAGCTATTTAATAAATGATATGGATAAGGCAGGAAAAGTTGATTTCTTAAATGATATTGAAGAGCACTTCAGCAAGGGATAGCCTTACCATATTTC
Source organism: Darevskia mixta (assembly GCA_034641385.1). Lineage (NCBI taxonomy): Eukaryota > Metazoa > Chordata > Lepidosauria > Squamata > Lacertidae > Darevskia > Darevskia mixta. Next base: position 4,897,519 of record JAWWNH010000063.1, read on the forward strand.
TATCCACCATGTAACATTACTTACAATAAATAAAAAACAGGACTAACAATTTGTTCTATGTTTGGAATTGCTAAAAAAAAATCATATGACTTGTGACTGCAGCCCACATAAGAAACAACAGGTGCAGTTTTCCCACTTAGCTTCAGAGACTGTTGAGAGCTGATCTCTTTCATCAACTGATAACAATGGTCAGTATCACTGTATCATAAATTTAAAAAACTGTATCAAAATGAACTTAACAAGGATAACACTGCTTTGGTGCTGGCTGGTACCTCTAGATGGCCCCTGGCTATAATAATAATAATAATAATAATAATAATAATAATAATAATAATAATAATATAATTTATTATTTATACCCCAGCCACTCTGGGCGGCTTCCAACAAAATATTAAAATACAATAATCCATCAAACATTAAAAGCTTCCCTAAACAGGGCTGCCTTCAGATGTCTTCTAAAAGTCTGGTACGGTAGTTCTCTTTGACATCTGGTGGGAGGGCATTCCACAGGGCGGGCGCCACTACCGAGAAGGCCCTCTGCTTGGTTCCCTGTAACTTGGCTTCTCACAGTGAGGGAACCGCCAGAAGGCCCTCGGCGCTGGACCTCAGTGTACGGGTAGATCGATGGGGGTGGAGACGCTCCTTCAGATATACTGGACCGAGGCCTAGGGCCTTAAAGGTCAGCACCAAGACAGGAAGTCCATCTCCACTGTGAAAGAAAACTTCTGCAGTTTCCCTTTCACCTGAAACAAACTGACCATGCCCCTTGGAGAAAAGAAGGAAGCTTCTTCCTTTCCAGTTCTGGATCTTTGGAGATGTCAGAGCTTACCAGAGAAAACGAAGTCACATTTTTCTAGGTTGATGGAAATCTACACAGGACTACTTAATTCTAATTGGTGCTGCTTCAACTTCTCAGCATCTTGTTTCCCAGAAGAAGACTATCCAAGCGCAATGCACCCTCAGATCCATTTTGCTTCTTTCCATTCCCTCCAGACCAGAGATTTCCATAATGGTCTTGTCCATTTGGGATTCCCTTTCAGAATACGGCTACCTGCACAATCAGCTTCATAGTCAATTGCATCTTCCCATCTGAATTACGGTGATTATTAAAAATTCCACTACGGTAATTGCTTCCCTTCTTACTGATGCCGATGTTACAAATCTACTTATTTGGAATTATGGCGACAACATGAAGATAACCAATCATACCACAACTAACACTGTCTTCTCATTTGCAAATCTAAGGATGCACAGATAGATAATCAAACTTTGCTACTCAGGAAAGAAGCAAAGCCAGTTATTTGATACACTTGGTTAATTTTACAGGCACCATAAACTATAACCTTATGGAGTGGTGATGGAAAGAAAATGGACGGGAAACAGACGGACAGCATAGGACAGGGTTGGTTTCACCATGTGAGGAGAGAGGACAGAAATCCTTCCAAAGGAATATTTCTGTCTTCCCCTTTCCAAGGGGAGAGGACAGAAATCCTTTCCAAGTTCTAAACATTTCTAAGATGCACAGGTTCAATCTCTACTGAGTAACACAACTGGTACTGCCTCCGTTGCTGTTCACTCAGGAATGCATGACATTAAAGACCTCCTGGACTATATCTTGGAACAAGTAGTTAAGGAGGCTAAGTTAAGGATTCTTCCCCATATTTAAGAGTGAACACGAGCAACGTGACAGAAGTCACCATCTTCGAACTGATAGTACGGTTGCAGCCTTAAGTATATTCTAAATGATAAAAGCACTTGAGAAATGGAGGCAAGACACAATTAGTTCAGCAATTTTAAGTGGGAAAGAGAGAAGTATTCTTAGTTCAAATGAAATCCATGTAACTTACCTTTGGCACAATTCAGGATCCAGACACAGAAAGTTAAGACTCTTGAGCAAAGTTACGCTTGCGAGAAGGTTCTGAAACAAACGAAAACACGCTTTTAATTAGAACGTTAAAGACAACACATGCTTTTAATCACTCTACTTTACTTGGTGCATGTGTTAATTTTAAATTAATGTAAACCAAAATGTAGATACGATTTCCATTTTCACAAGAAAATCATTACACAGAAGACATGTTACAGAACTGTAGCGGGTTGAACTCAAGCAAACGTTATTGAGTGATCAGCCTTTGACCAAAGTATACTATACTATGGCAAAACCACACACAAACACACACACACAGTTAGTCCCAAAGGGTGTACTTCAGTATACAGCATGTGTCTTCAGTATACAACTAAAGCGATACCACTGAAGTGCTGGGTGCACCTCTGTGGGGAGGGAATTCCATAGCTGGAGGGTCTTCTGAGCCACCACTGCCATCATTTCCAAGGGCAGTAGTGCTACCAAGAGGACCACCTCCCTCTGCACATCATAACACTGTAGAAGAGGTGGTCTTTCAGATTGCTGTTAAAAGTTTTAGTTTAAAAATACCTAAGAATCCGTTACTGATTGCAACACAAATGCTTTTCCTTAAAAAAAAGGAAAAATATCAGAGGGACACAGCTAATCTTCCTCCACTCCCAGGTCAAGTTAATATTTAGGTACTGCAAGCATATTACTGTGTATATGAAAACAGTCCATGTTTTATCATTAAAAGCAATTGACTCTTAAATTAAGGCCACGGCTGATACGTAGCTTTGTGGGGAGCTGGTAAGAGAGAAAACCTCTCCTTGATAGTACTTCATTCATTATACCACCAAAACAAATTAACAACTATACTAATTGAATGTAAAAGGACCAGACAGGAAGGGTGAAAGAAACTGATAGCTTGTGGGAATGAGAGTAAGGTACATGGAGAATGGGAGAAAAATTACGAGAGATGGGTAAAAATATACTGAGAGACATGTTGAAGGAAAAGAGTTACCGGTAAATGAAAACATCTCCTTGCAGTATAACTTAAGGAAAGCCAAGTTATAAAACTCCCTGTCAAAAGGGAAATGCTGTGGTGAAGAATTTAGCAATTTCTAAAGATAGATTAGATAGATATCATTAAAAAAAAAAAGCAAGCTAAACACTGCATCCATCTACCACCAATTTTTGGAATGGCTCTGCCACTGCACCACCATTTTGTGACTAGTGGACCTCAGTAATTTTCAGCTGCCTTAAGTGGACCCTGAGGATAGGTTTTAAAACCTTCTGCACCTGACCTCTCCATGATCAAACATAATAATAATAAAAACTGTAAAAGGGATTAAATAAATTGGAAAGCATGTTAAAAGTTCTTTTAAGTATTTGGAGACGCTCTACAAAACGCACATATGCTAAAACAGTAATACACCTGAAACGAGGCATTTGCTCTAAAAAACAAACACTGCTGTGATGAATGTTAAGTTGAACATTACAGGTACATTTGGGGTATTATTTCAACCATGATAACTTTTGTGGTTAAAATGCGCCATTGCATTCAAAGGGAAGAAGATACTAAAACTCATGCTACATCTTTTTTCATGACCCTAACAAAAAGGAGATGCGCACTATGCTATCTTCCAAGGGAAAAGACCACATAGTTGCCCAAAAACAGCACTGAGAAAGTGTACCGTATATAGAGTATTAGAGCATTTCAGATCCTACATAAGTCTACTCGGAAGTAAGCCTCGTTGTTCAGTGTAAATTACTCCTGGGTAAGTACATATAGGACTGCAGCCTGAACAACATACTGGACGTTGCAGAAACACTACAGATACACTAAGAAGGAAAAGCCATTCTCCCTTATTATTCAGGTTGAGCCAAAGATCAAGGAAAAAAAGGTTTAAGCTTGAATTGGTGTAGCTTAAGAAACATAATGATTAAAAAAAACAGGAGCTGATATTAAAGAATATTAAGCAACAGGGTGGATTTGATTTAAATCACGATTTAAATCACCAGTCAGTAAGACTTGATTTAAATATTTTTTTTTACAGAAAGACTCATTCTTGCTGGTATAATCTTAATATTTACAACCATATGAAGGTTTCATTTTTGGAATAATAAATTTTCAGAGTAGTTTTTACAGTTATATCAAAAATTACTTATTTGGTTATACTACTAGAAATACATAGACAGATAATTATGAAATTATGGTGAGGTTTAATAAGTTAACTGTTTATATTTGGACAACTTTTCTGCTGTACTTTATTGGAAGGAGAAAAATAATCATTTCCTTAATAACCATTTAAGCAATTTATTTAACTAAAACAATAACATGATAGCATATGTATCCATGTTTGTTAACTGATGTGGTTAAACATTTTTTTTAAAAAAAAAACTTAGACTGAGTTTTAGCACACTTCATAAACTTAAAACAAATCCTTATTTCCTGATGAATAGCCTTTGAACTACAATGTAACTTAAATAGAAGACTATATTTAGAAAGATTTTTCCTCCAAAAGCATTTTATTTTAAAAATCCAATTTAAATCAAATAAATCCGATTTAAATCAAATAAATCCGAGTTTTTTTTGTTTTTTTTTAAATCGTTGATTTTTATCCACCCTGTTAAGCAAGTTTAACAATGTAATTCTTTATGCTGACGCAGTCAACAATAGCTTATCATACCCTAAAAATAAACACAACAGGGTTAAAAATCCAGCAGCAATATGGACTGTGGCTTGATTAAAAAGCAAACTTACCCCTCTCGTTGGACTTCCAAGGCTCCCTCCTTTTTAAATTTTGCTATATTGTATTTTGATTGTTGACTGTACTACTGTGTCAAAGACTAATGACAGAATGCTATAAATTGCTAAACAATATGCTGTTGCAGACTTGTCAATCTAATGGCACCTTCAGAGCTATCTGAATACAATATCTGAGCACGAATCCAATCATGTCGTTTCTGTTTTTAAAACTCAAATAGAGAGTCCTGCAGGATTAGATGTGCAAATCATTCAAAAATATGGATTAGTTTCATAAATAGTTCCAACTCTGACACAAACCCTGAGCTACATCCTGGTCTGCTCTCAACGTGGGAGGAAAGGAACATATTTTGTTCTAGCAAGAACGAGCCTAGCTGCTGCTTGATCTGTCTTTGGTCAAAGCCCCATTAGCATGAGGTAAAAATCTGTCTCACATGATTTAATTAAAAATTTTAAATGCATATGTATACAGAAAGAGAGAAAATAGCAACACAATCCTATCTATGCCTACTCAGAAGTCCTATTGGATTCAGTGGGGCTTACTCCCAGGTTAAGTAGGGTTAGGATTTTCATTGTAAATAAAAACAATACACTATAATCATAACAAAGGTTACTAAAATTTGCTTACAAAACAGAATTTTTTTGGGTAAATTCTACACTGGGATAGCCGATGTGGTGCCCTCCAGACATTTTTTCCTTCATAGGTTCAGCCGTCTACCCGGATATTGTCGCCAAACTTGGTGGGGGAGGGGAGGGATCAGTGTCAATGTTTGAGTGCCAGGCGCCATTATGAATCAAGATGGTGCACCAAAATGTGACTTTGGTGTGACTGCGCTGCTTTCTTGACATAGGTTTGGCCACCTCTAAAGATAACATTGCCAAACTCTGTGAAGAAGTGTGAACTCTGTGAAGAAGTGTGCATTGCACACGAAAGCTCATACCAATAACAAACTTAGTTGGTCTCTAAGGTGCTACCAGAAGGAATTTTTTAATTTGTTTCGACTATGGCAGATCAACACGGCTACCAACCGGTACCTGTAACTAAAACTCTGTGAAGACATTCCCCAAGGAGGAGGAAGCAGACTTCATTGCGATTGATATGCTGGGTGCCATTTTGAATCAAGATTTCGAACCAAAAAGTGACTCTGGCATGATGGGTCTAAAGTGGCCATTTACACAATCCATTTAAAAAACATAGTATTTGGTGGGTTCTTTAAAAATCCCAGGCAGTGTCGGGCACTCCCTGTTAATACCGGTATATCTTACTTTCATGACATTAATGAGAAGAACCCTGTATTTTTCACAACTTTGACCTGTCTATCCATCCTTATTCACACATACTCCTCTGAATATTTTGCAATTTGAGAAACCTTCCAAACATACATTTGGATGCCACTGATTTTCATTAAGCATGCCAGAATTTACTACTGTTAAAAGATTCCATGCTTAGCCCTAATGCTCTTGAGTGAGCAATTGATTAAAGAATACATGCCTAATATTAATGGAAAGCTGGGGATGCTGTTAGTATCCTCCTATAAAGAAAACTCTTATCTTGGAACAATCCTACCAAATATATAAAATCTGCCTTTAGTTAGAGATTATATATAGCATTTATGCTGCTGGTGCCTGTGTATCTGGTTTTATGTGGTACTGAATACCAGCAATATAAAATTTTATACGACTTTTCTTTCGCATTAAAACATTATCAAGGCGATTATGCTAGTCCTTTTGTAAAGATTTCCTACCAGCTAATTTCTGCAGAGGCTATATTGACTCATAGAGAAGTCCTTATTAGTGAGTATACTTTAATAAAATTGTAAATCCAGACTTTCTTTAGTTAACAGACTTGTACATTTAATTTTTGAATGTCACATAGAGCCTAAGTGATTCTGATGCTCAGTAAGAGTCTAGCCTACAAAACTAATGTTATAACCTAGATTGTTCACATGAAAATCCTTCCACAAAGGATACCGAGATAAAATTAAGTTAGCTAGCTATGGTCACACCTTTCCTTCAAACCTTATCAGAAAGCTTATTTCTATTTCCTTGATCTTTCTCAAGCCACTCCCTACTTTGCGTGTTGAGCAACAATCAAACCAGAGTGCTTAACCACAAAATTTTCAAGCACTTCACTTTCAAGTCACTATTGGCGTACACTTCCATCATTTCTGAGAAACACCGTTCAGAAGGAAGATTCCTAAAAAGACAGTATCTTCTGTTAACAGACACCTATGGGCTTCACCTGAAGCAGTAATGTTCAGCAACAGACCAAATTTAAATACAGTAGTGCACAAGCAACATGGTACCAAACCATACAAGAATAAAGGTCAGTAATTTGTTCCCGGGACTTGCTTGAACTTTGCATAACTGTACCAGTAGAAACTACAATAATCAATAAGAGATGGGAATTCGTCCTGATGCAGATCTATGCACTGTATTGTCTACCTGTGGCCCTCCAGATGTTGTTGGACCAGAACTCCCCAGCTAGCATCGCCAAGGGTCAGGGCTGATGAGACTCCAATAACACCACGGCAGACTGCAGGTGTCCCATCCCTTATTTCTTTTTATAAAAAAAAAACAAGGCTCTACACAGGAGCACACACACTCAAACGGAAAGTACTCCAAAACAGTTCAATTCCACAAGCCCATCCAGAATTTGAGGTGCACCTTCTCCAGTTGTCCCCATCTTCAAAGGTTAGGTGGCTGGTGAGCCGACCTTTTCAGTGATGACACACAGTTGGTTTTATCAATAAAGCTTTGTGGATTTCTTGCGTCGATAGGCCAAAGTCTGAGGGAAGAAGGCAGGACAGCAGTTTAACGGAAACCAAGTAGGAATTCTGGCATATGTTCTTAGATAGTTATACGGGCTTTTAAATTTAACAAACATACATGCTGAAGATTATTCTGGCTTATCAGACTGATTTGCTGAAGCATTCAGCCTCACAAGAGAACAGGGAAGTTTTGCATTCCCTGTCCTTCCGATATTTTGGGCAGCCAGAAGAAAGCCATGTAGAGTTTGCGTCACCCACCTGAATCCAGCCTAAACCTTTTGGGGAAGGAAAGGCCTTGGAAACAAGAGTCTGTCTCCAGGCACGACCAACCTAGAAAACTGCCTTCTTTACATGCTGTTCAAGAGTAGCTCACGTTGGTGGAATTCCTTCCACAAATCCTCCTTGCGAGCGACTTCTTTCTGCCCTTGACCACATCAATGCAAGCGCTTGTTCTGTCCTAGGGCAGTACAACAAACCTCTCAGTGGTATGCATAGTTTCATTTGAGATGTTATATTGCACACATTCCACTCCTAGCAGAGCATCAGTAAGCTCCAGAATTTGAATGATGTCTGCTCCATCAATGAATATACATAACAGTGGGTGACTCACTCATGCTGTAGCTGAGAAGTCTTCTATGCATTTCATTAAGTCACTGTTTTATATCCAGGGGCATTCTTACTGCAAAAGACAGTGAAGGAGGGAATACCTAACTTCTGTGTTCGGAGAAACCATCAAAATTCCTACTCTGTGTTTGGCCATCAAGTCAAGAAGAGTGCACAACATGCTTTTAAATTAAGGCCAGTCTTTTTTTTCTTTCTTTCTTTTTGACACCCTGGTTGTCTAGCTACAAAATAATGTTTTATTGTTCTGACTTACATCACTTTTCTCCATAGTTTAACATCTCCATAGCAGGAGGTCTCCAATTGTCTTTGAATAGATGGTCTCTTCTTTAAAGGAATTGACACGATCTTCAATCACTTCCACAAGTGAGCAAGCATCTTTAGCAAATGCTGTCTGCACATTAGACATCTGATCACAGCGATGTGTTTCCATTTGTTTTCTTGTGTTTAAGGAAGCTGATGGGCTTCCTTAAATTCTGTTATCATTCTGGTAATTCTGGGTCCAAGTAAACATTGTTATGACTGAGGTAAAGTGCCACGGCTGGGATTCTGGTAAACTAACTACAGTAGACCCTCGACTTACAAAGATAATCCGTTCCGACGGTATCTTCGTAGGTCGAAATCATCGTAACTCGAGTCCCCATAGGAATGCGTTGGAGAACGCATTCGTAGGTCGAAAAAACCTTCGCAAGTCGAGGAAACCGCACTTAAAACGGCCGCGACTTCCGATAGGAAGTCGAAAAAATTCGGAAGCGGCGGCCACTTTGATCCCTCGTAACTCGAAAAACTCGTAAGTCGGGTCATTCGTAAGTCGAGGGATCACTGTAGGTTCAAACAGATCTGAAGACCTCTTAAAAGAGCCACCGTGAAATATTATCTAGAATGTTGGACTTGAGATCTAGGAGACACCAGTAAAAATGTCTGCTAAGCCATGAAGCTCATGATGTACCATTGAATCGATCACAGTCAGGGCTAACCTATGCCACACAACTGTTGTGATGGTAAGTCAAGACTTCTACTCTTCTATTTCCTTGGATAGGAAAGCAAGATTAAAAGCTTATAAACACTATACAGTGGTACCTCAGTTTTCCGACCCCCACCCCCCAAAAAACCGAATCCTCAGGCAGAATTCCTGAGTCTCAAACTTGCCTTGCCCTCCCAGAGCAAAAGAATCAAGATGATATAAAAAGCTCAGAAAAAGGCAAATTGTTTTGGATTTTGTTTTTTTTTTAAAAAAGCTTATAAATCACCCCCTGAATCTAAAGAGACAGCAACATTCTGAGATTAATTAAAGCATTATAGAATGAAATCTTATCTGACTCTGGAGTCAGCAAACGTCCTAGGTGTTTTATCTTTTTAACATTCCATTACATGTTTTGCTTTTATTGTGATATGCGATAATACCAAATTCCTAGCAAGCAGAATAGTAGCCCAGGGGCGTAGCAGAAATGAACGAACACCAAAGAACAGACAATAAATTCTGCATCTAACCAACCCCTACGCAAGGGCCCCAGGATTAGGCTGCTCTGCTGAGCAGTATAGTTGCTTCTGAAAGCAGTAACCCTACATCTCTTTCTACCCCAGTAGCCTAAGGTAAAGGTATCCCTGACCATTAGGTCCAGTCGCAGACAACTCTGGGGTTGCGGAGCTCATCTCACTCTATAGGCCGAAGGAGCCGGCGTTTGTCTGCAAACAGCTTCTGGGTCATGTGGCCAGCATGACTAAGCCGCTTCTGGCGAAGCAGAGCAGCACACGGAAACGCCGTTTACCTTCCCGCCGGAGCGGTACCTATTTATCTACTTGCACTTGACGTGCTTTCGAACTGCTAGGTGGGCAGGAGCTGGAACCGAGCAACAGGAGATCACCCCATCTTCTGATCGGCAAGCCCTAGGCCCTGTGGTTTAGACCACAGAGCCACCCGCATCCCTACCCCAGTAGCCTAGTAACTCACAAACACACAACATGACTTGTTGGGGAGGAAAAATTTGCAAAAAAGGTGTCATGATATGTTGTGCTGACCAAGCAAAATGAGGCCTTTGGTTATACTAGGCAATCTATCATTCCATTTCATTTGCTTGTTTAGTTATAATATGGCAACAATGAACATCAAGATACCAGAATGCAATCCAGAAGACAATGTGTGCTTCAAGTTCAAAACCCCCACACCAGTTTTACAAGGCAGGGAGATCAAATACAATGGGCAGAATTCAGTCCCACTGATGCAAGCCTGAGCTTCCGCTAGTGTAATGGGGTTCCCTTTCCCACTGAAATTGGCTCAGGGTGTGGAATGCACTATGAGAAACCCCGGAACAGTGCATGGGGGCAGGATGATCATGCCAAACTGAAAAGGTTGCACCAACGGTACCCTTGAATGCATTCACTGAAGCCGGAAATATCAGATTGAAAATTATACACATGCTCAAGATTCCACTCTAAAGATCAAGTTCAAATCTCAAGGGATGGACCACAGAGCAGTGGTAGAGCACATGCTGCGCACTTTTCAAAGGGTTAAATCCTTGGCATCTCCCGTTTTCTATTTTTTAAAGCAGCAAGCAGCAGGTAACACGAAAGATTCCTGCACAAGATCCTGCCATGCCACTTCCAGTTGGAAGAGACGTTATTGGCTGATATGGGCAAATAGTCTGACTGACCTAGTATTAAGGAGCTTGCGACATGTGTTTTCACTGCAATGGTCCATATGAAGTCCAAACCCTTGCTCTGTGCTCATTTTCAAGTTGGGAGGAGTGTTTTTTTTTTTTTTTTAACGAAATAGAATGTTTTCCTGAGGTTAAGCCCTTCAAATGCTTTGTCAAAAAATATTAGACATTACCAGAATAGAGATGATATGGCAATAGGGGACTGCTGTTTTCAGTGGCAGCCAGGAGGCTTATATAACAACAGGTTAGGCCCCTACACATAAACTTTCTGCAGCCCTATGCACTCAAAGTGGGGGGAAATGAAAAGGATTAGCTTAGCTTGTACCAATGCATACATGGGGGGTGGGAACCTCTGGCCTGTGGGCCAATCTTGGCTTGCCAAGGGGTCCCTGTTGGCCCATGAGGCCATCTTCTTCAAACAATGTCCACCTGCCCATCAACTGACATCACTTGCGACGTCAGCCAATAGCAGGGGGTAGGGTTACGCCTAGAGTTGACTGCTTGCCTATTCTCAGCAGGGAACAAAGGCACACAACCATATCTGCAGGATTTAAGGTGATGAGCAGGGAGTTAAATCCTCTTTAGTTTGGCAGGATTACATGCAAACCCCTTCATGATCCAGGAAACGTTTTGCATGAAATCCCCTGCTAAAATGAAGGGGGGGAGAGACTTCCTTTAAGAAGGACCTTGCAAACTTCATTGAAGTCCATGTCCTTCAAAACATTTTGTACCTGATGCTGCTTTGACGCCAGGTTGTTTGACAGGTGGGCAGCCCAGCTCCACTATCATAAATTTGACCTACAAGACCGATCCAGATAATGACCTGGTCCACAGAACCTAAAAGTTTAGCCACCCCTGAGATACATGAACAGTTAAAAAAAAAAGATTAAATGGGACTGTACTGCACATTTAATAATAATAATAATAATAATAATAATAATAATAATAATTTATTATTTATACCCCACCCATCTGGCTGGGTTTCCCCAGCCACTCTGGGCGGCTTCCAACAGAATGTTAAAATACAATAAGTAAACATTATTAAACATTAAAAGCTTCCCTAAACAGGGCTGCCTTCAGGTGTCTTCTAAAAGTCTGGTAGTTGTTTTTCTCTTTGACATCTGGTGGGAGGGCGTTCCACAGGGCGGGTGCCACTACCGAGAAGGCCTTCTGCCTGGTTCCCTGTAACTTGGCTTCTCGCAGCGAGGGAACCGCCAGAAGGCCCCTCAGTGTCTGGGCAGAATGATGGAGGTGGAGACGCTCCTTCAGGTATACCGGACTGAGGCCGTTTAGGGCTTTAAAGGTCAGCACCAACACTTAAATTGTGCTTGGAAACGTACTGGGAGCCAATGTAGATCTTCACTGGTGAGAGAAGTTGTGTCAGCTGTAAGGAACTTAAAAAGCAGCTACTCTCCTTAGTGCATACACAGATGAAGGGAGCCAATACTATGGTCAGCCATCCTAGTTCAATCTGTTCTCACAAGAAATCCTCCATTTAATGGACTGTGAAAGTGAAAGTTATGAAGATGAAATATTGACATAGCTTTAAAGGAATTTGGATTCTATAGATTCTTCCTGGGACAGAAGGGTAAATGCTGGCCAGATTGTGGATGGCAAACATCTCTAAGTTCCCTGATCCTTCCAAGCATTTCTGGAATCCATATTTACTCACATCAACATGGGAGGAGAGGATTTCCTGTTCCTGATTTTAACCAACCAAAACAAGTGGCTTTGCATCTGCATTTTTATCCCCAAGGCCTATCAGGTGATACAATCATTTTCTCTTCTTTCTCAGCTAAGCAGGCTTGTTAAAATGTTCGTTTCTCCCTGGTATCTGTCATTTCGGAACAGCTTTGTTACTCCCGCAAAAAAGACTGCACAAAAAGCACAGCGAAAAATAGCTTACGCTTTGAGACCAAAGAGAAATGAGGTTTAAATATGAAAGACAATGACATACTAAGAAATTAAAAGGCAAAACGAGTTCCACAAACAGCTGGAGCAACAGTGTACTGACAATTTACTGTAAATAGATCACAGCTCTGTTACTGAGTGGGGGAAGGGGAGAGAGAGACGAAAAGGTGGAAGCAGCATTCGTCTTGATGTAAAGGATGAAAAAAGTCATTAAAATATTTATATAACCAGAACACTGTGGAGCAGAACTCACCACTCAGAGAGTAACCTATGCACTACTGAAAGCTCTTAACTGCAGTATCTATCATTCTCAATTCACTGCCTAATTGGAACACAATTCCCTTGCTTGTCCTAAATTTAGGAACTTTCACAATACAGTACTTTTTTTTTGGGGGGGACACAAATTCACACTAAATTGCGGCAGGCCTTTTCAGTATTATTGGAAAATCACCTCCAGTTTTTATCTGCAATGTATTTGCCCAACCTATTTTAAACAAGTACACAATTCCAATAATGTGGCATTTATACAAGGCCATCACTGTACACAGATGTGAACCGTACAAAGTAAATATCAAACGTGCATAAAATGATACCAAGTGATCGTTTCATTATTTACCATTTTACGTGAACATTTTGCACATGCAAATAGCAGCACAAGGCCACGGTGGTTCAAAACCCAAGTTAAATAAAGCACTTTGGGATGGGGGACATTAATTAATCCACTGGTAAATACAAGGGCCTGGTTTTTTTATTTTAAAGTATGTTAAGAGCCTACCTTATTAATCAATTTTCATGCATACTTAAACACTGGAGGAAAAGAAACAGCATTCCTCTGTGTTGGAGATACATGTTTTAACAGTGACTGAGGTTTTACAGGAAAAAATATATATACAGAATTCAATTTTAAATCCCATTTTCAAGAAATAAAGAATTTGGGGGTGGGGGAACAGGGGCATAAGATGAAACCTCTTATCGGCACAGTAATTTATCCTTTTATTCCCAAGGCAGGCAAGGGATTCATGATGAAGTGAAACAATCCTTGATCAACTTAATATTTTCTACATGACAAAGATCAATAAGTGGCAATCAAATTACATACCATTAGTTAGGGCTTCAAAATGGAATTTTTTTTCTACAGACAGGAATTTCACAAAGAGAGCCCTCATCATGAAGTACAACACATTTGATTGGCATCTAAATGACAGGCATCAGGGAATCCTGAAGAGAAATCTGCTGTAACAGAGTTCTTCAGATTTGACACGCGAGTGCTCAGATTACTCCGATCAGCGCAGTAAATTAATGTAACAAGGCCTCAGGTTATTGAAAAGATTCAGTTTCAATTACTAACTTGCTCCTTTAGTCTCATCATTCAGGTCGGGTGATCCTCAAAGTTCAGCATTTTACAGTACATAACTTTGGGGCTAACACACATATTACAGTTGCAAAAGGGATAGCACCCAAAAAAGCCAGCCCTCAGGTAAATTATCCTCACTCCAGCCAAAAGGCACCAACTTGCTAATCACACAAATCTCCATTATATGTATTTCTTTTAAAAAAAAACTAATAATAAACCACCCATCATCTTCTAAAAATAGGGTGGTATACAAAGAAATTTAAAGTTACAAAAACATTAACCCACAAACCACCAATGCAATAAAATCAAGGAAAATAAAACCACTCAAAACTCTGTTGGCATGCCACTAAAAATAGGTTTTGTCTTCCCCCCATTCTATGTTGCTGTCTTGGTGTTTAAGAGCATTACACCAAAAAGAGTAAGCCTAAAACTTGAGTATGTGAAGTTTGGGGAAGTCAAGAGCACTGCCGCTGTTTAAAAAGGGAAGAGCTAAGATTGCTAACAGCTTTTTCTCCCTCCCAATCATATACACACACATTTCCCCAATGAATAGTATAAAAATAGAAGGAAATTTTCTTATCCTTACTGCAAAACTCAGCTGTTTTGCTCCGTATAGTAAGGTGGACAGTCACACCTAAAGATAATCTCTGCATTGATCACTATTTGTTGCGAACCAAAATACTGGTAATTGATAATTTGCATTTGTTCCTTCTCTAGATCATTTGTCAAAGGACAAATTCCAAGTATCTATCTATCCCAGGCATCCCCAAACTTCGGGCCTCCAGATTTTTTGGACTACAATTCCAATCATCCCTGACCACAGGTCTGTTAGCTAGGGATCATGGGAGTTGTAGGCCAAAACATCTGGAGGGCTGCAGTTTGGGGATGCCTGATCTATCCCATCCTTAATTTGTGGGATTGCCAGATTTTATAAGTAATGTTTGTTAAGTGACAAACTGGCATAATCTACTTGCACGTTAAAGAAGTCCAAATTGATTTTGGTGGATGATGGGAGAAAAAGGAAGGAAGCGCTAGATGGGGAAATGGAAGTTAGAATCACATCTTAATAGTAGAAATGTAAAAAATCTTGAGAAACATTTAAAGCTGTGGAGAAAAAACTTGTTTTCCCATATTTCCCCACCACATTTCGGGGACGACGACACAAAATGGGTAGTGGGTTCTAAATGAAACTTATTAGTTGCTCAAACAAACGAAATGCATCACTTTTAATCAGAATATAAAATTGTACCATTTGGCCTATTTAAAACCATAAATGACTTTGTTTCGTACCAACAAACTTGTGAATATACCCAGTTGTGCTCCACTTCCTTGTATAAGTCACCCAAATGGTCGAATTTTTTCCTCTGAGGTTTTGCCACCCATAAGGAGAACTTCTGCAGTTTCTGCCCTGCTTTCCTCTGACCTTTTTATTACCCAGCAAGGCAGGGCAATAACCTGATTGACTCCCAATGTGTAGGAGGGTGATTAGGAGACATGAAAAAGGTGAACCAGGAAGAGGCTAGTCAACAGGAAAGCCAAAGCAGGCTATTTGCTTCCAGCATCTCCAAACTAGATCAAAAGGCACTAGAAAAAGGCACACATCACACATTCATGTGTGATGACGGTTTTTTATACTCCCGTCAGGAAGAGGGCAGCACCCTTTAGGTACAGAAATGCATCTTTGACTAGTTGGCTGTATGCCAGGATTATTATTCTCTAATGCCATGGAGTATTTTACATTTTTAAAAGTGTTTAAAAACATTGCACTCATTCTAAAAATACGTATTTCAAAAGGGTTTTTAAGTGTTCTCCCAAACTTCCAATTTTTCAAATGATTCCGAGAAGAAACACAAATGAGTAAGGCCCATTTCCCTCCTTGAATGTTCCCCGAGTTTATTTCCCAGGATTTCATATCTCTACTCAACAGATGTGCAATAAGTTTGGTTATTTTTTTAAAAAGCAAATTGACTAAGCAGTCAACTTAAGACCCCTTCAATGGCTAAAGTATCCATCCCTTGTTGCACGTGATACTGTCTTGAGAATAAAAGTTTTGTCCGTTGCTTAATAAAAAGTAACGCATTTCAGAGGCCTATACGCACTTTAAGCAGGATAAACCTTCCCCCACAGCCGAAGACTTTGGTTATTGACTTCTGCTGTTTATGCTTGGGACATTTGCCAGGAAAATGTTTTGACTGTAGTTAAGAGAAATGATACATCACTACATTTTAACAACAGCAGCATAGAGGAATGTGGCTTTTGGTGTATTATTAAACTCGTTGCTGTTAGCTATACATGAAAATGTATTTGCTTCACAAAATACCCATTGTTGTAATTTGGCCATTCCACACACCGGTGATTAATCTCAACCGAATACATTCTAGAGGTCTAAACACAATATTGGAACTGGGGGGGGGGGGGGGAGAATAGACATGCCACTAGAAATTAAATCCCCTCTGTTGTAAGCTGGCATGACAGCAGGAGCAGTAAAGGTCCAGGGCAGACCAATAGCCTTGCATACTTTCTGTCACCTCCTCCTATCCCTGAGTCACTCCTGAGTCACAGGTTGCAGCTGGGCCTTCTCCCTCATCTCAAGCAGAGAGACCTGGTGATAAAGAGTCTTCTGAGAGCCAGCTAGGCAAATCTAGGCTTGCCTTTAGGTCCACTGTGACCTTTGCTCGTGATGCCCAAAGGCAAAGGGGGAGAATCAGAGGATCTAAGCAGGGCTCAAAATGTAGGGAGTATTGTGGGGGCCGGGCAACAGGCCCTCCTGCAAATTACAGTCGTACCTTAGAAGTCGAACGGAATCCGTTCCAGAAGTCCGCTCGACTTCCAAAACGTTCGGAAACCAAAGCGCGGCTTCCGATTGGCTGCAGGAAGCCCTTGAAGCCAATCGGAAGCCCCGTCGGACGGTCGGCTTCCAAAAATAGTTCACGAACCGGAACAGTCACTTCCGCGTTTGCGGCATCCGGGAGCCAAAACGTTTGAGAACTAAGCTGTTCGGAAACCAAGGTACGGCTGTAGTTGGAAGATTGCAGCATGAATATAAAATCTAGGGGAACCTGAGATAGAAAACCTCACTGTATGACAGCTCAGCAACTCATTGCAGGTATGTACACATGGCAATAAAGACTGTCTGCCTTATATCACAATCTTTCATATTTTACATTAGCACTTATACAGCATATCTAACAGTATATGCAAGCACAGTATTCTGATGTCCATTCGCACAGACTAGCAACAGCACCGGGTGCTGCTTCCCTTTGGTGCTATTCCACACATGGGTGAGGGCTGTAGTTGAATTATTTAATCAGGCGGGGAGGGGGAGAAAAGAAACGCTCATGGTCCTTCCTATGCAACCAGCACTCTTTCTTCCAGCATCCAGACTTATGGCTACATGGGGGAACAGTCTCAAACCATTTCAGATTCAGGACCCACTTGCTAAATTGCAACACTGGGCCCATTCAGCTCTTGCTGTATATATTATTCTTGCTCTCTATCTATGCGTATATTGCCCTCTTTCTCCTTCCCTTAAAATGGGATGACAATGGTAGTGGCACATCAACAACTGAGGAGGCTAACTCAACCTTCAAGACAATGTACACCTTCAAGCAGCTTTATGAAGGCTGTGTTCAGATGGTACTTTTTATTAACCAAAGCTCTGCCATTCATTCATTCATTCATTCATTCACTTGAAGGACCATTCTTCCATTAAAGAGCCAGTCCAGGCACAAATCACAGCACCCAACAGGATTTCTTGGGCGGTGGGGAGCCATCTGCAGGTAACTTGGACTTGCCCTGCCTAGTCTTGTCTTAAAGGGCTGTGCAAAAAAAGCACCTACAAACAGAAGTAAGCCGTCAAACAGCAGTAAGATTAAGCTGTCTGCCAGGAACATATTGTAACTTGGGAAGGTGACAATCCAAGTTGCACTTCCGTATAAAAATAAAGGCAGTTCCTAAAATAGGTGTGCTTTGGGAAATAGTTGCAGCAATGGTGCAGATCTGAGGAGGAAATAACAGAAAGGATAAAGTTACAGGTAGGTAGCTGTGTTGGTCTGCCGCAGTCGAAACAAAATAAAAAAATTCCTTCCAGTAGCACCTTAGAGACCAACTAAGTTTGTTCTTGGTATGAACTTTCGTGTGCATGCACACTTCTTCAGATACACTGAAACAGAAGTCACCAGACCCTTATATATAGTGAGAGGGTGAGGAGGGGTATTACTCAGAAGGGTGGTGGGAATGGGTGATTAGCTGATAGGTGAGGTAAACCTGTTGACAACCAATTGCAAGGCCAACTGCAGTCGTTAACAGTCAAAAAACATGCAAAGATCTGTGTTACAGAGAATGCTGTCTGTCTGTCTCTCAGTCTAGATTTTAAGGGAGCAGAGGAAATGTAAATAAAATAAAATAAAGGTGTTCCTCAGGAGGGTCATAAGCACTATCAGCAGTAGGATCTCCCAGAAATAAAAATTCCTGATATTTAAAATTGTACTTTAAATATTCAGGCTTGAAGTAGAGTTCAGTGTAACTCCCCAGTTCAGTGAACGCTGGTCTGATCAAATACATTATTTGCCTCTAATGAAAGATAATTCTTCTAACTTACCCTAATCATTCTGTTGCAATAAAGACTGCCTTATTTTGAGCCACTTTTCCTTAAAACCCCAACCCATCAGAAGGGGCTTCCACACCAAACCCAATCTTCTCTGCGACATATGGACTATTACTTATCTTGAATAATTCTTCTCTCTGTTCAACATTTTATAAGGAGCAAAGCTTTTTAGAAGGCTTCTATCTGACACACACACATATCATCACTAGAAATTTGCATTAGTGCTAACAACAGTTTATACTTAAAATAATAAAAAATACACTGGTCTAAATAAGGGACCATTTGAAGTATGTCTATGAATGCTATATTTAGTAGCACCTGAGTCCACTTGCTTTTATTGTGCTTATATAGAGGAATATTATACCTGTATGAGTCCATAGCAGCAACTCCCATTTTAAAAAGCATGGAAATGCCCTTCAACTGCCGTATACCTCTATCACCAAACTTTTCTATCCTCTAATTTTATAGATAGTTCACTGAACAACCTATCATTCCATCAGCAAATCAGGCTTACTGGATACAACATTGGGTTGGCATTGGACTAGGCTAGCCACCAATCACTCAAAGTGGGGCAACCAATTTCACCAATCCTCCCTACCTACGAGAGCCCCCTACAATATCACACATGCACATTCTATTTTACCTTCTGATAAAAACAAGACTTGATCAGGAAATCTCTCACACTTTCCCATCCATTTCAACTTTGGGGTTAAGATTTCCGAAGTGTATTTAAGAGGGAGGCATTTGAACTGATTACAAAGCCAATAGACATGATTACATTCCCCCCCCCCAAATCTCCTCCAAACATAATAAGTGTAGGTGGTGAAGAGAACAAAATGTATTGCCATGCTCAGCTGTCAGGCTAGAACACAGTCTTCTCTAACTTCTAATTCTGGATCATTTCCTGGCTAACTATGAAGATGATTCTCTACTAATCATCTGCAAAGTATCAACTGTTAACAGTACCACAGATTAACCTGAGAGTTCACTGGATCTTTTAACTGGTAATTAGCTTGTTAATTGTACTGAAAAGTACCTTATTTTACTTTCATTTGACATTTCAGCCTATAGATTTATACCTGCTGACATAAATTTATCAACACTCTTTCAAATATATACAGAAGGACACTCTTGGGATCCTTGCTTAGCCATACTTAATAATAGTAAACTTCCGGGCAGTAATTCATCAACAGACTAAAATGCTCCTCAAAAGTTAATACAGCCGTAGCTTGGAAGTCAAATGGAATCTGTTCTGGAAGTCTGTTCGACTTCTGAAAACATTCGGAAACCCAAGTGCAGCTTCTGATTGGCTCCAGGAAGCTCTTGCAGCCAATCGGAAGCCCTGTCAGATGTTCGGCTTCCAAAAGAATGTTCGAAAACCGGAACACTCACTTCCGGGTTTCGATCGTTCGGGAGCCAATTTTTTCGGGAGCCAAGGTGTTTGAGATCCAAGGTACGACTGTATTGACATTAACTGTAGCAACCTACAAGTAAATGAATTAGTTAAAATTTCACAACCACTGTGTATTTTATAGTACCTAAATACCACAAAAATGTACTAGGTACTCATAACCACGAAGGAATTCTTTGGGGTGGGGTGGGGGATATTGTTACTAACAGAATCAGACAAATTCTTAGTTAGCATTTGCAAAGCTGCAAATTTATTCTAGCACGCCGTTTTATTCAGTTATGCATACGTTTTGCTTCCCTGATTGCTTCCAGCTTATGTTGGTTGATTGGCTGTTCCCATGCGTCATATTAAACTGTACATAATGTTTGATGTTCTGAGGATAAATGGGCGGAGGCAAGGATGGGGGAGAAGAACCAGGGATGCTTTCTTATTTTAAGAAAGCAAAGGTCCTTGCGGAAAGGTGGGACAGAAATGTAACAAACTCGTCACCGGAGAAACAGTACCCTTTGTTTCAACAATACTGAATGGGAAATGCATCCAAATGAATTGGGGACATTTTAGGATTACCAGGTCTTCTGCAAGAGGCAGCGCCTATACGTTTCAAAGAATTAAGCAAGGTTTGAGCTAACCGACCCTGCGCTCACTTTTCTTCTCGGCTCTCACTTGGTATAGGAGGAGTGATTGGCTGAGAAAAGCAGCAGGAGGTGGGTTGGAACCACATTCAGTCTACTTAGAGGCATCACCTTTGGGTAAAGACCACAGAGTCTTGGTGAGCATGCATTATACAGTGGTACCTCGGTGCTCGAACGTCTCTGTTGATGAACGTTTCGGAACCCAAACGCCAAAAACCCGGAAACAAATGCTTCCATTTTCAAACGCGCCTCGGAACTCGAACGGCTTCCGCTGCGTGTTTTTCAATTTTCTCAATTGAATTTGCAGGCAGCCCTTTGTGCTTCGGTTTTCGGACATTTCGGAACTCGAACGGTCTTCCGGAACAGATTACATTCGAGAACCGAGGTACCACTGTACTACCTTTACAATTCAAATAAAAGTAGTGTTGTTAAATTGGGGGAGACTCCTTCACCGAACATGCCAACGTGAAGTGAGCACTACTTTGTTTAAAGAACTTAAGCCTTGTGAGCCATCTCTGTATAAATTTTGAGCAGGGCTTCCAAAAACCAAAAAATCTTTGATCATCTGGGCACTTGGAAATCTGTTTTCCCCCTGTTCAGTTTTGTCTTCTAAACCCTAGCTCCGACACATAAAATTTGTAGTATTTTCTAATCCTGATTTTAATGTTTTGCTCCAATTAGCTGTCTATTATTTTGATAAAAGTGGAAAGTCCAATACTTTGTATCTTCCATAAGACGGCAAGATTATCGCAATGCAACACATAAAGCATAGACTGCATCCAAAGAAAGTTATCTGTTTAGGTTTACTGTAAAACACTAGAGAATAATGCAGTGCATGACAAGATGATTAAATGTAATTAATTAAATCTGCAAGCGAATCTGGGTGAGTAGAATACACAAAATGGATGCTCATTCTTCAGTTCATGCCTACTAACTTTGAAAGTATTCTAAGGCTGCAATCCAAGGCACACGTACCTGGGAGTAACCTGTATACAGTTGAGGTGTTTCACTAAAGACCATGAGTGCTGTAATCACTCAGATCAGGAGATCTCAAGTGCTTGATTCCTATTTATCTAAATAGGGCCACATCAGGTTTACCTCTGGCTTGCACAAACATGCATAAATTCTATCCAGGGCTTCTCAACAGTGCTATACTGGCCTTTCAAACCCATTGTTGAAAGTGTTTAAACCACTGTAGAAACTGAAGCAAACCACAACAAGTATGTTCAAAACTCATTTTGCTAGTTCAAGCAATAAATTCCTTAAATAGCATAAGCCCTTACTGCAACAAAAAGTTTTGAGAAATACATTCCCACATGGAAGACTTTTGTAGACAATTCCCCCTCTCCCCGCAACATAATTGCCTCCCTAACAATGCAGGTTTTCTTTAACACGAAAACAATTTTGCCACATAATAGCAAGCTTTTACCTTCACAGGAAAAATAAGTTTCTGTCACAATGGCCTGGTTCATGCAACACGGCCAGCAAAACTATGGTTTATGCAACAAGGCCAGCCAAACTATGGTTTACTGGGACCAACTGAAGATGCAGACTCCTCATACTGCTGAAATCGCATCCAACACTTCCTCCCTCAGGGGGACATAAACCATCGAGTGCTGGATTAATGTTGTGTAAGTCAGCTCTAAAGTTTGTTTCTCTCAAATCCAAAGAAGGTAACAAAAGTAAACCATGGTTTATTCCAGGCTTATTCTCATGGTTTGCAGAGAAACAAACCGAAAGTGCTGGTGTTCACACACTAAGTAACACTCTGGATTGTCTGTTCCCACTGTGGCAAAGGGAGAGGGGTCCCGTGTGATTTGAGCAGTGTGCACAAGCTCATTCCTGGAATGCCATAGTTTAACTGTGGCTTACTGTTATGCGCAAACCAGGCCATGATCTGCTCATTGGAAAAATCGCAATCTTTAGGCAAAGAAATCTAAGCACATACACAATCACCTTTAACAGCATTTATTTTGTTTTGAGAACATAGGTTGAGAGTCCTCTGTGGACATCAGTTTCCTGGAATAACCATCCGTCCCCCGTCTCCTGATTTCCAGAAAAGCATTATAGCAAACTACTCAAGTGAAGATGCAAACTGTTTAGAAATTAACTACACAGTAGAAAAAAAATGTCATGTGAGGAACCTCCTTAAGATTCAAAAGTTTCAGCTCTAGCTAGGTCAGTAGCATAGTTTTAGACCAGAATGCGTTCTTGCTTTATTTCCATTCATTTTTTATTATTTATACTTCTGTTAATTTTGTGTTCATTTCTTGTTTTACAAGAACGTTTTCCCCATCCCATCCATCACCTATTTACCAGTATTTTTCAATACTATTCATTATTCTTAGCAGTAATTTCCATTATTCTTGGCACTATTTTCCATCGCCAAGCTTCAAACCATTATTTACCAGTTCCAAACTGTTATCCGATTATCATTAAAAATTATCAATCTTCTGCTCATGAAGATGCTCACCAGCCCATACCACATTAAAACCATCAAATAGTACTATTACTATTACTACAATTCATTGCCATTTGATAACAATCAATACCGAAGAGTGTCTTAAGTGCTGCTTAGAGAACAAAGAAATACCATGGTACCTGGCTCAAATGGCTTATAATGAATTCCATATTGTTTTGAGTAGAGTAGCTATTATTTAACAGTCACCCGCCCCAAATATAATTTAGTTGTAAGTCCTACTGATTTCAAGTAAGCGTGCATGGGATTGTGCTCGTAACATAAAGAAGGTATACTGCTGGAAGAACTGATTTCCCTTCCACAAAAACCTGCACTAGACTGTTAGCCTAATAAATCATTGAGCAAAAGTAGCCTAGGACACTGTCTTGCAAAGCATTACCTAATGTTCGATAACCAACTAGAGGCTATATATATAAAACAGCATTTCAACGGATCATTGAGAACTAATGAATTTAAGTGAGTTAACAGAAACAAATTTGGAAAAGAAACCATGCTTCAAAACAAAGTAATGAAACAACTTTGAATAGTTGTTTTCAAGGCGGTTGATGAATCCCGATATACAGGCCATAACTTTTTCTTTTAAAAAAAATGCATTGCTTCCACGCAACAGAGAATATAAAATACAACCAACATCATACAACCTGAACTTCATATATAGCTACAAGGTGTGAAAGAAGTCCCTCAAAGTCAATGTAGTTATTCCAGAATACACAATCTGGCTACCTGTTGGTGAATGCCTTAGCCCAGGCATCCCCAAACTGCGGCCCTCCAGATGTTTTGGCCTACAACTCCCATGATCCCTAGCTAACAGGACCAGTGGTCAGGGATGATGGGAACTGTAGTCCAAAACATCTGGAGGGCCGAAGTTTGGGGATGCCTAACTTAGCCCCTAATCCTATACATCTGCACTTGTTATAAGAAGCCTGTGAAATGGGTTTTAATGAAGTGTTGCATTGCTGCAGCCATATGCCCCTTCCTAGTGAAGTATTCCAAATATCACATCAAATTCCTTAAAAAGTGCTTTTTAGTTAGAACATATCCTTAAAAACTCAAACGCCACACCCAAGTGAACTGATCTATGCTTTATAAAAGCTACATTAAACAGGCTCTAAATAATACATGTCACTGAACATATGCCCTTATTTACTAAACTAGCAAAATGCCCATCATATCTGATGAGAGCGAAGAGAGGAGAGTTCCTTTCGTCCAAAATCCACAATGACCAATGGATGACATCCTCACGCATCACACCACACCCACTCCTAAAGAAGCAGGACAGCTGTCCTGACCTCACTTCCCACAATAGTGTTCCGCACAGTTCTTAATAAATGTTCATTACGACAGGCAGGGTGTGTATGAGAAGGGCCAGTTAAGTTACCTGTTAAAGGTAAAGGGACCCCTGACCATTAGGTCCAGTCGTGTCCGACTCTGGGGTTGCGGCGCTCATCTCGCTTTATTGGCCGAGAGCCGACATACAGCTTCCAGGTCATGTGGCCAGCATGACTAAGCCGCTTCTGGCGAACCAGAGCAGCGCACGGAAACGCCGTTTACCTTCCCGCCAGAGCAGTTCCTATTTATCTACTTGCACTTTGACGTGCTTTCGAACTGCTAGGTGGGCAGGAGCTGGGACCGAGCAACGGGAGCTCACCCCAGTTACCTGTTACGAAGCACTTATTTTTAGGACTGCTTGGGACAACCCAGTCCTCAAATGTAGGCCCCTTTGCTTTCGTATAAAAGAACAGCCCCCGTTCTCCTATATGGAAGTAAGTAAAGAAACACCATTGGCACAGTGGCAAACCCCCTTCTCTGGCTCTGGTTACTCCTGCTATAGGGAGGTATTAAACCAGTTCTGGATAGAGCAGTGCAGAACCAAATATGGGTGGGGAGAGACACACTCCTGAAAACATAAAGCAGTGGCCAGATGTGCCTTTTACCAGTGCCGGCTTGTACACCAGCCCTATCTCAGTTACCCATGAATTAGCTCCTCCAAGATGGGACTACCTGTGTTGCAGGACTGTCTGGGAGGTTTGGAAACTCAGGTCATTATAAAATGTAGGCATCCAGATGCTAGTGTGGGCCATCTGAACGTGTAACACTTGTGTTTGCCGCCTAACAGGGTGGATAAAAATCAATGATTTTTTTAAAAAAATCAAAAAAATCAGATTTTTTTGATTTAAATCGGATTTTTTTGATTTAAATTGGATTTTTAAAATAAAATGCTTTTGGAGGAAAAATCTTTCTAAATATAGTCTTCTATTTAAGTTACATTGTAGTCCAAAGGCTATTCATCAGGAAATAAGGATTTGTTTTAAGTTTATCAAGTGTGCTAAAACTCAGTCTAAGTTTTTTAAAAAAATGTTTAACCACATCAGTTAACAAACATGGATACATATGCTATCATGTTATTGTTTTAGTTAAATAAATTGTTTAAATGGTTATTAAGGAAATGATTATTTTTCTCCTTCCAATAAAGTACAGCAGAAAAGTTGTCCAAATATAAACAGTTAACTTATTAAACCTCACCATAATTTCATAATTATCTGTCTATGTATTTCTAGTAGTATAACCAAATCAGTAATTTTTTATATAACTGTAAAAACTACTCTGAAACTTTATTATTCCAAAAATAAAACCTTCACACGGTTGTAAATATTAAGATTATACCAGCAAGAAGGAGTCTTTCTGTAAAAAAAATATTTAAATCAAGCCTTACTGACTAGTGATTTAAATCGTGATTTAAATCGTGATTTAAATCAATTTGATTTAAATCAAATCCACCCTGCCGCCTAATAAGCAATGCAACTGATGCTAACCGTCTTCAGCTCAAATGCCGCATTCGAAGCTGGCCAACTCTCCAAACAGCCACACTCCAGGGGTGACCATGGCCAAAATGGCCAGCAAAACATGCACCTTACGTACCACACATGCAGGCACACTCGTAAGAGGTTTAAACATCTCAGCCTAGCACTGTAATGGGATGGTCTCCTGATGGAGAAGCTAGCAGCTGGGAGATCACTAAAAAAGACTTTGTGGACATCATAGAGACCACAGGTTTACTGCTATGTTTCCAGGCCCAACGTGCTCATATGAACCTTTAAATCAATTTGGAAATAGGTTAGCTTAGGAACCTCCTTTGCATATACACCAATATTAAAAGTCTTGCTCATATAAAGATGGTTAGGTTGGCATGCATAAGAGACAGGGCCTTCTCAGTGATGGCTCCAGAGTTATGGGGCTCTCTTCTGGTTATGCTTGTCTCCTTTTAAGTACAGGCCTTTAAGTGGGGCTTGCAAGCTGCTCTTCACTGCCGCCTTTTCTCAAGTGTGCAAATGATGTGCATGCTTCAGAAAACAATTTTCTCATAATAATTGTACCCTATTTGATGTGTCTCAATTTATCCTGTACCTTTTTATATATGATGCTTTGGGTCTAAAAAGTGATTTATAAATACTCTGAATGAATGCATAAAAATAATCAATAGCAAATCACACTTATCTGCTGACATAATTTATCTTTTGAACATACCACCATAAAGTAAATGAAATTTACAACGTCAGAATTTTTTTAAAAACCCAAGATTCTAGAGTTCTATTGCTAATAGTAAAAACCATCAAGGCTGATTTAGATACCAACTCTTTACCCTTAAGTTCCCTACAGAGCATCAAAGCTATTTTCACCTAAGTGAAGGTAAACAGAGTCGGCTAGTTATGTAAAGATGACTAAGCAGTGTGCATGCTTTATGCTTTATTATTTACACACATATTAACTGCTCCAATATCCAGTTAGATAATGATCATTTAAGTCACGTGAATATATCCCAAGGTCCCCTGTTTTCTAAAGAAGTAGTAAATCATTTTCTCTATGTTGGACAGAGGCACTGTGGGGAAAACCAAAGCAGATCTATTCCAGTAATGTCCATATTAAGGAATATGGTTGTAATTCCTTCCAAGCAAATTCTACAGTCTTCCTCACTTTAATTCCTTGTATAGCAGGTCCAAAACACTTTCAATATGATTTCAAGAAGTCCAACTTGAGCGAAGGGCCATTTATGAAACCCCTTTGAGGTGCTTCAACGTTAGGGAAAGTAGCTGTTAAAATATTATAACCCTCCTGAAAGCTAAAATTTGAATATTCAGCTCTGCCCATCCCTGATACATACCCACACACAAAGCCTAGACTGAGCCAAACTCCCAACAATACAAACTGATGCCAGCACCTCTCAATCCATGTTTTGAGAGGGTGCTATTGCCCAAGACCTAAATATGTGAATGTAGCAAACATGCATATCATACAGGTGTACTTGTCAGGGATTGGCTGCAGCTTCCTGCAGAGTGCACCTGAGCTTGCCTCTGCACAAAAATCTGAAATGGCGCTAAGTAAAAGCTAACAAAGAATACAGATTTCAGTGTTTTAAGATGATGCATCAATTGTAACATGGAAGAAGAAAGTAGTGAACATTACACCAAAAACAGCTCAGCTGAATCTACCCTAAGGATGCAACCCTATGCACAATTATAGGCCTTACTGCAAGTAGACATGCTTCGGAACAGACTATAAACACACCAAGTGATGATCTACATACAATAATAAAAGTAGCAGTAGTACTTAGCAAAAGGCAGGGGTGTATTAATAGCAGTGCTTAATTAAAGCAGGTGGGACTAACCTGAAGACCTCCAGATGTTGCTGAACTAAACTCCTATCAACCCCACCCAGCATGACCAATAATAATAATAATAAATGATGGGTGTCATAGTTTAGCGACATCTAGAGGGTCACAGGTTAGTCACCTAGATATGAAGCTTTAGAATGCTGTTACAACCACCCTATATTGTTCTTCATATAAGGGGAGTAGCATAATGCTCTTGAGACATACATCAACTTTATGCTTAAAATCTTCCTGATACAAAATACTAATACTGTAATCAACTAGTATAAGCCATTGCTTCTCTCTCTTTATTTAAAAAACAGCTCCCCCAGCACCCCCCTTCAGCACTTCTCTAGAGCCACTACTCTTGCCATATATTTAATCCTTCTGTCCCGCTCCCTCACTTCTTCTAGTCCACAAAGGAGTAAAAAAAAAAAAAAAAGCTGGACCTGGTGCCCCCCCCTTTTTTTGCAAACAGCAAATGATCTCCTATGCAGACCGATATGTGGGGAGTGAACTCCCACCTCTACTTCCAGCCTCATCGTCCCCTCCCCCCCAAAAAACACACACACCTAGATTCCGCCCCCCCCACCTCCCACCATCTCCCCGCCCCACGCAGTGCTTTGCAACACCCAGCACTTCTCCGTCTGGACCACCCCGCCTCTTCCTCCTCTGTCCCCCCCACCCCGCCTCAAAACAAAACAAAACAAAACCCGAAACCTAGTCCCTTCTTTCTGAGCCTGAGCTTGCCTCCCCACCCCTCCTATGGGTGGAAATAAAACCCATATTCCCAAACGCACCCTTTTCCCTTTCTCACCCGGATTCCACAATAGTCGCCCATAGTTCCGAGGGCGGGGGCAGGCGAAGGCAGCTGCTTCCCCACCCCCCGAAAAAAGTCCCTCCCTCTCCGTCACGACCCCTTGATTTATGTGATATATAAATCGGAGGGGGGGCGATTTAAAAATGTTTAATCCTTTATTTAAAAAAAACAACAACCAGCCTCTCTCTTCCTCCCACCCCCCACCCCACCCCGCCGTCGCAAAACCCGGCGCTGGAGAGAGACCGAAGGGAGAAGAAGAAGAAGGGCGGAGGCAGCCCGTCCCCAACCAAGCTCCCTTCTCTCCGTGCGCCCTCCCCGCATCCCCAACGAGGCGCGCCTGCTAGGCCCCGCGGGCACGGGACGGGCGCGGAGAGGGGGTCCCCGGAGGGGCTTCTAACCCCCGAGCCCGCCCCCCTCAACTCCTCCAAGTTTATGGCGGCTCGTGATATTCTTGCGCTCTCTCTCTCGCTCGCCTTACCTGTCTGGCGGGAAGAAGGGGAGACCCGCCGGTGGTCCGCTCCTCCGGGCGCGTCGGGGCTCCCCGGGCCAGGCGCGCGCGCGGAGGATTAATAATGGCAGGAGGAGGAAGAGGAGGCGGCAAGGAGAAGGCTGCTCTCCCCGGCGGGCTCCGCTCTTTGTCTCGGCGGCGGCGGCTGCTGCTCCTCTTTCCTCTCCCCGCTTCTTCACCCCGTGCGCGGCTCGCTCTTCTCGGGGGCTCCTTCGCCCAGCGGGCCAGGCGCTCTGGGGCCGCCGGCGTCTCCGCGCTCCCCTCCCGGGCTCCTCTTCCCCCTTCCTCCCGCGGCTCGACGTGTCCAAGGCCCCAGCGCCCAGCCTCGGCGGCAGCAGCAGCAGCAGCAGCGGGCCCCTCCCCCTCTGCCCAGGCAGGCAGCTCCCTCCCTCCCTCCTCTCTCTCTTTTCCTTTTCCTCCTCCTTCCTCCCCTGGCCGCCCCTTCCCTTCCTGCCGCCGCCGGGATCGCGTAGGGCGGGGAGGAGGAGAGCAGCCCTCCTCTCCCCTTGCTTTCCTTTTCCGTCTCCTGGGAGGATCTCCTTCTCTTCCTGCTGCTGCTGCAGCAACAACCCCCCCCCCCCGCTCCCTCTTCCTCCCCACCCCGAGCAGGGGAGGGGGGACGGGACACGATTTTTTTTTATTTTTGGAGCAGCCGATGCAAGAACCGCAGCCTCTCTCTCTCGCTCTCCCCTTGTCTTCTCAACACCTACGCGCCTCTCTAATTTTGGGAGGGACTTTTTTTCTTCTTGCTCTCGGTCTGCAGCAGCATCGCGCACTCTCTCGCTTTGATTATGATGGTGGTGATGATGATAGGAATAAACCCCCGAGATTCAAACTCTTATTTCTCTCTCCGGGACTTCTGGAGAAGGGAGAGCGCGCGCGCGTGGAGGGGCGCAATGGGCGCTAAGCCCCGGGACCGCATAGAAAAGCAACCTGGGACTTAGGCGCCCCCAAACCCTGTGGAAACATTAGGGAGGTGGGGGGGCACCTAACTCCGCCAGATCTGGCGGGGGACACACACTTTTCAGCCATCTACTTATATACACGTGTGCATGTATTTTAATTTTTGCGCCCTCCCCCGTTGGATAAGGTTGCCCCTCGATTTATTTGTTTTCTTAAAAAGGCCCGGAGCAATGGCCGTGGAGCAGCTTGTAAATCTGGGCTTCCCTGCCAATCCTATCCCGATTCCAGCCTGCGAACTTTCTGGATTCGCTCTAAATCCGGGGGAAGAGAGTCGAAACCGTTAACATGGGACTCGGGACGCGCGCAAATGGAGAGCTCAGATCCGCGCCCACGGTTTGCTGAGTGACTCTCACCCTCTCTATTTTAAGGTGCTCATTTGGGGGCGGAAAACAAAAGCAGCACCGTGGAGGAAAGTGCTTCTGGTGTTGCTTGTTTTTGCTAGGCATTGGTGGAGGGCATAGATCCGGAAAGAAACGGGAGCCGGTTTCGAAGACACCAGATTTTCTTCGGGCGCGATACTGCACTTGCATCGCCAACTGAAAAATAGAAAGGAAACCGGCCAATGTTACCATTCCCAGAAGAGCCACCCCAGAGAAGGGAACTTTCGGGCGCAGCGTCACAGCCTCCTAAGAGGCTGATTGGGCAAGGTCGTGATGTCACTCTGGAAGCACCGCCTTCACTCTGGAGGGCAGGAAAACTACCTGTGTCAAAGATGATAGATGCCTAAAGAGTGCAAAACAGTTGCAGCGCCAATACCAGGCTGAATTGTTAATATTAGAGAATCAACAAATGTTATGCGTTTCGTTGGTTCAATGCCTTTTATTACCTGGTGGGATTAATTATGTCTTCATTTGATAGAATTAATCTTTTAGGGCTGTCTGGCAAAGGCCACCAACAAATAATAAAACAGGTTAAATAAAATATACAAATATTAACTGCATTGTAGACAGCAGCAATAAACACTAAAAGCAGCGGTAAACACCGAGAACAGGGTGGAACAGCACAAGGCTTTGCTTGTTTACTCGTGAGTAAGTCCAACTTCATCCTATGCCCTTTTAAAAATGTGTTTTTTGGGGGGGGGGTTATTGGGTTGTTTTTATTTTGATTATATGTTTTGTGATTTTATATTTTGATTTTGTTCTGTGAACTGCCCTGAGACCTCCAGGTATAGGGCAGTATATAAATTCAATTAATAATAATAATGATAATGATAAAAGACCCTGATGTTGGGAAAGATTGAAGGCACAAGGAGAAGGGGATGACAGAGGACGAGATGGTTGGACAGTGTTCTCGAAGCTACCAACATGAGTCTGACCAAATTGTGGGAGGCAGTGGAAGACAGGTCACGAAGAGTCGGACACGACTAAACAACAACAACAACAACAACAACAACTAATAATAATAATAATAATAATAATAATAAAATAACTTTGCTCAACATGGTTTAATCCCAGGTAAGTGAGCATAGTATTGCAACCTAAAGCAGTGCAGGCCAGCAAAATAAAATTAATCCATTATGGGGGTTGAACTACAACTGGCAAGGGTGCCACCCCATAGAAGGCGATGTCTCTGTTTGCCACCCACTTTGGTTCTCCAGCTGGCAGAACCTGGAGCAAGACCTCTGAACCAGATCATGGTGAACAGGTAGGTTCATGCGGGGGGGAAAGGCACCATTATTTACTTTGATCCCAAGCTATGTAGTTTTGTAGATTGGCACTAGCACCATGAATTTCCTCCACTCACAAATTGGAAGCCAGTGAAAAACATATTTCTGTACTGGCAGTGTGTGTTCTGAGCAGTCAGGAGTCCAGGAAAAAAAAATCTGGCCAGCATTTTCTGCTCTATCTGCAGTTTCTGAATAGTTTTCCAGGGAAGCCCTATATGCAGCACATTGCAGCAATCAATTCTCAATGGTACCAAGACATGAATACCTCTGCAAGAATCTCTGTCCACAGCTAGCAATCCAACATAAGTTGGTTAAAAAAATGCTTTGTGCTAAGGCTGTAACTTGAGCATTCAAAGTACTCCCAAGCTGCAGACTTTATTCTTTTGGGGAAGTGGAGCACCAACTACCGTAGATTAGCTTTTGCATCATCAAAACAAGGATTTTCAATATTTGGAGTCTAAAATTGCATGGAGGTATAGAACGTAACTGGGGTGCCTATACTCTTGCATGGTCTACTTTCTTAACTAAATCTCCCAGTGTGTTCAGAGTTTTCAAACAAAAATGATATCGTCAAGCTCTCTTAAAGTTAAGGCATAACTATGCTGTGTTAAGTGATTCTGAAGATGAGTTTTTGCTCAAAACTTTAGCAGTTGCCTCTCTGGTCAAACCAAGGTCTGCCATGTTCAGCAATAATCCCAGTCATCAGTAGGCATTAAGTGAGAGGTCAATGTGAATTTTGCTTCCGATCCACTATGAATCTCAATTTTCCTTTTGTCCTGGTATAGAGTCAGTGAGGAAATCTGATACGCAGGACAAAGGTTAATTAGCAAACTCATTGCTCTCAGTACATAAGGTTCTCTCTCACATTTTCTTGAAATGCTATGTATGCTTACTCGAAAATGCATGTTACTAATTTTAATGAGGCCGATAGCCAGGTAAGTGAATTGGGTAAAGCTACAACCTGTGTACTGCACACTTATCTCGAAGTGAGCTTCTAGGATTGAGCTTTAAGACAATAATTCTATGCATACTTACTTGCGAATAACTCTTAGCAAATTCAGCTAGATCTTTCCTAAAGACTGCCTTAAAGAACATTTTAATTGCTTAATTTAGATGAATACCACGCACCCACCGTTCACGTTTGCACAAGCCATTCTTAGACTCTCTTAAATGTAGTTGTGAAATCGTGAATGAACTTTTCTTCCCTTCCCCCCCTTCCATGTTAAAATATTTATGTTGCAAACAGTCACAGCCCATTTGTGCATGTTTACAAATTTAATAAATAAATAAATGGTTCCACTGTGCTCACTGAGACTCTCGAGAAAGTGTGTTCACGACTGTAGCCTTAGGGTGACACTGAGCACTTTTAATTCTCAGTGGCTGAATTATATAAATTCAAATAATAGTAATAGTAATAAATAATAAACACAGCTCAGTCCTGTGCAGAGCTGGGTGACGTAGGTACACCTAACTTTGCAAAGAATCAAATTGTAAATACCCGCCCCCCGTGGAATTTAAAAAGATTTCAAAATGCTTTTGGCTGGCTCATACCCTTGAATTCATATGTATAATTCACCACTACAGAATGCACTGGGCAAAACATACCCAAAATGCTTTAATTAGTTACCACTGAGTCACTTGTGTATCCTTGGCAATGTGTTTCTAATTCAGCCTGAAACTAACATAGCTGCTCTTCTCACTGCATGACTGTTGAATTGTCAGTGACATTTACTAAAAACAGACTGAGAGAGGAATGATATCAAGACTTGGAAATGCTTTCGCGTTCCTGTCCTCAAGGCAGCAAAATGATCAGAAGGTGCTTTTAACATCCCAATATAAACTGAGATACACAAATTTAGATTCTGTTACAATCTTTTGTTCATAGCACCTCATCTTCCTCACCAGTAATCTCAAGGAAAGGGTGGGAAAACTAAATGTAAATGTAGATCTACATAACTGAGGGCCCATTTACATGAAATCACTCCACATGATAGCTGAGACAGTATACAAGGAGTGATTTGTAGATAGTAGCTCTATGCGCATGTCTAGTTTTCACCATTGTAACACCCATGCTCCTGAGAGGTTTTATTTTTAAAATGAGATAGAATGGTGAGCACTGCCAAATCCATGTGCACATGAATATCTTGACATAGTATTATGGCTGGCTCCATAATTGGAATTTGAAACATCCCTCCATGGATAGCCTAAGTTCAAAGTTTGCTGAAATTACTTGGAAATATGCACCATTGAATTTAGTGAGCCTTTCTCCTAAGGAAACATCATGCTGTGCGTGATCATCAGCCCTGATATATTATTGGTGAATTTAGGATGCTGCGGCATCCTTTATCTTTTATTGTTTTATTCTTCTACCACTTCTAAAATTATCTCAAACAGGCCTTCGTGTGTGTGTGTGTGTGTGTGTGTGTGTATCCGGTATTCTTTTCCCTTGGGATGTTTAAACAAATATTTTATCATATTTTATCATACTATGGGTGATTTCCAACATTAATCATGCTCAGGGTAGATCCACTGAAATCAAGTCCCTTTATTCCAATCTGTCTAATCTGAATATGACTAAAGTTTGACTCACCATGTGCTCATGATGTTTCTTGGACCCCATGATCTACTTTGTTGCAGAAATATTAAATGCAGACTAAAAATGGTTTCACAGAGTAATACACTGCACATAAATGACATTAAGAAGTTCTGAAATGGTTAATTCTTTGAGCAAGTGTTAAGACTGAATCCTTTTGTATATAGACTATCATAAAAATAGAAATGTCTGGGGTGGGTGGGAGACAGGCACAGATGGCCAGATTGTGGTTTAGTTCCGATGATCATTAAAGCCTTCACAAACCACGGTTTATAGAGCCAGAAACGAGCATTAAGGCTGAGTGTACCTTCCTTGTTCCACCGATTCCAATTGCACACTGGTTGTATTAGCCTAGAGTTCCCTGTTATGTCCAAACCAGGTCATTCTGGCTCAATGTTGGACTCAAAAAACCATGAAAATAAGCCAGAATGTGGTTGTTTTGTGGGTTATTCACCAACATTAAGCCAGAGTTCCCCAGTTTAGAAACAGGGAGGGAAAGGGAAGCCAAAATTTCCCAGTTTAGAAATGGGGGATTTGGGCATGATACAAGCCAGGAGCTTCATGCCAAACCAGTGCATGACAGGGAGAGAAAAGGAGCACATGACTGATGTTCATTGATTCAGCTTTGTCATCGCTTTAACTGAAAGAACTATGCAATAGCTCAAGCCAGCTTCCCTATCCAACAATGAAGTTAAGAATCACTTCCTCATTTAATCATGATTCTTATTCTTTCTTTGCCTTGTGGGTAAAGCTCATAATTAAACCACAGTTTCTTTTAGAAGACCTCAATTTATAGAAGTTACAGGGAACGGTGTTGATTAAAAAAAATGGCATATGCTGTTTCTTCCGTGCCACTGATAAAAATGAAGGAAGTCACTGCAGGGCTGGGATTCAGCGGTAACTATGGAGTTGTGGGCTCTGGTTAACCGAAAGGAGTTTTCCTATGGTCCTGCAAATAAACAACATTGTGAAGTTCCCATTTTTATTCCAGACTGTAGACAACAATAACCGTAAACATTGCACAAGAACTAGTTGGTCCTGAAGTTTGTTTCGTTTTCTACTGGCTGTGAGGACTGATCTAAATGCATCTTCCTTTACAAAAAGCAAAAACTGATAACATAAATGATTATGAATAACAATTTTTATTATTATTAATAATAATAATATAATTTATTATTTATACCCCGCCTATCTGGCTAGGCTTCCCCAGCCACTCTGGGCGGCTTCCAACAAAATATTAAAATACAATAATCCATCAAACATTAAAAGCTTCCCTAAACAGGGTTGCCTTCAGATGTCTTCTAAAAGTCTGGTAGCAGTTGTTCTCTTTGACATCTGGTGGGAGGGCGTTCCACAGGCCGGGTGCTACTACTGAGAAGGCCCTCTGCCTGGTTCCCTGTAACTTGGCTTCTCGCAGTGAGGGAACCACCAGAAGGCCCTCAGCATTGGACCTCAGTGTCTGGGTAGATCAATGGGGGTGGAGACGCTCCTTCAGATATACTGGACCGAGTCCCTGTGTGTGTGCCCTCTCCGGTGACAAGTGTGATATTTTAGCCTTGGTTGTCGATTGTAATCCATTCCGGAAGACCGTTCAACTTTCAAAACGTTCAACAACCGAGGCGCGGCTTCCGATAGGTTGCAAGAGCTTCTTGCACTCAAGTGGAAGCCGCGTCGGACGTTCGAGATCTGAGGAACATTTGAAACCAGAGAATTTACTTCCGGGCAGTGCTTTTTTTCTAAAAAATATGTTTAGGGATACTCTCATTTTCCTACTCATATTGAAATACTGCCCCTCAATGGAGCCAAACTTAGATTCACAGAATGTTTAGGGGTATGTGTACCTCTGCGTCTCCCCAGAAAAAAAGCACTGCTTCTGGGTTTTCAGTGTCCGGGAACCGTAATGTTCAAAAACGGAGCTGTTCGAGAACCAAGGTTTGACTGTACAATAAAGCTTAGTCGTTTGCTCTATTTATGCAATCATTCAAGTTTCAGATTGAGGCTCGTTTTATGTGCCATCTTACCATTCAGATTTGCTGAAAGTAGAGAATATAAGGATCATACTATGTTTCCCACATCATCACACTGAGCCCTTTTCCAAGCCCTCCCCATAAGTGCCGCTCAACACATGACTGTTCATCATCGCCACTAAACTTTGCTCAGCAGCTGAAACTGGCTTGGAAATGCTTCATGCCCTGTCCCGTGTTAACGTGGGGCATTGAACTGATACCGTGAACATCCTCATTGATGCACACCGGCCCTCCATCTCTAGAGTTCACCTGGGACCCTTCTCTGCTAGAGCATCTCAAATTAGCAGAAGTTGTTTGAAATTAGCATAAGTTGGCTCCCCCCCCCCCTTCCAAGTACTCAAGCGTGATCAAAGGCAAAATAAGAGGTGGGGTCAATAACAACAGGTTCTCCTCCTCCTGTCATCTGGCTGTGTAGCACTACAGAGGAATCATCAGAATAAAAACCTGCTGCGGGCTCATCACAACAGATCTTGATGACGCCAAAATGTTAATGCTATTCTGCTCTTCTCCAGTTTTCCAAAGGGCAGGAAGTTCCAGGGGCAGGTTTTTCCAGCTCTTTATTCTTGTGAGAATAAAGTCCTGAGGTTTTTAAGGTCTGTTTTTTTTTAAATGGCTGTTTAATTTCACCTACACACACTGAGCATGGGCCACAATGGCAATCACACAGGTTAACAACTAACAACTTGTTACACTAATGGAATCCAGTACAGTGGTACGTCTGGTTACGTACTTAATTCATTCTGGAGGTCCATTCTCAACCTGAAAACGTTCTTAACCTGAAGCACCACTTTAGCTACCGTAATGGGGCCCCCGCTGCCGCTGCGCCGCCAGAGCACGATTTCTGTTCTCATCCTGAAGCAAAGTTCTTAACCCGAGGTAATATTTCTGGGTTAGCAGAGTTCTTAACCTGAAGCGTATGTAACCTGAAGCGTATGTAACCCGAGGTACCACTGTACAACAATTCCAGCGCCACCTTTAGGGCAATATGGGTGGTTCCATTAGCTTCATATATGCATCGGGAACGCTACCTGAAATATCTGCTACATTAAAAGAAAACTTAGGTCCTTAGCAGATGGTCTTTCATGACCTGAAGAGAAAAAAAAGCAAGGGACTCTGGCTCAAATCATGATGTCTTGCAGGTCTGTTTACTGCACAGACTTGTTTTTTGTTTTGTTTTTAAGTAACCCGCTTATAACTAAAAGGGGGGGAAATGGCAATTCAGGCATTTCTCCTATATCATTTCTGAGACAAAGGCTGTTGGGGCTGTTTTCGCTCTGTTGTCAACAGTCCGTGAATAACCTTGGTCGCATATGCAGATGCAACGAGCAGGGCATCGGTGCAATCAATGGCTGCTGTAATTAATTAGTCCTGGAATTAACTGGAAAACATAGTCTAAAGAAATAGCAGCACAGGGCTGAAATTGATATTGCCCCCTAATGCTATTGATTTCAATTTAAATGACTAATCTAATCTATGAAAAAGTAGAAATGTATCATACTAACAAGAGAATTATAGAAAGCTATTGGGTCAAATGTGAAGGCTTTCAAAAGCGCAACTTTGGCTGCAATTCTAACCCCGGTTACCTGGGAGCGGGCAGGGGGCAGCCCCAGACCTTGAATGGCTAAGCTGGCCAAGGGCCCCCCACCAGGGACCAGCTGTGTTTTTGTTTGAGTTTATAACTTTATTCTAACAAGGCTCCCACACCTGGTCTCAGGCAAGCTCTACACAGGCCTGCCTGGGAGTAAGCCCCACTGAACTCAACAGGACTTACTTCTGAGAAGAGATGGTTTGGGTTTCTCTGTAAGTGCTTATCATCTGTAAAAGGCACTGGATGGAGGTCTATACTGCAGTCCTATACTCACCCGGGAGTAAGCCTCACTGAAGATTACTCAGTAGAACTTGCTTCTGAGTAGACATATATAGGATTGGCCCGGAGGTGTATAAAAAAAACATGAAAATATTCATTGCAGGTCCTATTGGCCTAAATCATTTTTTTTTAAAGAGAGATTTTGTTTGAAAACCTAGCCATTTAAAAATATTAATTATATAAATGTATCCCATTACTTTTGAAAGTGAATCCAATCTTTCACTGAGCAGTCACAGAAAACCATAGTCAAAGAAATAATCAGATCTCGCAGAACATACTAAAAACATTGATATTTAACATGACCTCTTGGCCGCACTTCTCTCTTTCTTTGCAGATTTATAGTTCCTAGAAGTCAGAAGCAGGACTTAGGGAAGACCAATTCTGCAAGCTCCCTGAAATAGCAGGGTCTAGACAACCCGAGTTCTTCATGAACGGGAGCTTCTTGTGCACTGTAACCAAGTCTACACATTTTGCCGAGTACAAAATTGTCTGAGCCTTTCAGGGATGACTAAGCTGTGCTCCTACAGATGCTGTTGGACTACAAATCCTATCATCACTATCAATTGACTGTGTTGGCTGGGGCTGATGGGAGTTGGAATCCAACAACATATTGAGGTCCCCAGGTTCCCATCACTGCCTGAAAATAAATTATGAAGGGTGTGGTTCTCTCCCACCCCCCCCCCCCAGCAATTGGTGCATTAGACCATCAGCAACAACAAGTGCCTACATATATCTAGCCTCAAAACTGACTTAATCCTCTTGGAGTTCATTGCTTAATAGAACAACCACAAGAATGATGCCAATGTGTAACTCTGCTGGGGATCTTCTGAGAACATCATAGCTGCCTGATTGCCTTCTTTCGGCGGCTTCATAATCGGCCTCTGACCTTTGAAACAGAAATAAAATCAATCTATCACTGAATGATCCACTGAAATCATATCTACTGAGGATACATAATTTAAAAACAAAACACTGCTCTGAGTTTGCAGTAAACACGTTTAGGCGTCTTGTATTTGGAGAATGCAGGGAAGTTAAGAACACTGCAAACACTTGAAAAACTGTTTTCTCGAGAGCAATCCAATGGAGCCGACTTTGATACAGACATCTTGGCACATGGTGGTCCACGTACACAGCAGATGCCATATCACAGTGGCTCAGTGCTGGAGGTCCCAGGTTCAGTCACTGGCATTTCCAGGTAGCGCCGGGACAAACCCTGGTCCATAGCCTCCAACATTTCTCTGATGAAAACAGGGACATCCCACCATGGACTCCAGTGAAAAAAGGAAGGTCCTAAGGAAAAGCAGGTCATTCCAGGATCAAATCAGAAACCGGGATGGCTTCTATCAATCCGGGACTGTCCCTGGAAAATAGGG
Organism: Darevskia mixta; assembly: GCA_034641385.1. Classification (NCBI taxonomy): domain Eukaryota; kingdom Metazoa; phylum Chordata; class Lepidosauria; order Squamata; family Lacertidae; genus Darevskia; species Darevskia mixta. The sequence continues at coordinate 4,937,036 of JAWWNH010000063.1, forward strand.
ACACTTGGAGGGTCTGCAGAATCCTGCAACTCTGTGTAGACAGAATTGAGGTAGATGGATCAATGGATTCACTCAGTTTAAGGCAGATTGGTACATTCCTATCGGGGAACAGATTAGGGGAATAAGCCCTGACACAGCCCTGTGCAAACAGAATAGCACATGAAAGCAGCACAATTCAAGACTCACCCCACCCCACCCCGCTGTTTACATGAAGGTGGCTAGGCATGATTAATTGGGTATTGTTTCCCCACTCCACTCCAATCTCCTCCCTCCACCCAGAACTGAGCAGCCAGGTGTATAATTATACAGCCCTGGTGCGGTTTCTTGTGTCTGTACGTGTGCATTTCAGAATTGTTACTTTGGTTGGTAAACAAGGCAGCCATGCCAATTTTCCACGGAATGGAAACTCTCTGTGTGCCTTTGCAAGAATACACTAGATAGCGCACAGAACTGGAAATGCTATTTAGTGCCAGAAAAAGGAGAAAGGGAGAGTTTACTCTTTAACAGGAGGGTTTGAACATCACACCTGGGAGCTGAGGAAAATATTAATGTTGAAACTACCGGGCCAGTATGAGTGTGCAAATTAAATTTGGGTACTGTAATAATAATAATAATAATAATTTTTTTATTTGTACCCCGCCCATCTGGCCGGGTCTCTCCAGCCACTCTGGGCGGCCTCCAACAGACATTAAAATACATTAAAATATCACAAGTTAAAAACTTCCCTAAATAGGGCTGCCTTGAGGTATTTTCTGAATGTCAGATAGTTGTTTATCTTTTTGACCTCTGCTGGGAGGGCGTTCCACAGGGCGGGCGCCACTACTGAGAAGGCCCTCTGCCTGGTTCCCTGTAGCTTTGCTTCTCGCAGTGAGGGAACCGCCAGAAGGCCCTCGGCGCTGGATCTCAGTGTCCGGGCTGAACGGTGGGAGTGGAGACGCTCCTTCAGGTATACAGGACCTCGGCCGTTTAGGGCTTTAAAGGTCAGCACCAACACTTTGAATTGTGCTCGGAAATGTACTGGGAGCCAATGTAGTTCTCTCAGGACCGGTGTTATGTGGTCCCAGCGGCCACTCCCAGTCACCAGTCTAACCGCCGCATTCTGGATTAATTGCAGTTTCCGGGTCACCTTCAAAGGTAGCCCCACGTAGAGCGCATTGCAGTAGTCCAAGCGGGAGATAACCAGAGCATGCACCACTCTGGTGAGTGTATCTCTTGGACTTGTTTAACCTAGTAAAGGGGAGACGGAGAGGAGATATGATAGCCATCTTCAAATATCTAAAGCAACGTTTGTTTGATCTTGCGCCATAGGGTAGGACCCAAACCAGTGGCTTCAAGTTACAAGAAAGGAGATCCCGACTAAACATCAGGAAGAATTTTCTGACAGTAAGAGCAGTTTGGCAGTGGGACACACTCCATGGGAAAGTGGTGGATTCACCTTCCTTGGAGGGTTTTAAGCAGAGGTTGGATAGCTATCTGTCACGTATGATCTAGGTGAGATTCCTGCATTGCAGGGGGTTGGACTAGATTGACCCTTAGAGTCCCTTCCAACTCTTCAGTTCTATGATATTTTAGACTGGCCCCTATAATTCAGTTTGATAAGTAGCAAGTAGCCAGTAGGAAAACAGGAAGCTCCTTTATAATGCTATTTTAGGAACATAGGGAGCTGAGTCACACCACTGGTGCATCTAGCTCAGTACTGTCTGCACTGAGTGGCAGCAGTTTCCCAGGGTTTCAGACAGCGGTGTCTCCCAGCCCTACCTGGAGGTGATGGTGATGATGACAGGAATTATACCTGGAACTTTTTTTTTTGCATGCAAAATATGTGCCATACTACTGAATAACAGCCCTTCAAAGAAAAGCATCTCCCATGGGTCTTGAGCCTGCAACTTTGGAATTAATGGGAAAGTGCCTTTATCCACTGAGCTGTGCTGTGAAAAGCTTCAACTGCTTATTTCTGCATACTCAAATCTCTTTTAAATGCCCAGGAGCAACCCGGACATGCATTTTCTTTTGGATAGTTGACAGCCCTACTCTGACCATGACTTTAAATGTATGTTGTGTATGCCATCAAATGCCAACAGTACCCTTCAGCTCTCTATATTGGACAAACAGGCCAAACCCTACGCCAAAGGATAAATGGACATAAATCTGACATCAGGAATCACAAGACAGAGAAACCAGGAGGAGAACACTTCAATCTCCCAGGACGTTCTATACAAGATCTCAAAGTAGCTGTCTTATTACAAAATAATTTCAGAAATAGACTGGAAAGAGAAGTTGCTGAATTGCAACTTATTACCAAACTTAAAACCATGGAGAGACCTGGTCTGAATAGAGACATTGGATTCTTATGTCATTATACATGATAAAGCTATTTTTAGCCAGCTCACCCACACCTATCACCCTTCTGAGCAATACCCCTCCCCACCCTCTCACTATATATAAGGGTCTGGTGACTTCTGTTTCAGTGTATCTGAAGAAGTGTGCATGCACACGAAGGCTCATACCAAGAACAAACTTAGTTGGTCTCTAAGGTGCTACTGGAAGGAATTTTCTTATTTTTTTATTTTGTTTTAAATGTATGGTATGTACCGTGGGCATATCTAGAATTTATTTTAGTGGGGGCAGGCTTTATGTTAGATGGGGGGCAGAGCCGAGTTAATGCAATTGGTCAGTTAGTTGTTGTTTTTTACTTGATGGGGGGGGCAGCTGCACCCTCTGCCTATGCCCATGGTGTGTACCTAGCCTAAGTGAAGTTGAAATTGCCATATTCCATCACTAGGATGGGGGTGGTTGTTGCACGTATTACAAGGGGCTGTATATCCTTCTCTGGTTGTGCTAGTCCAGAGTTTGGAACATTTCTAGTTTTAGCATATTTATACTTGTACATCTGCCTTGCGCAGCCATCTCCTTTGTGCCAGCCCTGCAAAGTATACAGAGCTGTCTGTCTGTCTGAATAGGTGTGTGTTTATGGTAGCAACTAGGAGGAGAAAAATTAAATGAAAACAGTATACTTTTGAGCACAAAGGTCATGCTATGTTTATAATGGATAAATATTCCATTAGGGAAGTATTTCCCAAACCAGCAATAAAGGCAAAGCAGCTATTAAATGCAGGGCACACACACACACACACACACACACCCTGACACACACACCCTGACACACACACTCTGCACACTGGGCTTCTGAAGAATGGAATAGATTAGGTGTCAAGGCAGCAAATGAGATGTAAAAACGACCAAAATTGAATTTCTCCCCAACTTCATAATTCACCCATAAGCTGTATAAATGTCTATTCATTAAGCAAAGATCTGAAGGCAGAACTTTTTGCCTCTCCATTTTTCCATTTTCGTTTTGAGTTATGCTGTAATTCTCTGCAAATAGCCCACATATTCTGACATGTTGTGAAATGTCTTAAAACTGGATTTGCAATCACAGAACATATCTCACAGCGGTATGTTTTTAAAATAATAATTCGACGCGTTCCAAGCAAATAAAAGATGCAGGGAAAACACTGGCATATTATCTGAACTGATGATTCTTGAGAAGATAGCATCCTTTACATGTCTTCCTGTGCTTATTTTCGCCATGGAATTTCTGTTTTGTTTCTTAACCATCCTCTTATCTATAATAGTAGGACTTTTGAATGTTAATCAATGTGACAAATACAGGGGAATCACCCACAAAAGACAGCATTTGAGAGTTTGAGGGCTCCTTCAGACATGTTTCTGTGGGTGTATTCTGCAACATATAATAGTTCATTAGTGATGGATTTATACTGGACTGTCTACAAATCATTCCACCTTTTTAATTGTTCTGCAGTGTTTCCTCAATATTTCCTCATTATTGCCTTCTGGAGGGATGTTCTTCTGCTACAGCACAACACAAGGGGGACAAAAAACAAGAGCAACACCTGGAACATTTGTGGTATGAAAAGTTTCAGGAATTAAGCAGGAAGCTGTGAGGTGAGCACTGACTGGATATCTGGATATCTGCCCTGAAACTTCTGCAGATACAAATAATGTTGAAAGCAGCATTGCGCATAACCACCCCAGTGAACAAAAGCTGTCATGAATGCACAATAAAATGGTCACATGGAAGAGCCCTAGCAGCACAATCCAATGCAAGTCGACTCAGTTCCTTGGGCCTAACTCCCAGGTAAGTGTGCACAGGATTCAATGGTTTAGCATTTGTTGCGTCATTTGTTTAACTCATTTGCAGGTAGACAAAGAATGGATAGTTCCTGGGGGGATCACAAGAGAGTTCAGTAGCAAGAGAACAGGATCTGGGGGTCCTGCACAGCTCTCCCCCCCCTTTATGGTTACCAAAAGCAGCCTACATCAATATATGCAAATGTTCTGATCCCTGCATTTGGAGCTTCTTGGTACAGAATTTATAACATAACATCAACATAACAAAGGGACCCAGGTGGCGCTGTGGGTTAAACCACAGAGCCTAGGGCTTGCTGATCAGAAGGTCGGCGGTTCGAATCCCTGCGACGGGGTGAGCTCCCGTTGCTGGGTCCCAGCTCCTGCCCACCTAGCAGTTTGAAAGCACGTCAGAGTGCAAGTAGATAAATAGGAACCGCTCCAGCGGGAAGGTAAACGGCGTTTCCGTGCGCTGCTCTGGTTCGCCAGAAGCGGCTTTGTCATGCTGGCCACATGACCCGGAAGCTGTACGCCGACTCTCGGCCAATAAAGCGAAATGAGCGCCGCAACCCCAGAGTTGGACACGACTGGACCTCATGGTCAGGGGTCCCTTTACCCTTTACCTAGCAACATAACATAAACACACACTAAGTATAAACAGTCCTGACCTACTTTAAGAATACCTATATGATTTTGTAAAAATAGTTGTTGTTAAAGATTTTCTAGGGTTACAAGAGTACATGCATTGTCTCTGTTTTCAGGTATACAGTGGTACCTCGGTTTTCAAACGTAATCCGTTCCGGAAGACCGTTCGACTTCCGAAATGTTCAAAAGACCGAGGCACAACGGGCGGTCTGCCAATTTCATTGTGAAAATTGCAAAACACACAGTAGAAGCTGTTCGACTTCTGAGGCGGGTTCAAAAATGGAAGCATTTACTTCTGGGTTTTCGGCGTTCGAAAACTGAGACGTTTGGCAGTGGAGACGTCTGAAAACCACTGTGCAATATAAGGTTAGGAGAGAAGAAAGGTGGGCAGAGAAGACAAGAGAGGACTGATGGTAAACTTACATTATTTTAGTTATTGTATGTGTGAGGTTTTGTGTTGGCGTCACTTGGGAAGGTTCTCTTTCTATTCACCTATATGAATTTTAGTGCTCCTGAGTACTTGGTGCTGGCTTGCCGTGACTAAATGAATAATGCCTAAGTTTTTTTTTTTAAACACACACAGACACACACGATATTAAGTTTCAGCTACTACTTCAAAATACTATCTTCAGAAAGGACAACATGAATAGGGAGAGAAGCCCACGGGATATGCATATGTATAAAAACTATAAAAGAAAACCCTTTTACATTTACTGTTGCGCTATATTCAAAAATGCAGAGATTTTGCAGAATGTTTAGAATATAATACAGGCTTTAAAATAGTTCAGATCCCTGGAGAAACTCTGGCCTGCTTATCATAAGCATAAGAACATGCATTTAGTAACTGACTTTTAAAGGTAGTTCTGTGCCTGTGAATGACGAAAAAATTGATTCCAAGCTTTCAGTTTTAGCACTGAAAGCTTCGTTTCAAACCAATAATAACACCTCATTGTTACATATGTTGTCTTAGAGAACAGGTTTTCAAAAATGCAGAAAATGCACTGTTCAAAGAAATGGACAGGAGCATAATGCAAAAACATGAGGCAAATCATGAATCACCAACGTGGCTGAAATCTTAAAATAGAGTAATCTTTGTAATCTCATTTTCTCTCATATAGCAGCCCATGACTCAGTGCGTATAATTTTGAAATGGGAAAGTCAGACTTTCCAACTTGTTCCCTTGGGACTGATCTGGAAGAGATGCTTTGTACATAGATCTTGCCCCCGCCTCTCTAAAGGACAACTCATTCTGCTGCATGAACTCTAGTAGGAAACAGTGCAATTCAGTTGCAGAAGAAGACCCAGATTGCACACTCTTCTACCGCAGTGGTTTTCAGATTTCCTGGCTTCATAGAATTCTTTCCACTTTAGAGGAAGTGGTCATCGCTCGGTGGTATAGCGCCTGCGTTGTGTGTGGGAGATGATGGGTTCATTCCCTGGCAATAACATGTAAGCCTGAGGTCCTGGTGAGCTCATCCCAGTCATAGACAATGGCGAGCTAGATGGACCAGCAGTTTGACTGGCATAAGACAGCTTTTTGTGACTCACCGACAAAGGAACTCCTGAATGTCTGCTGGGAAACCTGTGTTGCTGAGGGCTCTGGGAAGGAATTTAGAGGCCACTGTCCCAGCCTGTTTGATCAATAGGAGTATAGCATCTAGATCAAGGGAAGTAATAGTACCACTGTATTCCGCTCTGGTCAGACCCCACCTGGAATACTGTGTCCAGTTCTGGGCACCACAGTTCAAGAAGGATATTGACAAGCTGGAACGTGTCCAGAGGAGGGCAACCAAAATGGTCAAAGGCCTGGAAACGATGCCTTATGAGGAACGGCTTAGGGAGCTGGGTATGTTTAGCCTGGAGAAGAGACGGTTAAGGGGTGATATGATAGCCATGTTCAAATATATAAAAGGATGTCATATAGAGGAGGGAGAAAGGTTGTTTTCTGCTGCTCCAGAGAAGCGGACACGGAGCAATGGATTCAAACTACAAGAAAGAAGATTCCACCTAAACATTAGGAAGAATTTCTTGACAGTAAGAGCTGTTCGACAATGGAATTTGCTGCCAAGGAGTGTGGTGGAGTCTCCTTCTTTGGAGGTCTTTAAGCAGAGGCTTGACAGCCACCTGTCAGGAATGCTTTGATGGTGTTTCCTGCTTGGCAGGGGGTTGGACTGGATGGCCCTTGTGGTCTCTTCCAACTCTATGATTCTGTGATTCTGTGATTTCCTCTTTTGCTTGAGTGAAATGTTAGGAGAGGGCACCAAAACCCCTGAAGCTGTGCATATTGGGATGATCAGACGAGGAGGACAAGCCAGAAAGATGGGTTGCCATTAATAAGCTTCTTTTTGGGAATGGATTTAGGCATTAGGGGAGGATATATTATGTAGTTATTATCCTTCCTTGCTCATCTAAGTGAGCACCATCCTTTGCAGCTTTAAACTTGGAAGTTTCTAGAAACAATAATCCACAATGCTTTAAGAAGAAGAGTTTGAATTTGATATCCCGCTTTATCACTACCCAAAGGAGTCTCAAAGCGGCTAACATTCTCCTTTCCCTTTCTCCCCCACAACAAACACTCTGTGAGGTGAGTGGGGCTGAGAGACTTCAAGGAAGTGTGACTAGCCTTAGGTCACCCAGCAGCTAAGTTACAAAAGTACAAAATTTAAGTTCAAAATGGTGTCTGAGCTGCGTAGCTCAGACATACACGTGTGGTCAGTTTGGAGACATGATGAGGAAAGAGGGAGATGCCCAGGCAGGAAGGAAGTACGTAGTGTTACAGCTTCCTGCCAAGGCAGACAAAGGAAGTGGTCTCACAGAGTTCTCTCTAGTAAATTTTACAGGAAAGCTCTGTGAGCTTCAACCCTTTCATGTGCCTATCTGGTAAAACATGAATTGTTGGCTTGACTGCAATATTGTCCCACACTTCTCAGCAAGGAAGAAGATGGTTGGAGAGCACCAAGATTCTCTAGAATACATTTTTAAAAAACTGCTGCTGCAGTGGAGCAACTCAGTCTTTGGGGTTCCTGAGACAGCTGCAGCCAGAATGCTCTTCTAGTAAATTGTCTGTCGTCTTTAGGGAGCTAGGGTCACTGCCCAAGACTTCCACTGATGCTTTACACTCATCAAATTTAGGTCTGAGCTCTGCTGGCTACCAGCTTTCAAAAGGGCAATGGACTTTTGTACCTCTTGCCAGCAAGCTCACTTTCTTCTATTTTTTTTTTAACCATTAAGCTAATAAATGGGAGAATTGCATGAATGGTGCCTTGTTTAATCTGGTCCTGTGTCTCTATTTAATTTCAAACTAAGAATGGCTGTTCCCCACATATGTACATACCTGCAGAGTAATTGTCTCAGAGACACCATCTCTGTAGGTGAATTGTGCACTGAGAATAATGTTTTCTTTGTCAGGACTGTTCAGAGTCAAACCAGACAACTCTCTCTCTCTCTCTCTCTCTCTCTCTCTCTCTCTCTCTCTCTCTCTCTCTCCCTCTCTCCCTCTCTCTCTCTCTCTCTCTCTCAAAAACACACACGTACATGGATAGCTCTTCACATATTGCAGATGCATTTCTCCATCACAAATAACTGTTTTTAACCTCCAGACAAAACTCTGCCTCTCAAACATTTCCCTTTTAAGATTCAGACCCTTTTTCCAGCCCCCTGCAATGCCCGAATATGCAGCTGTCCCATATGGGGATAGAACTTGCAACCTTGGCATTATCAGGACTATGCTTTAACCAACTGAGCTATCCAGATGCTTTCATTATTGGATCGTTTTGGAGTCCCTTGTGCAAGACGTTCTTCGCAAGTCCCCTCCTACAGATTCCCAAAGAAGAGGAAGGATCCAAAGGTAAAACGCAGAATGAAGCACAGCTGAAGACAGCAACAGAGCAAGCAAGCCAGCACTCAAAAGATGATGCTTCAGAGTGAGGGAAGGAGGCAAAGCTGGACTGTCCCCTCCCTCCACAGCTGGGCTAATGGATCACCTGGCCTGTGGGAAGAAAGAGGAAAGGATGGGAGGTGGACAAAGTCAACCTCAGGGCCTGCCTTGGTTGGATTGTCCGCTCTTCACCACAGAACCAACTCTACATTTGTTTTCATTTGTTTGTTTTAGTATTTCCACCTTGGAAGCCTTGGCAGAAATATGGTATAGAAATGCAATACATAAATAAGAAATATGAATCTGCAAAGGTAAAACCCAGGGCTATTTGTGTGTGACATTACCAGTATCTATATTTTTATATTTTGGTTGCCCATGGCAGCCATTTTGTGCTGGCACCCACAGCATTTTTATCAATATATGCGTACTGGCATCACAATTTTAACCCCTCCACCCCTAAAGCATTGGTCAAACCTAATCATGAAGCCCCCTAGCACATTTATAAAACATTATTGGTATGGCAATGTAAAGCGCTGAGTTCATATTACTCTAGAAAGGCGGTATGCTAGGATAATAGTTTTACTTCAATCTTTAAGGGCATCTCCATAATAGATTTCTGGAAGTCAGGCCCAGGGGTCAAGAGGGTCAGCTCTCTGTAGGTTCAGGCACTGGGAGAGAGAACAATGGTTCTTACAGCTTCTTAACAGAATACTGTTGTATTTAAGACCTGTTGTTGCCTCTTTCCTGGAGCAACCATTAAACTGTTCAGCTAGATCCCTAATGTCTCATTCACAATGATCATGCCAGACAAATCCATAGCAAAATGTAACGATACGAAGGCTTTGGCACTATATTTATCCCCTGCATGTCCCTGGCCATCTGCACAGTGACAGTGATGATCTAACCAATATCAGTAGAGGACATGCAGTCTTCACAAATAGCTTTCTGCTATTAAAGTGGGTTGAGGACGCAAGGTCCTTTATTTTTTTTTTACTTAAGGAATACTTCACAGTGTTTAAGCGCTGAACTGAAACTGCTGCAGAGGACAGAGAACAGCCCAGCAATGAATGAATAACAATGAAGCCACTGTACCAAAGCTCCTGACACATTATACAATAGTCACTTTTCATATTAACATAATGCCAATATTTATGTTTCTTCTTGCTAGGCAGTCCATGGAAATGAATAATTTGCTGGAGTGGTTTATAGCTTGAAGCTTTTGCTACTGCATCAGTTGACGGGCAAAATATAACACTTTTGGTGGAAGATCATGGGTGAAAACCCTGACATCTCACGCCCATGCTATATCGAGCTGCTTTTCAGTCCATTGAAATGGAAAAGAAAATCTTGTACACATTAATTTTGGAATGTGTTTTGGAAAAGAAGTCAGAAGCAACCAACAACTTTGCTGCTAAGTAATTATTTTTAAATGATCATTACTAATTAGAAATAATTAGGAGGAGAAAACCCAAGGCCACTATTTATCTTGTGATATATATAATGCTAAGCCTGATTTATAGGAAACTTGGTATGGGACTACATGCCTATTATTATTATTATTATTATTATTATTATGGCACAAATGGTGGCTCTGGTCCTGCCAGCTGAGTGTGCAAATGGCTAGAGCAAGGATTATGTATAGCCTTGTTTTCAAAGTTAAATCACCGAAACACTAAATCCACCTTTGCCTTGGTGGATTATACTGATAATTATACTGATGTCCGTTGCATACGGGGTTGACCTGATTAATGATTTTTAGTTGATTAACTGTCCCGCTCAGTCAGTTTAATTGATGAATTAACCAGCTTAAGCAAACATCAAATTATCTCCAAACAGGTGACATTTTATGGATAATACTGAACGTGTCTCTTGGCATAGTATCAGAGAAATATAATTTATTGCCTGAAACACAGGACATCCATAATCTGTTTCGCGACAGTGTACTTTATTAAAATACCAGATATTCTGTAGCATAATAGGGACTAGCATAATATATGTGATCTAACAAATTAACCAATTCACTACATCCATTGCTTAAGTGTTGCTTTTGTCTCTTACTGTAGATCTGTAAAAAGATTTTACATTTTAAAGTATGCTCGTGGAAGATAATTTGTTAGTCTTGACTTGCTTGTTCCATTGAATTCAATTAGGACTTGGTCTCACTTAGCTGGTTCATGGACCAAGGTAACTTCACAATGGTTTCAGCAAAATGGTGGAGGGAACAAGGATGGAATTACAGATTGATGACACCACAAAACCAAAAGTGGAGAACTAGAGATTAAAAAGCAAAAATGTTATGACTTCCGCCTTTAAGGTTTCCAAACTATCATATTTTCACTTCTACTGTATATTTTGGAAAATTGCTGTGTCTTTGGACACCTCTTCAGATATTTTGTATTATGGTTCCTGAGATCCAGGAGCAGGTTTTCAGCTGAGTTTAGATATAACTGGATGCCATTTTGAATAAAGATGGCTGAATGAGCATGTCAAAACTGCACCAGTTTTTTGTTAGTTTGTTTCATAGAACTCCCAAGCCACACTTGGTATCAGGCTGGTGTTTTCTTATAAAATACACGTTTTCTCAATGAAATTCAAATGTCCTGTTGAGATGTAGCTGTCAAAATGAGGATTTAGGACAAAAATAATTCTTGTGGCTTGCAGAACCAGTTTGGGACTGAGCTGTGTGGGCTCACCTATTTCCCATATATCTAATTAAAAATGAAAAGCATCTTAACTCTGCAATTGACTGGTTATGTAACCTCATGCAGATCTTCAAATCTTAGTCTATGGTTTCTAAATATTAAAAATGGATATGTTACCTATTCTGTACTTTACAAAAGTGTTATAAAATGCAGGCAGAATACCTATAATTAAGCAGATGAAAGCTATCAGAAGATTTATCTTTCCGAAGGCTATTTATGTTATTTACTAGTTTTTGAGGTAGAATGCTAAATCAAATAGAGGACTTGGCAGGGGGTTGGACTGGATGGCCCTTGTGGTCTCTTCCAACTCTATGATTCTGTGACTCGCCTCAGGTATTACAGCAGCTCAGGTGTGCACCTATATGTTTCCACACAAGCTCCAGAAATATTACGGTACTTTTTGTTTTATGAATCGTCCTTGTAATTTGATTTGTACAGGCAACTTAAGCTAACATGGAAAAAGTAGAGAATAGTTGCCGAAATGATGAGTAACTAGAGTTCAAGAGGAAAGGCGTTGATGGAGGCATTTTTGGCTTGCTTTCAAAATCTCATTTCTCAAACGAGTCTGTATGCAGCAGAGCACAAGCTAAATGCAGTGAGCGTTTCTAAGCTAAGAAGAATAAGGCACACCTTTCTTGAGTTTGAGCACAAATATAGCCAAGTTCTCTTCTTTGCCAGGTTTCAGCCAGTTTACATAGTCACACTTTATTTCCCCCCATTACTGACAGAAAGGGTAGGTGGGGGACTGCCAGAGGAGAGGGTTTTTTATAGTGTTGTAGGACTGGATCCCCTCCAAACCTGTGTAACATCTGTAAGAAGGGAGTCTGTAGTAGAACTGTAGAACTTCTAAAATGGTCAGACCCAGCGCTGTCTTTAGCATAGGCGCCGCCGGGGTGCAAAGATCCGCCCAGCGCCCCCAAATTTAGTTTAGCCCCCAAATTAACTTTTATTATGCTTATGTCAGACACCACGCTTATGCCTTATCTCTCGTTTACGAAAGAAGGGAGGAAAAAGAAACAAACTTTTTTATTTGCTCATTTATTTACAATACACTTATACTTAAGTATACAACACCACCACACTTAAACTTATACGTATTGTTTAGGCACCTACTTAGGAAAAACATCAGTCGTGTCAAAGGTGCCGCTGACCCTGCTGTCGCATAGCAGCTCAATACAATACGTAACATAATATTTTGATGTAAGAGTTATTTTCGCTTGCACAGCACCGTTGTGAATGACAAGCACCGTCGGTGAGTCCGACAAGCACCGCCATTGTGAATGACAAGCGCCGCTGCTGGCGCGGTGCGTCTTTGGTAAATGAGCGCACAAAGTTGAAAGTCCTTTAGTGAAACAGTAGGTATACATTTCGGTAATTCCTAGGTATATGTATTTTGTTTTTCTAGCTTGATCAAAACTATTTATATTTCATAGCAGGTAGATAGTTAAGAGCTTAGGCGGCTTCAGTGGTGGGTGCCGGGTGCCACCCAGAATTTGGCGCCCAGGTGCCCCGCACCCCTTGCACCCCTGGGTAAAGACGGCCCTGGTCAGACCATTCTTCTTGTTAAGTTTAATTTTTTTGTTATTTATATTTTATTGAAGTGATTGCAATTAAAAGAAATAAAGTGATACAGAAAAAGAAGGAAAAGTAATGGCCTCACCAAGCCTGTTAAGCACCCTTTTTACACTTCTAAAGAGTTGGTCGAGTACAGGGGCGTTGCCATAGAAACACCAAGCTGGTGATGATTCCAGAAGGAGGGGGAAGGCCCTCCCTCTTTGTTTGCCTTAAGGCCTTGTCATCCTAGAGGAAGGAGATCAGACCTGGGGCCAGTCTTTGTCTAGTCTTGTCTGGTCTTAGAAGACACGGGCTTGACTTGGTCTCTGTTCTGAAACCAAAGTTATGAATTTGGGGATGATCCTAAGTAACCTAATGGGGGGAACAAGATCTGCTGGGGTGTTCACACTGTGAGCCCCTCCATCTTATGCTTAGCCTGTATGTATGTGTAAATAAAACTGTACATCACAAAGATAACACAGTCTCCAGTGGCCTCAATTCCAAGGAAAGCCACACTCAGATATGGGCTGATACATCTGAAATCTCTCATCAATTGGATAATGGGGTGGGAGGGGGTCCACAGCAGGGGCAAAATATATTTCTAGGTGGGCGACAAAAAGAATACTGCATATGCTAATGCCAGGAGTATAGAAATGGGGGCAAATGGAAAGTGATATCGTTGGGGGGACGGACACTTGTCCTCCTGCCCCACCACCAATGTTCTGGGGCTACCAATGTTCACGGCAAGTATAAATCTCCTTCTGTGATTATCCTCAGTCCATGTTGGCATTTTGTTTCTGCAGCCAAAATCTTCAACTGTTCTTCTGCAGGCAGGTACAGTGTTCTTTCTTTTCAACTGCTGATTTGCTGTTTTCTCTCTCTCTCGTGTATAGAAATTGTTCAGGCACTGTTCTCTATTAAGTCAGAATTTAGGTTAGTTTTACTAGGCAGTACTTGCCATAACTGCTACTTCTCCTGTTAAACTAATTAGCAAAAGATTTACTTTCCCCATCTGCTTGTGTATTTCTCCCTTTCCTCTCAGGTTTCGAAGGAATAAACATTGCTAATTGCTAGTTAATTTTGCTGACACTCTGGGATGTATACGGCCAGGGGTCAGGCCTGCTGATTAACATACATTCATTTTTTCTTAGTTACTCTTTATGCACAGCTACAATTCCTAATTGAATCTATCACTTTCCCTTATTTTTCTTGCTAGTTCAAAAGTACACCCTATATCAACAGTGTTAATTCATTATGTTTTCACTTTTTATGAAATATGTTACATGCTCTTTTTTTCTCCCTGCCTCTTTGCTTAGCACTCGCTAATCTGAGTTTCAAGAATTCTTTTTCCCCTTTATCATTCCTAAAGACATTTATTGCCAATACTTACCCGATGCCTCATAGCTGATACCAAACTGGTTTTCAACAGGCTGAACGAGCAAACAAGGTGCTCTTATGCTCTTTGACAGATTTACAATCAGCCTCCTATAGTTAGTAATGAACAACTGACCTGTGTCAATGAATGTACATGTACAAATAAGAAAATGGCCAGAATTTCTTGCTCAAGGAGCATTAGAGCATCTCTTTCCCATGCCTTGATCATTCTCAGCTAAGAGAGAGAGTAAGGGTCAAGGAACATTTACTGGGTAGTACATTTAACAGTATATAGCATAATCATGTGGTAAGCTGGTCATCTACAATGTCCTTTGTAAATGTTGAGAAGTATTTTCCTGCAAGATCGTGATGATCAGAAATCTGTGCAAGAAGTCGTGTCATCAATATCTTTGCCACTATGCTGGGGCAATGCAAACAACCTGCTTACACTACTGAGCCTCTTGGGCTTGCCGATTGGAAGGTTGGCGGTTAGAATCCATGCAACGGTGGTGAGCTCCCGTTGCTCTGTCCCAGCTCCTGTCAACCTAGCAGTTTGAAAGCATACCAGTGCAAGTAGATAGATAGGTACCGCTGAGGCGGGAAGGTAAACAGCGTTTCCGTGCGCTCTGGCACTCTTCATGGTGTCCCGTTGTGCCAGAAGCAGTTTAATCATGCTGGCTGTATGACCCAGAAAGCTGTCTGTGGACAAACGCTGGCTCTCTTGGCCTGAAAGTAAGATAAGTGCCACACCCCATAGTCACCTTTGACTGGACTTAACCATCCAGTTATATCCACAAAGTAGTAAGTCACCACTTGATAAAATGCCCTCTGGTCTCCACCCATTGTTTGGTATGCTTTCAAGATATTGCGGGCTTCCCCCCCAACACAAAATCCTTCAAAATACTTTCCCGTACAATATACCTCTCTCACCCACCCCCAATTAAAATTGTTTACTTTTGAGTGATCTCTCTGTTTGCTTAATTCTAGCAAGAGGCATGTGGACCTGCCCTGCTGCCAACAGGTTAGCTGCGGAAGCAGTACAAATGAAACAGCAGGCCAGTGATGAGAGATGTGGAGGAGAGGAAACTACACCCAGAGCTATGCCATTTGAGGCAAGGTAGAACGTACTGTGCACATTGATGGTATCATTTAGCCATCAATACCTCTGTGGAGCATCACCCCTTCTCTATCGGCGCTATGGGTCCTAGGGAATGATCACGTTCCATTAGCCAGGCAGCAGAATGATAGCATGTCATTTACCACTGAGCTGCAGCCACTGGCCTAACTTAGTTTCTCTGTACCAGGTAGGAAGTAATTGTTCTGCAGCGGCACTCCCTGTGTTTCAGTTCTCTATTATCTAGGTCACAGAGAAACCCTGAAAATAGTTATAAGAAACTTCTTTAATGATTCATATTTAGCTGTAGCTGTCATTTCACAGATGTTTCATCGAATCCCACATGAGTCCAGTGGTTTCAAACTCTTTGATAGTTCTACCATTTCTTCCCCCAGGTCTGCTATTTACTAGTCCTTTGAGTCTGTAACAGCTGCCCACTATAGTTTCTCTTCTTCTTCTTTGTCATTAAAAAAAACCCAACACCTTCCATCCAATGAAACTAGGCCCAACTCTTCTTATAATAAAAGATGCTTACTGCTGCCATTCATGTTTTTCAAGTGGCTGCTCTGAAAAATGGGCCAATTCATTCAACTGATGGATGAGCGAATGATCCACACCTTGTGGTTTTATGGTCCACCCAGAAGTTCTGAAGGTAAATCCGGGGTGGATAATTATTTTTAGCTGGAAAGTTCCATCTTTTCTAAGCCACCTTCCAGGAGCTACATTCCCAAACTGGGCAGAAACAATGCATGTAAATTTTATCTTTGTAGAGCCAGCTAGTTTCCAAACACACTCATCTTATGCCTCTCTGCCCCCGTCAAGGCAAGCAAGGGGCATTATCACAGTTCAAGCCTCCATTTCAGCCAGGCAAACCCGCTTATAATGACACCTCTGTACCGTGTTTATAGTACAGCCTATGCTGAACAAACGACCCTGCGCCATCCACCACAGTTGCGCTGTGTTTGCTGCAGGCCAGGCCTCCTGGTACCTTCATAATTACGGTACTCTGGGCAAGCACACTTTGAAACTCTTGTTTTCAGTCATCAATTATATTTAGAAAAGCGAGTATTGCACGGTTAAATTAGAAACTCTATTATTGTGGACTGGAGCCAGACACCACAGCTGGACATTTCTCCCTTGTTATTTTTAGGTTCTGTTCTGTGTTCTTTCCAGCAATACAGTGACATGTTCTTTGGCAGGCAATAGCTATGAGTGAGCAGCCCTCCGTGCAAAAATCAGAAACACATAATTCCTCCCAGCCAATTCCAGTATGATATCAAGAAAGCCATTTGCTGCTCAACCTGCAGTTTCCAATCCATAACTGTCCAAAATACTACGTTCCATTTTGTCTTCCTGTCGGAAAGTTCTGAGAACCAGGAAAATTTAGCAATAACCCCATTGTTGATAGCCTGAAGATGTCACTTGGCACTCAGCTGAGCAATGTCCACCAGGAAATAGCATATGGATTTCCAGAGAAATGAGGGAATTGTTCTCAGACTTTTGCACACCACCCTAGAGATCTTTGGATAAAAGGTTAGTTTAAGAAATACTTTAAAGAAAATAGTTAATTATACCGTGGAGAATTTGAGGGTATAGAATATTAAAACTTTATAATATCACACTGATGGGGACTTGGTAACCAAGGTATATAATAGATTTCTTGGTTTCAAGTTGAACATTCAGGGTGTAGCTTTCACGTACTCATTACACACACAGAAATCGCAGTACCGATTCCCGTCACTGCTGCCCATACAGATAAGATAAAGGATGCACAATGAAAAACTGTTACATAATGAATAAACATACATATAGGAGCTATACAATTAAACACTGCTGCATAATGTGTGCAGATAATTCTGAAGGGTGGAGTGGCTTTTATTTAGAGCAGGCATTAGGAATGCATTAGCTATTATGCTAAATAAACTATAGCTCATGGCTCCACCCAAACTGTAGTAAGAGTATTTTTATCCTGCTGTTAAAATGGGCTCCTTTACAACTCGGTTCACTTCGGAACATGGCAATGATTCCTCAAATGCTGAAAATTAAAATACCAGTAGCCTACCCAGCATGAGGAAATGGATCTGTTTGCATATAATAATTCAAGGACAAGACATGAGATGTGGGTGGGTGGGTGAATGCAAGGAATCCTGTGTTTACCCCCTACAAACATACTGGACAAGGTGAGTTTCCAAAGGGAGTTTAGGGGCATGAAAAGGTTCTTCCCAATCCTATATTAGATTTCTGCAGCACAGGAAATTGCTTGACATGTTGCTCTCATATCTCCAAACTGTAATTCAGATGCCTGTGTGTGCACATAAACTTGGAACTCATAGCAGTCCTGAGGAAACAGGTAATATCTCTCCCCTACAAGCATATTACTGTATCGGCCAAAAGACTAATGTTGGTTACTTTCCCACCCCTTGAAGCCTTGTGGGGGAGAAGTTTGAGATGCAGACCCTGAGAAGAAACTTCTGTATCTTTGAGGTTACTAGGAAAGTGTGAAACATACAGTGGCATAATGGGGGGGGCACAGGGGCATTTGTCTCAGGCGCAATTCCATTACTGGGCTCCATTGAAGATGGCTTCTCCCTGTTTCCCTTCTTCACAGCTCCCCTCCATATGCCCCGGGCACTGGCAACCCATGCTACATCACTGGAAACATACAGCTTTCCCTCTCACTGCAACACTGTAGGGAAAAGCTGTACCCCTGATGAAGTTCATAGTAACTCTTAAAGATACAGGAGTCCCTTTCAAGATCTTCACCTGGAAATCTTCCTTGTACAGTTTCGTAACTCCCACATGGGGCAATGCCCATAGTTTAGATCCTCTGGGTAGAAGCCATTCTGAGAAGTTTATTCCCTCTAGGAACGCCTCAGTACCATTGGGCTTCTTCTGAAATCAAGTAGGCATGGTTACACATCTAAATACACATCTGCGGACTATGTTCAGGGAACAAGTTCTTTCAGCACAAGAATGGTGGTAGTGGGGAGCATTAAAGTTCAATGTGCTGGGGGATCCCTCTCCCCCTGCAACCCTGACTTTATTTTACTAGAGGACAGGCTGATGTCTGTCTAGTACAGGCATCCCCAACCTCCGGCCCTCCAGATGTTTTGGACTACAATTCCCATCATCCCTGACCACTGGTCCTGTTAGCTAGGGATCATGGGAGTTGTAGGCCAAAACATCTGGAGGGCCGCAGGTTGGGGATGCCTGGTCTAGTAGAACTAGCCCAGAAACTAGCACAGTTTCCAAATACAAAGGAAGACTGAATCCATAGTCTTGGGTAGGTTAGTCAAGTAACAGAGTGCCCTTGTAAGGTACTCAGAGACCAGGAGAAATCAGGGCCTTTCCAGAAAGCACAGGTTATTGACGAACTATAACAAAATGACAATTAAATAGTTGCCTACAGAAGGTGTCCCAGATATAGAGGAGGAGAGGTGAAGTGGTTGCCAGCCATAGAGGCTGCCTGGTGATTGTGTGGTTTCTGAGAAGGGGAGAGGAAAAGACTTGAAAAGGGGAGAAGGGTTCCATCCATTCTCTCTTATCCTTTCAGTATGGGGCTCCTGAGTGTCAGAGTGAATCCAAAAAGTAGGTAAAAAGAAGAGACATGCCTAGTCCACAACCAGATGGAGCTCACTAGAAATGAAAGTGCAGAAAGAAGGAACCCAAAGAAGGCCCATTTCAGCCAGACTGCGTTTAGCCCAGCAAATATTCACCAGGAACCACATGGAATTTAGCAGTTCAGAGATGCAAGCGCATTCTTCTGTCTTCCAAGCTTGTGCTAATATAATTCTTGCCGCTGTTGTTGCATACATAAATATTTTCCAATTTTCTTTTTTTTTTACATCTTGGTCTAAAATTCCTAGGAGGAATGCTTCTGGTTTCTTAACAAAAGTCTTTTAAAATATTTTTTCAATTCATTATATATAATTTCCCAATAATTTCTAATCTTTTTGCATTCTCACCACATATGATATTACATTTCCAACAAGTTTTTGATCCTTTTTTATACACTTTGACCACTTTCTCTGGTTATATACCATCTATACATCATTTTCATATAATTCTTTTCAGTAAGATACAATCTGTAAATTTTAGATTCACCTTCCACATCTATTCCCAATCTTCAAATTGTATATTATGACCTAAATCCTGCGGGATGGCTTCTCTAAATCAGGGACATCCCTGTAAAACAGAAACACTTGGAGGGTCTGCTGAACTCTCCATAGCCAATCAATAGGAGACATTCTGAGGGTGTGTCCAGTGGATATTCCCTTGCCCATTTCAATAGAGCAGTGATGGCTAACCTTGACACTCCAGATGTTTTGGAACTACAACTCCCATCATCCCTGACCACTGATCCTGTTAGCTAGGGATGATGGGAGTTGTAGTTCCAAAACATCTGGGGTGTCAAGGTTAGCCATCACTGCAATAGAGGATTTGGATGGGTAATGTTCAAGTGTACTTTGTCCTAGTTTGCTAGATTCTTAATAGACAAAACACAACCTATTGCACCCAGGTTCTTTGTTGGAGGCCTGGGGGAGATAATGCTCTCCAGCAACATTTGACCTGTTCGTGCCTTTCCTAAAAATAGTTGCGTGTCCTTAGCCCATTCCATATTTTAAGAATCTTCTAGACATAGGAAATTCAACTTGGAGGCATATTGTCTTGTTGCAGAAGGATTATGTGGCCCTAGGACTTTTCAGTTCCTAAGCCGTCTGCATGACACAAGGTGCTTAAAGTGAGGAGTCATGAAGATTCTTTCTCAACTTTATAGCTGCTGTGTGGGTCATCCCCCCCCCCCCGGACTTCCACAGTTTAGATCTAATTTCCTGGCTGATTGTGTCTGTGTTTCAGAATCTACCTTTGAGAAACAAATCCATACTGTGGAGTTTCAGGCTCTGAGCACGTGGCGAGTTGCTATGGCAACCAATTTGCAAGAGTGTGCAGGGAGGGGGGGCGCACGCGATGGCTGCATAGCTGCTGGGCCAGTAGTTCTGAGATACAGCCTGATGAAAGAACAAGCCCA
Organism: Darevskia mixta; assembly: GCA_034641385.1. Taxonomy (NCBI): domain Eukaryota; kingdom Metazoa; phylum Chordata; class Lepidosauria; order Squamata; family Lacertidae; genus Darevskia; species Darevskia mixta. Next base: position 4,957,480 of record JAWWNH010000063.1, read on the forward strand.
GTTAATAGGTAGGAGATCCTGGTCGGTCAGAGAAAGAGAGGAAGCCAGAGGAGGAAAATCCTACAACTGGGTGAAATCTCTGCCGTTACTAAAATTAGCATTTGTTGAATTGGGCCAAGGTAAGCATTGGACCAGCAGTTCCGGGGAAGAAGGGAACACAGAAAGGGAAGAACACAGAAAGAGGTCAATCACAATGAAGGAGAAGCGTCTATCATGAAAATAGTTCTGCTGTCAGCCAGGGAGGTGCATACTGTATATACCAGGGGTCAGCAAACTTTTTCAGCAGGGGGCGGGTCCACCGTCCCTCAGACCATGTTGGGGGGGGCGGACTATATTTTGAGGGGGGGAAATGAACGAATTCCTATGCCCCACAAATAACCCAGAGATACATTTTAAATAAAAGCACACCTTCTACTCGTGTAAAAACACGCTGATTCCCAGACCGTCCACGGGCTGGATTTAGAAGGCGATTGGGCCGCATCCGGCGCACGGGCCTTAGGTTGCCTACCCCTGGTAAATACTGTATATTCCTGCGTATAAGACTACTTTTTAACCCAGGAAAATCTTCTCAAAAGTCGGGGGTCGTCTTATACGCTGGGTCGTATTTCTTATACGGTGAGTATATCCCAAACGCTATATTTTAACTGGAAAAGTTGGGGGTCGTCTTATACGCCCAGTCGTCTTATACGCCGGAATATACGGTACTCTGTGGGATGGATCTCAGGAGAGGGAGGGGAGCAGGAAAAGAAGAAGCCAGCTACCACCAACTGCCCTGAGTATACCTCAGCTGCACTGTCTCCTCCCTTCACAGGACTATATTAAACAAACAAACAAACAAACAAACAAACAAATAAATAAATACCACCAGCTGCCCCATGGGAAGGATCCTAGAAAACAGAAGCAGGCAGGCAGAGAAGACCTCAGAGCTTGCTCCCAGCTCACTCTCTCCACTATTAATGATTGTTGGTGAAAAATGCTGGGCAGCAGGAGATGGACTGTTGGGTGCCGTTTGTGAGCGACAGACAGTTGGCAAGTATCTGTTGTGAAGGGCAGCTGGAGAGCTGCTGCGGGAGGCAAATGAATGGGACGCAGAGGAGAATGTAAGCATAGGGGCAAAGAATTAGGATAGCTGTTAAGGGGGAGAGCCACTTGTGTTAGGTTCAGATCGTTTACATTAGTATACGGCACAAAAGGACTACTAGTTCTGGGCATTGTTTTCCATGAATATAAGTTTACTGCTTCAACTATTTGTGTTCCGGTACGGCTGGATTATAAGGTCAGCCTATCTCACCCCACGCGGTTTGTGTGGATATTTGTAAACAAGTACGTAGAGGGAGAGTCCTACATGTAAACCAGTGTTAGAAACTGGGATAGAAAAGCTAGGAGCCAAATGGCTTCTGGGACCTGGGTTGTGGGCGCCAAAAGAGAATGTCTAGTCACCACTTTTTATTTAATATTTTGATAAGCATAAATTAATATGCAATTCACACAAGTAACACATTTTTAGCAGAAATTGTTAATATATGTTTAATTTGGTGTTTGCAATAAAAAATATAGGTACCATACTTCTGTTTTCAAAACACTCTATTCTTTACTGTTAAACTCCTTAGCATATTGTCTGTCCTTAGCCTATACTTCAAGGCTTCGAAGCACATACATTTCAGTCATCCTTGAGTGTCAGCCAGGTGCAAAAAATGACACCCAGACTTTGGGAGATGCTCGCAAATGGAGTATATATATATTGTATGCTTTACAGTTTAGAATATTCATTTAAACAACCTTAAAATATCAATGACTTCACTTCTTCTCTTTCCATGGTTCATTTTGCATAACATAAATTGCTGCATATTTTAAATAAACTAAACCATTCAATATTCCATTATTACATCCATCCAAACTTATTTACACTGTCGAATTTATGTTAATGCTGCCAATGTTTTCAGGTGTACACAATTCCCCCCATATATTCAATAAACATTTTCCAATCTTCTTTAAACGTATGTTCTTCTTGTTCTCCTATCCTATACGACAGGTCCGCAAGCTGCGCATATTCCATCAATTTAAGTTGCCATTCTACTTTGGTTGGGACCTCGCTCGTTCTCCATTTTGGGGCTAACAAAACACGGGCCGTAGTAGTGGCATACATAAATAACATTTTTTTTTGACACCTGGAGAATCTTTAGGCACAAAATGCGCCCGGTGCCCTGCTAATTTCGAACCCTGGTGTAGACCAGGTTTAGGGGAAGGGGCATGTCTCGGTGGGAGACCACCTGCTTTGCATGCAGAAGGTCCCAAGTCCAGCGTTTTCAGGTAAGGCTGGGAGATAGCTTGGACTGAAATGCTGGAGAGCTACCAAAAGTCTTTGTAGGCAATATTGAGCCATATGGGCCAATGGTATGTCTCGATGTGAGGCAGCCTCCTCTGGGCCTCCAAACAGAGAAGTTTACAAAAGCACACCCTATCTCTCTAACCAAGCAAGAAGCAGCCTTCGGATGTTGAAAACTATTTGTTGTTGTTGTTGTTTAGTCATTTAGTCGTGTCCGACTCTTCGTGACCCCATGGACCAGAGCACGCCAGGCACTCCTGTCTTCCACTGCCTCCCGCAGTTTGGTCACACTCATGTTGGTAGCTTCGAAAACACTGTCCAACCATCTCTGTCATCCTCTTCTCCTTGTGCCCTCAATCTTTCCCAACATCAGGGTCTTTTCCAGGGAGTCTTCTCTTCTCCTGAGGTGGCCAAAGTATTGGAGCCTCAGCTTCAGGATCTGTCCTTCCAGTGAGCACTCAGGGCTGATTTCCTTCAGAATGGATAGGTTTGATCTTCTTGCAGTCCATGGGACTCTCAAGAGTCTCCTCCAGCACCATAATTCAAAAGCACCAATTCTTCTGCGATTATGTTATTATAAACTGAGCTAGACTGACAGCATTTATTGGACAGCATTCGCAATCACCAGAAAACGAGACAAAGAGGTTTGTTTTGCTCTTCTTCCTAACAATGTTCCACTGACATTTACAGAGAGCTTTACCTTTCCCCCTTCAAGGTCAGCTTTTTAGTTCTGGAAGCTGCTAATTCCTGCTCTCACAGCCATGTCTAGAACAGCCCGAATCCCTAAGGGCGCTGTCAAGCAGTACTTCCAAGTTTAATTGATTAAGACCTGCTCACACTTTTCTTTTCGTGAGCGATTGATGGATCTAGTCGTCCGAACTGCGCAAGACAGATCAATTGACCAAAAATGATGTAATGACAAAACTTCCAAATATATGTCTACATTCATCACTGCATGAGGACTGTGGAGACAACACACTCAATTAAAAGAATGTCACCTGATTGTATGCTACACCAAACCCTCTGGCTGAGCTGCAGGCTCTCTCTCTACAGCGACCGCATCAAAGGCATCATCCAACCTTGTTTCACAAAATGAGCTTGCCAGAAAGGCTGCAGGGAGGGCTGCAATGTAGGTGTAGTTTTAAAACATTGTGGATAATGGCTCTCTTGCATCAATAAGTAACATTTGTGGTGCTTGAGAGCGGATGTAACTGTTTTTTTGAAGCTATTTAAAGTAAGGATCAGGTTGGATTCAATAAGGTTCACTACTTGACATTTTTCGGACCATTTGTGTCTAAGATTTGTACCATTCCCTGTCACTTGAAAAAAAGGTCTGTCCCTTCAATAGCTGCACAACAGGTAGAGATTCTGCTTTTCCTGGCACAGAGAAGGCGTGATGGGTGGAAAACTGCTTGATGGAGGATTTCGTCCTATCACTAAGGATGGGGGGGGGAGACATTTGGTTCGGTTTGCATTTTAAAGGCAAACCTACCTAATCCACACTTCCTGAAGCAATATGGGAACTGAAATGCAGAAGAAGAAGAAGAGTTTGGATTTGATATCCCGCTTTATCACTACCCGAAGGAGTCTCAAAGCGGCTAACATTCTCCTTTCCCTTCCTCCCCCACAACAAACACTCTGTGAGGTGAGTGAGGCTGAGAGACTTCAGAGGAGTGTGACTAGCCCAAGGTCACCCAGCAGCTGCATGTGGAGGAGCGGAGACGCGAACCCGGTTCACCAGATTACGAGTTCACCGCTCTTAACTACTACACCACACTGGTTCTCTGTGGTGTCACAGTCACACCCTTCTCTGAAATTTGCAGCGCAGCGCTCCAACGAAGCAACGTGTACAAAAATGCATATAATGTGTGCGTAAAATGCGTATAGTGGAGGAAATGGTGCATGGAAATGCGTTGCATTTCTTGCAAATTTGCTTTCAAATATGTGAATACAGTAGGTCCGCAACTTGCACGAGGATTGCATCCCGGGGATCACTCCTAAATGCAGAATCATGTATAGTCAAGATGCACTGGGTTCAATGGCAGGTGGAGTTGCCAAATTCATTTTTTCTGGAACCCGGCCCTATTTTTGTCCCCCTTTTCTTTATTTATATTTTCTTTGCTGTGTGTGTAAAGCTGAGTGCGCACAAATTAAATGCGTGTACGTTGCTGGCTTACTGTATCAAGCAAATTGCATCCCCAAATATGTATGTTAGGAGAAATTTGGACTAAAATGCTTGTGAATTCTTTAAAAAAGGAGTTTGCAAAATGATGTGGAAATGTGGAGAAATGAATTATAACTGGAAAAAATGAAAAACTAAAAACCAAAATTGACAGATACACCCATTTCTACTTATTGAGTTGTGAAAAACACAACACTTTAGTTAGGAAAAGAGTAGCAATCCTACAAACATAAACATTGCAGCATATTCCATAAATGTGGGGAATGTTGCCATTTACTGACCCAGAAAGAAATGACAGAAGCCAAATTTCTTCTTTATCTTTGCACCATATGTATCCAGATTTATGTACTTCATAATACCCTACACAGTTCTGAATGCAAACAAACCCACTGAGTTTTGCAGACTTCTGTACTTGCGTTAACCCATCTGAACTCCTGTCAAATCTTTCTTAAACTTTCAGAAGTATTTTAATATTGAATGTTGGTTGATTAATAGCAACTACCCTCAGCTTACTTTGGGAAATAAGATTATGTGAAGCCGTTATTGGGTTACTTACTATGGCCAAGCATCAGAAGGGGACCCACTTAAAATTTGGAACTTGTGTTAAGATGCAGGGTAATATTTCATCATCTGAAAATAATCCTTCAGTTCATTGTGTGTTGTTGACTTGTAGCCCAAAGGATTTCTCTGCCTCTTCACGTGTATCTAGGCTCAAAACTGGATTGCATTTGGTAAAGAAAGTGCTTTCTGTCTTGGTCTGAGGTTCTCCTTAGGTTTGGAAGCTGCAACCACACCAACCTATGCTGACAATGAGGGAAGTCGTTTGTCTCCAGGACATTGGTATTAAACAGTTGTGAATCAAAGTCTGAGAGAAATAGCTCTTAATTGCATGTGCATCCATGAATACTGCTTTAGGTGACACTACATACTGAGCAATGGCATATTTTTAAACCCCGGAGCTAACGCATGTCATTTACAATTCTAGCTTTCAGGTTGGAATTTCACTAATTCAGCGCTGCAGAAAGTTTGGCTCCATGACAAATGGTTTAAAGCAACCACAAAGAGACATTGAAATGAGGGCTTTGCTTCCCTTCCTCAAGGAAATTTATCAGCTTGAATAAAAAAAACAACAATCCAATGGTATACAAATATGCTATTGGAAGGAATATCTCTCGCATCTCAAGAACAGAAGATCTTGAGCATAAACAGAACTTTCATATTCAGAGGCATTCTATGCCAGTATACTGGGTATGCCCAGGCTTCCTCAATCTAGTGACATCCAGATGTTTTAGACCACAGTTCCCATCACCCCTGACCATTAGCCATGCTGGCTGGAGCAGATGGGAAATTGTAATCCAACACATCTGGAGGGTACGAAGTTTGGCAAGTCTGGTATATAGAATCATAGAACTGGAGGGTTGGAAGGGACCCAAAGGGTCATCTAGTCCAGGGCTTCCCAAACGTGGGTCTCCAGCTGTTTTTGAACTACATTTCCCATCATCCGTGACCACTGGTCTTGCTAGCTAGGGATGGTGGGAGTTGTCCCAAAACAGCTGGAGACCCAAGTTGGGAAACATTGATCTAGTTCAGCCACATCCAATAGGTAGATCGTGATCTACTGGTAGATCACTGGACGTCTGTGGTAGATCACTGGTAGATCACTGGCTCCCCTAAAAAAAATGCTCAAACTTTTAGCCCTTCACCCCCCCAAAAAAACAGGGCTTTCCTCCCGCCTCAGAAAAGCTCAACAACTCTGACCTGAACCCCTAAAAAATGGGCCTTCCTCCTTCCTAAAAAAATCTCAACAACTTTGACCTGAACCCCCCAAAAGGGGGTAGATCACTGCCAGTTATTAATTCTGTGAGTAGATCGCAGTCTCTTGGGAGTTGGCCACCCTTTAGTTCAACCCTGTGCAATGTAAGACTATATACTGTTCTTTTTGGTGAGCTTCTCAGAGGCATTTGGCTCAACATAGTTGGAAACAGGATGATAAAGTAGATGGTGCATTGGGTTGATCTAGGAAGCTTTTCTGTTTTTTTTAGAATTCTGAGCTTTACAGAGCTTCTACATATGAAGATACGAAGCTATCTTATACAGAGTCAGACTAGTGGATCCATCAAGCTCCATATTGTCCACTGACAATGGCTCTCCAGGATTTCATAATAATAATAATAATAATAATAATAATAATAATAATAATATAATTATTTATTATTTATTATTTATACCCTGCCCATCTGGCTGCAAGCAGTTTGTTTGTTTTTAAGCTCCATTTTATTTCAAGTGCAAGAATTGCTTCATACACCTGGAGACTAAGAATAACCTTACCAAACTAGCTGACTAACCCGTTCATCTGCATCACTAAGAGACAGGAATTAAGCCTCTTTTCAGAGCGACAAGGATGCTCCCTTATACTGAATGAGATCATTAATTCGTCTAGCTCAGTATTATCTGACTGCTAGTGCCTCTCTAGGACTTCAGACAGAAGTCTCTTCTGGTCCTCCCGGAAGTTGCTGAGGATTGAACCTGGGACCTTTCACATATAAAACAGATGTTCTGCCACTGAACTATTGCCTTGCCCCCCAAAGAAGTCCTCTGGTGCCCTCAGAGTTGTTCTTAGACTGAGGCAGGAATAAAGGTAGAAACATCTGATTGATGTAAGCCAAGGGTAGGCAACCTAAGGCCCGTGGGCCGGATGCAGCCCAATCGCCTCCTCAATCCGGCCCACGGGGGGTCTGGGAATCAGCGTGTTTTTACATGAGTAGAATGTGTCCTTTTATTTAAAATGCATCTCTGGGTTATTTGTGGGGCATAGGAATCCGTTCATTTTTTTCCCTTTCAAAATATAGTCTGGTCCACCACATGGTCTGAGGGACGGTGGACTGGCCCACGGCTGAAAAAGGTTGCTGACCCCTTATGTAAGCTATGGGAACTGCCTATTTTGCCCAAAGAAATAACTGCAAAGCAAAATATTCTGCCTTTATATTCTGTGGTATATTTGACATTCTGTGCTCCACACAGAACCTACAACGAATGCAAGAAATACTTGAGAAAGGGTTAGAGTAACCTCAATGAGGAGAGGACCCAGGATAGCAGGAAGCAGGTCACAGACACAGGAAACCTTTGGAGATGGGAGCTTGAGGCAATTAGAGCTTCACCCAAAGAGACGAAGTAGTTCCTGGCAGGTACTGGGAGGGACACTGCTTGAGATATGTCTATCCAGAGTTTGAGCCGTGGAGTCTTCAGTCTAAGGGAACGTTATGAATGGTGTAATAAAGTTACGAAAGTTATGATAACCCCCTAAAGCATCTGCAAAGAAGAACCCTGCAAATGAAAGTAAGACTATTGTTTCCAAAGGAGAAAACGTCTATGACAATTTATTGCAGAGGATCAACTGATGTAAAAAAACAAACAAACAAACTCAAAATTTTAAACTGGAACTGCAGCAGCGAAAGAAGAAAACCAGAATGTCAGGGTCTGGGCAGAGGAGGAGTGGTGGAGACTGTTGGAGATTTATTCCCTGTAGTCATGGGATTGTTGTCTATCACATGACGGTGTATGTTTTCATTCCACAAAGTGGGAAGTGACGGAGACAGGATGTTTGTGTTACTGTGTTCTGTGAAGTGGGACTATTGTCCTTTGTTCTTTCTCTTTGCTGTCTGATGCTAGAGAGAGAGGGAGCCATGTTGCGGTGCTCCATGCGTGTTTATATGTAAATAAAGTAGATTAGCCAAAACGCTGAGTTGCTGAGGTCTGTTTACGCATGCTGCGAAGACTCTGCGGATCCCTAAGTGTGCTGATGCTTCTTGGTATCAGTCGCTGTGATGTTCGGGCAGAAGAAAGCTTTTGAAGCTCCCGAAAGACCGACCAGGAGGGAGAGAACATGCCAGTCGGGCATGTGTCTCTGCCAGGGTCCTACACGAGGGTAGGATGCTCCTGCTAACAGAGACTGCCTCCCCATCCTGACCCTTCCAGGGAGGAGGAAGACAGTATAGATTTACAACAGGGGTTTGAGGGACATCCCACCTCAGAGGCAGATGAGGGGGAAAGTTGGGAAATGATGGGAGAGCCAGAACAGCTGACTGACACATTGTCATTAGAAAGCATTCCAGACCCACCATTTCCCAGAACCCGATGGGCCTTAAAAGTAGGAGAGCAAAGAGCTCAAAGACAGACGGCACTTAGCGGCACCCGTAGAGGAGACGATGAGAACGAGGAATGAGGAAATGGGAGAGACGGGGGTGGGGTGGAGATTCACAATGCCATTATCCAAGAGGCTGGGTTCTATAGCCTCTCTCTGTAAAGATTGAAATAAAAAAGGACTGCAAGCAACTTTTCCTTGTCTTTATACTTTCCTGGGCAACCAGCCGGGAGCACGCTGACAGCACCCTGACACAGAGACAGGAGGGTATATTGCTGTAACAGGAATGTAAGACCTGTTTTGCAGTGGAGTACAGATGGAATGGAATACTCTTCTATTATTGCGGTGGTAGAATGGGTTGCCAAGCTACTGCCAAGCTACCCGTGCAAGTTGTAGCTGGAAATGCTGGTGCCATTTCACAGATTGGTTATGTGGAAATGGGAACAGAGATCACGGGAAAGCAAGTGGACCATCAAGGAGACTGCTCACTATCAAGCTTTACTCAGTGTTGTAATAGGAACTAATGCACAACAGCATTATTAGGAAGATGCGGAAAACATAGCAGTACTGCTTAATGAGGATAGTTATTAGGAGAAACTGGCAAGCTGTGCTAAATGTTGTGATTGAGCAACAGAAAATCTAGGAGAAGCTCATGAACAGGCAGCTGTGATAACTGAGCCTAATATAGAAGAAAGAGTTTCAGGATGGACAGGTAGAAAATTTCAACAGGTACCAGTTTTGTATCTTGTGGAGTACTGGAAGAATAAAAAAATGGTTTTACAGACCAATCCCAGTTTGTCTTCCATGCTGAAATCCGGCAAAGTACCCTGTAACTGTTTATCTGTGACGAGCTGTTGCACAAGGATGGATATGAGGGATATATGAGAAGATCATGCTTGCACAGCATGAAGCACAGGTGCCAGTTTGCGAGCCAGAAGAGCGCTAGACAAGAGAAATGGGATCTGGGGAAAAGATCCTACAAGTGAAATGCACTTGAGACAAATGTATTGAGACTATTGGAAAGGCATTGCCATATTCCCTGCCCTCAACAGCAACCCCTAGTGATTTGGGTAGAGCGAAATGAGCAAGGCACTGAATTGTCACAAATCATCACCCAATCAAAGGGTGGTGGAATCATACTATTCCACTTCCATTATATCAGCTAGCAAAGGGGCTACGAAAGGATATGTTGGATGCCAATATTATCCAGGCAGATATGACTCCTTAAGATGCATCCTGGGTTGCCAATTTTGAGACTGAGATTGCACATCTTCTTTCTGCTGCAATTCACCAAGGAATCTGTGTTATTTAGCTTCATAAGTGTGTTGTAGACTTCCTCAATGATTTGTCTTTTTTTCTATTTGTGTATTGGGATCCTGATAGGTTTGTTTTTTAGACCAGCGTATTGGAAGTCCATCTCTTCTCATTGCAATTTGTCATGGCACAGGGACATACGGATGTTTTCTCTCAAATCCTCCCTTTTTGTACATTTCCCAGAGCTTTACAAAACCACAGTGATTCTCACTCTGCACTTCTAGGAAAGGTACGGGAGAGCGTTTCCTGTTTTGGTTCCAATCTTTACCTCTTCCGTGCTCCCCACTCCAGCAAATGGCGAGTGTTCATTCATGTTGGCATTCTTAGCAATGCTGACATCATTTGTTGGAAACTGCTATATTTCAACTCCATTAATGATCAGTTCACCCATGGCATTCATCTTAAACTCCTGTAGTTCAGATTTAGAAATTCTATCTGCTTTGGCGAAAGGTGGAAGGTTCACCTTGCAATCAAGTTTTTTCATGCTTGCTAAATCAAGAGTTTTGAAGGAATTCTCTGTCAGTGAATTAAATACATAGAAAGTTCAAGAAACTTCTGTGTTGCAATCTTCAAACAGAAACCAAGAACGAGCAACACAACGGCCAATGAAAGTAGTATATTTTTTTCATGTATAATAACAGTAAGACAAAGGACAGTGATCCGATATTAACACTGTTTCGTGTGCATCTTCTTCAGCATGTAACTGCAAAATATAGATAAATAAAAAAACAACCAAAAACCTGCATGGACATGTATCACAGTAATCCATGAAATCAATACATCTAATGCAAATATACATAATTCAATAAAACATAACACTAATATAATAATAGCATACCTCAATATACAATGGAAGTTTTCAAGGAGCAGTGGTCATATGGATATGTAACCACTGCTGTTAGTTATCAGGAGTTCAGGAGCATATAAACCCACTCATGTCACCAGGTGAATTCCATTATAATCATAGATGAACACAGTTAAAGCAAATGCTGCATCTATGTAACTCATCTATGTAGCTCACGAATAGCTGGTAGCTGTCTTCTTTGTTTCTTTGGTCACCACATCCAACAGTATTTACATTTGCCACTTTCAACCAATCATTGCTTTCCTGGGGTTCATATGTCTGAGCTTTAAGTCTTACTTTGGGCTGAGAGTGTGTTGACACGCAGTCATCAAAACTGGTATTAAACTATCAAACTCAATTTCCCAATTCCTGTCTCCCCAGTACAGAGAATGTTGAAGCAGAAACCCTGGCTGATAGATTTGCTAAGTGATTGATCTGATAAACTATCAAAACCAACATGACCAGACAAGGATAAGGATCGGCAGCTCTATGTCCTCGCATCCTGATAATCGACCGGTGAATTAGAGGGTGCTCTCATTCCAATATCAGATTGATAGTGCAGCTGCCAGGGCACATCAGATGAATACAGGAACAAGGGAGATGTACCTAAAATAGCAGAAGATGCTTCAGAACCTTTAATTATCTCTCATATATATAACTCTGAAGCGCTACTTCCAAGAACATTGCTGCAAAGTATAAAAGGGATATTGTTACACTGCAGTCAAGGGAGATGTGAACAAATTAAGCTATTATTAATACATGCCTACAGTTCAACAGAACCCAACAGTGACAGATCAACCTGCCCAGTTTCTGCAGGTGTCGTCTTAGGGTAGGCCCCAAGCCTACAGAGTCCAATAAATCCAACAAGATTGCAAAACACTGGCATGATAAGCATGCAAAGTCGAAGACAAAATGGGGGCAGATGCAAATAATCAGTCGGAGTTTAAAACGTGACCAAGGGGAAGCGTCAGGAGCTGGTAGCCCAGAGGTCACCAGCAGAGGAGATCCAATCTAGGCAAGACAAGTCCAGTGGCAGTAAGTTAGAGACCTGTGTAGTTCTAGCCATTGGGAAGCTAAAAGAAAGGGCTGGAAGTAAACACTTCTCCACACAGTGTATAGTTAAACTATGGAACTCGCTCCCATCGATCTCCAGTTGATGGCCACCACCAACCTAGATGGCTTTAATATCTTAGAATCTTATACAGCAGTTGGAAAGGACCTGGGGGTCATCTAGTCCAACGCCCTGCAATGCAGGAATCTCAGCTAAAGCGGCCATCTGCCATGGATGTCATGGTCCCTTCCGACTCTAAGATGATATGATTCTAAAAGAGGATTAGACAAATTCATGGAGAAGAGGGTTATCAATGGCTACTAGTCGTGATGGCTGTGCTCTGCATCTGCAGTTGGAGGCAGCAGTGCTTTTCATGGCATGGTGATAAACACTGGCATGTGCCTTAGTTTGATAGAAAGCAGCTGAGGAGCACAAGTAGATGAGTCCTTGTGGTCATGGACAATGCTTGGGGTCAGATTGGAAACACATGGGGGTCTGGCCCCAAGACCTCAAATTTCCATGCACATCATGTAAAGGATTTTTATATATATAAACAGATGAAAGCAGGTGCAACACCATAGTGGTTTATTATCATGGCACTTAGAAACCGCAAATGGAAAGTTGGCTAAAAACTAATTTGCAATGCTTATTTACAGTGGAAATGCGACTGATGGTGCTTTTGCCTGAAAAGGAGAGTAAAAAGTGATCGAGCCAGCCTCCCACTCTCACTTTTCCACCATTCTCTTCAGTGTGGGAGGAGTGAAATGGTTTCTTGATAATGTGCATAGGTAAGAAGTAATTTACCTAGACGTTAGAAGAGAGTGAACCATTATCTGATACTCAAACAGGGCTCTCTGCTCTGCAAGATGTGCTTAACCTTACTCTTCTGAGATGTAGCATTTTAATATGGAGGATGGTAGTTTGGCTTGCTATTTTTCATTTTTCATTTTCATATTTCCCCCCTGACTTTAAAAAGCCGTCAGTTGTAAAATATAAAACCATCACAATAACATATTAGGAAAACAGAGTGAAAACCAGAAAACCAGAAAACTATAGTGGTCATTCGCTTTCCCCAATACAATAATTTTTAAAAGGCTAGGGAGAAGGGGAAGTTTCTTGAGGGACCCTATAGAGAAGCAAGAAGTATGGTGCCAGGAAGGATGGCCTAGTCAGGTGACAAGAAGGCTCCACAAATATATACAGGTGTAAAGGTTGTCATCTCTTCCAGGCTATCCCTCGACCCACAAGGTTTGGGTTGTCAGTCTAATCAACTTTTCCACCTGGTGATGTTATTAACAAAAAGTTTGTCAGTCCATAACAAAGGATCAGGCAGCCATGATTCAATTGTGGATGACCTGGTGTGTATTACCATGACCTGGAATGACAAGATATCCCCCTTTCTGGTATATATATTTTTAGCAATTGTGTTAGTAAGTGAAGACACACATCTTTACACAGACATATCTGGGAGAGAAATCTGAGCGCATTTGGCTGTTTTTAGGATTGCTGTGTTGGTTGGTTTTATCTGATTTGAAGGATGAACTGTTTTTTGAGGCCTGACAAGGAGCGCCCCCTACCACCTGGGAGGATTCTTTCCACGAGCACCTCCTTCCCCGTTCTATCTCGTTCTTCCTTGCTCAGCAGAATCCGCAGCAGAAGAGCCCGTCCGCGCGCCGCAGACTCTCCCGGCCAGACTCCGACTCTCCTCCCCAGACACTCAGGCTGGCGCCCTTGAGACCATGGCGCCCTGGCGCACCGTGCCACTTCACCACTGGGTAGAGACGGGACTGCACAAAGGCAAACTTTTGCTGAAGGACACAAGGCACACTCGCTGGTTTACCTCAGGAAATAAAAAATAAATTGTGTAAATGAAGTGGAACATTTCTATGCCATTGAGATGCCAATAAAGATAAGCAACAAATCACAGGTCTGTCGTTTTATGGAAGGGTTCTTAATAGTTGCAAGGTGAACAGAAATTTGGCAGGGGAAGCTGCTCCCACTTCTCTGTGGGGAAAAAAGCTTCATCTGTTGAATTGTTACTTACTAAAAGCACAGGAGTCCGGGGGCGGGGGGGGGAGAGTAGCAACCCTGATAGGATTGGGCACCCCAGGTAGCACCACTTAGAGAGTTTTGAAATATTAAATGGAATATAAATGCTTTTAAACAAATAAACCAATAGTACTGCACTTGATAGACACAGAGAATTCTGTACCAGAAAACAGTAATTATGCATTTTAGTTTATTCAAAAAACCCTTTTTGTAAACTTTTAAAGATAGTAAGATGTCATCAGCCAGTTGTTTTTGTAGATTGCAATAGGATTGGAGCAGGTCTTCAACATTCGCCTCTGCATATATAATATATATAGTAAAAGACTTTTATCTGTTTGTTACTTTCATGTCTTTTTGACTAGGTTGCTTTGCATAAATACAAAACAGGACAAGTAGTCTTGCCACACAGTGCAAGTGGACTTGTGCAGCTTTGGTAGAGTGCTGAAGGGTTACTTTAACCCATTCATCTCGACCTGATGCTCTCCAGAAATTTTGGACTACAGCTTCCCATCAGCCCCAGTCAATGATGAAGGCCAGATATGATGCATCACTAGACAGCTAGTGTAGAAAAATGACCATGAGTCTGAGTTGCGCAATAGGAACCCTTTGGTTCAAATTTTGCCTCTCCCAAGAGCTCCCTAATTGGCCTTGGCAATCCAGTCTTTTCTCGTACCCCACCCTCACTATATTAAATAGTAATATTGGCTCGACAACCTTATAGGGTTGTCAGATGGATTAATGAGATAATGTGTGGAAAGTATTTTGACGTTCCTACATGATCTTTATTTTTAAAAAATAAACTTGTATTAGAACTTTTCATAACACAATAAAAAACAAACTAATCTAAGCCCCAAAATAAGAAAAAACAAGAAAAGGGGAAAAAAGAAAGAAAGAAAGAAAGAAAGAAAGAAAGAAAGAGAAGATAGAAGAATGCAGCCTTCTCTCACAGGTATATCTCAACTTTTGTCCCAGAAAGAAAAAGGGTGAGCCTCCCGGCTCTCACCTGGGAGCATCCGACTTTTCTGTATGATCTATGCTTTCTAAGTATTAGCTTAACACACAATTTTACCTTGGTGCATGTGTATTTCTCTTTTTCCAGTCAGAATAGGAAGACAGAACTTTCTGTCTAGAGAGTTCTGCCCAGGCAGCAGGTGCTCTGCTCCTGAGCTACAGACTCTCCTGCCCCCCAAATTGTGGCTGAACACATAAAATGTATGCGTAGAGGCTGCGTCCAGAAGTTGTGCCGAACTTACAAAGGCCAGTGTTGGTGTGTGCTCAACCAACACAAATATGTGGTCTAAACTGGCCTAATCGAGAGTGTGAGCTGTCAGATGGTCTGTGCTACAGAGCATGCATGTGTGTCACCAGCAATCAGGTTGAAAATTAATCTGTGCCCGAATGCACCGATAGCAGCGTTTCTAGGGACAGGGCTCTATTGTTGACATGAAAAATAAAGTCTCCGGGAGTGGAACAGATTGGACAGTGGCGAGAGTTCCAGACGTTCAGCCAAAGAGCCGATGACTCATCATTTGATTATTTAACTAAGTTGTATTGAATGCGTGCATGTTAAGCCAAGAAGACACATGGCTTATCTGTTTAGGTTATTGATTGACTTAGAATTGATTTGAAAAGGAGACAGGTGTTGATGGGAGGCAAATATACGCAGGGGGGGGGCTGACGTTTGGAAGGCAACAGCTTGTGCTGATAAAGAAATAGAGCAGCCCCCCTCCCCAGTCTGCTTTCCCTCCCTCCAGAGCACAGGAGTTGGAGTAAACAGCCAGGCAGAGCAATTTGCAGGCGCCCTGCGCCAGAAGACAGCTAGGACTGAAGTGCAATGAGAATGGCCATGGCTGGGAAGCTGTTGCCACAAACAAGTGTAATTTTGGCACTTGGGCATCATACAAATGCAGGAGCAGCCTGTGTGGGGTCACAAAGCCACCTTCCCAACAGGTCAGAAGTTTCAACAAAAGAAATAATATCTACTCGTGAGTCAAAATCAAATAGGGTATATATTCTGTTAAGAATTACAGTCTTAAATGCAGTTGCAGATTAAAACAGAAATTATAATTTCAAACAAAGATACAGATTCAAACTCACAATAATATGTGTAGTGTGATATTATGTATAATATAAGGCACACAAAATACCAAATACATTGAATATAAATCCGTATCCAAAAGTTCAAGGAGAGCGTTTTGTATGTAAAGCCAAAGTTATCATATGTTCCATCTTCTCATTTCCAAATTATGACAGGAAATACACAACAAATGCTACTCACAATGCTCTATACTTAGCTCAGTTGCACAGTAATTACCTCTTATTATTTGTCACCCACACATCCCATAGGTCTGTTTTTTCTTTTTCTTTTTGATTTTTTTCTTTTAACTGCTTCCTGAATATAAAAAGGGAGTGGGCAAGGTGGCAGCAGTTGACATACATTTCTAGGTCTGGAGATAATAGATAATACAGATTGT
Source organism: Darevskia mixta (assembly GCA_034641385.1). Taxonomy (NCBI): domain Eukaryota; kingdom Metazoa; phylum Chordata; class Lepidosauria; order Squamata; family Lacertidae; genus Darevskia; species Darevskia mixta. Next base: position 4,973,861 of record JAWWNH010000063.1, read on the forward strand.
AGGAGATACAACACAATCAAAGCGCTGTAGTGGAATTACTGCCTGAATGAACTACACCCCTTTTTTGGTTTTATTACTAGATGCTTACAAATGCCACAAACAATTAACCTGAGAGCAGCATAGAGTCTTGGGAGACACCCAGACCTGTTGGACTGCTCCACTTTTAAATGTGTAGGCATGTCATACTAGTTCAGTGTTGTGATGTCTAATCCACTGTTATTATTATGCCTAAACCACTCTTCATTATTTAATATCAGGTGATGGGAGAGTTTCAATATCAGATAGCCAGACAGTATCAGAGAACCAAAGCTACACAAGACTTGTTTAAAATTCAACTTAATTAGCTGTAGCCTATGCACCGTAATGAAGATCTTATGGCTCAGATCTATATGTTGTTATTGCCTGTTGTGTACAACTCCTTTTTTCTTAGTCGACCTCAAGCAAACTTGGTCCTCAAGCAAACTATCACAACAATTCAAAGGAGGAAGGCGCCATAGCAAACCCTCCAAGTGATCCTATTTTCCAGGGACAGTCCCAGATTTACAGAAACCATCCTGGTTTCTGATTTGATACCAGGACGTCCCTATTTTCATTGGAGAAATGTTGGTGACCCCCAAGCCAAGGAAAGAAGTAACTATATCAGGGGTCAGCAAACTTTTTCAGCAGGGGGCCGGTCCACTGTCCCTCAGACCTTGTGGGGGGCCGGACTATATTTTGGGGGAGAAATGAACGAATATTTTGGGGGAGAAATGAACGAATTCCTATGCCCCACAAATAACTCAGAGATGCCTTTTAAATAAAAGGACACATTCTACTCATGTAAAACACGCTGATTCCCAGACCGTCCGCGGGCAGGATTTAGAAGGCGATTGGGCCGAATCCAGCCCCTGTGTCTTAGTTTACCTTCCCATGCTTTAGAAGATATCTGAAGGCAGCCCTGTATAGGGAAGTTTTTTTTTTAATGTTTAATGTTTTATTATGTTTTTATATATGTTGGAAACCACCCAAAGTGGCTGGGGCAACCCAGCCAAAGATGGGCAGGGAATAATAATAATAATAATAATAATAATAATAATAATAATAATAACAACAACAACAACAATAACAGGATAGGACATCCCTATTTTCATTTGATAAATGTTGGAGGGTATGCCATAGTTCAGTGTGAGAACACCTGCTTTGCATGCAGAAAGTTCCAGGTCTATGCAACAGCATCAAGCATGATTGCTGTGCCAGCTCTTTGCTGGAGCAGTGATATCTCTTTCCTCTCAGAAAGGGAACAAAAAAAATCTCTCCTGGTTGGCAGAAGCAGCAGAGAGCAGATGCAGTGGTATCTCAATCAAGGTTTGGACTGCAACCTACACACACACACACACACACACACACACACACTCGATATATAGATACTGTGTGTGTGTGTGTGTGTGTGTGTGTAAAAGTAAAAGAAAGTCAAATACAAGTTCTAAATTATGCCTGTATTTTGGATTCTGTATCCCCTTTAAAATAGTAGAACAGAGGCATATAAACTCTTTGCTGCTTCTCCCTAGCATGCATTTCTGACCTGGATCTCTTAGTTGTTGTTTTCTCACCTAGAGTCTGTTTCTAATATAGATTTGAACTGCAGATAGCACACATAATTACAGATTCCGTCATCCTCACTGCAATCTCTGCCAGTTGGGGGAAAACCGATAATTATTACTTTCCGAGGTATTAGAAGTTACTTCTATATATGGATGGAGCAGTCTCTGGAGTCCTAGCATTCTTTTGTACATCTTCTGTCCTTTGCAGCTCTCCCTCTGAGTATTGTGATGGCACTGCCAGCACAGCCTCCTTCCTTGATATGGCACCAAATTGCCATGGCAGGGCAGGCTGATAATGAGGCATGCCACCTGCTTTTCCCTTTCGTGCTATTTAGGGTTGCCATAGGTCCTCTTTTTCCAGGACATGTCCTCTTTTTCATGGGTATGGAAAATGAGAGTTGTCATAGTTGAAAGTAGAAGTTGGCAAATGTGTCATCTTTTTTTGCCCTTCAAATATGGCAAACCCTAGCCCTGTGTCATTGAGTCATTGAGGCTGCCTTTCACATAAGGCTATCACTCTGTCAGCAGCAGAACGGAGGCAGACTGGTCTCTGAAGACTATGAATGGAGCAGAATTTGGGTTTAGTTCACATTTGAAGGTGGACCAACCTAAGCTGTGTAGCAAAAAAAGCAGAACCGAAACATGTCATTCTCTGAAATTTGCACTTCTCAAAATTTTGCAGTGCAGCTTTCCAGGAAAATATTTATGTGTTCAAAAATGCATATACTAGGGTGCATAAAAAGGCATATATTGGTGAAAGCAACATACAAAAATGCATTCTTTTAGGGGGGGATCAACTGCAAAAAATTGCACTAAAATGCTGGTGAATTTTCACAGGAACTTTTTTTTTTTTTTTAAAGTAACAAACTGATGTGGAAATGTGAAGAACTGGACTGCAGGTTTGAAAAACAAGAAACAAACTGAAATTGACAGATTCACCCGTGCCTGCTGAAGCCTGATTTCAAATTCTTAATGTGGGACACAGCGCATGGCAAGAGCCCCCAGTTAGGCACACACAAACCACGAATTGCAAAAATCAATCAATCAGTGATTCATTCTGTTTTAAGACTTTCCTATTACGTTTAGGCCTGAGGCATGTCGAATTCTTGTTACCTACTGTTGTAAAGATAGGAGAAACTTTATTCTTGTCATCCTCACCTTTGCCAAGTACTGATGTCACTGATCCAGTTGGCGATAAGGAGCAGCCAGAACCATCAACATTTGTTGGAAAGCTTGGTGGACACAGAAAGGTATATGTTAGGAACCCCTTTCTTGGCAGATGACCTTTTTAAGAAGCTATTACAAAAATAAAGCACAAATCTCCGAACAGGAAATACGCTTGGTTGCATTTATATGTGCCCTAGAATGATCAACATCAACGTAATTTCGTGAATCATGCTTTGCCCATCAATGTGTCTTTTTTAATACAGGAGAACGGGCACCGTTGATAAGATACAATTGTGCTGGCAGTGTCAACCAGTACTGCAGCAGAGAGCAGTGTGGTGACCAACAGTACAAGTATGGCCTGATTAGATAGCCAACCTGTCTCCTTTTTCCTCCCTAGGAAGCTTTTATGCCTTACATCATGTGCTTCCTGCGAGGTATTGCAAGAATGGGAGCAAACAAAGCACATCCTTTTCGCCCACTCACCTCTGTTTGGAAACCGACACAGGTAAACCACACTGGTTGCATACAGCAGAGGTGTGGTGCGGTCTACTTCTTTGTTTTCACCTCATGGGCCTTTGACAGGCTTAAGTGTACATAATCAGGTCTTGATGGTTAACAAGAAATTTTAAACCCACTCCAAACACCTGACAACAGTTCAGCTGACTACAGAATGTTGAGGGCCATTGAGCCATGGGTCAACAGAAGTAGTGCTGGGACAAGAGACGGAGGTAGAAAAACAGAAAACAGAAAGGGGGGGAGAGTTGACCTTTTTGAGCCTCTAATAGTTTAGGCTGCAGTCCAAACCCAAATCCTTACAAGAATGAAGAGTTTGGAGTCTACAGATCTCTGGCTGAGCTGGCTGGGCTCAGCCAAAGGGACGCGGGTGGCGCTGTGGTCTAAACCACAGAGCCTAGGGCTTGCTGATCAGAAGGTCGGCGGTTCGAATCCCCGCAATGGGGTGAGCTCCCATTGTTCGTTCCCTGCTCCTGCCGATCTAGCAGTTCGAAAGCACATCAAAGTGCAAGTAGATAAATAGGTACTGCTGTGGCAGGAAGGTAAACAGCATTTCCGTGCGCTGCTCTGGTTCACCAGAAGCGGTTTAGTCATGCTAGCCACATGACCCGGAAGCTGTTTGCGGATAAACGTCAGCTCCCTCGGCCTATAGAGTGAGATGAGCACCGCAACCCCAGAGTCATCCATGACTGGACCTAATGGTTAGGGGTACCTTTACCTTTATGCTACTTAAATTCCCTCATCCCAATTCGGCCAAAGTTGTGTTGGATAAATCCTCCATCCTGTCTCAACTGGCAGGGTGCACCAGTGCAGGCATTGTGGCACTTGCTCCGGCCAATATCTTTGCACAGCACTGACCTCCTCTCTACTTTGTTACTGGCAGGAATCCTGAAGCAGTCCTTGCAGAGCCATTTGCACTGTTGCTGGGTTTTGCTTGGCTGAAGTGACAAACGGAAAGGATTCTTTGAAGTTAGAAAGTCTGAAAACAAAAAGTGCTCCAGGTGGCGTACACACCATACATTGAAAGCACATTATTTGCTCCAAAGAATACCGGGAACTGTAGCTTGTTAAGGGTGCTGGGAATTGCATCTCTGTGGAGAGTTAACGACAGTTCTCAGGAATCTTTGGGGGGAAGCTATGTGCTTTGAATGTACTTTAAATGTATGGTGTGTATGCAGCCTCATTTGAATTTTGCCCACTCTTGGTTCCTTGAGCCAAAGAGAAACTGATACAACAGCACAGGCTGTGTGGGCTCTTTGCTTAAGTGTAGGAGAGCAACATTCAATTATTACTCAAAAGTGAATAAGTCAGTGTAACTGTGCTGTGTACATTAAAAAGGGCAAGAGTCACAAATAGTTCTGTATGTGTTGGCAAAAGACAAAAATGTTTCACTGGATTTGGCTGTGATTCCTTTTCTCTCTCTCAGTAATTCTTGTCCCAATTGTGGCGAAGCAGGAATGAAGGTCTGTGATTCTTCAGATTCTGGTGCATTCCAATTCCCATCATTTCTGACCCTTGGCCATCCTGACCAGGGCTGATGAAAGGTGGAATCCAACATCCACAGGCTTCCCATACCTCCAATAAAACATGGCAAGGATGAGCTTCCTTTGGTGGCTGAGTTGTCCCTTTCAACTCTTGCAGGCCGGGCCCAGCCGCCTACTTCATTACTGTGTGGGAAGGTTAACACCTCATCTCTTTATTTGCCATACATTCCAGAAATGGAACGCAGAGCTGTCACTTCACAGCGCATAATACTGCCTCATTACTCATCCGCTTGCACACAACACATAACAGCTCTAGCCCTACACCTATGCTTCCCTTATTCACTTCCTGATTTAATTTAAAGAAACACACCTTGGAGCCAAGCAACCTAATTACGCTTGTGTTACTCATCCTACTGAGACAACCTAATTATAATCATAAATACACGTGGTAGGTGGGGATACAGGAGAGATTTAAGCCTGGCACATTAAATCGGGGATAAGTGTAGGAGTGTAGCCAAAAATATCTCCATTTGAGTCAGGAATGACTAAATAAAAGATTTCGGCCGAGGGAGTCAGATGAGGGAATCAAGAATGGTTCCTTCCGCTCCTTAAATGCATTCAAAGAACGATTGGGTAACCCTGTGTTCAGGGGCGTAGCGAGGGGGGGCGGGGGTGGGGGGCCGCCCCGGGCAGCGCCCTGGGGTAGGGGTGACACTCAGGGTGGGGGGCACCGCCCCCCGTGATCGGCGCCACCGAAAGCATCGCTCGACTTTTTTTTAAAGTGCTTTTCTCCCCGCTGCTGGGGCAGCCAGTGAGGAGGAGGCGGCGGAGGGGTGTCACCCTTGCGCTGCCCGCCCCTCCCCTCACCCCTGCGGGCGGCTCCTCCCGGCAGCGGGGGGAAAGCGCTTTTAAAAAAAGAAAAGCCAAGGCAAGCAGGTTGCTTGCCTTGCCTTCGCTTTTTTTTAAAGGGCTTTTCCCCCCCGCTGCCGGGGCGGAGCCACAGTGACGTTGCGTCATGACATCACGACGCAACGTCATGATGCCCCGCCCCGAGGGGTGCCTCCAGTCGCCGCCCCGGGTAGCGAGGAGGCTTCCTCTGCCCCTGCCTGTGTTATAGCTCTGTGTTGCAGAGGGGGGACTTTCTGGAAATGGTTGCTTTTTTGCTTGCTTGAAAAAAATTAATATGCAATGGTTGTCATTTGTTAAAGGTGGTCCTGTTTTGGGAATATAATACATACACCCCAAACACTCATACCAAGCACTCAAATGGCAAATATTCATTTAATTACAGAGAAAACTGAAGGTTGACCCCCCCCCCACTCTCAATTACATCGCTTGCAATTGTGAAACATGGCGGAGATGGAAGGAATAATAGTGTTATACCCTAGCTGTAAGCAGCACAGCTACATCCTTACTCCTGGTGCAACACAAGTTCTATGCAGGCAGCATCCTGTGTGACTATTCAAAAATTTCATTTTTTTATTTTTTATTTTGGAAAAAAAAATGACTAGATACTGAGGCTTTCCTTGATTTATCACTCAAGCATTGGCATTCATGTAGCCCTCTAAAAATGAAGTGGGCGGACAGCAGTTTCCCTCTGTAGTTTTGTGAACATTGTATCTTTTATTCCATTATCGGGTTCTTTGAAGGCTGTGTGCCACGACTTCCTCTGGAAATTCTTGTAAACCTCCAACACTTCCTCTCCCACCACATGCAGCAAGGCAGAAGGATTTCATTTTGTCAGGGTTTTTCCCCCCTCCTCCCACTCCTGGGAGAAACCACAGGGGCAACCAGATAAAAGTCAGCATCTTGATAGGAGTTTTCTCTGGTTTTCTGCAACATTGCCAGACACCTGAAGGTTGCCACAGCTCCTCAAGTCCTAGCTGCCCCTACTCCTGCTTCAAAAGTCTGTTTGGCCTCTACTCATAACACCTTGTAATGGCTGTGTTCACACATAACACAATGCCAAATCATGGCTTAGCATAGATATGCTGGCTCCCCAGAAGAAATTGCAGCCACTTTGCTTGTCTCTGGTCCTTTTAGCTCATCACAGCAGCTAAGCTAAAGTATGGCGTAGGGCAGTGATGGCCAAACTTGGCCCTCCAGCTGTTTTGGGACTACAACTCCCATCATCCCTAGCTAACAGGACCAGTGGTCAGGGATGATGGGAATTGTAGTCCCAAAACAGCTGGAGGGCCAAGTTTGGCCATCACTGGTTTAGGGGATCCTTGAGCCTTCCAGATATTGCTAAACTGCAACTCCCAACAGCCTCAGCAAGCATGGCCAATAGCCAGGGCTGATGGGAGCTGAGGTTCACCAACATCTAGAGGTCCATAGGGTCCCCACACCTGTCTTAGTGCGTCACCTGAACATTGGATTGAGGTTAAGCTCTTTCCTCCTTAACTAATAATCTGTAGCCAAGGAGGAAAGTAGGGCTGATTTCCTCTTTGGCAGCCATAGCATCCACATGGTCCCAGTAGCTACGGATGTACTTTGGTTTACCATGATCTGCAAATCAAGTTATTGCATTGAGGGCTTGCTCACATGAATACCACATTGAGATTTCTCCACCACCCAGGGATCCTTTCTAAACTCCCACCACTAAGTTGCTTGTAAGGAACATACCCTCCAACACTTCTCCGATGAAAATAGGGACATCCTATTCCAGTGATGGCTAACCTTGACACCCCAGATGTTTTGGAACTACAACTCCCATCATCCCTAGCTAACAGGATCAGTGGTCAGGGATGATGGGAGTTGTAGTCCCAAAACATCTGGAGTGTCAAGGTTAGCCATCACTGTCCTATTCAATAATAATAATAATAATAATAATAATAATAATAATAATAATAATAATAAATGGCTTCTAAAGGTTGTATAGTTACTTATCTCCTTGGCTCAGGGGTTGCATAACTCCATACCCTCCCAACATTTCTCCGATGAAAATAGGCCTGTCCTAAGGAAAAGTGGGACATTCTGGGATCAAAACAGAAACCGGGACTGCTTCTGTAAATCCAGGACTGTCCCTGGAAAATAGATCTGAAGGAGGTGTCTCTAAGTTACAGCAGTCACTACAGTATTTGCCTGCTTCCATTGGTATGTTGTTCCTTCCTATAGGACTTCGAAGGGTAGTCCATGCTTGAGGGCCTGTCTGATGATGTCTTTGTCTGCACACCTTGTTCTCCGTTGCATAATCTCCAGAGTTTCTGTCGCAGACAAGCCCTTCATTTCCTTTTATGAATGCTTGCCTTTAAAACACCATTGTGCAATAAAATGCAACATTTGCAACAGGAAATGAAATACATTTTTATCTTCTTTAAAGACGAACGCATCCTGGAGAGATAATGTATATCGCTTTTACAAATGTTACGGATGGCTTTTACAAGGTAAAAAAAAAAAAAAAGTAAAGATAAAGGACCCCTGGACAGTTATGTCCAGTCAAAGGCAACCATGGGGTGCGGCGCTCATCTCGCTTTCAGGCCAAGGGAACTGTGTTTGTTCACAGATAGCTTTTCTGGGTCATGTGGTCAGCATGATTAAACCGCTTCTGGCGCAATGGAACACTGTGACGGAAACCAGAGCGCACAGAAACGCTGTTTACCTTCCCGCCACAGTGGTACCTATTTATCTATTTGCACTGGCATGCTTTCGAACTGCTAGGTTGGCAGGAGCTGGGACAGAACCTCACCCCGTCACGCGGATTCGAACCACCGACCTTCCGGTCAGCAAGCCCAAGAGGCTCAGTGGTTTAGACTCATCCACACTGTAATGCTGACAATATCCTAGATGAATCCCATCTGATAGTGGGAGATTTATTGGTGTTCAGCCATTGCACCCAGTGTTCATCTTCTTTGGCGTGGACGAAAGTGTCATGAGCACAAGTGTCATGAGCAGGTCAGAAACTGTCAGTGCTCCGAGGAAGGAGTACAAATCCAGATGATTATCAAATGCATGCTAAGGGTGGGGGGGGGGGGACAATGGTAGAACTGTAGACTGATAATCTTGCCTGCTCTTGTGAAATATATTTCATGCTGTCTTTTCCATTTGTGCAAGACATGAAAAAGTAAAAACAAGGTATTTTGCAACCTTAAACACTTGAAAAAATATCATATTTTTTCAGGTTATAACAACTACAATTTGGGGATCATGAGATTTACATAAAGGATCCAGTCTGCATTTCATAGAAGCCTATAGCAAAAAAATCCTCTTGATTTTAATGGTGTTTGAACTACATTGCATCAGCTACAGGCCATTTTCTGTATCTGCCTCAGTTGTTTGCTTTGTTTTTAGGTATCATCTTACATGCTTCCTATTATTCTCATGCACCAGATTTGCATTCATAGTGGCATGTTTTCAATTTGCATGTTGCTTGTTGGGCACTACGTATAGAATTGTGCGTTCAAAATCCATACACCAGTGAATTTTGATCACATACTAAGACTTTGAGCACTACTGCAAAGGAGCCTTTGGATACCTCTTTCAGTGGCATATTTTTAAACCATATGTCTCTTGCTGAAGGGAATATTTGATTACGTGGCTCATTTTATTTTGTATTTCGCTGAACACTTTGCACAAGTCTTCTGAAGCAGCAAACATTCTTCTGAAACCTAACATGCCAATAATATTGTACTACTTGGGTTTTATATTTCCATCTTCTTGGAATTTGCAGTAGTAGGTGTTTTTTTTTTGACAGTTCATTTAGAAAAGGGTCTAGATTGGTTTCTCATTTGTATTCGGAATTCCAAGCAAGTTTTATTTCTTAGTTCCCTTTTATTTCAAGTGCTTGAGTTGCTTAACACACATGGAGACAAACTAGATGAGCAATACTCTTTGAACCCATTCGTCTGCATTGCTAAGAGTTGGTAATGTTTGTCAGAACATAGGAAGCTGTCTGATCTAGGTCAGTATTATCTATGCCAGTGATGGCTAACCTTGACACCCCAGATGTTTTGGAACTACAACTCCCATCATCCCTAGCTAACAGGATCAGTGGTCAGGGATGATGGGAATTGTAGTCCCAAAACATCTGGAGTGTCAAGGTTAGCCATCACTGGTATGCTGTATTGACTGGCAAGAGCTCTCCAGGGTTTCAGGCAGGGGTCTCTTCTAGCCCTTCCTGAAGGTGATGGGAATCACACCTGTGACCTTCTGCATGCAAAGCAGATGCTCTTACCACTGAGCCCCACGTTTTGTAAATGTCACCATATCATCCATCCATTGGTATTGTGTACAGCTGCTACTGTAGACGGCAATCTGCAAATCTCTGATGGATTCTTTCAGTTCCACCTACAAAGTCATTGAAATCAACAGGACAAAATCAGCTTAATTTCACTGCTGGTTTATAGGTCAGATTGATGCTATCACATGGCCAATTTCAAGCCAAAGACAAACAGGTTTATTGTGGGGCTGTGCGGCAATTTCATAATTAGGTTGTAAACATTTGCACACACCCCAAGCGCCCCTATTTTCCAGGGACAGTCCCAGATTGACAGAAGCTGTTCTGGTTTCTGATTTGATCCCGGAATGTCCCGCTTTCCCTTAGGACCTCTCTATTTACATCAAAGGTATGTGGAGTTATCCGACCCCCGAGCCATCTGAAGGCAGCCCTGTATAGGGAAGGGTTTTTTTTTTTTAATGTTTAATGTTTTATTATGTTTTTATATATGTTGGAAGCCACCCAGAGTGGCTGGGTATAAATCGTAAAATTATTATTATGGAATAGGACGTTCCTATTTCAGAGGAGAAATGTTGGAGGGTATGCATTTGACGCAAGGGTAGATGAATGGCAAGATCTGCTCCGGATCAAATTCTTCGTTCACCATTACAACGTTCATCTTGAGGTCTAACAGAGAGAGGCATGCCAATGGACACCTAAACACCTATTTTACACAAGTTTTCTAGCAGGGGTGCAGAAACTTTTTCAGCAAGAGAATGGCATTTTCTTCCGCGGAACCTTATGTGGATCCACCAGGTGGCTCCTCATGGGGAGCCAGTGGTGGGCAAGACCAGGGGTAAGGATGAGCAGAGCCAGAGGCAAAAGTAAGGGATGCACAGCAAGCTACATCCCAGCCACACCAAAGTCAGATGTTTCTGCATGTGCACACCCCAGTACGACATATTTCTTCATCCTCCATTCAAGCAAGAAAGAGGCATGACCAGAGATCAAGTGACACATTCCAACCAGGCAAAAGCGTTCCAGTAGCTTGTAAAGCAGGGCCAGTGAGGGGCTATGACCTGCAGAGGGATCATGGCTTAGGGCAGGATTTCCCAAACATGGGTCTCCAGCTGTTTTTGGACTACAACTTCTATCATTCCTAGCTAGCAAGACCACTGGTCAGGGATGATGGCAACCAGTGCTTTTTTTCTTAAAAAAATGTTTAGGGGTACTCTCATTTTCCTACTCATAATGAAATGTGTCGTTGTTTAGTTGTTGAGTCGTGTCCGACTCTTCGTGACCCCATGGACCAGAGCACGCCAGGCACTCCTGTCTTCCACTGCCTCCCGCAGTTTGGTCAGACTCATGTTGGTAACTTCGAGAACACTGTCCAACCGTCTTGTCCTGTGTCGTCCCTTTCTCCTTGTGCCCCCAATCTTTCCCAACATCAGGGTCTTTTCCAGGGAGTCTTCTCTTCTCATGAGGTGGCCAAAGTATTGGAGCCTCAGCTTCAGGATCTGTCCTTCCAGTGAGCACTCAGGGCTGATTTCCTTCAGAATGGATAGGTTTGATCTTCTTGCAGTCCATGGGACTCTCAAGAGTCTCCTCCAGCACCATAATTCAAAAGCATCAATTCTTCGGCGATCAGCCTTCTTTATGGTCCAGCTCTCGCTTCCATACTGCCCCTCAATGAGGCCAAACTTAGATTCACAAAATGTTTAGGGTTATGTGTATCCCTGCGTACCCCTAGAAAAAAAGCACTGATGGGAACTGTAGTCCCCAAATAGCTGGAGACCCAAGTTTGGGAAGCACTGACTTAGAGAGAGTCTTGAGGGCCGCATAGGGAGACATGGAGGGCCACATTGGTCCCAAGGAGCCTGGAGATACTCCACTCTTCACTTATTGAAAGGGGCTTGAATTGGCAAGTGATTGTCTGCATATATTTTCCCTGCTAGCTATCAGTTTCATTCAGTTCTAGTGGTGAAAGCATGATTTTCTCACTCTTTGAACCACCACAGTTGTACCTGTGGAGATGTCAAGTGGTTAGGACTCTGAAGGAACTCCAGATATATTATATATATATATATACAAATGGGAAAGGATGCTCTCTTCAGAATTAATGGTTATAGTTAATTAAAAATAAGAACCAGCCAGGGCAGAGCTCGCTGGCTTAAGTGCACAGAAAACTCTGTAAATCCTGCCGAAAGAAAGATGAGACTGAGATGTGTTTACGACCTGGGGCCTGCAGCTTGAGCAGTCAGCAAACGCGCAGGAGATTAATCCTTTGTTGTGTTTCTGTACAAGCACATATCATGGCTAAATTATTTTGCCCGTCCGCATAACGGATGGGCAAAATTTTCTTAGCCAAAGCACTTTAGTGGTGTCCACAGTTCTGAAGGGAGCGCACCCTATTACTCATGGTGAAAAGCCTGGCTGAGAAAATAAATGTGTGGAAAATAAGTGCACTTTCTTCCTGATCCCTAATCTCCTTAATCAGATTGCCTATTGACCAGTGCACTGCTCATACTGACTAATACAGCAGCCCCAGTTCATTAAATTTCAACTAACTATCCATATGTCCTCTAGGAAAGGCGCATGTTTCCATTTTTTTTCCCCTCCACAGAAAAATAGACTTGCAGATGGATCGAGGTGGGTGTTCGCTCGGATATGTCAGCAAGATACTCAAGAATGGTCGGGTTTTGTAATTCCATCCCTGGTTTTGCCATGGATTTATAGAATTAGCTTAAGTGCTAAACCTTCCAGTGCCTGCTTTCCTAACCCATAGATAATGTCCTACCCTTAATTACTTGCTACTTTAACAGATGGGGCAAAGGCTGTGAATAGACAGCTATCTCTGTGAAGCAAGGGGAGCCAATCCTAGTCATGAAGGAACTGGGGGGGGGGTGCTTCAGGGGGGGGGGGGAATTGTGGTGTGGAGAAAAACTGGATCTGCTCATTCAAAAAGGTAGCCAAACAAAAAACCCAAACCCAGGAGTTGTTAGCTGAGTTCTATCCAACTGTTGCTGGGTTTAGACACATCAAAGAAGCGTTTCAGTTAAACACGCTGTCAGGTCCGAGTGGCGATTGCTCATGAGTAAAGACAAAGTCCGTCTTGTCTATTAACTGCTTTATTGGTGCAAACTATTTACAGTGCGGAGCTATCCTAAAACATGACCACCTAGTCGCTAGCAGAATCCGGAAGTGCCTCCCTCCTGTTGTGGCGCCAACACCAGAGTCTCGGCACCCTGAAGCACCGCCTCCTTGCTCCCCTGACCCCTCTGCGCAGAACGGGCGCCGGAAGCGGTGTCTCCCCCTCAGAGTGAGCCTGCAGGTCGGTGCTGGGTCTCTGTGCAGCATCCTGCCTATCCCTCTCCACCCAACTGCTCACGGCTAACTCCTCCTCCCCAGGGGAGTCGCTGGAAGACTCGCTGGGAGACGTGTCCGTCGACAAAAGAGGCTGGGGCTGCCGGTACCTACTCAGCGCTGGGCTGGCAGGGGCAGGCAGGTCCCTGACATCCGCCGTAAAGTTCGTGTGAGAAATCAGGTTGGCAAAAATGGTACTCCACAGCGCCATCTGGTGCCACAGTGTTAGAATGCATAAACAATGCATATAAAGCGCTTTTTCTTCACCAATGTGTTGCTTGGCTGACAAAAGGTTCCATCTGCAGAAAGGGAAGGGAAGTAGTTTCCAGCAATTGCCACTCTCCCTTGCAGCTCCTGCTCCCTAAATCTTTGGAGCGTTCAACATAGTCAGTAGAGCATGAGACTCTCAAACTCAGGGTTGTGGGTTCGAGTCCCACGTTGGGCAAAGGATTCCTGCATTGCAAGGGGGTTGGACTAGATGACCCACGGGGTCCTTTCCAACTCTACAATTCTGAGTCTAAAAGCTCCTCTCCCCCCCCAACAAATCACTATCAAAATGTGTGTAGGGGGGGCAGGGTGAGCATCTGTGCCCCGTAAATCAAGTAAATAAATAAAAATAACTAACTGACCAATTGTGTCACAGATAAATCGGTTCTGCCCCTTCCCAACATAAAGCTTTGCCCTCCAATAAAGTCTGGCTATGCCTATGCTGTCAAAGTATGTGATGAAAGCCATGTTTAGGTTACTCTGAAGATGGATTAGGCAGATTAAGAGGGGTGTGGGGGTGGGGAACAGGCATTGAATGTGCTCTAAATGCATGGTGTATGTTCAGCCCAAGTTTCTAGGCCATATGATTGTGAAGGTAAGCATGAAAATGGGGGCGACTTTTAGTGAAATCTCAGAAGCCAGATGGGAGGATTCCCTGGCCAGCTCATTGCCTCTCCCCAGAACTAACAGGAGGAGGAGATATGCCAAGTAAGAAAAAGTACACTATTTAAAAACGAAGCTTACAAAAAGCAGCTTTGATTAGATGCGGCATTTTTTTAAAATTTCTTTTAGCATAGAGTGACCAGCATACTCTGGCTTCTGATGAAACACATTGATTCTCATAGAACTAAAGCCACCCACCCACAAAACAGAGCCGTCTCAAGTACGGAAGCCAAGGTCACCCAGGAGCCATCTTCAGAAAGGAAGCCAGTATTAGGAAGAACTCTCTAAGTCTGGTTGTGATTCAGGGTAACACCAAGGCTGAATCTACGCAGATATTAAAAAACGCTGTGAAAATGCTTTTTATTATTATTATTATTATTACAAAAAACCCCCAAAACAACCCGTAGTAAAGCATATATGGAATTTGCCATTAGCTCATCATCGCCACCTTGTGTCACATTTGTATAATGCACTTAAAACAATTTAAAATGTTGTATTTGCAGCTGTATAGCTGGGTCTCAAGTTGCTCTGTAGGACACAATAGGGTACGATATGTAATTATATACACATTTCTATGCAACAAACAAGGCAAAGCATTTTAGTACACGCTTACTAAATGAATGAGCAGGCACTGAATTACATCTGACAAGTCCATGTTTTGAAACTGCATGACCGAAGTATTAGAAAATTCATTGTCCTTGCAGAATAAGACTACAGTGGTACCTCGGGTTAAGAACTTAATTTGTTCTGGAGGTCCATTCTTAACCTGAAACTGTTCTTAACCTGAGGTACCACTTTAGCTAATGGGGCCTCCCACTGTCGCCGCCGCGCGATTTCTGTTCTCATCCTGAGGTAAATTTCTTACCTTGAGGTACTATTTCTGGGTTAGCAGAGTCTGTAACCTGAAGCATCTGTAACCTGAAGCGTCTGTTACCCGAGGTACCGCTGTATTCGGGACATTCTTTTTAAAATAATAATAATAATGGGGTCAATAATTGTGTGTTTTCTTTTGTTTTCAATTCTCAGGCCTAAATCTGCACTTCCATCAATGAGTTTTCAGGCCAATTGGCCATCTCTCTCTCTGTCCTCCACTGTGCACTATAAATATCTCCCACATCAATCCATCATGTGCATACCCTAATTGAACTGCAAGAGGCTGAAGCTGAAGTCATTTACAGGTTTTAATCACATCATTATCAAATGGCAGACTAATTGCTTTCAGCAAAAGTGTCCGTCCACTGTCGCTAGACGTACCTATGAATTCCAAATTTCCTCTTAATTTACGCAGCCAATGGTGGGTGCTGAGCCCTAATCATCGCCTGCTTGCATGTGGCCCACTAAGACTGAAGGGATAACTATTATATGCCATATCTCCATTGCTACTTTGAGATCATGCATTAGGAATAACAGATGGCATTTAATTATAGCAAATATAGTGCGTGTGAGAAGTAAATAGCTAATTTGTTTTACTCTGGCTTTGCTGTGAGGATGAAGGGGCGACAGACAATTTATTTCCTCGCTTCCGTTCATACAAATATAGTTAATGATCTGTCAAGATGGCGGTAATAAACCCCTCTTTCAAAAAAAAGAGAGTAAAAAATAATTCACTCCTGGCAGAAACCTTCGTTCTCATTTGTTGTTCCCAACCCTTAAGCCTTGCCGATACTGAAATATAAATTGAATTTTACTGTCTGTAGTAACGGAGCTCTCCACGTCAAAATGCACGCTGCTCCCACTCTGAGGGAAGGTTTTTAGTCAGGTTTTTCTTTCTCTGCACAGGGTCTTTAATTGTTAATTACTCCTTTATTTCTTATGCCTTAGCGTGCTCTTACCCATATCCTTATCTGGGAAGGGAAGGGAGAGAAATGAAGCAGTAATGGGAAAGAGTTTTAGTTTACGGCTTATTATTGTTGCTGCGCTATCTCCCCTGCGATTTCCCTCGCATGTAATGAACTAATGTGGAAGTAGGAATAACTATTTTGGTCAATAATTAATGAAGGGTATTAGATTAATTCAAAAGCCGGACTCCCTCAATGCAACGCAGGCCCATTTTAATCACATCTCCCAGCCCCCAACTCTAGTCCCATTAGGCTTCAAGCTAAAAATCACCGCACGCGCCGAGAATGCGGAAATTCCGACTAACGCTACCTGTGAAACCTAAGAGTGAAATAAATCCGCTCACTTCTCCTCAGCCGCAAATGCTCCTTGAAATAATGAAATCTCGCATTGCCTGTAAACATGAGCTTAATTATAGTCAGCGAGGAGAGGCCACCCTCAGGAGTCCACATTAAGGAGAAAGCTGCTAATCTTACGTGGAAGACAGCTGTGGGCTTTCGGTGTCACGAGCAGCAGATGGAAGGGTGGACTAAGATATGTTTAAAAGCTACTGCGACGCCATTTGAACAGTCACTTCTTTGCCCAAAGAAACCTGGGAACTGTAGTTTGTTACGGGTGATGAGAGCTGTTAGGAGATCCCTCAGAGATCCACCCCAAAGTGGCTTAACAATCACTCCCTCTTCCCAGGGTACAATGGGAATCATAGCTCTGTGAGGGGATAATGGCAGACCCTTCAAGTGTCCCTAGTTTCCAGGGACAGTCCCAGATTTACAGAAGCCATCCTGGTTTCTGATTTGACCCTGGAATGTCCTGCTTTTCCTTACGACGTCCCTATTTTCATCGGAGAAATGTCGGAGGGTATGGAATAGACATTCCAAGTGTCCCTATTTACAATGAACAGTCCAGATTGACAGAAGCCGTCCCGGTTTCTGATTTGATACTCTGGAATGTCCCGCTTTTCCTTAGGACGTCGCTATTTTCATTGGAGAAATGTTGGAGGGTATGCAGTTATGTGATCCCCTGAGCCAAGAAGCAACTATACAACCTTTAGAAGACATCTGAAGGCAGCCTTGTACAGGGAAGTTGTTTTTGTTGTTTTTAGTGTGTAATGTTTTTTTATATATGTTGGAAGCCACCCAGAGTAGCTGGGGCAACCCAGTCAGATGGGTGGGCTTTAAATAATAAAATTATTAATTATTATTATTATTAGGGATTAGGACGCCCTTATTTTCATCAGAGAAAGTATGGAATAGGATGTCCCTATTTTCATCAGAGAAATGTTGGAGGGTATACTGTATAATGGTGGACAGAGGAAGCAACAGGCTAAGAGAGGAAGGAAGGAATAATAATAATATAATAATAATTTATTATTTGTACCCCGCCCATCTGGCCGGGTCTCCCCAGCCACTCTGGGCGGCTTCCAACAAATATCAAAATACATTAAAATATCACAGATTAAAAACTTCCCTAAACAGGGCTGCCTTCAGGTATTTTCTAAATGTCAGGTAGTTGTTTATCGCTTTGACCTCTGATGGGAGGGCATTCCACAGGGCGGGAGCCACTCCCGAGAAAGCCCTCTGCCTGGTTCCCTGTAGCTTTGCTTCTCACAGTGAGGGAACCGCCAGAAGGCCCTCAGCACTGGACCTCAGTGTCCGGCTGAACGGTGGGGGTGGAGATGCTCCTTCAGGTATACAGGACCAAGGCCGTTTAGGGAGGAGGGCAAAGGCCATTGCTTCCATTAAAAACAGTAGAATCACATTAGAGGATATGAAAACTAGATCCACAGCTGTGCCAAAGTTTATGGATTGGCAACGTTGAGGAGGGGGAGGAACATTTGGCCAAATATTACCCAACAGTTCTGGGCAAAAGCAGCTTGGTTAAACAGAGCTGCCATGTTGGTCCATGGCAGCAGGGTTGCTGCCGCTGACCGGGAGGGAGAGGTGGAGAGGAGGTGTGACAAATAGGCCAGTGCGGACGTACTGGTGGAGAACATCTACACCATGCCTGCCTCCCTGCCGCGTTATACCTCCCATCTTCCTCCTGGTAAAATACCAGGAAGCTAGCATTGTGGCTCCTCCCCACTGGGCGAGCTGCTTCTGGTCCAGGGAGAGCTCCAAAAAAGAAAAAAAGGTTTATCAGCAAAAGATTCTTTTGTGAGAAATGCCCTAAATCCAAATGACAGGAAACAGGTTAGCTTCTTTCGACTGCTTGAGGATTCCCCAGAAGTGACCTGAAGGAAAACATGAGCGCTGGAAAGGTAGTGACAGCCTCTTGTCTCCTCCATCTAACCTTGGTTCCATTCCACTGTCCTTACTCCATCTGCCCCTGATGAGACGCAGCTCCCGTCCACATCAATATCATTCAATCTAGGATTTCTTCTTTCTGATTTTTAAATGCTGCGTATGTACTTTGGAGTAGATTAAACAACAACAACATTCAAGCAGAAAGAAAGAAGAAAATGGTAGAGTTCATGAAGTTAGGGGATATTAGGGTTGACATATCTCGAAGAGCAAAAAAGAGGACAGTCCGAGCCACTGCCAGCCTGAGCCGGTGGGGAAAGGCATGCAGGACCGTGTTTGCTCTTTCACCAGCTCAGGCTGGCAGCAACCATGGTGTGCAGAGCAGCCCAAGCCCAACCCACCCGAGTCCAAGCCTACCCCCCCCCCCAAAAAACTGGACATTTCCTTTAAAATGTAAAACTCTGCCTGGACGGGCATGTTGGCCACCCAAAAGAGGACATGTCCGGGTTTCCCCAGATGTATGGCAACCCTATAGTACAATAATGCACACACACACACACTGTATAACAGACATAACTGTTTGGTCCACTCCACACATCTCATTGACTTTCTCCTACAGATGCATATGCTCAAATAAGGCAGCTCCCATCTTTAAGGTGCCACACACTGGTTGTATTTTGCTTCAGATGGATGCAATAACTCCACCATCACAGATGCAGCAGTTAGCGCAGATTGTTATTATTCCTCGCCCACTTTTCAAACCCATGAGAGATGTTGCTGTTGTTACAATATATGAAGAGTTTGGATTTGGATTTGATATCCTGCTTTATCACTACCCTGAGGAGTCTCAAAGCGGCTAACATTCTCCTTTCCCTTCCTCCCCCACAACAAACACTGTGAGGTGAGTGGGGCTGAGAGACTTCAGAGAAGTGTGACTAGCCCAAGGTCACCCAGCAGCTGCATGTAGAGGAGCGGAGACACGAACCCGGTTCACCAGATTACGAGTCTACCGCTCTCAGCCACTACACCACACTGGTGACCAACCCTTCACCCTAAGGTGCAACAATTAAAATGCAATGCTTATATGAAAACACAACACTACACGAAATTAAAAACAGTTCAAAACAACATAAAATCACCCCAAAACATAGTTTTACATCTGGAAAAGAATACTGTGCAGCTGCTTCCTTTGTGTGTTCTTATTTCTGCAGAGATTGATGATTGTTATAGTGGAATATTTAGAAGATGACCTCTTGTGGCAGGAGAAGAAAAGTGCATGAAGAATACTTAGCACTGTGTGTTGGCAAGTTTGCTCCAAAAAACAAGAAAGCATTTTATTGGACCAGCTTCTCTTGTTAGCAGATCTATTGCAATCTTTCCAGCTGCCCTGAATTCTGCACTCTCCAGTATCTAAAAGATAGTTATTATTCCTCCGCAAGGATAGCACGGTAGGTTATGAGTACAAATATTTGTAGTCATTTGAGATCAATAATAATAATTACTGTTTTGTGCAGTGCTTTCCCTATGTGCTCTGCATACATTAATCTCGTAAGAGAGTTGAGAGATAATGGCCGCTTAATGCTGCATTGTTGAACGGATTCTATTTTTACCTGCCTTGGAGTCTTTCCAATACATAGGTGAAATAGGAAAAAGGTTTAATAATAATACTGTAGTAGTAGTAGTACGGTAGTACCGGTAGTAGTAATAATAATAATTTATTATTTATACCCCGCCCATCTAGCTAGGTTTCCCCAGCCACTCTGGGTGGCTTCCAACAGAATATTAAAATACAATAGTCTACTAAACATTAAAAGCTTCCCTAAACAGGGCTGCCTTCAGATGTCTTCTAGAAGTCTGGTAGTTGTTTTTCTCTTTGACATCTGGTGGGAGGGCGTTCCACAGGGCGGGTGCCACTACCGAGAAGGCCCTCTGCCTGGTTCCCTGTAACTTGGCTTTTCGCAGCGAGGGAACCGCCAGAAGGTCCTCGGTGCTAGATCTCAGTGTCTGAACGGGTGGAGACGCTCCTTCAGGTATACTGGACCGAGGCCGTTTAGGGCTTTAAAGGTCAGCACCAACACTTTGAATTGTGCTCGGAAATGTAATAATAAAAAAGGGAGTGAGTTAATGTCTGAAGTGAGCTCTGAAGCTCATGCTTTTAATCATCACTCCACACTAGATGATCAGAGTAGCCTGATCAAAAACACTCAGCATAGCATTTTAAGCCCAGAAGACACATTAGGTGATATCCAACGTGCACCAGAATAGGAACATAGCCAAGGCAGACTTTTGGTCTGTCTACGTCAGTGTTGTCAACATTGACGGGCAGCAGGTCTTCAGGACTTCAGGGTGGGGACATTCAGAGGCACTGGGCATGGACAAGTCCATTTTAGTGGTTGCAGGAAATTGGGTGGCTGTTGTTTGCCTCTTTCCTCTTTCCAATCTCCACCCAGCAGTAGGCTTCGCCAAGCATGTGGGTTGTGTGTTGAGGACGCCAAGTCACCCCCCAAAATAATTCACACTTCAGACATTATTTTTGTTTGGTTTTTGGGCAAGAACAATTTAGGGCCACAACTTTATTTAAATACAAATCACGTGAGTGGTTGCGTAGGCATTGGTTCTTCCATGTCCCTCCTAGGGGACAGAGCTGCCATTGGCAGGTATTAAGGAAACCCTTTAAACTGAGGGGAGTTAACAGAGTCTGGGGGCACCGTCCTCCCTCCCCCCAGGGGTCCCAAGGGGCTCAAGCATGGCCCTGCATTCCCGAATCGGGATCGGACAAACTTATAGAGCCCCTTGGGTTCCTTTACCGGAACTCCTAACTCCATCATCGGTTTTAGGGCGACCACACCCATCCGCCGATGAATCATTGGTTTTAGGGCGACCACACCCATCCACCAATGAATCAATGAACCAATGCCTAACCGCCAACCTTACAAGTTGTGACGAGTTGCAATGTAGTAGGCAAAAACCCCACTGGCTCAAGCCAATATGCCAGATGGACAAAATTCCTACTAGGCCCCTGCCATCAAGAAGCAGACGACCCCATAACAGGCAAAGCAAGGTCAACACAGAGGCCTAATAAAAAAGGGAGAGGAGGGCGGGGAATCTGGAACACGCAGCCAAGAGGCTGACCCACAGATGCGCAGGGGTTATATATGACCTGGGTTGTCAATCACCAAAATTGCTACATCCAATTTTCCCCAGCAACACCTAGCCCCCTCCCATCTGTGGCCATTGACTACTCCTCCCTCAACAACCAGAGGGAGGAGGGGGCGGTGCTTTCCTGTCCCAACCACAACACGTGCTCACCCTATAGGTGAACTCGATTTGTGTGTTGAGGACGCCAAGTCACCCCCCAAAATAATTCACACTTCAGACATTATTTTTGTTTGGTTTTTGGGCAAGAACAATTTAGGGCCACAACTTTATTTAAATACAAATCACGTGAGTGGTTGCGTAGGCATTGGTTCTTCCATGTCCCTCCTAGGGGACAGAGCTGCCATTGGCAGGTATTAAGGAAACCCTTTAAACTGAGGGGAGTTAACAGAGTCTGGGGGCACCGTCCTCCCTCCCCCCAGGGGTCCCAAGGGGCTCAAGCATGGCCCTGCATTCCCGAATCGGGATCGGACAAACTTATAGAGCCCCTTGGGTTCCTTTACCGGAACTCCTAACTCCATCATCGGTTTTAGGGCGACCACACCCATCCGCCGATGAATCATTGGTTTTAGGGCGACCACACCCATCCACCAATGAATCAATGAACCAATGCCTAACCGCCACAAGAGCGCCAGCTCACCGCCAACCACTCACAAACCCAGCCAGGCCTGTAAGGCCCGAAAAACAGACTGCAACCAAAAATCATTTCCTCCTGGGGAAAGATGCACCCCATCCTGACGGAACAAAGAGGTTACTGCAGAAAAAATGTTAGGGTGAGCTATAACCAACCCGCCCAGGGCAAGGACCGTTCGGACGGTCGCACCATTGGTGCGCCTCCGGGCTTTCTCAACGGCTGCCTGAGAGCGAGCACCCCTCCAGTTGCGCCGTTGCAGGAGATGCGACCAAAATAACTGAACCCGTGGCAATTTAGATGCAAGCTCCCGTAAATCAGCCTGGATTCGCAGGCGCAAAGACTGGCAATCAGTGGCCGGCAAAACGTTTTCACCCAATTGAACCACAATGGCCTGTGGGGAACCCCTCAAAAACACCTGCTCACGAATTAGAGGAAGCAGTGCACCCCACAACATCCCCCTTTTGCCCAACCAAGTTAAATGCACATGGGGCGGAAGCCCAAGGTTGGACCCCAGTCCTGCTTCTCTGGCTCTGTCGCCGGCCCAATACACAATGCTGTGACCGACGATCCAAATGTGCACAGGAGCAGGACCTGAAATTAAAGAAAAACAAACAGGGTGAGAATCACTTCCGTGGCCTGACGTAAGACTTATAAGCGTCAGACTTCCAGCGGCCCATGTCCTATATCCACCGACAGTCCCCCAAAGGGCTGCTGTCGTTGCCGCGCCAATACGGAAGGAATGTGGGGCAAAATTAGAAGCAGGAAATCCGCAGGCCCGATGGCCTTGCGCATGACCTTTGTGAACTGCTGACGCGTCAGGGGCAGGCCGTCACGATGAACCAGAAACGGCCCAGGCCCCGCAGGGCGCAACTCTAAGAATCTAGCCGCATCCTTTATGGGGCAAGCGCCCGAAGCCCCCCGTGGCAGGCAATCTCAGGACCGCCCCCCTGCCCTGCTGATCGGTCTTCGAGCTACGGACAGTAAGGGTTACCTCCGCGGCGGAAATGGCCACATGGTCTCGACCAGCCGTTCAACGTCTGACGGACTAAGAAATTGGAGCAAGGGTCTTCATCAAAAAGGATTTTGAAAAGAAAGAGATAGCAGACACCTGCAATCTGAGTGTCCTGGGGGCACGACCCTGCTGAAAAAGTTGCGCCAAGTATTTGAGGACCTGAGCTGAGGAAGGAAATGAGCTAGGATGACCTGCCCCGAGCTGACTAACAAAGACTACAAAGTCGGCCCAGGCCTTCTTGTAGGAATGAAAAGTGGTTTCCCGTGCTGGCTCCAACCCAAATTTCTCAACCCACAGTGTACAAAATTGCCAAGGAATGTGCGGCAGAAAGGATATGCCCTCAAACCTTGACCAGCAGGCAAGTCTTGGCTTGCGGCCGATAATGCATAGGAGGTCAAAATGACCTGCTCACTGCCCGGTGTCCTCGGAGGTTGGAGCCAACACCAACTTTCCAAGGCTCTGCTCATGACATCCTTTGCGCAAAAGGTCTCTGGAGATCAGGTTTTTACCAAAAAAGGAAGTTGCAGTGAACTAGATTGTGATGATATTTTAGTGGCACGTCCGGACTGGAGCAGGCGAGCCAAATACTGCAGCGCCTACTCAGAGGATGGGGGCAAATCCCTCTGAATGGCTGATGACTGCCAGCAAACAACCAAGAAATCAGTGTAAACCTTCCCATAAGATCCAAAAGCGGAAGAGGGAATGGAAGCTGCTACTCCCTGTAATAAATTAATTGTTGCTAAAGTGCCACAGGAGCTCCAGAAAAGTCCGGCTATGGCTAGGCGTTCAAAGCCCAGGACCTGAAGCTCTCAATCTGAAAATATGGGATAGAGCATCAGTGGAAACCTTAGATGAACACGTGCTAAAACAAACAGAAAAACACAATATTAAACCATAAGCAGTGCAGCTGGAAAATGCGTAAAAGGGGGTGGAGACTCAACCGAATGTGAGGACCAATTTTGCCAAAAGGCTCAACAATACCTGGTCACCAAACCAACGTAGATCCGGCATACACTGAACTCCACAGTCCAAATGCACACTGTTACTACAATGGGGAAACTCAAGAAAGTTAGGTCACATGATAGCCTCGCCATATCAGACTCGAGGCCAAGGCTTTGCGCACCATCAGTCCTTAAAATAAAACCCCGGGCCAAGATGCAGTAGCATCAGAATGAACCTGAAACACTGTGCAGATTCAAGGTACCCCACTGTGCTGGTCCCAAGGGATATCCGATAGGCGAGGTCTAGTCCAGTCCAAGGTCAGTCCAAGCCAGAAGTCACGAAGCCGAAGTCACGAAGCCGAGGTCAGGAAGCCGAGGTCAGGAAGCCGAAGTAACAAAGCTGAGGTCAGGAAGCCGAGGTCAGGAAGCCGAGGTCAGGAAGCCGAGGTCAGGAAGCCGAGGTCAGGAAGCCGAGGTCAGGAAGCCGAGGTCAGGAAGCCGAGGTAACCAAGCTGAGGTCAGGAACGCAGGAACCAGGAACAGGAACTAGGCAGCACCGATGTTGCTCCTGCAACTTGGGTCTGGGACTGGCTGGCTTTTATCTGCCCCGAGGCAAAGGGCGGCTCCGATCCTCAGGTGCCTCGCCTCTCCTAGCTTGGAGGCGAGCACTCCTCCTGCGGGAACTTAGTTCCCTTCGCCTCTCTGCCCTTAGCCTTTGCAGCTCAGGAGAAGCTGGAGGGTTACCGGACCCAGAGGCAACCTCAGCTTCCCCTGACTGGGTGGGGAGTGGAGCACCTGCAGGCAATAAGTCCTCCATCCCATTAGAAGCCAGATCAACCTCAGCCGATGCCTGCACCTGAGGATCCAGCACAGGTGAGTCCCCTTGAGACTCAGGCCCCAGCCCTGGCTCTGCTGGTTCTGGAGGCAGTGAATCATGTGCAGGCTGGGATCCCTCAGGTTCAGCGTCTGAGTCTGACTCCCAGGTCATCACACCATCCCCCCTCCCAGGCCCCCCCCTCAACCGAGGGGCCGGACCAGGCTTGCTGGGGTAAGTCGCATGGAAATCACGGAGGCAGACAGGCGCGTGGACGTTCTCCGCTGGTTCCCACGACCGATCCTCGGGCCCATACCCCTTCCAGTCGATGAGGTATTGGAGCTTCCCCCTGCGGTATCGGGAGTCAAGAATGTGCTCCACCTCATACTCGGGCTCCCCCTGAACCAAAACTGGCTGCGGTCGTGGATGGTCTGGGTGGAACTCGTCGGCCGGGGCGACCGGACTGAGTAGGGACCGGTGGAATACCGGGTGGACCTTCAGGGTCGCGGGTAACCGGAGACGGAATGCCACAGGTGAGACCCGGTCCACGATCGGAAATGGGCCGGTGAAGCGGGCATCCAGCTTCCGTGAAGGCCGAGAGGGGTGCAGGTGGCGGGTGGAGAGCCATACCAGGTCTCCGACATGGAGTTCCGGCCCCTCCTGACGGTGACGGTCGGCCTGGGCCTTATACGCGTCCTTGGCCTGGCTCAGTTGCTCCGTCAGAAGCTGCTGCTGTGACTGGAGCTCTTGTAGCCAGTCTGTCACTGCGGGAACTGCGGATGCCGGCAGTACGCTTGGAAACAACCGCGGGTGGTACCCATAGTTTGCCTGGAACGGGGTCTGTTGGGTGGAAGCGTGCACTGCGTTGTTATATGCGAACTCGGCCAACGCCAGGTGGTCGACCCAATCATCCTGGTGGAAGCTGCAGTAGCACCGGAGGTACTGTTCCAACACCGCGTTTGCCCGTTCGGTCTGTCCATCCGTCTGTGGATGGTAGGCCGAAGATAGGCAGACCTCCGTCCCGAGAGCCTGATGTAGAGCGCGCCAGAACCGGGAGGTGAACTGGGCACCACGATCGGAGATCAAACGTTCCGATAGGCCATGTAAGCGGAAGACGTTTTGTAGGTACAGTTGCGCCGTCTCCTTGGCTGAGGGTACAGACGGGCACGGGGCGCAGTGCACCATTTTAGTGAAGTGGTCTGTGAATACCAGGAGGCAGGTACACTGACGGGATGGGGGTAGGTCTACCACGAAATCCAATGAAACCGTGTGCCACGGACGAGGGGGAACTGGCAGTGGCTGTAGCAGTCCCGCAGGTCTCCCGGTCGATCCCTTGGCTCGCCGGCAGACCTCGCACCCCCCAATGTACCGTGCCACGTCGGCCTTCAAGCGGGGCCACCAGAACTCCCGGCTGACCAGGTGGGTGGTCCGATACCTCCCGAAGTGGCCAGCTGCCGGGGCGTCGTGTGACATTCGGAGTACCTCGGCCCGCAAAGGCCCTGGTGGGATGTACAACCGACCACGGTGCATCAGCAGACCCTGGTGCACAACCAGTTCTGGGTATCGAGGGCACGATCCACTGGCCAATTCCTGGATCCGTTCCTGAGCCCACGCGTCGACCCGTTGCTGCCTCCGCACTCGGTCCCGCAGCGACTCAGTCTCATGAACAGCCAGGAAGGCCGCTGGTGGGATGATCGTTGTGGGGGCCGCCTGCTGCACCGTCTCTGCAATGTCCTCCGGTTTCCGGGACAGCGCATCCGCCTTCTGGTTTTGGGAGCTGGGGATGTAGCGGATCCGGAACTGGAACCGGGAGAAGAACAGTGCCCACCGGATCTGCCGCTGGTTCAGCCTGCGGGTGGTCTGGAGGTACTCCAGATTCCGGTGGTCGGTTCTCACTTCCACTGGGTGTCGTGCCCCCTCAAGATGATGGCGCCAGACTTCAAAGGCCACCTTGATGGCCAGTAGTTCCCGCTCCCACACAGTATAGTTACGCTCCGCCGGAAGGAGCTGCCGAGAGTAGTAGGCGCAGGGTAACAGTGGCGCATCAGGTCCGTGTTGCTGGGACAAGACGGCACCGAGAGCCGTACTGGAGGCGTCAGTCTCCACCACGAAGGGACGAGAGGGATCAGGATGCTGCAAAATTGGCGCCTTCTGGAAACAGGCTTTCAATCCCTGGAATGCCACCTCAGCCTCCTCATCCCAGGCGAAGGGCGTCTTGGGGCGCAGCAGTCGGGTCAACGGGGTGGTGCGATGAGCATAGTCCACAATGAATGTCCGGTAATAGTTGGCGAACCCCAAAAACCGCTGTAGGTCCTTGCGGTTCCGCGGCGCCGCCCACTCTCGAACCGCAGACACCTTCCCGGGGTCCATCTGTACACCGTCAGGGGAGAGTCGGTGTCCGAGGAAGTCCACTGACCGCTGGTGGAACTCGCACTTGCTGAGCTTAGCGTACAGGCGGTGCTCCCGCAAGCGCTGCAACACGGTCCGGACATGACTCTCGTGGCGAGCTGGGTCACGGGAATAAATCAGAATGTCATCGAGGTACACCACCACATACTTGTCAAGCAAGTCCTGGAACACGTGGTTGATGTACCGTTGGAACACGGCGGGCGCGTTGCATAGTCCGAACGGCATGACCAGGTACTCGAACTGCCCATAACGGGTCCCGAATGCGGTCTTCCACTCATCCCCGGCACGGATCCGAATCAAGTTGTAAGCCCCCCGGAGGTCCAGTTTGGTGAACATCTGCGCCCCTTGCACCCGCTCCAGCAACTCTGCAATTAGGGGCAAGGGATACCGGTCTGGGATGGTGATCTTATTCAGGGCTCGGTAATCATGGCAGAGGCGAAGCTCCCCACACTTCTTCTTAACGAAGAGTACTGGAGCGGCGGTGGGAGAGGTAGAGGGCCTAATGAACCCCCGCTCCAGGTTCTTGTGAAGGAAGTCCTGTAAGGCTTCACGCTCTGGCTCCGAAAGAGAGTATAGGCGACTCACAGGCAGGGGCGCCCCAGGCTGGAGGTCTATGCCGCAGTCAAAAGACCGATGAGGAGGCAGCCGGTCTGCCCCCTGTTCCTCGAACACGTCTACGTAGTCCCGGTACACGGCGGGGAGCGTTGACGCAGCCTCCCCCATGGAGGCGGCCGAAAGCATCTCGGACTGAGCAATCGAACCCGAGTCTGGGAAGCGTACAGTTCGATTGACCCAATCGATCTGAACATTGTGAGACTCCAGCCAGTCCATCCCCAGCACCAGGGGAAACCGGGGCATGGTGGCAATGTCCAGGGTACGCACCTCCCGGTGCTGCTGGTGGCACAGGACCAAGGGCTGGGTCTCCCGAGTAACGGCGCCTGACCGCAAGAGCCGTCCGTCGATTGCCTCCACCTGCACCGGTTCTGGCTTGTTCTGGAGCGGCACCCGATGCTGAGCGGCGAAGGCAGAGTCCATATAGGAGCGGGTTGCCCCTGAATCCACCAGAGCGTGGGTGAGAATCCAGGGCCCGCCTGGGGGGTATAGACGCACCGGGATCATGAGGTGTTGCAATTCCACTGGTGAGGGCCCATCATGTGATGCTTGGGACCCCAGATAGCCTGGGCCATTGGCTACTGGGGTTGGCGGTTTCCCTGCGGCTGGCGTTTCTCAGGGCAGGTTCTGGCGTAGTGTCCACTCCCCCCGCAGTAGAGACACAGGTTTCCCTCCCGACGTCGTGTCTTCTCCGAAGGGGAGAGGCGAGGCCGTGCTGCCCCGAGCTGCATCGGCTCCTCCAGTGACTCGGCTCTGGCCGTGGAACTGCTGGGGAGCACTGGAGTCGGGAGCCCAGAGTGCTGGCGGGCCCGGGCCTGGCGCCGGTCCTCCAACCGATCGTCTATCTGTAGACTCCGTTGGATGAGGGCCTCCAGCGTGGTGGGGCGATCCAAGGTGGCCAGCTGGTCCAGTATCTCGTCCGAAAGCCCCTCGAGATACTGGTCCCGAAGTGCGGAATCATTCCAGGTCAAGTCCTGCGCCAACAGCCGAAATTCCGTGGCATAGGCGGCCACTGTGGACTTGCCCTGTTTCAACAGCCGAATTGCCCGATTGGCTTGACTCGCCTTCTGAGGGTTGGCGAACGCGGTTTCTAAATGGTTGCAAAACCCCCTATAGTCTGTCAGCAAGGGGGAGTCTTGCCGGAGCAGCGGCAACGCCCACTTGGCCGCCTGGTCCTTCAGCAAGCTGATCAGGAAGTGCACCTTGGTGCGGTCGTCGGGGAAATCCTGGGCTCGCCCCTGAATATACAGTTTGGCCTGGGCGAGAAACATGGGAAAGCTGCCCGGGGACCCATTGAATTTGTCTGGCAGGGCCACTGGGTACTTGCCTGGAGCTGGGGCGCCGGCACCAGGAGCCGGTAAAGCGTCCAAACGCTGCTGAAGCGCTGTAACCGCATTGCTTAGCTGCTGCACTGTGTGGGTCAAGACCTGGTTCTCCTGGGCCAATGCCACCAGCGCAGCCGCCTGGTCAGTCATGACAACAGGTTCCTCCCGAACGCACCCCAACGAAGGGGGAGTGCGGGTGAGGCAGGAGCAAACTGTGCTGGTCCCAAGGGATATCCGATAGGCGAGGTCTAGTCCAGTCCAAGGTCAGTCCAAGCCAGAAGTCACGAAGCCGAAGTCACGAAGCCGAGGTCAGGAAGCCGAGGTCAGGAAGCCGAAGTAACAAAGCTGAGGTCAGGAAGCCGAGGTCAGGAAGCCGAGGTCAGGAAGCCGAGGTCAGGAAGCCGAGGTCAGGAAGCCGAGGTCAGGAAGCCGAGGTAACCAAGCTGAGGTCAGGAACGCAGGAACCAGGAACAGGAACTAGGCAGCACCGATGTTGCTCCTGCAACTTGGGTCTGGGACTGGCTGGCTTTTATCTGCCCCGAGGCAAAGGGCGGCTCCGATCCTCAGGTGCCTCGCCTCTCCTAGCTTGGAGGCGAGCACTCCTCCTGCGGGAACTTAGTTCCCTTCGCCTCTCTGCCCTTAGCCTTTGCAGCTCAGGAGAAGCTGGAGGGTTACCGGACCCAGAGGCAACCTCAGCTTCCCCTGACTGGGTGGGGAGTGGAGCACCTGCAGGCAATAAGTCCTCCATCCCATTAGAAGCCAGATCAACCTCAGCCGATGCCTGCACCTGAGGATCCAGCACAGGTGAGTCCCCTTGAGACTCAGGCCCCAGCCCTGGCTCTGCTGGTTCTGGAGGCAGTGAATCATGTGCAGGCTGGGATCCCTCAGGTTCAGCGTCTGAGTCTGACTCCCAGGTCATCACACCCGCCACGGTGAACTACTGTTGCATTTGCTCAGGATTTTTGCACCTACCGCATGAGATCTGTCTTCCCTCACTTGGTAAGGGAACACAAAGGTAAGGGGACCTTGGGCCGCACACAGCATGGCCAAGCTGAACGGAGGGGCGGCCTGGGGCAACCACTTTGCTCACGGAATTGTATGTCCTGGCAAGATTGGATCTGATGAAGCATCATTGCATTTTAACGCTCTGTTGGAAGCCACCCAGATTGGCCGGGGAAAAACCAGCCCGATGGGCGGGTATAAATTATTATTATTATTATCATTATCATTAAGGTAAAGGTAAAGGGACCCCTGACCATTAGGTCCAGTCGTGTCCGACTCTGGGGTTGCGGCGCTCATCTCGCTTTATTGGCAGAGAGCCGGCGTACAGCTTCCGGGTCATGTGGCCAGCATGACTAAGCCGCTTCTGGCGAACCAGAGCAGCGCACGGAAACGCCGTTTACCTTCCCGCCAGAGCGGTTCCTATTTATCTACTTGCACTTTGACGTGCTTTCGAACTGCTATTATTACTTAAAAAACTAGAGGGTGAACGGCAATAACCTCAACACCGATTCAAAAATGCCTTTTAGACCACCAGGCCCCTCTTCTGGTTTGCTTCTTTGTTTGTTTGCGTGTTTTTTTTGTTTGTTTGTTTGTTTTGAAAACCTTAACCACCTGAACCTAGGACGTGCATTTCAAGGAATAAAGTTCAGACGGGATGGCATCATTCACGGGGGGCCTTAGGGATGCAATAAATCATGGATCAGACAGCAATCTCATGGGGCTTACTTAAGGACAAATCCCAAATGGCACGGGAATCCAAATTTATGGGGGGACCCTTCCCACCAGTGCAAAACAGCTGACCAATCTGTATAACCTTCCACCCAGGCATCGATTGAGATAATTTCATGGGAGAATGGGCGAGAGGTATAGGATTGTTGCTTGTCAGCCCCAGCCCTGCTTGGACAGGGGGCGTTTTGGGTTGCTACTGTGGGCCCCCTTCCCCCCCCCGAAAAGGGGGGGTGCCTGCCTAGACAGCAAGCATTAAAAAGTATGTGCAACTATTCACCAGGGGAGTCACGGAATCAAGGAACAGACAAGCTGGAAGGGATCCTGAACGTCATTTTGACCAACTTCCATGCATCGCAACAAGTGGTTCCCCTCCAATTTGAACCGCACCAGAGCCTGCTTAACTTTGCAAGCATGCCAGCATTTTTACTGCTGCACCACCAAGAGGTGCTCCCGTCATGGCGAATCGCCCCTTGGGCCGAAGTACCTGGGAGAGGCCGTCGAAAAAGAAGAGTCTCCCAGGCTCATTTTGGCCCGCTTTCAGGCACGTCTCTTGTGGCAACGCTTTCCGCCTGAAGACGTTCTCGCTGGCACTGGTAGGCCGGCCTCCGCAGAGGACTCAGGCGCAGGATCCTGCAGCAAAACACCTGGGAGAAGCTGAGGAGAAGGAACAGGTGAGATACCAACCCCAGAAGAAGGCCCGGGTAAGGACTGAGAAGACCTCCCGGACCGGGTGGGGGCCTTTTACTGCCCCCTCCTCCTAGCTGCCCGCTGAGCTGCGGAGAGGAACAAACTGGACTCCGTGAAAATTGGGAAACAGAAATTATAACCCCTGAATTGGGGGCTCCTCCTCCACGCTGGATGCCACCATCTCAGGAGATGAAGCCCCAACTGGAGGCAGTGGCCCTGCTTGAGCACTGGTTTGATGGGCAAAGCGTTGAAGGAGACCATCCATTCCGGATGCAGAGTGAGACAACGCTACAGAATCACCAGCCAAATTTGCTATGAAGGATTTTATACGGCCCACAGTACAACTAGGATTGGGCGAATGAAGTGACTGGGGTGGCCCCTAATAGCCCTCTTTGCTGGGATAGAGGAATAAGGCTGTGCAGAAGCCTTCTATGGAGCCATTCTAGCTGCGTGCACATAAAAGGAATCAAGCAATTCAATCACAGACCAAGCCGCTGAACTATTAAACCCTTGGCATATCAGATCCTGTCCAAATTGCCTTGATTATTCAAATTTATTTATAGAACAATAAGCCCCCCCGACCAGTAAGGCTGTAATGGCTACACGGCCCAGCCATTTGCAGTATACCATGGACCACTAGGCCTATTAAGGCAAAGCCCAATTCAGTGAAATAACAGCCTCGAGGTGGCCCGCCGCCTGCCCAGGTGCCCCTGCTTGCCCTCTTTGAGGGAAGCACCCTCTCAAGAAACACCAAGTTCTTAGGGGGGAGGGAAATTAAATCACAAATGGGCTGCCTTCGGGCAGGAGATATAGAAACATGACAAGCCGCACCCACAGGTTAAAGAACATTTTCTTTAAACCCATGGGCCGAGAGGCTGCTGAATGAAAGACAAACATTGCAGCTGACGTTAGGGATTGGTGGTAGAACAACAGCACACAGAGTGTGCAAGGACTGAGAGATTGGGGGGGAGCAGGGCTCTTATCAGTCTCACTGTAAACATGTGGTACAGTGACAATAAAGTATTTCTATTTCTATACTACCTACCCAGCAATAGAATAATACCAGTAAAGAATGCTAAGTAAAATAGACATCTAAAATTGCGACTGTCACTATCAGGGCAAAACATACTTGAAGAAATTAACTTTGTTCAGAAACAGCATAGCTAAAGAGCATAGACAGAGTGCTCATAGTCCTATGAGGCACAGAGTCAGGGGCTCCACTCTGTCTGCCTAAGAGATACATTTGCAACAGCAGCACAGACGTTCAGGCACACGCACACACTGAGCTACTGAGCCTGCAAACAAACGGATACATTTTCATAGAGTAGGAGGCTGAGGCTTGAATAAATATGTGCAGGCCGAGCAGGCCTCCCTGATTCTGCTCTTAAGAATCTTAGTCTCATGATGGGGCCCACACAAAATGAGACAGAAACAGCCCACAACAGTGATCACGTCAAAATGCTAGGAGGCACACTCGAAATAGCAACAGGTACAGTGACAATAAATTATTTCTATTTTTTATTTACTATTCTACACACCCAAAATAAAGCCAGCCTTCGGGAATACTAATTAAAGTGATTCCAACCAGTCTGGAACAGCCCTGACCAACCCCACCATTATAAAAACGGGAGAAATGGGGGAAAGCCTTAGTGCAAAGGAAAGCCCCTAACGGGGGCTCTACACACAGGCAGCGCTCACAGGCACAGAGAGAATCTTCCCCAAGGGTAGGGGTGGGGAGGGGTGGGGTGGGAAATCAAACAGGGAAAAGGGGGCTTAAAGTAATTAAGGGATTGGAGGGGACTAGAAAGAAGGGGGAAAATAGAGAAATTTAACCAGACAATGATAAGATCGCTCCACTGTGCTCCAGGCAGTCTGAGTGGTCCAGGTGAATCTGGAACACGCAGCCAAGAGGCTGACCCACAGATGCGCAGGGGTTATATATGA
The DNA here is from genome assembly GCA_034641385.1 of Darevskia mixta. Lineage (NCBI taxonomy): Eukaryota > Metazoa > Chordata > Lepidosauria > Squamata > Lacertidae > Darevskia > Darevskia mixta. The sequence goes on from JAWWNH010000063.1 coordinate 5,007,394, forward strand.
CCTGGGTTGTCAATCACCAAAATTGCTACATCCAATTTTCCCCAGCAACACCTAGCCCCCTCCCATCTGTGGCCATTGACTACTCCTCCCTCAACAACCAGAGGGAGGAGGGGGCGGTGCTTTCCTGTCCCAACCACAACACGTGCTCACCCTATAGGTGAACTCGATTTATCACAAACAGGTTCCTTTTCCTGTCTGCTCTGCCTTGCTACTTGTATGCTGCACACAGTAAACTTGTGGCTTGCATCCCTGCCCCCCCCTAAATGTGGCTGTCCTGTGATGCCCATTCCTTCTCACTAAGGATGCAAGAGAAATTGGATTCAGCTCACGAAACAAAACTTTCTGAAACAATGTGTGTAAACTGAGACATGGTCACCTTTCAAGATACACGCTGCTCCAAATTTCACAGCGTGGTTCTCCAGCCAAGTAGCGCGTGCAAAAATTCACACACTAGAGCAAAGCATGCACAAAAAGGCACACACACACACACACACAGAGAGAGAGAGTCGGTGCTATTTTTCTAGAGAAAGAGGCGCCGGAACTCACCACGAACACCTCTCTCGTTCTCTTACAATAGCAATGTTACTTACCTGAGAGGTGCCAGAACTGAGTTCCTGTGAGTTGCAGCTGAAAAAAAAAGCGCTGTGTACAGTATATGTTCGTGAAAATAAAATACAAAGATGCTTTACATTATGGAAAACACTTTGCAAAACTGTGCACGTTAGGCAAAACTGCATGCAAAAAATTGTATATTAAGGAGACGCACACATGAATACGTTGATGAATTTCCATGAGGATATCTTTTAATAAATAAGTAAACAGGAAACTGACGTGGAAATGTGAAGAGCCGAATTTAAGATGGGGAAAATGAGAAATTGGGATAAGCCGACACAGACAGATTTGCCAATCCCTAACTCCCTCCTCCCCCCCTCCAATTCGCTCCCACCTGCAGGCACAATGCTAGTGCCAGGTTTGTACACAAAAGGCACAATCCAGCTGAATTTAAACCTTTTATCCCCGGGACCACAATGCTTGACCTTTGTAACTTTCGATTAGCCAGTTCTGACTTCCTCCCCAGTTTTCCTTAATGTGTAAAAATAGCACCTAGGCACTTGGTACTTTTTTGCCAGGGAGCACTGCTCATATAGTGATTTTTTTTTCTTTAAGGCCGTTTTAAAAACATAGTTTCCCCGAAATGCCTAAGGGCAGGTTTATATATAATGCTTCCTGCAACCCTGAGTTCAGCCGCAACCCCAGGGCCTCAGCATGGGAGCGTCGGAATCCTTTGTTCCTGGCCATCCGCCTCTCTCATTTTCGGCGGTATGACTAATGGAAAAGTTGAAGGAACATGCCCGTTGCCAAACCCAAAGGGGAAAGGTGCAAGCCTCTGTCTGATTCCAGCACACCTCTGTGGAGAACAAAGGAGGCCCTGGAAACGTGTGGAAAGGCCTACGGTTCTTGGCTCTGGACCTCTGATTGCTGTTGAACCCAGGGTCACCGGAGACATCGAGTACGGACATGGCCTAAGTGATTTGCTCAAGGTCAACCGGGGAGTGCATGTCAGAGCCATGAATTAGACTGGAATGCCCCGAGGCTCATGTTTTAGTAAATCAACTCAGCTTAGTATCTTAAAAACCAGGCCTTCTCTCTCCCCTGTTCTAGCTGTCAGTTACAGATTTAGCGAGTCGTTTCAGGCATCCTGTCACAATGAGCGAGGGGGGGGGAGCATAGCGGAAGCTGACGAGAAAGCGAGAACTGTCCTCTCATATACTCTCCAATATTTCTCTGATGAAAATAGGGGCATCCTATTATTATTATTATTATTATTATTATTATTATTATTATTATTGGCCTGCTCATCTGACTGGGTTGCCCCAGCTACTATGGGCAGCTTCCAACATATATAAAAGCATTAAACATTTAAAAACTTCCCTATACAGTCGTACCTTGGAAGTCAAACAGAATCTGTTCCGGAAGTCCGTTCGACTTCCGAAACATTCGAAAACCAAAGCACAGCTTCTGATTGGCTGCAGGAAGCTCCTGCAGCCAATTGGAAGCCGCAAAATCCCCGTTGGACATTTGGTTTCCAAAAATAGTTCGCAAACCGGAACAGTCCCTTCCGGGTTTGCAACATTCAGAAGCCAAAATGTTCGGGAACTAAGCCGTTCGACTTCCAAGGTACGACTGTACAGAGCTGGCTTCAGATGTCTTCTAAAGGTTGCATACCGGTAGTTACTTATCTCCTTGGCTCAGGGCTCACATAGCTCCATACCCTCTGATGAAGACAGCAACGTCCTACCGTACCCTCCCAAACATTTCTCTGATGGAAACAGGGACTTCCTAAGGAAAAGTGGGACATTCCAGGATCAAATCAGAAATGGCTTCTGTAAATCCAGGACTGCCCCTGGAAAATAGGGACACATGGAGGGCCTGCTCTCAGCGCTTCATAGTCTCAGAGGTATGGCGTAATTGTGTTGTGAGAGCCAACTATTTTTGTTTCATCATTCCCAAGAGTGTGTTGCCTGATGCCTCCCGTTTTCATTATGTTTGTAGCGTTTGCCCTCAGTTGCTCCCTGTTACACATCACTCATGTCATATGTACAAATTATCCACCACTGTTCCGGAGAAGGTGCGTGGATTTGCAAGATAGGTTCTTCTTCCTGGGCGAAACAGATGTCACAGAGTGTGCAGCAAAATGAAGCAACTTTGTCATTTCTGATGCCGTCTGCGTGTTGCCATAGAAACAATCTTGTATTGCACTCCTGCTCTTTCAGATTCTCTGTGAAACCAGGAAGCCAACACGAGCTCGGGTGATACACAGGCGACCTAGAAATCCTGCTCTTTAAACAGGACTTGTCTTTAACCTGTCTCGGAGTAGAACATATTAGCAAACAGTTAAGGAAGCTATGACTCTGCATTTGACACAACCGGAATCCATAAATTATTGTGCACGGGACGGTATCGTTCATGCTAATTCCCCTTTAAATCGTGTTCTTCCAGTGTTGTCTCATCATATGCATAATGATAACATACTACAGAAAAAGGCTTGTCTCTACAGCAGCAGAAATATCCAGAGCCGGCTTTATCTTTAGGTGGCTGCCTCTGGTAGCAGATGAAGACAGGTAGGGGAAAGGACCAAGGTGTTAGACAACACATCTGTGTGTGCCACTTGCCTCCTAAGTGGGTCTTAGATTCCACTGTCCATCTGTACATGGAATATGGAGTGGGGCTGGGAGGTGCCATCTTGTTTACCTCAGGCTACAACCTTTCTTGAGTCTGCCCTGCAAATGTAGCACCCAAACCACTGGTGTCCTTCAGGACAAGACTTTGCATGCAAAATGCATAGAAACGTATTCACGTATGCTACGACAGCGGCAAGAATGTTATTTGTCCCAAAACGGAAAGAAGCAGAAGTCCCAGGAAAGGAAGAATGGATACAAAAACTTATGGAATATGCAGAAATGGCGAAGCTTAATAAGAAATCAAGATAACAATATATTTATATATATATTTATATATATATATATATATATATATAAAGGTAAAGGGACCCCTGACCATTAGGTCCAGTCGCAGACGACACTGGGGTTGCGGCGCTCATCTCGCTTTATTGGCTGAGGGAGCCGGCGTACAGCTTCCAGGTCATGTGGCCAGCATGACTAAGCCGCTTATGGCGAACCAGAGCAGCGCACAGAAACACTGTTTACCTTCCCGCCGGAGCAGTACCTATTTATCTACTTGCACTTTGATGTGCTTTCGAACTGCTAGGTTGGCAGGAGCTGGGACCGAACAACGGGAGCTCACCCCGTCGTGGGGATTCGAACCGCCGACCTTCTGATCGGCAAGCCCTAGGCTCTGTGGTTTAGACCACAGCACCACCCGCGTCCCTTTATACACATATAAAAGAACGGAAATGGTTTATTGAACATTTATTGATAAATTATAAACGGATAAAAACATTGGCAGGATTATTGCATTTAAATATGACGAATAAATGAGCAAATTAAGTTAATTTGGATATGCAGAAGATATTTAAAAAAAACAAATTTCAGGAACCACAGAAAGAGGAGGAAGTCAAGTTCTGAAATGTCAAAATAATTGTGAAATTAGTGAAATGTATAAAAATAGTGAGATGTATAAACTTGAAAAGTATAAATAAATAAACAAAATATTTTTGAACATAAAAAAGTCTTCGCATGCAAAGCCTCTTGAGATATGGCACTACCTTCAAATTAAAGCATTGATTAAAGTGGATGAATATATGTCATGCCTAAGGATGGTTTAGCAATAATGCCTTAGGAAGAAAGTGAAACCTTTTCCCATAGCTATTTCCAGGTGGTTGGCCTCCTTCTAACTCTTATGATTCTGAACATTGTTTGTAGGTCTATCTAGGCAAATGAAATAGGAAGGGAGTGAGGCTGGCCCAAAGGAACGTATTATGTCTCTTCAAACCAAGTCAGCTTTGGCCTGCCCTTATTATTTCCACCAGCCTCCTTCTCTGACCTCAGTTGCCCTACAGAGATACAGACGATGCCCTTTTATTGGGCAGGAGTCCTTGCCCTTGTCAGGTTAGAGGAGGATCATCGCCACATGTGCCCTCTAGGGTAAGGGAAGAAGCAAATCGGTGCCTGACACGCTAGCAGACAGTAAAATTTAAGGGTCACGGAAAGTCGCAAATCTGTCAGGGCTGATTAATTCATAGAAGGAAATCGAGTTCTATCAAAATAATATCCCACCCCACCCCCGCTCAATTCATGGAGCTGGGAAATACGGAATGAAGCAGGTACATATTGGAATGGAGAGGGAAAGAGATGGTTTTGTTCTCGTGAAAGAAAGGCAACAACCCACAGCAACAATGCGAGCATTCTGACCCACCACGATGTATCATATTCGCAATATGACACATCTCACCATCAGGGCTGGATTTAGGTTTGATGAGGCCCTAAGCTACTGAAGGCAATGGGGCCCTTTATATGTCCAGCTGTCCTTTGTCAACAACAAATTGTCGCTGTTTTTTGTGTTGAATAGATGCTATATGGTAATTTATGAACCTAATAGGTATCTAAATCCATTTGTGCATGTTGCCATGCAACCAGTCCATGCAGAATGTAAGCACCCTATATATAGAAATGAGCAAACCAGTGATATTTTAGGGAGCAGGCTAGCAGGCAGAGCCCATAACTTACATCAGGGGTCGGCAAGGTTTATCTTGCCTGGGTCGGATCGGTCCCACGGAGATCCCTCCGTGGGCTGGATTGTATGTGTGTGTGAGCGCATGCCCCCATGATCTCCGGCGTCTCCACATGCACAGACACAATTTCCGGCGCCACGGAAGCGAGTCCCCATGCTGCGCTGCATCAATTTAGCGCAGCGTGCGAGCGGGCAGCTCAGTTCGGGGACAGCTCGGGGGCCGGTCAAACAACCTGCGCGGGCCGCTTCTGGCCCATGGGCCTTAGGTTGGTGATCCCATCATAGGAGCCTATACAACACAAAACACTGTTACTGCTTGTAGGTTTTATTTTATTTGTTTTTTATCTTATATTTTGGAAATGTACATCCAGGCTTTTTTCCTTTACATTTTTTGGGGGGCCCCAAGAGAGTGGGGCCCTAAGCTATAGCTTGTTTAGCTTATACGTAAATCCGGCACTGGACACCAGACTTTCCATCCAGGTGACTACAAGGAGACGAATGGGAAGATCAAACTATCCACTCCCCTGTACCTACCCTGGAGAAGCCAGGGACTCCTGGCTCTGTGTTCCCTGGCACTTAGATTTATGATAACAAAGCATCAAGCTCATTCTATTTTACTATGTCACACTGTGGTGACATAACCTAGGGGTCTTGTAGTAGCTCTTTCATTGGAATCATGCTTATGGAGAAAGGAGTACAAATGATCAGCCCCACGTTGAGAAGCTAGAGCAAGCAAGAAGATGGGGAAAATGTATTGAATTGTATTCTTCATCTCCCTCTTTTCTCCAAGGAGTTTTGAGTAAATTCTTATATTTCTGTTATGTACTGAGTTGAATAGGATCCAAAATGCAGCAGTCTGATTGGTCCTAGAACAATAGGATTCAGAATGCAGCAGTCTGATTGGTCCTAGAACAATAGGATCCAGAATGCAGCAGTCTGATTGGTCCGCAGGAGCCACCCAATCCAGCTCCAGGTGGAAGTGAATCCGCAACCTGATTGGCCTACAGGAGTATCCCGGAATTAGCCAATCACGTGGGGCCCATTGTGTAAATAATGTATATAAAAGCAGACGTTCTGGGGGAACATTTTTTCCTCGGTACTATGAGCTGAATAAAGAGCATGAAATCCACACTTGACTCTGAGTATATTTCAATTTTGCTCATGTGAAACGTTTGTCTTCATAAAATGAAGGACACACCTGCCTGGTTCAGATCAACAGCGAATACCATGATGGATGAACCTGGTGAGAATACAAGAAATGGCTTTGGAACCTGACCCAGAACCATCCATAAGGAAGCCAAGGAAGAACTTCATCGTCACATTTAAACAAGAACAGAATAAACAGCAGCAGGAAATTTCTGGCTCTAGCCAGCTGCAATTAAGTCCAGCATCACCTAGTGGCTGAACTACATACTGACACTATCCACCCAGCCTGAAAGGGAACAACACAGAGGAAGTAGGTCATAGATGCTACTTCCTATAAATTCTAACTCTGTCACACATATTTAAGACCAAGTGACCGTAAAAGGTGCATTTGAACCTCCCTATAATATTTTGTTTTACTGCTGCTAATGCAGATCATTGAGGAGAGATACCAAAGTCAATGTAGAATTTACATTCATTGTGGGAGCCATTTTAACATGAAGCCAACTGAAGCCTCGTTTGTGAAGAAATTATTGAGAAAGGAAAGAAAGAGAGGTAAAGGCCTCGGTCCAGAATACCTGAAGGAGCATCTCCACCCCCATCATTCTGCCCGGACACTGAGGTCCAGCTCCGAGCGCCTTCTGGTGGTTCCCTCACTGCGAGAAGCCAAGTTACAGGGAACCAGGCAGAGGGCCTTCTCGGTAGTGGCACCCGCCCTGTGGAACGCCCTCCCTTCAGATGTCAAAGAGAACAACAACTACCAGACTTTTAGAAGACATCTGAAGGCAGCCCTGTTTAGGGAAGCTTTTAATGTTTAATAGATTATTGTATTTTAATATTCTGTTGGAAGCCACCCAGAGTGGCTGGGGAAGCCCAGCCAGATGGGCGGGGTATAAATAAATTATTATTATTATTATTATTATTATTGGAGGAGGGAACACAAAGGAATTTAATTTCAAAGAACCATGGAAGGGACCATGAGGGTCACCTAGTCCAACCCTCTGCAATTGCTCAATGTGGGGCTCAAACCCACAACCCTGAGATTTAGTGTGTCTTCAAGCTCTACTGACTGAGCTATCCCGTCTAATTCGACTCTGGCTTTGCAGGTGTCTGGTCTTAGATTTCCCAGAGTCATGGAAGTAGAATACAAATGCACTTGCATTTCCTGCTAATGGATAACAATCTCCCAGCCCATCCTAGCTTTATTTCTCAGGACCAAATGGTACGTTAGCTGGGAAACTGAATTTCACTTTAAAAACAGCCACGAGGAAGAACTATAAACTTCCCAGTGGGGCAAATAGCAAGACTGAAAATGAATGGGGAAGGTGGGTGCAAGAGAAAGGATTAGCCACCCCATCTGCAATGCTGGAGCCCTGCTTTGTGGATGCTTTAAACAAATAAAGGGGATGTTAGGAATGACCATCATGAATATATCATATCTTATTTAGGTGCTGCACTGATTAATCTAATTGTATTTTAAGCCCTTCACTGCCCCCTGCTGTTATACTGCCAGTATCTCACTCCCCAACATTTAGCAAAAAATATATTCCCACTTCTTTCCCTTGCAAACCTAAAAAATTCTCAGGACTGCTTCAAACATGACAGGATTAATTACCTACCCTCCATCTGTTGTGTGTGTGTGTGTGTGTGTGAGATGAACCTTATATGCCAGCTACATCAATTTCTAATTTTGTTCACTTGAGAATATAACACCTTCACACTGCGATAAGCCGAGGTTCTCCATAACACGTTTTCATGGTGAACACGTGGTGAGATGAACACTGCAGGAGTCACTGCAAAAAGCACATATTTAACATATGTCTGTAATGTGGGAAGCGTCTCTGCTCTTAGATCTAAGATAAAACCCTGAGCTGGAGTCAGTCACTTTGAAGTAAGTTTCACAGGTGTCATTAAATATTGTTTTCAGGTAAATGTGTAACAGATCACAGCAGGGGGTTGGACTGGGTGATCCTCGGGATCACGTCCAACTCTACAATTCTATGAGATAAAAGGAAAGCTCTTTCTTTTTAAAAGAAAAAGAAAAAACTGTGATTAATGCAAAAAAATGTTCTTCTGATACTTAACTATACATGCTTACCTTCTTACTGTTTTCCAAGGAATCTTAAGATACCACCCAGCTGTATTTTGCTATATTTAAACATGCATTTTAAATATATTTTGCAACATAGAAAAACATGCAGCAGCAGACTTGGACACAAGAGGGCAGAACGGTTTCTGATTTCATTATGATACTTAAATCTGCCCGAAAAGTTAAAGATGTATGCTGTCAATATCAAATGATGAATATGTGAGCGGAAGTCTATACAGCACTCAAGCGTCATAAAGCACGAGATCTGAATTTTGCATTTCGCATAGCAGCCCCATGCTACATCACATATTAATAACAACAACAACAACAACAACAACAACAACAACAACAACAACAACAATTTATTTATACCCAGCCCATCTGGCTGGGTTTTCCCAGCCACTCTGGGCAGCTTCCAACAGAACATTAAAATGCAATACTCTATTAAACATTAAAAGCCTCCCTAAACAGGGCTGCCTTCAAGGAAACATGTATTCATGTGTGATTTGCAAACTAAAAAAGAAAAGTCACACCGCATTATGGCTTTAGTGGTCGATTAACACATGCTGTTAATTATGTGTCATTGTTTTTAGACTTAAGTCGCTGTCTAATGGTAGTTGCAGGGTGGGGGAAAAAACAAGTTTAGATTTCAAAATGCTTTTCCCCTGCCAAAACACAGGTATCTATCTCTCCATCAATCTAGGCCAGTGGTTTTCTGCCTGCAGGGAACACTTTCTGCGTTGACTTGTCTTCTGCGCAAGCCTTACACGCTGGCAGAGGACTTGAGTCATCTTTGAAAGCATGCAAGAGCAGTCTTCAGGCTTGCAAGTTTTTGTAGGGTGACCACTTACACCAGTGGTGGCTAACCTTGGCACTCCAGGTGTTTTGGGACTACAACTCCCATCATCCCTGACCACTGGTCCTGTTAGCTAGGGATGATGGGAGTTGTAGTCAGGGGCGTTCCGTGCCTCTTGGCTACCCGGGGCGGGAAGCCAAGAGGCACCCCCGGGGGGCGGGGCGTCGCTGCGTGTGCATGCGTCATGACGTCATGACGCACGCGTAAAGCGCGACGCCCCGCCCCCGGGGATGCCGGGGGCCAGCTTCGGGAGCCTCCCGAAGCCGGCGCCCATCCGGCATGGCATTCCTTGGTGCGTGCACCAAGGAATGCCTGAACGGCGGCGGATTCGGGAGGCTCTGCAGAGCCTCCCGAATCCGCCGCCTGTCACCCCCCTTGGCGCACCGGGCGGCACGAGCAGCCGCCCGGTGCGCCAAGGAGTGCCGGACGGGCGGCGGATTCGGGAGGCTCTGCAGAGTCTCCCGAAGTCGCCGCCTGTCACCCCCCTTGCGGAGCGCAAGTCAGGGCAGGGAGAGGGGCGGGCCAGCGAGGAGGGGTGTCACCCCTCCTCGCTGGCCCGCCCCTTTCCATTCCCCGGCTCTGCAAGCCAGCGGCGGGAAAAGCCGCTGGAAGGGGGGGCGCCATTTTCGGCGCTGCCGGGGCGGAGCCGCAGGGGCGGCCAGCGAGGGGGGGTGACACCGCTCCTCGCTGGCGCCCCTGCAGGTCCACCCCGGCATTGCCGAAAATAGCCTTTTTTTAAAAAAAAAAAATTTTTTTTTTAATTTTTTTTTTTTAGCGCCCAAAGTGTCACCCTCCCTCAGGGTGGCACCCGGGGCGGCCCGCCCCCCGCCCCCCTTGCTACGCCCCTGGTTGTAGTTCCAAAACATCTGGAGTGCCAAGGTTAGCCACCACTGACTTACACATTGCGAAAAAATAAGATACAAGTTTGCATACCATTTGCATATGCTATGTTTTTATACATGCAAATTATCTCTTGCTGTAGAGAAGCTATTGATAAAAAACAAAAAGGAGTCAGAAGCCTTTGCTGATCCATTGTAAGGAGAGGTGGTGCTGAGGTCAGTGTGGTGCAAACACATAGGTGGAGTCGATCTGGTTCTCCTGCTGCCGCATTCCCACCTACCCCTTCCTCACTACATTTCTTTGTATGCAGTAGAGACACAGCAAGGGAAAGGTCAGGTGAGACACATGCACTCATGCCTTCAACAACTGAAATTGTCATGCCATTAACATTTTTATTGATTTACCTGTACTTATTTATTTTCCCCGCAAGGTAATCTCACGCATTTGTCTCAAGGCTGTTCGAGATGTCCGCAGCTGAGTCAAGACTTGAACTCAAGACCCTCTGCTCCCGGATCCCTCTGCGTTTCATTAGAGCTTTGGGAAAACAGAAACACTAACAGCTCAGCCATGTGTACCAGGAAGCATTTCTGCTGTTTCCAGTGAAATTTACCGCTAGAGAAGTGCACATAAGATTCCAGTCTTAGCTAGCACTGGTAAAATTACTGGGATTTGCAACTATGTAAGTATGATTGGAGGGACGCGGGTGGCGCTGTGGGTTAAACCACAGAGCCTAGGACTTGCCGATCGGAAGGTTGGCGGTTCAAATCCCCGCGATGGGGTGAGCTCCCATTGCTCGGTTCCTGCTCTTGCCAACCTAGCAGTTCGAAAGCACGTCAAAGTGCAAGTAGATAAATAGGTACCACTCCAGCGGGAAGGTAAACGGCGTTTCCGTGCGCTGCTCTGGTTCGCCAGAAGTGGCTTAGTCATGCTGGCCACATGTCCCAGAAGCTGTACGCCGGCTCCCTTGGCCAATAAAGCAAGATGAGCGCAGCAACCCCAGAGTCATCCGCGACTGGACCTAATGGTCAGGGCTCCCTTTACCTTTAAGTATGATTGGGAGCTAGGTATAAAACAGCAATAGGCCAAAACCGCTCCAGCCTTAACAAGAGGATGTTAACCCCCCAGGTGGAAGAATGTTGTTCATCTTTGGCCAGATCTGCACATCCTAAGTGTGCCGCTGGGAGAAACATCTGAAGAACTGTGAGGCACTCACATGTTATAGTGCTGAATTTTATTTTATTTTTTTGAAAAGGTTACTGTTTCTCGAGTAGGGTTTGGCCTCCCTCCACTTGATGCCTCTTGTTTCCCCTTACATCTATTTTTGATCACCCCTTATCCTATCAGCATTTGCCCATCTCTGTTTGCACACAATAGGTCAGTAGCCTGAGCCGTTCACGTCCACCTGGCTAACCACCCTGTGATTTGACTCTGTTCTCATATTTCAATCTCATCCAATCAACCGTATTGTGGTCTGCAATTATAGTTCTCTCTGTATTCTATTCACACGGTTATACTAACAAGCTATTTTCACTTGCCTGCTCCCATTTCAGATGCTATAATCATGGAGAGGGCTATCCAATTATACACTTAAATCACACTGAATAGTGTACCGTCTCTGAACATGATGGCTATATAGTATAGTAATAAGCCGCTTACTGCTACAGATCTTGGATACTGGAATGGAGGCGGGAGGTTGTACCTCCCTCAAATAATCCATCATTCTTGAAAACGCAGTATACTGTAGCAGCATAAGTGGCATGGCCGGCTGTGGAGCAGCCTCCATTATGTCTCCCAAGGGAGAGGGACAAAACTCTCTGCTAACCCTGCTTGAGTTATATGGGGCTGGATCTATAGTGATCTAAAAAAAACTGCTACGGAAAAGAAACGTTCTATAGCTCTCAATGCAAATTTACATTGACTACCGTACAGCGCCCCCTGGTGTCACTTTTAAAAAATGCATTTATAATGTTATAACTCACCAGTATAGATTAGTCCTTTGTGGAACCTGGACCACCCAGTACCTGAAGAGAGCTTGAGAACACAGTCCCAGGTGACTCATCAAGGTAGGTCTCAGTCTCAAGCCATGCATTTTCTGGTTCTACCTCTACTAACAATAATGATTCCAATAATAATGATGATAATGATAATGATGATGATGATGATGATGATGATAATAATAATAATGTAATTATGAGTACAGTCGTACCTTGAAAGTCAAACGGAATCTGTTCCGGAAGTCCATTCAACTTCCAAAATGTTCGGAAACCAAAGTGTGGCTTCTGATTGGCTGCAGGAAGCTCCAAGGCATGACTGTACTAGTTTAGTACAGGTATCAGACACTATTCCCCCTCACCGTTTTGTCCTCACAACACTGCCAGGCTGAAAAGTAGTGACTGGTCCAAGATTGCCCAGCGGGCAACAACTGCAGAGCCAAACACCTACCCATTAACTTCTTTTAAAAGTTTGGGGGCGGGGGTTCAGCCACAAAGGGTTTCATAATAGGCTGCTCTTTCCAACTTATAATTTGGAGCACAAACATTCCTGAGAATGAAATACCTTCAATAAAACAGTGAAATATTTTTTCTCCCCACACATCTCATTTTCTGCCCTTATCTCTTCCCCACCTGTGTACAGTCGTCTTCAAGGCAATCTTTTGATTAAGCTTCTTTCCTGCTGGCAACTCTGACACCCACCACCTTTCAAGAAAAAGGAAGAAGAAGAAGAAGAAGAGTTTGGATTTGATATCCCACTTTATCACTACCCAAAGGAGTCTCAAAGCGGCTAACATTCTCCTTTCCCTTCCTCCCCCACAACAAACACTCTGTGAGGTGAGTGGGGCTGAGAGACTTCAAAGAAGTGTGACTAGCCCAAGGTCACCCAGCAGCTGCATGTGGAGGAGCGGGGAATCGAACCCGGTTCACCAGATTACGAGTCTACCGCTCTTAACCACTACACCACACTGGACAAGTCACATTGTGTACTCAGCATTGCCCATGACATTACTGGAGTGGCTGAGGAGAGTTATGCGGTGCACTGCAGACTTCTTGAGAAATCTCAGCACAAAGCAGCCACCTGGCTGGGGCTTTTCAGTTCAGAAAAAAAAGGGGGCTAGACGGCAGGAACACCAACACATGGACAGACTTGAATTGCACAATATCTCCAAAGCTCTATCACACACGTGGTTGCATTCCCGAGATGGAATATGGCAAACCAGTGTATGGAAATATGAATTACATTTCCTCCCCTCCTTTCATTCCATGATAGTGTATTTGTAGCTGGAATTCAGGATTGGATTCCGTTTCGCTATATCTGAAATGTCTGAAGAATGTTTGAAGGACAGTTTTCCTAATAAGGTATGATGAGAGTTTATTCAGCCCCTTTCTTGAGAACACAAAGTCATTTTAATTGATTGCTATTTCCTTTGAAACAAAGTACTTTCTGGGAATTTTTCTTCTTTCTTTTTGAAAAAAACAACAACACAAAAACGTTTTCCGGGAACATTTTGTTTGCCAGAAAGACAGTCTAAATCCACACTAAAGCCTTCCAATTTGTTCTCTACATCTTTCTGTGCCACAAGCAACGGACAGATGTTCCCACTTTTCCCGGCGAAACAGTTTCCTTTCCTTTCCAACTCCGTCATATCCTCTAGCTCAGTCATGACCTCTGCTCTAAGGGAATAATGGGACAGTCATTCTGAAGCAACCCTTCTCCAGATGCAGGCAACTGCTGATGTCATCCTAGTGGAGGGATGGGGAATCTGTGGCCCTGCAGACATTGGACAATGACTCCCATCATCTCTGACCTTTGGCCGCGCAGGCTGAGGCCAACGGGGTTTGGACTCCCTCATCTCTACCCTAGCAAGAGGCACAGAAACAGGAGATCTTTGACAACTTGTGGTGGAGGCTGTTCAGGGGAAATAAATATTCTTCACTGTGGAGATCTCAGGGCCAAACCAAACAATCCATTAACTATGTATAAAGTGCTGCTGCTGCTGCTGCTGTGTTTAAATACCTGTTACCAACATGGAGGCCCCAATCTCATGGTGGGAGCAGCGAAATGGTAACCTTTTGCTGTCAAGAACCCAGAAGTCTGCAATCCGCATTGAACAAACTCCCCCCACGAAGGAGATGGGAATGTTGACATTTTGCATGTATCTGTCTTTGGACTTTGCTGAATCTTGTGTTATATGAACTTACCTTTGGTGAACTATGTTACCACAGAATTGTAACAATAATATTTATTTATTTATTTATTTAAACACACCCCGCCCATCTGGCTGGGTTTCCCCAGCCACTCTGGGCAGCTCCCAACAGAATATTAAAAACACGATAAAAACATCAAACATTTAAAACTTCCCTAAACTTCCCTGAAGGCAGCCTTCAGATGCCTTCCAAAAGCCAGATAGTTGTTTATTTCCTTGACATCTGATGGGAAGGCATTCCACAGGTAGGGCACCACTACCAAGAAGGCCCTCTGCCTGGTCCCCTGTAACCTCACTTCTCGCAGTGAGGGAACCACCAGAAGGCCCTCAGAGCTGGACCTCAGTGTCCGGATTGAATGATACAGATGGAGATACTCCTTCAGATATAGGGTGACACCTGTTTAGGGCTTTGAAGGTCAGCACCAAGCCTTTCAATTGTGCCCGGAAACGTACTGGGAGCCAATGTAGGTCTTTCAGGACCAGTGTCATATGGTCTCGGGCCTCTCGACGGCCCCTCCCAGTCACCAGTCTAGCTGCCGCATTCTGGATTAGTTGCAGTTTCCGGGTCACCTTCAAAGGTAGCCCCACGTAGAGCTCTTTGCAGTAGTCCAGTTGGGTCCCCGTAGTTCAACCCCCTGCAATGCAATGTATACCCTGGCCGTATGCAGGACATATTGGATGCTGATGATGATAATGATAATTAGAAATGAAGTTGTGTCCCTGGTATGCATACGCCATCGTTAACCCCCCGCCCCGCCCCGGTTTCTTACGGTTGGCTGTCTGTGTAAAACCAGCAAGCTGAGCAGAGATATGCTCATGAGAAATCATCACACAGGGCCTGTGACATGGGGCTTGGTGCTTGTTCTGAACAGTAGTAGGGATTGGTGGCTTCAGAGCCGTCTCAAGTACAGTAGCCAAGGTCACCCAGGAGCCATCTTCAGAAAGGAAGCCAGTATTAGGAAGAACTCTCTAAGTCTGGTTGTGATTCAGGGTAACACCAAGGCTGACTCTACGCAGATATTAAAAAATGCTGTGAAATATTTTTTTTACAAAAAAACCCCCAAAACAACCCGTAGTAAAGCATATATGGAATTTGCCATTAGCTCATCATCGCCACCTTGTGTCACATTTGTATAATGCACTTAAAACAATTTAAAATGTTATATTTGCAGCTGTATAGCTGGGTCTCAAGTTGCTCTGTAGGGCACAATAGGGTACGATATGTAATTATATACACCTTTCTATGCAACGAACAAGGCAAAGCATTTTAGTACACGCTTACTAAATGAATGAGCAGGCACTGAATTACATCCGACAAGTCCATGTTTTGAAACTGCATGATCGAAGCATTAGAAAATTCATTGCCCTTGCAGAATAAGACTACAGTGGTACCTCGGGTTAAGAACTTAATTTGTTCTGTTGGTCCGTTCTTAATCTGAAGCTGTTCTTAACCTGAGGTACCAGCTTCCCGCTGCGGCGTCATTTCTGTACTCATTCTGAGGTAAAGTTCTTAACCCGAGGTACTATTTCTGGGCTAGCGGAGTCTGTAACCTGAAGCGTCTGTTACCTGAAGTGTATGTAATCCAAGGTAACACTGTATGCAAAATAAGCAAATGTAAATTTCCTTAAATCATTTGGGTTGCAGAATTCAGTTTTTCTTTGCACAGAATTTAGGTTTAATGAAGAACGTGGATGATCCATGCATTTTCAAAGCCTAGAACTCAGCTTACAAGCCAGTGCTGAACGCTGTGGAATATACTTTAGGCAACGCTGGTGATGGTTTGGAATCTGAGGCAGAGCTCTGCTAGTACCCTGTTTCTCCTAAAATAAGATGTAGCCATAAAATAAGCCATAGCATGATTTCTACGCATTTGTGAAACATAGGCCATACCCCGAAAATAAGACATAGTGACGCGGCGCCTCTCCCTTAAGACAGCCTGGATAGGCGTGGCTATGCAGCATATCAACGCAGAGTGGTTAAAATAAGACATCCCCTGAAAATAAGCCATACTGTGTTTTTTTGAGGGGGGAAAAATAAGGCGGTGTCTTATTTTAGGAGAAACACGGTAACGGGAAGACATAAAATGGCACCACTCTCGGACCTTCTGCCACTCTGTTTGGTAGAAAGTTATTTCAGATACCTCACTGTATCTCATGAGCATATCATGAGAACAACTGTTATCCCTCAGGCAGATTTATATTTAGAAACTCTGAAGGGGGTCGTGCGTCTTACACGGTTCTCCATTGCACTGTTTACTACCTTGAAAACATCATCAGCAATTCATCACCTCTGGAGATGAATCAGCCAGCCTCAGAGAGCGAGAGGAGCAGATACAGGCCAGAGAAGCAGAGGCAGTTCTCAGAATCTGTTTTCTTGTAAAGGCTGAGGAGGGAGAGAAGGGCCAGGGTGCAAACTGTGAATACACAAAGTGACACCTCAGATGGCAGCAGTAGCAGCCGGGCATCAAAGCCAAGATTAGGCGCATGTCCAAATGCAACCCTGATAAGACACACGGCTGCACGTTGACTTAAAAAGGGCAACAGCTGAGACACCACAGAGACTTCCTTATGGGTGAATAAAGGAGGGATAATACATTCTTCTCTTCAAAGGATGTGCTGGGACCATGGGTGTCCATGGGAGGGGGCAAGAGGGGAAGTTTCCTCCCCCAGGTAAACTGGACCACCCAGGTTCCCAACTTTCATTAAGAGAGAGAGAGAGAGTTTTTAGCATTTTTAGAACCTCAATGTATCAGACAAAATGTACTGTCACTGTTCTTATTTTTGCATGTGAGAAACTAGTCTGCTTTCCCTTTCAATATTTCAATTTGCCCTCCCACACTGGAAAAATCCATGTAGATGCCCATGGCTGGGCTCCAGCAATGGGGACAGATCCACACCATGCATTCAAAGGAGGAGGAGGAGGAGGAGGAGGAGGAGAGTTTGGATTTGATATCCCGCTTTATCACTACCCGAAGGAGTCTCAAAGCAGCTCACATTCTCCTTTCCCTCCCTCCCCCCCAACAAACACTCTGTGAGGTGAGTGGGGCTGAGAGACTTCAAAGAAGTGTGACTAGCCCAAGGTCACCCAGCAGCTGCATGTGGAGGAGCGGAGACGCGAACCCGGTTCACCAGATTACGAGTCTACCGCTCTCAACCACTACACCACACTGGCTCTAGCAAATCTAATGCACATTTAAAGCACATTAGTCCTCCCCACCCAAGAATTCAGTGGCTCTGCCCTGGGTTGATCAGCAGGCATTGACACAATCTCACTGGCACCATTTTCTCTCTTTTTGTTTTAGCTTTCTGGAGAGAATAGGGACATAATCATGATGATGTGACTTCTACATTCCAGGCTGAGGGTAGTGGGTAGACTTGGAACTGTAAGGCTGAAGATTGCTCCTGGTTTTATTAAATCCATCGCTGGCCCAAGACATTTTCCTGCATGAAGCAGAGCCCAAATTGCTGCACTGTTCAGACACTAAGAAGGAGGGGCAGCAGGCCTCCTTCTTGCTGCCCAAAGTGGGTCATTTTGCTTTCTACATGGCAGGACTCAACAATGCAATTAATCAGCTAAGACTTTAACTAAAAATTGACCCCTAATTAATTAGTGGCCTTGACAAAGGAAGCTGTGCGCACTATATAAACAAACCACTTTCCAGCCCTAGATTTGATGAGAAAGCAGTCCATGTTTGTCCACTCCACTCCAGTTTCTGTGTAAAGCTAAGAGCAAAATTTGGCCTTTTCTGTCCTTTTCTGTCCTACTTCGTGAAGGACAGGCTACCAAATCAGACAGCGCTCAGTCACGCCAACTTGCGTAGGTCAAAATATCAAATGATGGGCTCAGCCACAGATAAGAGCTGGACACCACATTTATCGGTTTGCTAATGTTTTGCCCAGCAAAGTGCCTGAAATAGCATTGCTCTCGTCGCCCAGATAACCTCCAATCAGAAGGCTGAACTCTTCTAATTTCATACATGGAGTACGTGACTCTTGTCAAGGTGTTGGTAGGCAAGAGGACCAGGAGCTCCGAGATGGTGGGGCAAGTGGAGGAGGGGATTCTGCTGAGGTCTCTTTCTCCACTTGTAATGACTGAGTGTGCAGCTGATCCCAGAGGCTGCAAGCCTTGGATGGCTTATTCTGATGCAGCCGAATGAAGATTTGCCTTACATTTTCTTAACCATATGTAACTGAGGAAGAAGAGTGAACAGATAGCCCTGTACAAGTGCTCTTAGCCTGGCACAGAATAGGAAAGAGCGTGACTGGGAACACGGACCGTACGAAGACATGCTACACACTGGCAAATTTCATCACTTTGGGCACTGAGTGAGCTCTGAGTACTTTGAAACAAAATAAGGGACAAACCAGACATAAGTGTGTTCATTAAAAGCTAAAGCTAAAGGGACCCCTGACTATTAGGTCCAGTCGCAGACGACTCTGGGGTTGCGGCGCTCATCTCGCTTTACTGGCCAAGGGAGCGGGCGTTTGTCCTCAGACAGCATGGCTAAGCCGCTTCTGGCAAACCAGAGCAGCGCATGGAAATGCCGTTTACCTTCCCGCTGGAGGGGTACCTATTTATCTACTTGCACTGGTGTGCTTTCGAACTGCTGAGTTAGCAGGAGCAGGGACCGAGCAACAGGAGCTCACCCCGTCGAGGGGATTCGAACCGCCGACCTTCTGATCGGCAAGCCCTAGGCTCTGTGGTTTAGACCACAGCGCCACGCGCACCCCCATTAGTAGCTAGTCTGGATATAAAACAGAGAGTGGGGGAAGGATTAACTTTAGGGATGTGCAGGGAATTGGAGCAAAGGCTACCTCATTTAATCTCTCTGTACTCTGCTGCTTTGAGACCTTTTCCACTCAGGCCCAGATGACTTAGATCGTCTTCTTTTTAAACAACCATGAAAAGCTGCTCCAAACTAATGATATCTTATCGCAGGAGCGCTACTGTGCGCATTGTTCATGGAAAGAAATAGACCTGAAGCAGCAGGCAACAATATAGCAACGTGATATTCCTTAAAAGACAATTTGGTAACAACTTCTTGAAGAAGGTGGACATAAGAAACAATTTGTTAAAAATATTATTCACTGCATTTTATCTTCATTTTGGCCGGTGGACTGAAACTACCGCCGGTTTTGATTATATCTCCACCCTCACTAAAGCCTCTCTACCCCCCTCTTTTTCCTCCAGTCACTACTGATGTCCCTAAATTTCCCTTCAGCAAAGTGTGTAAAATCTGCACTGTAGACTGTCCAAATATTTGTCTGGCGTTTGAAAACGTTGTTTAGAAGAAGAAGAAGAAGAAGAAGAAGAAGAAGAAGAAGAAGAAGATGTTGATGTATCACGTCAAAAAAATCCAAGTAGAGCCTGGTAGTTATAATATCTAAGTATCTGGGAGTATTTTGCAGCTGAGATGTCTGCTCTGGAAGTGATGCAAGAAATTGCTAGCTAGGATTAGGCATTAGGTCTTGCACAAGAAATCATTTTAGCAAGGTCATTCGAGAGAAAGGCAGATAGCATCTAATAGGAACCAGCTGCCTTTCATTTAAAATTGAGCCCCTGATAACAGCATTCCAAAAACATGTTGCACATGGCAAAGAATGTGGAGTTGGGCTTGTGTCTTCCACCATGCAGATGCCGGGGGCATCAGCAGTGACAGACCTCTAGTTGTCCCTCATAAGCCCCCCTTCCCCTGCCATGCCAAGGTGGCATGCATCAACTAATCAATAACCCGAAAATGTATGTGTACAGTGCGAAACTTCTCTCCCATTCAGATCATGCACACACACACACACACACACACACACACACACACACACATTTGCGGCAAGACTCATGCAGGAGTCATGTTCTTTCTTTGGTATGCATAGAAGATAAAATCGGAATTTGCAAACCAGTTCTGTAAAGTGGGCTTTTGTATGAGGAATAGGGAGGGGACACCCCCCCCCATCTGTCCTTCGCCTTAGGCAGCAAAATGTATAGGGCTGGTCCTGCCCGATGGGGACCTTATCTCTGATGCTTCTGTGTGCATGTTTAACACATTAGCTTCTACATATTCCTCTTCCTCCCACCGGCCCCAGTCAGAATACTCATTGCTGTTTTGCTGCTTGCCACCCACGCTAGTGGATGGAACGTGACAGAATGGGAGGCAATCGATGGAGTTATATTTACAGTAGGTAAAGGTAAAGGGACCCCTGACCATTAGGTCCAATCGTGACCGACTCTGGGGTTGCGGCGCTCATCTCACTTTATTGGCCGAGGGAGCCGGCGTACAGCTTCCAGGTCATGTGGCCAGCATGACTAAGCCACTTCTGGTGAACCAGAGCAGCGCACGGAAATGCCGTTTACCTTCCCGCCAGAGTGGTACCTATTTATCTACTTGCACTTTGACGTGCTTTCGAACTGCTAAGTGGGCAGGAGCAGGGACTGAGCAACAGGAGCTCACCCCGTCGCAGGGATTCAAACCGCCGACCTTCTGATCAGCAAGCCCTAGGCTCTGTGGTTTAACCCACAGCGCGACCTGGGTCCCTCTCAGTAGAACTTACTTCCAGGTAAATGAGTGGAATTCAACTAAGGCGTTGTAAGAGTGGAACAACTTCTGCTCACACAACACAACATGTCCTCCCTCTCCTCGCTACTACACCCCACTCAAAAACTGCTCCAGAGAGTTGGGGGGAGCCGCCGGAGAAAACATGGAAGTGTAACATTGCACATGGGAAGAGAAGAAGGGAAAGTTCCATTGTGTGAGCGGAAGTCGTTCCCTTTGCGCAACACCGTTGTTGGATGAAGTCCAGCATATGAAAGAATGCACCCGAAGCACATTCTTTTGTCTTTCGTAAACCATCTACGTACCTATAAATAAGCTTCTGTATTTTGGGAGAATGAATGAGTTTTCTAGTCCTAATTTTATTAATCCCTATTCTCCCTCCCTCTCTCTCTCTCTCTCTCCGCCCTCTCCTCTGTAAATAGTATGATTTATAAAAGCTTCTGTTCTGCAGCTGCTTCTAGCTTTCCCAGGCTGGCTCCATTGTTTGTTCCTTCTTCTGTAGCTGCTGTTTAGAGAACACGCTCAAATAACTTTGGTCCAAATCTATATTCATCTCATAATCCGCCCATCTAAATCCTCATTAATCTCGACAAGTTTTCATTTGGATGTAATCATCTGTTGGTTGTGACAGCAGAAGTAACCGGTTGCAAACCAAAACAAAGTTTAAATGTCAGAAAACTTCATTCAAGTGATCTCCTCCACTTACCCCAGCTTGCTTTCATTAATTTATGCAGCAGTCTTTGATGAGGTTGCATGCAATTAGAGGCCAAGGGAACATTTATTTCATTAGATAGTTTCGTGCTTACCTGCTTTTAGGCAATTTATTTTTATTTAATTAAGCAAGGCTTAATTTCTGTGAAATGTTGCCAACCGGTTGCTATCACTGATGTGTGGTTGTTGTTTTTAATGTGAAGAATGAGTTGCATTCACAAGAATATGGCTCTCTTGCAAGATATAGGCCATTTCGTAGAGTCCTTGGTACAGCGGTTCCTGGCCTTCTTTGGCAATAACTCTAAGAATAGTTTTCTCCAAGCTCCAGGAGAGCCAATTCAGCTCAAAAAACCCCAATCTGCACTTCACGTGTGTTTACCTGTTGTAATTCTCAGTATAGGGGCCCTGAATTTTGCAGTTCTGTGAAGAGGTTACTGGTTCTTAACACCCTCATAACATTGTGTTCCCAGTAAGGGTGTGCAGCAGATTCCAAGCTGAAGTGGGCCACTTTGAACAGATTTGAAGCTGGTAATAGCTGGAGTTTGTTAAAAAAAATAAGTACCGCCCCATTCTTAAAATGGTGTCTTAAAAATGGAGGCAATGCCCCTCATTTCCAGAATGCAAGTGTGACTCTAAAAATATAATTTCAATGGGAACAAACAGGCTAATTGAATTAAACCCTTCACTTATTAAAAATTCTGAGAGTAGCATTTGCACTATCTGGAAAGTATGAGGACAGATAATTACGTTAACTAATGAGCCAAAAGGGCAGAGTAAAACAAGAAAGGCAGATTGACCAGTGTCTTCCAAGCTCTCAAATCCCGGGATTATAACGCTGTTCTTGCCCTGTTATGAAATGCTGCAGAAATGTCAGGCTATAATGGTTTGTTTGCTTGCGAACCATTTCACTTCTTTTGCTTTTGTCTATTTATCGTTTAAAGTGATTGTCGGTATACGCTTAATGCCAGCTGGGGCTAGTGAAACAACAAACTGCTTGGGATTACCTGGGAGACTAATGGCAGTGCATGGGGAGTGGCTGGGGAGACCCGGCCAGATGGGCGGGGTACAAATAATAAATTATTATTAATTATTATTATTATTATTATTATTATTATTATTATTATTATTATTTATTATACATTTGGGCTTTAAAAAAAACAACAATTAAGATACATAGATCTTGCACAATACCTCTGTCATTCTTGTGGATGATTTCACTATTTCTTTAAAGAAAAAAATAAACCCAAATGGATATGGATATTATATCACCCCCTCCTCTTAAAAAAAAAAAAAAGCATAAACCTCAATTTTGCCCATTGGGAAACTGTCTGGGTAAGGCTTGTTCTTGTGCACTTCCTGGAATTTTTTTTTTTTTAATGCATTCACATAGATAAAGAAATAGCTGCAACCAGGCCCAGGATGGAAACAGATACCTGGAGTGCAGGTGAGGAGTGGCTGAGTGAAGAGACAGCAAAACACAGGCCAGATACATTGGATGGTATTTGACTATCTGCTGAAGTTAATGAACATGACTAAGTCAAGTCCATGGATTTTAACAGGTCTACTGTAAGTACTGGGATGCGGGTGGTGCTGTGGGTTAAACCACAGAGCCTAGGGCTTGCCGATCAGAAGGTTGGCGGTTCAAATCCCCATGATGGGGTGAGCTCCTGTTGTCAGTCCCTGCTCCTGCCAACCTAGCAGTTCGAAAGCACGTCAAAGTGCAAGTAGATAAATAGGCACCACTCCGGCGGGAAGGTAAACGGCGTTTCCGTGTGCTGCTCTGGTTCACCAGAAGCGGCTTTGTCATGCTGACCAAATGACCTGGAAGCTGTACGCTGGCTCTCGCCCAATAAAGCAAGATGAGTGCCGCAACCCCAGAGTCAGACATGACTGGACCTAATGGTCAGGGGTCCCTTTAAGCTCTACTGAACTCAAGAGGACAATGAGTGGAGAACTTATTTCACCCTGAAGGTCACATTCCCTTGTGGGCAGCCATCTGGGGGCCACATGCAAGTGGTGGGTAGGGCTAGAGGCAAAAGTGGCCAAAACGCTGGATATGATTCTTACCTTTGGACGGTAGGTTCCATCCCAGTCAGGCAAATGGCTGTAGTTTCTACGCACCTGACCACACATCTCTCACCCTGTGAATGTACATGCCTGTGAATGTATACAAACGAATTTTCCATTGCATTTTGAACATAGGGGAGTTTGTCAGGGGAAACCTGTACAATTTAAGGCACTGCAAATCATAGTGCTTTGGGGTTGCGGTTGCGAGTTTTCTTCTTCTCATAGCTGGACCAATAGACATCCACAGACATTTGTTGACATTTTGTACACCTGCCTTTTCTGTTTGTATCCATTTTCAGATGCAGAGGCGCTTAGAAGCTCATGGGACACAGAGGGAATGGGAAAGGATGAGTACAACTTATTGTGAGAAACCAGAAGACACACAGGGAGGAGGTTTTCCAGCCGGAGATGCAATAACTAGGTATAATCAGTGCAGATACTACTGCAAACCATAACTGCACAAAGATTAAGAAAGTTCTGCATGAGTGGAAGCAGGGAATAGGTTCCATGCATAACATTTTGAAGCAAGTCAAGGGAGAAAGCAAGTCCTGTAGATCATGGTAGGAAAACTCTGCACACACCAGTGGAATATTCAGGACTGAATTTCCTTGCTACTTATATAGGGCTCCCATCCAATCAAAACACCAGCCTTTATCTTAACCAATAAACACTGGTGAAAAGTTCGATATTTGTCCTAGGCTGATTTGGATCGGGCTGCGAAAACCTCTAGTCCTAATCTCCTTGGGGATAGTACCAGCCATGTCCATACGCAGGAGGTTAACCACTCCTGTGAAAACCAACTCAGGTATCATTCCCCTGCGTGCAGGAGGCTGCTAGGGAGCAGCCCAAGAGTTAAAAGCTGAGAAATTGCAAGGTGATGAGGAACAAAGAGCAACACAAATGCACAAGAGAACAAGCTCTATTCCGGGCATAGGCAAACTTCGGCCCTCCAGATGTTTGCCACTACAATTCCCATCACCCCTAGCTAACAGGACCAGTGGTCAGGGATGGTGGGAATTGTAGTCCCAAACATCTGGAGTGCCGGAGTTTGCCTATGCCTGCTCTATTCTAATGCATTGACTCCCTCCATTCGTTTTAGAGGAAGAAAGTCCCCCCCCCCAAACAAACATTGGATGAAAAGTTCCTAGAACAATAGGTTGCTGACATTTCTGCGTGCCACTTTCTCTTTGCCAGCTCTGTCCCTGGATCCCTTGGAATATCATGTATTGTCCTTACCTCTTAAATCTACCAAATTAGATTAAAGGCTCAATGGCATTGCAATGCAGCATTTAATCCACCCCTTGTGAGCGGCAGGATGGTGACGTCAGATTCCCACGAATACCTCTCTGGAAAGCTCTTTTCCTAGATGAAGAATGTGGTATTCAGTCGGTGCATTCTGATATAATCTTGTTATTGCTACTTATTTCAGATTGTCATCCCCCCCCCCTCCTCCTCTGTGACCCAGCCTTGGGGAAAATTCACAGGCACCTGCAAAATAAGATCCCATAACTTTCTGCTGTTGGCAGAAATGCTAACTAACTGTATTAGGAAGAGAGTTCTTTCCTTCAGCAGTGCTGGGACTCAAACCTGACTTCAGCCAACACCTGTTTGGCATGGTAGCCACTTGGCTTTTCATTCCAGATATGTTAGGGCTGGTGTCGTTCATTGGTGATGAGATGAAATACACTCTGCACATGTACAGAGGGTCTCTGATTTAGAAATGCTGAAGATTCCACCCAGGCCATTGTGCAGCTATGGTGTGCCCTGATTCAAATTAAACATCCTAGAAACAGGGGCATTGCCAAATGTGCCTTGAAAACCCATTTTCATGGCCACTAGGACACCACCGCTATGACAGTTCACTCTAGCCAAAGTTCAAAAGTGCTTACCTAATTTATTCATTCCTTAAATTTATATCACACCGTTCCTCGAAGGAGCTCAAGAAAGTGCACGTGGTTCTCTCCCAACTCGCCAGGTTGTCCTTTCACAAGCAACTGTGTGAGGGAGGTTAGGCTGGAACTGGTGACTTGTGTCAAGCTCACTCAGTGAGCTTTCAAAATGGGTTGGGATTCGAACCTGGATCTCCCCAGACCTACTCCGCCACTCTAGCCAATGCAGCACCCACTAATTCTGGAGTCCCATGGACTCTGGAGAGATGTAAGGCTATGCTAAACTCTCTCCTTGAAATAAACAAGACAATTTCGCATGAGGCTGACGGTGGCTCTTGCTTCAGCTGAATTTGTTAAGTGCAAATGTAAAACCTGCTTTGCTCAGAATGGCTATTTACAACACAAGTGTTTTCTCTCCCACATCAAGAAGTTGTTAACGTAAATAGCAAGAGAAGTTTAAAGGCCACTTGAAGGTCATAACCTGTACAATGTCCCAGGTATGAGTATCTTTCTCTAAACCAGTTTTTCTCAAGCTTGGCTCCCCAGCTGTTGTTGGACTACAACTCCCATCATCCCTGGCTAGCAGGACCAGTGGTAACAGATGATAGGAGTTGTAGTCTAACAAGAGCTGGTGGCCCAAGTTTGAGAAACACTGTAAAACATACATTGAATGGGGGGGGGGGGGAGAGGGACTGAAACCTTTGCCTGCCCTATACTTCAGACCATTGAGCCAAGCTGTTGCCCCATGTTACTTTCATCCTGTTAAACTTTTGTTTTGTGGTGGTCTGATGACGAAATGCAAATAAACAAAACCAGCCTGATCTGATCCAAGCACTTTTCTCTGTCTGTCTCCTGTAGGAAAGGGCGGATCTGTCAATCCTGGTTTTGCTCAGGTTCTCATTTCCAGTTCTCCGCATTTCTGCCTCCGCTGGCATTTTAAAACAACAACAACACAAGTCCCATTGAAAATTCAGCAGCATTATCGTGCAATTTTCTCCTAACACACACGTTTTTGTAAAGCAATCTCCCCTTTAATAATGCATTTTTGTGTGCTGTTTTCACTAACACACAACACTTCTGTGCACACGTCACCCTAGTATATGCATGGTTGTACATATGCATTGTGGGATCGCGGGTGGTGCTGTGGGTTAAACCACAGAGCCTAGGGCTTGCTGATCAGATGGTCAGCGGTTCGAATCCCCGTGACAGGGTTTGCTCCCGTTGTTCGGTCCCAGCTCCTGCCCACCTAGCAGTTCGAAAGCACGTCAAAGTGCAAGTAGATAAATAGGTACTGCTGCAGCGGGAAGGTAAACGGCATTTCCGTGCGCTGCTCTCGTTTGCTAGAAGCGGCTTAGTCATGCTGGCCACATGACCTGGAAGCTGTACGCCGGCTCCCTCGGCCAGTAATGCGAGATGAGCGCCGCAACCCCAGAGTCGGACACGACTGGACCTAATGGTCAGGAGTCCCTTTACCTTTATTATTGTATATGTTACCAGGCTGGAGAATTGCAGCGCAAAGGGGTACTGAGGATCACCTAGTCCAACCCTCTGCGATGCAGGAACATGCAGCTGTCCCATATGGGGATCGAACCTGCAACCTTGGCGTTATCAGCAGCACCACGCTCTAACTGAGTGAGCTATTGTTGTGTTTCAGTTCTGTATTGTTTCGGAAAGGGTGAATTATGTAGCTGTGCATAGCAATGTGAACTGGATCAAATGTATTCCCCCATCCCTGATCTCCTGATCTCTTCCACTATTTGAATTGGGAAAGGGGGAGGTGCTTGGACGACAAAACTGATGGAAGGTAAAACACAGGAGAAGGAGAAGTGATGTCTCTCCCCCACCACCCACCACTTTATATATGGATGGGGTAGATGTGCGAAAAGACAACACATGGAAAGCATCCAGCTGCCATTGTCACGTCTAGTAGGGCCCTACATCTCAGGTGTGAATTGTAAACCAAGCGTACCCATATTTCACCCTGTTGGACACTGCCACCTAGTGGTAACCAGGAAGAACTGTAGTTCCTGTCTACTTCGCTTGCAGTTCCTGTTGGCCTTACCAATGCATCCCCATTACTCATCTGAACTAGATTTCAAAGGATATTCGTGAATCTTTGGAGTGTCTTGGAAGCAATCCCCCCAATGATTTTGCTGGGACTTTCGCCCCCAACAAATTGTGCTTGGGATTGCAGCCTTAAAAGTGCTTACCTTGTTACCCAACTGGTTAAGAAGATCAGGGCTGTGGGCACACTTTCAGTCGGAAAGGATTGTCTTAAATGAGCCTAAAGGTAAAGGGACCCCTGACTGTTAGGTCCAGTCGCGGATGACTCTGGGCTCATCTCGCTTTACTGGCCGAGGGAACCGGCGTACAGCTTCCGGGTCATGTGGCCAGCATGACTAAGCCGCTTCTGGCGAACGAGAGCAGCGCACGGAAACGCCGTTTACCTTCCCGCCAGAGCGGTACCTATTTATCTACTTGCACTTTGACGTGCTTTCAAACTGCTAGGTTGCCAGGAACTGGGACCGAGCAACGGGAGCTCACCCCCATCGCGGGGATTCGAACCACTGACCTGATCGGCAAGCCCTAGGCTCAGTGGTTAAGACCACAGCTCCATCCGTGTCCCTTAAATGAGCCTAGTGACTCATTATCTCATGTACACCCAATATTATTAGACTCAGAAGAAAGTGGACCGCCAGATACTTGCACAAATGAAAAAGCAACCTTGGCTTATCAATATAAACGTAGAAACACATTTAGGAGAAAACAGACAGCTGAATATTTTCCTCAGGTTTAAGAGAGAATTGCTATCAGTTAATTGCCCAATGCCGTTTAACACGCTAGGTCATCAATAAAAATTGTAATGAACTGTGCTGGGAATGTGGCAGGAGAAAAGTGATTCTTTTAGTTACTTGAGGTCTTGTAGGAGTACACAAAGTTTCTGGAATCAGATCCTTTCCATGATTAATAATATTTTGAAGTTCAGAAATAGATCCAGGGTAGCCACTTATACATCACTGCCCCCCACCTGAAATAAAGAGTAGATAATTACCTGAGTGCTCACTGGAAGGACAGATCCTGAAGCTGAGGTTCCGATACTTTGGCCACTTCATGAGAAGAGAAGACTCCCTGGAAAAGACCCTGATGTTGGGAAAGATTGAGGGCACAAGGAGAAGGGGACGACAGAGGATGGGATGGTTGGACAGTGTTCTCGAAGCTACTAACATGAGTCTGACCAAACTGCGGGAGGCAGTGGAAGACAGGAGTGTCTGGCGTGCTCTGGTCCATGGGGTCACGAAGAGTCGGTCATGACTAAATGACTAAACAACAACAAATTACCTATAGAGCAGAGTTGGACCCAATAGCTCATTCCAAAGGAGGAGCAAGAGGAATGTACCATGATAGCTCTTCAGGTAAAGGACAGTCAAACAGGACACATGGCCAGCCTGTTGAGGCCCTAATTATTTTTGTTGACCAATTAGAAAGGATCAGTACCCACAGAGAAAGAAGCGATTTTGTTGTATCTGATTGAACCCAGTATAGCTTATTTGTGTGTCAAGACCCTGAGCTTCCCCCTTATGTTGAATAACCACACCTGGACACAGTATTTTAGGTTGATGGGCAAATAAAGGCCACAACTCTATTGGTTACAGAATGTGAGTGGTATTGGCTTAGGGACTGGAATTGAACTGACTATATCTGACTCCTGCCCGCCATGCAGGTAGTCCAGTAAGGGTCAACCACCAATAGGGGGAGCCCTGTTGATGTACATCAACTAAGAACTCCCCCAGGGTCCCCGTTGGAGTCGTGGCATGGCCCTAGCCCCTACCCGGGCTCCGGACAATATCCACACACCTGGATCCCTTTAACAGAATACCCTTAAATTGGAGGGGCAGGTGATGGCCACAACCTCCTCCGAACCAGGTTTTACCAATGTCTAACCGCCAAACCTTACAAAATTTGTGACAATTGCTACGAGGTAGGCGGAAACCAAATGGCTGGTCCCAATTTGCCAAGTGGGAAAATTCCTACCAGGTCCCCTCAACAGGCGACCAACCGAGGTCCATAGCAAGGCCAAGATGACGAACGCCTAAAAAGAGAGCGGGAGGGCGGAAGATCCGTGGAAGCAGGAAACAAGAAGGGAATCTTCCCGGCCGCACAGCTGCTTAAATTCGCTAAGCCACACCCCCCCAGCCAACCGGATTGGTTGGCCGGGGGCCATGACGCGGGGCTTGGCCCCACCCCTGCTGTGTGTGGGAGACCACGCGGTCTGCCCACAACACCGCCCCACAAGGAAGTGGAGCGGCCTTGGTAGAGCACAAGACTCTTCTTTGTCTTTTAAACTCATAGCAGCTACAGGGCCCCCCAATCCAAATGGGGTCCAAGGCATGGAGGAAGGTATTTTTTAACCCTTTGCCTGCTGAAAAAATCCCTCCTAGAGATGCTATTTGTAGCACCTGGCGGCTTAGCGAGTAAACAGCAGCTTGGGAGATTTTTAACATTATTATTGTTGTTGTTGTTGTTGTTTAGGGAAGTTTTTAATATTTAATGCTGTATTGCTTTAACATTTGACTGGAAACCGCCCAGAGTGGCTGAGGAAACTCAGCCAGATGGGCGGGGTAAAAATATATGATTATTATTATTATTATTATTATTATTATTATTATTATTTTGGCTGGAAACAGCAGGGAGTAAGGATTAATATCTCCTCCCTTTGCACCATTGCCCGGATCTGGATCAGCTGCAGCTAGGTTTAAAAAAGAAGAAAAGGATCCCAAGTACGGGGTGCCCAGACAACCTCACATCTAGTTTGACCCTTTGTAGATAAACTATACAGCACATTACAAACTGGATCATGTGCCTGCTGAAGCAGTTCGTAAAAGCTTATGCGGCAATAAATCAGACAGTCTTTAAACTGCCTCAGGACTCATTGTTTGTACAACTATCCATATATGCATAGATACAAGCGGGGCTGCCTCTGGGAAAGAAACCGGAGGGCTGCTCTAACTGGGGCCAAGGCCATCCTTTCCATGGCAGACCTGTGCTCCTGTTCACGACGATTCCTTAAAAGGCAAGCCCTTCGCAGAGATGCTGTTGGCTCTTATCTCCCAGGACGGCTGCTTCTTTGGAGATACTGTATTTATAGCTCATCTGGCAAACGAACTCTTGACAGTCTAATTG
The DNA here is from genome assembly GCA_034641385.1 of Darevskia mixta. Classification (NCBI taxonomy): domain Eukaryota; kingdom Metazoa; phylum Chordata; class Lepidosauria; order Squamata; family Lacertidae; genus Darevskia; species Darevskia mixta. The sequence goes on from JAWWNH010000063.1 coordinate 5,038,109, forward strand.
CTAAATACATAGTTTGGGTAATCCAATAAAGGAATAAGCCTCAGCACCGGCCTTTTGTCTCCTCATTCGCTGACTGGAACACGCCGGCACCGTTCAGCAAGGTAAGAACCAAAAGAGCATGTCTATCTTTTCCAGCCACCCTTCAATCTTGCTGCTACAAGGAGAACGGGGCTTAAGAGAAGAAGAAGAAAAGTTTGGATTTGATATCCCGCTTTATCACTACCCGAAGGAGTCTCTAAGCGGCTAACATTCTCCTTTCCCTTCCTCCCCCACAACAAACACTCTGTGAGGTGAGTGGGGCTGAGAGACTTCAAAGAAGTGTGACTATACCAAGGGAATCTTGGTATATTTTTCTTTCGAACCCTAAGGAACACCAGCATGCACAAAATGTTTTTGTCGCTTCTCACAGACAGAAGCCAGATAGCCTGTTGGCCTGATTCCCCTCTGGTGAACTTTGCTTGCTTTCGTGTTGCTGTGGGAAGGCAAGAGCTACCTCAGTTGCGGTTCATGGCTCATCGTGTTTTTGCTGCATGTGCAAAGGAACTGACAAATTCGACTCAGTTCACATTTAAAGCCGTTGAAAGCCAAACCTGCCTCAATTCACATTTCATTAAACAATGTGAGAAATGAAACATCCTTTGAAAATCACACTTACCTGAATTGTTCAGCCATGTCATGTGTCCCAAAATTGTGAATAGAAATGTGCGTATTAGGAGACACCTGTGCTAAAATGCTAGCGACTTTTCATTGCTATTCTTTTTAAAGGGGGAAAAAATGCAGGTGGTGCAAAAAAGTAGAGAACTGAATTTAGAATTAGCAAAATAAGAAACAGAGGGACACTGAAATTGACATATCCACCCGTCTCTGTTACTTTACTTTATTTTAATTTAATTTACTTCAGTGTGTTGAAAGGCAGCAGTTTCATCACCAATCACAGACTAATTTGCCAGGCAAATGGGGTTACCCAGTATAATTATATACTGTCTGGCTCATTTGTTTTCTTTCCATTATTTCTATCCCAATTTTCAAAAAGTTTGTTTTTCAAAGCAGCATACAAAAGGAAAATGGAAGTTCTGTTCCATTTTCTTTGAGCCAGGATGGGTGGTTTTCGCAAAATAAAGTACATCTGAAAATAAGGGGTGCCTCACTTTTAGCAAACCATATACTTTTGTAGAACATTAGAATCCTCACGTGTACCATGTAGTATTTTCAGCTACTATTCTTTGAATACTATTGTGGGGAGTCTATCCCCTTGAACTTATTTGGACTTTCTGCATACTTAGAAAGAATCAAGTTCTTCCTCTGAGTGCATAGGAGGCAGAATAGTATTCTAGGTATTCTAGGGAAAATAACATTTAATTTGTTTCAGTTTTCCCATTGCAGTGGAATGCTTGGAGATTGGAAAATGAAAAGGTTGCATACCCTTAGTATATGCATTGCCTTTTGTATTTTTTTTTTTCTTCCTGTTGTTTCCTGATGGCTTTGGAGAACGAACCTGATAATATATGTAAACAGCTTTGCATTAGAGGTAATAGAAGCTGCGCTAAAGGAGACTTAAAAAAACACACCAACTAAACTGTGTATGACTTGTGACAGGAGAATACTTCATCATAATGATTGTGCAAAATAGTATTAACAGCTGCCGAAACATGCACTGTAAAGTGTTCATCACCCTGAATTGCTTTTAAAGTGATCTCAAGGGAGTGCTACGTTTTGTCTGCAAATGATGTTTGCATGGCGGAAGTTAGAGTGATTGTACTGGTATTTGTAGGCTGTGTAAATTAATACAGTAATTGTTTTTATTTGCAATGTGCATTATAGTTCTGGGACCAAGAACTTCTGAGTGAGGAAACCTGTGTTATCCCAGTTTTAGGCATCAAGATTAAATCAGATCTCCCTCCCACCACACCCCCCTCCAAAATGTGTGCATTATAATGGATCAAAATTGTTGTTGTTGTTGTTGTTTAGTCGTTTAGTCGTGTCCGACTCTTCGTGACCCCATGGACCAGAGCACACCAGGCACTCCTGTCTTCCACTGCCTCCCGCAGTTTGGTCAGACTCATGTTGGTAGCTTCGAGAACACTGTCCAACCATCTCGTCCTCTGTTGTCCCCTTCTCCTTGTGGCCTCCATCTTTCCCAACATCAGGGTCTTTTCTAGGGAGTCTTCTCTTCTCATGAGGTGGCCAAAGTATCGGAGCCTCAGCTTCAGGATCTGTCCTTCCAGTGAGCACTCAGGGCTGATTTCTTTAAGAATGGATAGGTTTGATCTTCTTGCCGTCCATGGGACTCTCAAGAGTCTCCTCCAGCACCATAATTCAAAAGCACCAATTCTTCGGCGATCAGCCTTCTTTATGGTCCAGCTCTCACTTCCATACATTACTACTGGGAAAACCATAGCTTTAACTATACGGACCTTTGTCGGCAAGGATCAAAATATAACCAGCCTAATTTCTACATATAATTTCACCCATAGTTGTTGATGCTATATTGCTTTATTTGATTATGTGGTGTCCTGATCTACAATTGATTTTAATAAAAAGGAAAATATACTTTCACTAAACAACATGGGCATAGCCAGGATTGATTTTTTTGGGGGGGGGATTATGTTGGGGGGCAGAACTGAGTTATATGCAACACAATTGGTCAGTTAGTTAAGCATTTTTATTTATTTACTTGATTTAAGGGGGGCAGCTTCCCCGCCCCTGCACCCCCTGGCTAAGCCCATGCTAACCAATGGGAATTAACTAAATAAATAAAATGCACACCTGTGAAAAATATGACACCTGCACCTGATCCTTGCCTCATATCTAACCCAAATTCCATTGTCGTGAATTTGGCTTGTGCATAGAAAAGTAGCTTTCCAGGCAGAATGGCTTCGCCCTAACTCTCCGCCTGAGAGTGCTTGCTTTCTATGTGCAAGGCAATTTTTATTTCATTGCTTTCTTAGTAAGAATTACCTTGCTAAGCCTTACCAAGAAGCGCCTTGCCAAGATAAAGAGTTGCGGCTGTGTGTGTGTTTAAATAACATCCCTTCATTTTTAAATAAGAGAGATGGTTATTAAACAGACCGTTCTGTCTGCAGGCTTCCTCTAAGCTGAGTTATCCTGCAATAAATCTAGCACTCAGTTTGACCGCATCAGTAGGCCAGGCAGTGCTGATTAGCTGAGTGAAACCTAGCTGAGAAGGTTTCATGGTTTATGGATTTTATAAATTGAGTATGAATGGAGATAGCTGCTTTTCCTCAATAATACTATGATTATAATAGTGATTTATGTATGTGCTGTCTTTTTCTGCTACTAAACTCCGAGTGGCCCTAGGATCAGATAGCTGCATTTCAGGAAAATCTTATTGCAGTGTGGCATGACATGTTACATTTGTTACACCAATATTACACCAGCAAATGCATAACATATGAAAGTCAAATCTGCTTGCTCATGCATTTGGAAGACCTGGTTTGGGAAACATGTACATAATACATAATTTATTTTACATTGGCATTTGCTGCAGAAAACAGTGCAGCAACCATAATCTGCAGTGTTCTCTAGGAGGCATAGAGAGTGTTCATCTCCCGTGAGGATTAAATTACTGCTTTTGCACTATTTATGTGAGTGTGTGACTCATATTGTAGGGAATAGACGGTGAAAGAAAGACACTTGCCTTTGAATGTGCACCTTGCCTAATATACGTTCACCGTAAGCCTCATAACTGGGAAAATCCCAAACATCTGAGCCCAGCCACCCTGTGTAAAGTCTTGCATCTTGCATTTAGCCTTTCCTAAGGACAGGGCCGCGGGTGGCGAGGGCCGCGGGTGGCGCTGTGGTCTAAACCACAGAGCCTAGGGCAGTGATGGCTAACCTTGACACTCCAGATGTTTTGGGACTACAACTCCCATCATCCCTGACCACTGGTCCTGTTAGCTAGGGATGATGGGAGTTGTAGTTCCAAAACATCTGGAGTGTCAAGGTTAGCCATCACTGGCCTAGGGCTTGCCGATCAGAAGGTCGGCGGTTTGAATCCCCACGACGGGGTGAGCTCCCGTTGCTTGGTCCCTGCTCCTGCCAACCTAGCAGTTCAAAAGCACGTCAAAATGCAAGTAGATAAATAGGTACCGCTCCAGCGGGAAGGTACCGGTAAATGGCGTTTCCGTGCACTGCTCTGGTTCACCAGAAGCGGCTTAGTCATGCTGCCCACATGACCCGGAAGCTGTACACCGGCTCCCTCAGCCAGTAAAGCGAGATGAGTGCCGCAACACGAGTCATCCGCAACTGGACCTAACAGTCAGGGGTCCCTTTACCTTTACCTTAAGGACAGGGCCAACACCAACATCTGGAACCCATAGGCAGCTGCTGGGATACGTGCAGAGAACAACACTGTCAATAACCTTGGTTTCCTCGTACCAGGCAGCTCAATCTGCAAGTAGCCTGCTGCAGATTACACCACTGCTAGTGCTGCCCATCCCTCAGCAGGTAAGCCTGCCCAGGAGACCAACAGATGTAGTAGAGGATAAACCAAAGGACACTTTGCTGGGGAGGGCCCTCACACCCTGCCTGAGGACTTCCATGTGTCCAGAATTTCTTTATTTTTTTTACTTTTTCCTTTGAACAGAGGAACTGCCCCTTCCCTGCCTACTCCTATATACCTACCTGGACCTCAAGGCCATCTTCTGTGGACCTTCTCCAGATGCCTCTGCTGGATGAGGCCCAGCAGGTGGCTATCAGAGATACTAGGTCTGGATCCAACCCATGGTGCTGCCTGCTTCATTTTGAGGTCATCGTTGCTTTTTTCCACCCTCCTGAAACAAAACATCATAATTATTCCTGCTCCTCATTCTTGACCCAAAATGCTCTTAAACACATGCCACAGTGGAAAAAATGCTGCACGGTTGCTATTTTTAAAGAAAATGGAAGATTTTGAGATGTTTTCTCTGCACCACTCATAGTTTGATCAGTGTGGGGGTACAGCACTTCTTTTTTCCGTGTTTTTTGGATGTTTGTTTCAAGGCTAGGATAAACATTTTTCTTCTTCTTCACAGAGCCATTATCTCAGAGGAACGATCGTTTAGTTGAAATTTTGGAGACATCCGAATCAACAAGTCCTGAGCCTGAGTCCTAAAAGAATGTGATTCTGAGTGGCTCAGTGTAGAAAGCTATCCGCAAGCCGAACCTTAAGAATGGGAGTGAGAAAAGCGAATAGATGAAAAGTGTGTTCCTTCCGCAGCATTACAGAGCCAGTCCTTTAAATCTATGGTTAAAAAGGAGTGAGAGACCTGTGGCCCTCCTGATGCCACTGGACCCCAAACACCTAGCATCCCTGAACTTTAACTGGCTGGGCCTGGTGTCTTGAAAGCTACAGGGCCACCAGCCCTGCCTTAAAGTCTCAAGCGATGCAAAATATGCAGCCTTTCTCCAAGATCTTTCTCTCCCACTCTCAAGTGGGAATCTGGAGGTCTGCGGTTTGGGTCTGCCACAGACTGGGAAACTAGATGGATTTTCATGCTGTCCTTGCCACTGATCCAGTCTGTGTCTGCCTGCTGTGTGCTCCCAAAGCTCTGCGGATTACACTGTGACATTTAGTGATTATTTCAGACTGAAGTGAGGCACGTGCTGTGAATTCCTAAGTTTAGGATGTACAGTGGATGGTCGGGTCGCGAACGCGATCCGTGCGGGAGGCACGTTCACAACCCGCAGCATCCGCAACCCACAACGCCACGTCTGCGCATGCGCGGGTTGCGATTCGACACTTCTGCGCTAGCACGAAGCGCTATCTAGCACTTCTGCACATACGCGGGTGCTGAAACCTGGAAGTAACCCGTTCCGGTACTTCCGGGTTCAGAGCGGAGCACAACCCCAAAATGCGTAACCCGCAGCGTTCGCAACAAGAGGTATGACTGTATACTTTAAATTATTTAGCTATGTTGTGGATACCTTTCATTATCTTTTTTTAAAAAAAATAATATGAAATGAATTTTGTACTTTGCAACCAATCCCATTATTAGAATCCTAACAAACAAGTTAAACGGGCACAAAATTCTTAGGGGTGCAAAATTTCAAAATGGAAAAAAAGGAGTAATAGTAATTTTTTTAAAAAATAGCACACCCTCTCCCTCACACAGAAAATCTTCCAATGTTTGTGTGTGCAGGCTAAGGAGCAGATTTGGGCAGCAGCTGGGTGCTAGGGTACTCTTTGTGCTGGCTTTAGAAAGATAATCACTCCCAACCAATACCCCATCCTGCTCTCCACTGTGCTTGACACTTGTAGGGCACTATGGCTGCCATTTGCCCCTTCCTTCCAGCCTATCAGCGGACAGTGCCATGGATACTTGCCTTGCCCCGGCTGCCGGCAACCTACGCTACACCACTATATTTGTTTGCATGGTGGCTTGGCTTTCCCGCTGATGGAGATTTGCCAAAGTACCAGTGCAGGAGACAGCCAGAGAAGTTAATGTAAGTGAAATGTAACCCACATTGAAACTGAGCTCGCTTAGTTAATGGCATTGTAAAGTTAGCTGACTTTTTTATATATCTAAAAAATGGTATTAGCGAAAGCCGACAGAATCTGTGCAAAAAGTACCCGGTCCCCACACAAGGCAGATGTGCGAACTGTGGCAAAGCCATGCTTGAGTTTGACTGCAGCAGATTTCACCCCTATACAGTGGTACCTCGGGCTACAAACACTTTGGGTTACAGCAGGGGTCAGCAACCCTTTTCAGCTGTGGGCCGGTCCACCGTCCCTCAGACCATGTGGTGGGCTGGGCTATATTTGGGGGGGGGGGGCGAATGAACAAATTCCTATGCCCCACAAATAACCCAGAGATGCATTTTAAATAAAAGGACGCATTCTACCCATGTAAAAACACCAGGCAGGCCCCACAAATAACTCAGAGATGCATTTTAAATAAAAGGACACATTCTACTAATGTAAAAACACACTGATTCCCAGACCATCAGATTTAGAAGGCGATTGGGCCACATCCGGCCCACGGGCCTTAGGTTGCCTACCCCTGGGTTACAGACTCCGCTAACTCGGAAGTAGTACCTCGGGTTAAGAACTTTACCTCAGAATGAGAACAGAAATCACGCGGCAGCGGCAGTGGGAAGCCCCATTAGCTAAAGTGGTACCTCAGGTTAAGAACAGTTTCAGGTTAAGAACGGAACCATGGACCATGTCAGTGGCAGATCTTAGGGTCTCGAAATTCAGTGGTACCCTGTGTGATGCTAAAATTCAGCACCCATCTGCCTCCCTCACTCCATTTTAAAGCATAGTTGCAGCGTCCTCAGGGGTCGTCCCCCCCCCGAGACTCCGCCCCCAGTGCGACCGATCCGGCCGTGCTCCCCTAAATCTGCCTCTGGTCACGTTACGCGTGAGAACAGGGCCGCATTACGAAACAGACTTCGTCTCATTAGTTTTGCATGGTCGAAGTCAACATCCTGTATCCTCCAACTTTTCTAGCAATCACTGTCTCTTGGGGTGGGAAACATATATAAAATGTAAGGAGAAATCACAGCAGGTTTTCTCACCTGCAGTGCAAGCCTGATTTCCTCTGGCTTCCAATCTGTGGGGCAGCCACATAGCCTAGCAAGTCAAATAATTGATTAGCTGTCAATCTTCCCCACACACTCTATTTTAGCTGGGCTGCCTGCTTTATTTTTTTGGCACCCCGTGATGTGCGTTTATACGCTTCTCTCTCTTCCTTTCTTTTTTTAAAAGTGGAAACATTTTTGAACAGTTGCAAAACTTCTCGCAGGGGTCAGTAAACTTTTTCAGCAGGGGGCCGGTCCACTGTCCCTCAGACCTTGTGGGGGGCCGGACTACATTTTGGACAGAAAAAATGAACAAATTCCTATGCCCCACAAATAACCCAGAGATGCATTTTAAATAAAAGGACACATTCTACTCATGTAAAAACAGGCTGATTCCTGGACCGTCCATGGGCCAGATTTAGAAGGCGATTGGGCCGGATCCAGCCCCCGGGCCTTAGTTTGCCTACCCATGAACTGGGGGGGACTATGTGCACTATCCACTTTTTTTTCTTTTTTTGCAAACTTACAGAGCTGTTCATACACAGACCGCCACCCTTCCACTTGGAGATTAAACAAAATTACGTATGTCTGGATGTGATATGGTTTGCTCACTCTTAGATTAGCCCCACTGCTCTACATTTGGCACTAAATTTAAACTGCAAGTAATTTTATCATGAGGATTTTCACCTTTGAACCTCATTCCCATTATTTATGTTAATGGCTGATTCTTTTTCCTGTGAAAGAGGAAATGAGCATGCTGGCCAAGGAAGGTTTAACATGATTACAAACTCAATGAAGGCAATGCCTCCTGAATTCTGTAACAATCAACGCCTGACACACTCTCCATTTAGCTTGTGCCGCTCTCTGCCAACTCAAGGAATGGAGTACAAACAGAATTTGAACAGGACATGAATGTGCCTGCACACCAGTGTTCAGGTGCGCTAACAGTGCTTCAACCCTGTGTGTTTAAAATGATTCAAAACTGGCTTTCCAGTCAAGAGCTGTTTACGAACTGCCTAACGAAACTGAAATATACTCGGAGTCGAGTATGTATTTCATGCTCTTTATTCAGCTCATAGTAGCGAGGAATGGGAGTTCCCCCAGAACGTCTGCTTTATATACATTATTTACACAATGGGCCCCACGTGATTGGCTAATTCCAGGATACTCCTGTAGGCCAATCAGGTTGCGGATTCACTTCCACCTGGAGCTGGATTGGGTGGCTCCTGCGGACCAAACAGACTGCTGCATTCTGGATCCTATTGTTCTAGGACCAATCAGACTGCTGCATTTTGGATCCTATTCAACTCAGTACATAACAGAAACCCAAGAATGTCCGTTTCTTGATGGTGCTGTAAAGTCTTTGTTGGCAATTCTCAGAACTCAGTGCCCAGAATTCGCTTGTTGAGAGGCTTGGTAGTCAAATCCTCATTCAGAGATCAATGGCTAGCGTGAACTGGCCCTCAGTCCCACCAGGCACGTTGCTGAGACTTATGACCTTTGGCCACCCTGACTCTCTTGAACAATAGGTTAATTTACAGCATGGCCAATACAAGGGGGCACAAACAGGTAACATCATAATCCTGTTTAGGACATTAACCAGGCGAAGAGGCACACAAGATTAATGGGGGGAAGGTGTGCCAGGGTGCCTGCTTTGTGCAAGATTCAAACGCTTACGCATTTTTCTTGGTGTGGGCGGCAATTGTTTCAGTTGGCTGGCATTGCTTAGAAGCAATGCAGAATTTAAAACAGAGATTATTTTTTAACAAAACCTCCCCAAAAAAGGGCGGCAAGTATGAGAGCGGAAAACCCACTTATTTTGTTGTTTTTCATATAAAAAGAACACCTGGGGCAGAGTCAACAAAAGAGGGTGTGGGGATTTAGGGGTGCGAAGGATCTGCTCCCTAGGATAGTGCCGAATGCCAGCTGCACCGAGCCTCAAAGAGTGTGTGTCTCTAGTGCTTTTGTCTCCTTATATGGTAAAATGATACACAGGGGTTTTTCACTAGGCTGTGAAGGCAGACGCCTGTTTCCACACAACACAGACGGCTGAGCAGAAATCAGAAGAGCCGCTTGCTCAGAACTGGAGGAATCCCCGGCTAGCTCTCCTCTCTCCTCTCCTCTGCCAGCAGGTCACTGTGTTGCCCATTTATTAATGGATGTGACTTCCCATCCCAACTCCAGAGGGTACCATTAACTGCCTGCCTGTAAGTAGACATCCCTTTTTGTCCCTCCCTGCAACAGCCAACAATAAACCTTTGGAGCGTCTGCTATAAATAACAAAGGGTGTGATGGGGGAGAACAGGGTGTGATGTTGAGGCAGAACAATGGTTTGCCCAAGATGCAGCAACAGCCCTAGCTGTCTATGTTATTTACGGTGATAGGGCTGGCCCTTTGTTTTTTTCTAGCAAATATGGGCTATAGAAAGAGGTCAGGTAAGAATAATGGTGTTGTCTTCAGGGGGAATGTTCGGTGTCTGAATGTGACATGTGAGCAGGGAGGTATGGCATTGTGTCAGATCCCATCGAGACAATTTTCACTCCCCAATGACATGCTGGATAAGCCCCGGGGAAGATCATAAATGAGAGTTCAGATATTGGTTTCTTTTACACCTCTGTGAACACTTCCTGCTTCCCAAAGCAACAAAAGACCTCATTAATTCTTTCCAGTAGCAGAATCAGAGGAAACAAAGGTAGCTTTACCTCTTTGCTCTCTCACGCTCTCGTTCTCTCACACGCACGAACACAAAATATTTAAAAGACAGGGAGTCCTCTGAAGTGCATTGCTATTGTTTCAAGATATTTAAATGGAAGGTACACTGTTCTTTTCTTCCTTTCATCCGTTTATTTAATGTTTAATCCCCGCCATGCTTCTTCTACGTTTGTAACTGAGAAAATGCATGTGAGTCGACAGCAGCAACTTTTGTATCTTGTCATTTTTATTCACTTATAAATATTCATGTCCCCGCTTCCTGACTTAGCAGGCTTCCAAGGTGGCTTTGTGTATATTTCTGTATTAATGGGTCACTTCCTATTTTCCACCGTAATACCTTTACCCTTGATTCAAAACATCTTGGGTTACTGCAGCACATGCCAGATGAAACAATTTCTGGAGGTTGTTAAAACAAACTGATGGTTTACTGTAGACTGAACAGTTGCCATATAAATAGTGTATTATAATTGCATGCGAGTCATGCATGAAATGCAATTTTTAAAAGATGAATTCAGGAGAACCAAGAAAAGAGAGAGAGAGAGAAAGTTAAAGTCTCATTTAACTCAATAAGAATAAATTGCCAGGGCACTCAAGTTCCATTGATATCAGTGATATGGACTCAAAACTAACTGGCTTTGTTGTTGTTGGCATCTGTCAGTCTCAAGAGACAATGACTCCATGGATGAAGTCAAACTGTTGTGTTAGCAGCAACAAAGTGACGTCCGTGGGGTGCAAGCCTGGGCAGTGTGTATAAAGATCCAGGGCTGCCCAGATGACAAGACCCGCCTCTCGGCCTCACTGATGTGGTCCAAAGGAAAGCAGAGCAATACGTTTGGCACCAGCCAGCTTGGCTGCAGGAGTTGCCGGAAGGAGGCGTGCAAGGCGCCATCCAACAATCTTAGGGACTCCACTCTGGATTTGCGCCATTGTGGTGTAGTGGTTAAGAGCGGTGGACTAGTAATCTGGTGAACCGGGTTCGATTCCCCGCTCTTCCACATGCAGCTGCTGGGTGACCTTGGGCTAGTCACACTTCTCTGAAGTCTCTCAGTCTCACTCACCTCAAAGTGTTTGTTGTGGGGGAAGAAGAACCCTGACCACTGGTCCTGTTAGCTAGGGATGATGGGAGTTGTAGTCCCGAAACATCTGGAGGGCCGAGTTTGCCTATGCCTGCCATTGAGCATAGTATCCTTCAGGGTTGGTTGTTTGGGTTGGGCCTAGGAGGCCCCGTGTAACATTGCCTCCAGCCCTGCCTAGGGAATCAGTCTTGGAGGTTCATTCTGGGAGCTTTTATTCCAACCCTTGGTTGGTGGCCTGTGGGGTTCTATTATGTTCTCCATGCTCTTTAACATCCACATGAAACTGGTGGGGGGGGGAGTCATCTGGAGGTTTGTGCTGAAGTGTCACCATTATACAGATCTATTCTTTTCCCATTTACTCATCCCAAGGAGAACGCTGGACCTCTGAATTGGGGCTGAATGATGTGGAAGTGGTTGAAGCAGATAGGACAGAAGCCCTGTAGGTGGGGAAACCAACTCTTATTGAGGCAGCAGTCCTTGGTGGTGTCCAGTTTGGGAGTGGCATTTGAGTCAACTGGGGAAGCTCAGGTGGTGGAATGAACCTTGCCTCTTCTATGCATGCACTAGTAGCACCCAGTCTGGATTACTGCAATATAATTCATGTGGGGCTGCCTTTGAAGGTGGTTTGGAAACTTCAACTAGGACAAAATGAAGGCACCCAGCTGTTGTTTGGGGCTAGATGGCATCTGGTTAAATGCTTTTAAATCCCTGAACACTTTGTAAAGTATCCCCTGAAAGCCACAGAACACACTGTGGATCCCTGTACCTGGTGGATCCCTCTGTTTCATGAAAGGTCAAGTTCCTACTCATCACAAGGATTCTCTTGTTGGCTCATTAAACAAAAATTAAGTTAATCCCCAGCGATCCACAGCACTTTCTGCCTGGTCCTTCTCCCCTTTGCATAATACAATTCCCCTTTTCTCCATCTGGGTTTTTCTCTTTAAGCCTCACCTGAATGAGATTCCCTCCCACCTCTTTAAAGACTTGTATTACTTTTCATCCATCCTTAGATTCTCAGTCCTGTCTCACTCCTGGCTAACAATCATGTCTGTTCCTCCCAATGACTGCCTTTTTTGACACCACAGTACATGCTAGAACATCTCCCTTGACTCACCTTCCCACTGACATTCCTTTTCGGACCCACCCATTTTTTTACAATCGGGTCAACTGCAAGGGGGAACGCCAAAGCAAGCATGAGCAATTGGCCTTGCTTGTCCTTCTCCCTCACACAAGGTTACCTCAAGGAACACCTGCACCTGAATCAACCTGCCTGTGTCTTAAGACCCACTTCAGAGGCCCTGTTTAAGTGCCTAGGCAACTAGGATGACAAGTAAATGAAAGAGGGCCTTCTTGGTGGCCCCACAGTTATTGAATTCTATCCCACTTGAACTTGGGAATCCCTTGATTCCTTCAAAGGGGCATTAAAGACCCATGACTCTACTTCTGCTTATAGTGCCTAGCCTGTGGCTGTGCCTTGGTTTTTTTACATGGTCACATTGGTTCATGCTGGTTTTACCAGTATTTCATCCTGCTGAGCATGCTGTGAAATGTATGCTTACATCTGTTTTTAAAACTGTATTATGGTTTGCTTGCGTGCATTTTTGGTGAACTGGTTTTGGAAGAATTTTCTTTGCAGAGCAGCCTGTATCTTTTTGTGTGTGTAAGTAAACAGAACCACACTGTTTTCTTGATGCACTCTAGATCAGCAAGAAGAACCATCAAGTTGGAGAGGGAAGATACCGTATTTTTCCATGTATAAGACGATGCTTTTTGCTTTAAAAAAAAAAAGACAAAAATTGGGTGTTGTCTTATACACGGATAGTGAATGCAGAGGCGGGACGTGCGATTAATGGCAGCAGCAAGCGGGAGATTGGCAGCGGCGATTGGGCAGGTGATTGGTGGCTGTGGCAAGGCCTGCTGGCAATTGGCTGTGGCTGCGGCAATTGGGCAGGTGATTGGCAGATGTGGCGAGGCGGGCAGGCGATTGGCGGCTGAGGCAAGGTATGTGATCGGCAGTGGCTGTGGCAAGCGATTGGCAATGGCGGGCAGGCGGGTCAGCGATTGGCGGAAGTGACCTCCCCCATCCCCCCCCAAAAGCTGAACAACTTAATTTCTTAATTTTGGGTTAAAAAAATAGGGGTGGTCTTATATATGGGGGTATCTTATACACAGAAAAATACGATACATGTTTTAAGACAGGGATGTGGAACCTCAGGCCTGGGTACCAAATTAGACCTTCTGGGTTTCCCCAGTCGGCCTTCAGGATTCTCCCAGGCCCATATCTCAGCCCAGGTCGCAATCTTCACTGGAACAGCTCTGCACCTTCCTCTAGAGCTTTTGCATCTTTGACCTCTTGCTTGCCTGGGTAGAGGATGAAGAGATGTGCATGCAGAAACCTCTGACTTTTGCATGTTTGGCACGTAGCTCACAATGCAAACAGCCACACCCATTGCTTTGTCCACCTTTTACCTCTGGTGCCACCCATTTTTGACCTCTCGTCCTACACAACCTTGGCATGTGGCCCCCGCATGGTTGCACCCAAGAAAATGTGGCCCTTGAGCTGAAAAGGGTTTCCTGTCACTGGTTTAATACAAGCAGCTGTTTCCAGGCCCAGTTCTGAATGTTTTTGAAATCCCTGGATGCTTTGGAGCCAGGTGCAAAGTTCCCCCTTATAATGAGAACCATCTGAGCCCCAAAGCACCCTCTAACTTCCCAGGGTGCGTCTTGTGAGAGGGGGAAGCCAATTCCTTGCATGCAGAAAATTCCAGGTTCAATCCTCAACATCTTTAGCTGAAAGGATGAAAGAGCAGGTGATGGGAAAGGCCTCTCTTGAACCCAGGACCTTTGAGAGTCACGGCTAGCCAGAAATGACACTATGCGGCAAGATAGGCAAACCACCTGAACTTTGGCTGAAGTAGCTTAGTTTCATTGCTCCTAATTAGAGATGGAAATATGATGGATTATGCAGGGTTGGGGTTCTAGGATACTGACTGTTCTGAGGAGTGAAGAGATATAAAATGTCTATACATGTTCCCCCCTACAAAAGTGTGACGTGGAAAATTGTGAAAAACATTTGCATGTTTGCATCTGCACCCTGCTAACTACTCAACAGATAGACAGATTGATAGCAATCATATATCTATCTATCATCCATCTATCTATCTATCTATCTATCATCTATCTATCTATCTATCTATCTATCATCTATCTCTATCTCTATCTCTATCTTATCTATCTATATTTCTCTATCTCTCTATCTCTATCTATCATCTATCTATCTATCTATCTATCTATCTATCTATCATCTATCTAATCTCTCTCTCTCTCTATTTCTATCTATCTATCTATCTATCTATCTATCTATATCTATCTATCTATCTATCTATCTATCTATCTATCTATCATCTATCTATCTATCTATCTATCTATCTATCTATCTATCTATCTATCTATCTATATCTATATCATCTATCTATCTATCTATCTCTATCTATCATCTATCTATCTATCTATCTATCTATCTATCTATCTATCTATCTATCTATCATCTATATTTCTCTATGTCTCTATCTCTATCATCTATGTATCTATCATCTATCTATCTATCAATCATCATCTATCTATCTATCTATCTATCTATCTATCATCTATCATCTATCTATCTATCTATCTATCTATCTATCTATCTAAACACACACATACCATCTTTTCTTATTTTCCAGTCTCTCCATTCCATTCTTGTTTGCAGGGATTTGTAGCTTTGATCGGAAAATGGATTAGAGTTCTTAGAAGGAGGACATAAAGTTCTCGCGAAGCAATGAGAGGCAATGTTTGTGCCAACAAACTGGTAGGGGACTGAAAAATGAGCTACTCCCGGTAGTTCGGTTTTGCTAGGCTGTAACAAAAAGAGGACCTTGTAAATCTTTACAGCTTTTGAAACAATAACAAAAATGCTTTCCAAACACCTCTTCCTGCGTGGATTTATGTCTGCAAAATGTTCCAGATACAAATCTTCCTTTCTTTCAAGAAGGAAAACAAAGAGGAGTGCGGGGGGGAGGGGGGGTTGTACATTGGGCACAAATCATGAATGCCTTACAATAGGCTCACAACGGTAAAACAAAACAAACCCCAAAAAACTGTGAAGAAAAACTACATTCCTGTGTCGAATTGTACACTAGTCTGTCAGTCTCATGAACTATGAGACCACAACTGCAACATATCTGATTTTTTTTTTAATCCCAAATAGAGGGACCTGGAGATCATTATTGGGACTGTGGCATTTAAGGAGGGACATTAACCCTTTCTCTCTCCATGTGCTGGTCCCAAAGAAAAATCTCCCTTCACCCACAATGATGCCGTCAATGACAGCTTAAATCTTAGGACTAATGGCAGCATGGGGAAAATTTTCCTCAGCAATGCAGTGTCGGTGGTATAAATTAAGCCCCCTTCCCATGTTCCAATTCTAATCCTGCTTCTATTTAAGTTAAAAACACGCTGATACATCTGAAATGCACACATCTCCCTTTTGGGCCTGACACTTCCCTGAGAGTATCGCAACAAGAAAGGTGTTTGGACAATGTCTGGCACCAGTGCTATTTTTCTAGAAAAAGAGGTGCCAGAACTCACCTCCCTTGGGCTGGGAGCTTTCTAGTGGTTTGTTGGGGGCAGGAGTCCATCCCATACTGGCAAATTTGAGGGTTTCCCCCTCAGAATTGGACTGAGGGAAGCAGCGAGACAATGCACTGGAAACTGGGATATAATGCTTGCATGATGCAATGTCATCAATCAAGCGGTATATAAATTGTATGAATTTCTTTATAAAAAAAATAAACCTCCCCACAAGCAGGTCAGTATGAATGCTACATAAATAACCAACATCATCTAACCTCCCTGCAAGCTTTGTGCAAACAAATCAGGGTGAATGAGCACCTGGAAATTACCTGACATCACCTGATTCCCTGACTCAAATTACCGGTACATGCAGCAAGTTGTCTTTTCAAATCAATGGCCCGGCAAGGAGCAGGGAATTGGTGACTGACCCCCATAGCGCCTGTCCTGCTTCAAGTTCTGTGGTCGCTTATTGTCGGCATCTAAACGCCATGTCATCATTTTTACTGAAGCTTTTTGTCTCTGGTTTCAACAGTTTTTTCTTTTATTAAATGTGCTTTTCGGTGCACAAGTTCTCATAAGTGTACCATACTTGTCTCAGGGGAATTATGAAGGGTCAAAATCAAGGGTGCCCTGTTATTACAGTGTAATCCTACACATGTTTACTTCGAGGTAAGTCTAATTATGTTCAGCTGGGGTACTCTTCAGTAAATGTGCTTGGTTAGGGCTCAGCCTTCTTCTCTGGGGACTGTAAACAATATCTTTCTTACTTACTTAATACAGCAGAAAACAGAGGAAATTGTGTGTGTCTGTGTGTGGTGTGCTTAAGATCTGCTTTTTCTCCAAGGCAAATTAAAAGAGTACGGCTGCCATGGAATTTCTATATTTCCCTTGTGTGTTATAACATTTCTGGGATTTTTATAGGAATACAGAGTAGGCATATTTTCATATTTTACTATTATGCTAACGAGAGCACGATTTACGTTTCCAAAAAAATTTCCACACAATAGTTAAAACAGTTGGGGTTTAGTTAGGAAAGATTCCAGAATCAAAACCTATCCAACCCTGCAGAAATTATAGTACGGACCTTCCTGAACTGTACTACAGTGGTACCTCTGGTTACAAACTTAATTCGTTTTGGGGGTCCGTTCTTAACCTGAAACAGTTCTTAACCTAAGGTACCACTTTAGCTAATGGGGCCTCCTGCTGCCGCCGGTGCATGATTTCTGTTCTCATCCTGAGGTAAAGTTATTAACCCGAGGTACTACTTCCGGGTTAGTGGAGTCTGTAACCCGAAGTGTTTGTAACCAGAGGTGTTTGTAACCTGAGGTACCACTGTACTTCGAACTGCAGGTGGGAGGAGGGATTGTTTATTTCAATTTTTTTCCATGTGACAAAACCTCCCTGTGTATATAGAGCAAGCATAGGTTTAGCCTAGCCTTCTCCCTTTGCTCTTTGAGTGCAAGGATTTTTTTCCAGCACTCGCTCATGTGATCTGCAGTTGGTGACACTGTCCCAGAAATGCCATGTGTTATATTTGCATGCAGGAATAAGTCCTCTCTGCAGTTTGGAACACACTTGAAATGTTTGGGGTGCTCCTATCATAAAGAGAGAAAGGGAGAGAGATCTCACCAGCATTTCCTGTTGCACATTAAAAAAACCAGTTCTCATGACCATTCAGCATTGCAAGGAACCGCTCAAAACCAACAACATGGAGGCAGCTCTACTGACAGCCTCCCGCCAATTTTAACAACATCAGCAATGCATACAACTTTTAGGGGCCAAGGTCCTTTCGGCACTCCCCATAAAATATTTGAGGGGGCCGAGGTCCTCCAAAGTTGATAGACATTGTCATTCAAATGCTGTGTGTGCAGCATGTCATGTGATCAGTTACGCAGGGTGGGACTTACCTGGGATCCTCCAATATTTTATTCAAGCTGGCACCCCGGCATGATGGCATGGAAATAACTTCTTGTTACATTCACACTATTCATCTGAAGCTCATTTGAAGCACATAATTTCCCCCAAAGAATCCTGGGAACTGTAGTTTGTTTGGGGTTCTGGTACTTGTAGCTCTGTGAGGGTTGAACTGGGAGGTTCCCTGGGAAGAGGAATTGGCTGTTAAATCACACTGAGAATTATAGCTCTGTGAGGGGATTAGGGGGGTCTCCTAACAACTGTCAACACCCTGATGTCTCCTAACAACTCTTTAGCACCTCTCAATGCTCTTGACACTTCTCAGCACCATGCTTTGAACGCATGGAGCAGATGGGGCCTATGTCTGCCTGCATGAGGGAGTCTTAAGTTTTGGGAACAAAATAGAATGCATCAAGCGTTTTCTTATTTGTTTATGCGCCATTACAGTGGATTCAACAACTTGCCTAAAATAAAGGAAACTAACAATTTGACATGAAAGGCCAAACTGAGGGCTAGGGTTAGGGGTACATACAATGTGATCTGTTTGAACCAGAGAGTTTATACCTGCTTAGCTCATGGCATGGCTTTGGGTGATCTGTCCCCCTAATATACCTCTTTTGAGGGCTTAGGTGGAATAACCACAAGTTGCCAACCCCAAAAGTCCTTGGCAGTATGGTGGGATACAAATATGATAAGCAAATGACACCTCTCAACAAAACAAACAAACAAAACAGACCTTTCTCTCTCTGACATTCCAGGAAACACCATTTTTATCAGTGCTATTTTTCTAGAGAAAGAGGTGCCGAAACGCACCATGAACACCTCCCTCATTCTCTTAGGATGGCAATGGCGCCCACCTGAGAGGTGCCGGGACTGAGTTCCGGTGAGTTCTGGCTGGGGGAAAAAAGCCCTAGTTTTTAATCCAATGCTGCTTGTTTTCTTGTTGACAGGCAGGCAGAATCCTAGATGTCAAAATGACAGAGCGCTTTGACTGCCACTACTGCAAGGAGACACTGTTTGGCAAGAAGTACATTTTGAGGGAGGATAGCCCCTACTGCATCAAGTGCTACGACAGCCTGTACTCCAACACGTGCGAGGAATGCAAAAAGCCCATTGGCTGCGACTGTAAGGTACTTCGGATACGCATTTCAACCGGCCTCGTCCTTGGATCGCAATTAATTGCATTACTGTGTGCATTTTATTTATTTGTTTGTTTGTTTCATACAGCGCTTCCTATTTCAGCAGAAGTATCTAAGCCGTTTGCAGGTCCCAACAAAAAGGAATGTACAAATAGAAGATAACGTCCGGATTCAAAACCAAACAATACTACTGCTACCACCACAACCACAACTGCTGCTGCTGTTGCTGCTGCCACTAATGCCACATTTCAAATAGAGGTTTCCTTGTGGCAGCTGGTCTTTACATCACATCTCTCCTACTCTAAGGAGATGGGCCATGTTTATTGTGGGATTTCTGTTGCTCATGTACACAAACTTTTCATAGCATCCCTATAACACCTTTGGCATCGCAGCACAAACCCATGTTTCTTTCCGGTCCAATCTACATATGGATTAGGGAAATCTGATAATTTAAAAATAGCAGTTGCCATTGACCCATTCACAATATTAAGCCTGTGTCTGGAAGCACCCTAAGATAATATTTTTTGGAAAAGTCGGTCTTTCCTTCATCAAGCATTGGGCTCGGTAGTGCTGAGTTTTAGAATTTTTCCTCTTGTGCCACTGTCCGTGTTCAAAATCATCCCTAAAGCTATTAGCCTTAGGTCAGGCATAGGCAAAGTCGGCCCTCCAGATGTTTTGGGACTACAACTCCCATCAGCCCTAGCTAACAGGACCAGTGGTCAGGGATTATGGGAATTGTAGTCCCAAAACATCTGGAGGACAGAGTTTGCCTATGCCTGCCTTATGTGCTGAGGGAGTACAGAGACTCTGTTCCCTACTGCAAATCTAAGAGCAGCTTTGGAGTGATGATATAGATCAGGAAAACAGTTTGGGGGGGAAGGTTGAAACCCTCCTTCTTCCAGCACTTACTGAGCCAATCAAAACTGGAACACCCATTGACTGCTTTAAGGTAAGCATGAACATATCAGATGATCTAATCACAGATCTCCCACATCTCCTTTGGTTGGTTTCAAGTCTTCTTCTTTTTTCAGTAACACAGTTTTGGTTTCTCTCAATTTCTCATTTTTCCAGGCTTAAATTCAGTTCTCTGTAGCAATAAATGAATAATAATAATAATAATAATAATCCACACTTTATTGTGAATTTATCCTAATACACACATTTTTATGCAGCTTTGGCTAATATGCACATTTTTGCAAACAAATTTCCAAAATCCTATGCATTTTTAATGCATTTTTGCACACATTTTCTGGTTGGAGAAACTGCACTTCAAAATTCAAAGAAGTGTGAATTTTGGAGGATAGTTGTGTTTTGATTTTTGTATCGGTTTAAAAATGTGTGAGTTAGGCAGTTTCTCGTGGAAATGCCAGCCTAGTCTAATTTCTTCCCATCCATACTAAACATACATGTGCAAAGATTATCTGAGTTGCCAAGCAGAAAGAAGGTAGTAGTTTCTTTGGTGAGTCTACTTCTAAGATCTTTTTTCATCCCTCGGGGACTTTGAATATGTTGACATTCAAGAATCCCTAAACTTGACTAAGCTCCAACAAATCTCGGAGCACAGAATTAATCAGCTGAACTTTTCAACCCAGACTGATGGATTTGGGGGGTGTATGTGTTATCAGATCTCTATGGTTTTTTTTTTTTTAAAACAAAACAAAACAAAAAACAAGACTTTCTGCAAGGACAGATAAAGTACTTGATAGCCAGAAGATTGGTGGTTGTTGTTTTTCCCCTGGGGAAGGATTAGGAATATATTGCTATAGATAAGGAAAAATATGCACACACATATTCCCACTTGAACACTCACATGCACACACAGAAGCTGACAAGAGTGACTTAACAGGAGAGAATAACAAAGATGTGTTTGTGACTAGTACCGGTATCTCTTTCTGGCAACAGCATTCCATATCAACTATGGATCAGTTTTGATGTGGATACTCCTCATGGAATATGGCCTGAGTACATGCCACAAACTTTTCTGCAGGACAGAAAACTTTACAAGTTTCTTCATCAGCAGACCCTCCTGCAAACTGTATTTTGAAATCCCTTGCAAGTTCATAGTCCATTATGCAATTATGCATACCTAAGTCCCAAGAAAGTCTATGCCAGCCCTACCATTAGGCAAAATGAGGCAACCGCCTCAGGCAACAGATGCTGAGGGGCAGTAGTCATAGCCCCCCTGTCTGTCCTTCCTAAGCTGCTCTGCCATTCTCCTCCATCGGAGGACATTCCCGTGTATGCTATGTACAACATGTCTTGCCCCCCTTCCAACTAGCCTGCTGCCTCAGGTTCAAAGGAGGACATTATCCCATCACCATTGCTGAAGTAAGATTCAAGGACCAGTTCAGCCAGCTTCTGTATGTGGAACTATGGTTTTATTTGACCACACAGCTCAGCAGGAAATTAGAAGGCTAAAGCACTAAAAGAACACATTCCTATCAAGGGAACAGTAATCAGATGGGGCTTTCTTTTCTTGAATTTTGTATTTTAAAAAAGATGCTACTACTTTGGCAGGCAAACAGAGGGAGGCAAAAAGAAAATGAGAAGGAAGAAAAATGCAGAAGAGAGCAAATGCAAAGAAAAGAACTTGATCATTTTTATACACCTAAGTTTTCACAAACTGCCATTGTTTCATAGCAGGATATATATATACAGTATATATAATGTCCAGTAGCACCTTAGAGACCAACTAAGTTTGTTCTTGGTATGAGCTTTCGTGTGCATGCACACTTCTTCAGATAACTGAAGGGACATTGCACACATTCCTTTTGGCTCCAAATTGTTGTTTTCCATAAAAAATTCCTTTCCAGAGACACTTGCATTACTGTTCTCCATCAGGATTATGTGAGGTAATTTCCTGCAAAGGAAAGTTGTTGAATTTTCAGTGCTAAACGAACAATTAATATTACTCTTTTGCTCGAGAGTCACTGGGCAGTTCTGATAGTGACAGATTCTGTGTTTCAAGGCTTGCATTTGGTTTATTTTTAGGGGTGGTGGTGGTGGAGAGTGTGCCATTAAAATACTCTTTAATGAATATTCCCTTTGGTGGGTTTGTTTGTTTGTTATAATAAAGAATAATAAATGAACTTTTCTTAAAAACTGGGGAGCAACTCATTAAGGGTATGCAAGTATGTGTGCTGGGAGCAGTATACAAAATTCTGCAACTAGCTGAACTTACCTGCAATTGTTTTAAGTTGTTTGGAGTTGAAGTTCTGTAAGTGAAGCTTTTGAACCCTATATTTGGACTGGATAATATTTATTTCAAAGACGACTCAGTTTCTATTCACCCAACTGCGATATCAATAACCTCGGTAGCCCTGGCCTAGTTCTTACCTTGCATAGTCTGAGTAAATTCTCCTCAATTTCTCTTAGTAAGCTCTTTACTAAGCCTCCTTTGTGGTTTGGGATTTCTACAGGATCTGTCCTACAAGGACCGGCACTGGCACGAAACCTGCTTCCACTGCTTCCAGTGCAAGAACTCGCTGGTGGACAAACCGTTTGCAGCAAAAGAAGAACATCTTCTCTGCACGGAATGCTACTCCAATGAATACTCCTCCAAGTGTAGCGAATGCAAGAAGACCATCATGCCAGGTTAGGACTTGGTCCGCTTTCAGGACGGGGTATTCAAGACCAGTGGGATTCTCTTCCACAATCTCATTTCTGTAAGCCAGGGTGATGGGGCAGGAGGAGATGCTCAAGCACCCATGCGTCTAACATTTTAAAAATGCAGGAGATAGATCCTGATAATGAAATCCCTGAATCTTGGCTGGTTGTGCCTCATTATATCAGTTTGTTGCTATTGCTTAAGTCTGTGAAGTAGATAATGCCCTACATTGATTGCAGAGGAATACTGGAAGCAACCCAAAGACCCGTCACTTTTTTAAAAAAAATAAAGGTTTCATAAATTTTAATATAAATGAAAAGCTTACCTGGAGGCAAGACGTATTCTCCATACTTTGAAAATTAAGTACATAATTATTATTTTTTAAGCAGCAGGATTTCCCCCCTGACTTTCTGACTTTTAACTGGGGCTATCAAAAGGCATGCAGTTTATCTGCTTTTATAAGAAAATCAGAAAACCCTGGAAGAAAATCAGAAAACCCTGGAAACTGAGCATGCTTCATGCTCAGGTTTCACTGCCCCCAAACTAGCAGCCTCCCAACATCCTGAATCGTGGATTCAAAGCCCAATTAAACGTGGTTTGATTTTACTTGCTGAATAGAATGCAATAGCTTGGCTGATACGAGTGTTTTTGCTGGCAGAGTCTGATGGCTGTGCTGAAAATAGAAGGCAGGGGAAAACCAGTTTTTTATGAGTCAGGAAGTCGATGTGTAATCAGCAGATGATCACTAGTAAAAAAACCCACACCAAACCTTTTTGAATTGCCTCTTGTGTCGCTTATCCTCAAATTAATTTTTATGCTTGATTAGCCATGACATTAAAATTAAAGAGGTTTGGGTTACAAGATAGGAAAGCAGAAACCACAACTATGCAGCTACATTCAAAGCAGATGGCCAAAATCCGTTGCAATTTTGCATTAGATACAGGTCTTTCCCCACCACCACCACCACCAACCCTGCTATGTATAATGGCAAATGTCCTGGTGGTGTGTGTGTATGCTGTGTTAAGCGCTTGCAGATATTACAGAGGCCTGATTCAAGGCTTAAATGAAACCACACATTTGGGAGATGCAAGGGGGGAAACAAGTGTTTGGCCAAAAGCACACCCCAGAGTCCACAAAAGGTGTCCTTTATCATCTGAGAATTATCTGCAAGTTTCAAATGGCCGCTAGCATTCACTTTTGAAATGGAACCTGCATGGCATGATGTGGGACGAGGAAAAGGAAACGCCTTTAGCAGGGTTCGGGGAATCAGATCCCACCCCCAGTGGCAGCGAAGAAGCAGATAAAAGAAGAGTTCTTTTTTTTTTTTTTTTTTTTTTAAATTTATATTTATTTAATTTTCCAAATTTTACAAGCACATAACAGTCCGGTTAAATTTCCTTTGCCTCCCATCTCCCACCTTAGGAAGCAGTACATACCTTCCCTCCCTCTCACGGAGGTATTTTTTTTAAAAAACAATGATCATTTAACCATCTAAACACAACCCTCACTTTGCTTGGGCCTGATCTCCTTCCAGACCAGGCCTCTACATTTCTAACTATTATCAAATGACTTCCACAGCCCCTCCCTGCTGAATTCTTAAATAATACTTGGCTCACGGGTTCTTATCTTGGTCTTAATACATTTATCATCTATTTTTTAACTTAACTTGAATATATCTGCTTCTTTACAATTTCCTCTTAACTTCAAAATACCTTAGATTATAACTTTCTCTTAATCCTCCTTACAAACCTTGGTTTTACCCTTGGCCTTACATCCTAATTTTTAAACTTAATTTCCCCCCTCTCCCCCCACACCCCAGAATCTGGTGTCCGTTTTTCCTTTCATACCAGAAATTAAAGCATATACTTTTGTCTCCAAACCATTAAATCAGTCCAAAAAAACAATAACAACATCTCAACCCACACCCACTCGCTGTTTCACCAATGTCCAGTTCATGTAGTCCATCAGAGCTTCTTTCCAAGTGATTTGCTGCAATCTTCTTTTCTTCCTTCGCCTTCGTCCTGCGTCACAATCCAGGAAAGCCATATTTACTTGCTGTGCTTGTTGCGAGCTCTTTTTCTTGCTGACATTCTTGCTGACATTCCATCTCTTAAGTTCTTTCTTTTTCTTGCTGGCATTCCTTCTCTTAAGATTCTTATTTTTCCTTGTCTTCCTATAAACAGTCCTGCTTCCAGAAGACCCGTTACTGATGCGCGGCTGGGTGCGAAAACTGTGTTCCATAACTAAATCCTCATTCTGGTTCTCACACACATCAGCGTGAAAACCTTCTGGCAACAGTTCATCCGGTATGAGTTGGTCCAAACGTCTCTCCAGTCTTTCCGAGGCAGCATCAAAGGCATCACTAAATTCTTGCAATCTTTGTAGAAATAGGTTAACTTGTAGCTCTGCCTTTGAAATGCCTGTCATTTTGTCAAATAAAGATACAATCTTTCAGTTGTTTACTTCACTGCGACAGTTGTAGTTACAAAATAGCGATCTTCGCCAGATTCCTCCGGCATGAGGGAAGAGAGGGGCTGGTTGCGCTGAGACTAAACTTTGATCAAACGCCACTTTCACTTTTGCCTCGGCTGCCATTTCCCGTCTCTAAATCTTCAACAACGATAGGGCTGGCCTCCATTTTAAGCCCTATACTTTGCTCTCAAATTGGTCCAAAACGTTCAATTTACTCACGATCTCCGAGTCCAAATCACTAATTTGTTGAGGAATCCCAGCGCACGAACAGGAGAAGTCACGGCAGCTGCGCCCGTCAGGGGGATAGATGTCATCAGATCCGATGGGCTCCGGCTCCCCCCGCCCGCTTCCCGGAGACCCTTATTAGGGTCTCCTCGGGAGCAGGAGAGCCGTTAACGAGCCACTGCCAGACCAACCGGTCCCGGGACGCCCTTCCCGGGAGTTTTGGGGGCTGGGGCGCTGTCCCAGACACCCCTTTCACCCCTTTTTCGGACAGGGAACATCAGAGCGATGTTCCCCCCGACTTCTCCCTCCGGCGCCGGAACCGGAAGCCCTAAAAGAAGAGTTCTTACTAATTAGTTTACTCAACAATCAAAGGGAGAGACAAAAGAGTGCGTCTCTCTCTAGAAATGGTGTTGCTCCAAGAAAAGTCCCACCCGCTCCGTCTCTACTATTCTATGTCACTGCTACGTTGGCTAATCTGAGCTTTCTGCTGCTGAGCTTTCTGTTCTACTACCCTCAATGCCTACATCGTCTTATGGGTGTGTGTGTGTCAGGATTGCTTTCCAAGGACACTGAGTTTGTCAGCTGTCTCTCCTCTGGTGTTTCCACTTCCTGCTGTTCCTCTTCCAGTATTTTCCAGCTTCTTGATGGGGTGAGCTCCCTGAGCTCGGTCCCTGCTCCTGCCAACCTAGCAGTTCAAAAGCACGTCAAAGTGCAAGTAGATAAATAGGGAAGGTAAACGGCATTTCCGTGTGCTGCTCTGGTTCGCCAGAAGTGGCTTAGTCATGCTGGCCACATGACCCGGAAGCTGTACGCCGGCTCCCTCGGCCAATAATACGAGATGAGCGCGCAACCCCAGAGTCGGTCACAACTGGACCTAATGGTCAGGGGTCCCTTTACCTTTATCCTCTGCAGCCTCTGAACTATGACCTTCTGCAAACCACTGTTCTAAATCTATGCTGTCCTTGGGAAGGTTTGGGAGAAGGGAGGGCGGCCCCCACCATTCCTCCTCAGTCCAGTCCCTGGTAGCAGGGCTGCCCCTACCATTGGGCAAAGTGAGGTGGCCACATCAGGCAGCAGATGCTGAGGGGTTGGGACTGGCAGGCCCTCTCAAAGGTCTGGAGAGACCCAGGCCACTTTCAGCTTTTGAGACCCCAGCCAAAATAAATAAATAAATAAATGACACACACACACACACACACACACACACACACAGCATTAAAAATGCTAGGGAAAAGCTGAAGCTCCTTTTGGGGCGCCTTAGGATCAGTTTTTATGGTAGTCCAGATCTCAGTCGTATGGATGTATGTATATATTTCAATTTTAATTCATGAGCTATTGCTGCAATCTATTTTAATTGTATATTTTATCTTCACGAATGCTGTATGCGAGCTGGTTTCTGACCGTAATAAATAAATTATTAAAAATGTGAGGGTTTTTAAAAAATATATACGATAATCAGCTGAGGCCACATGCATCACAGACTAATATTGGACCATCAGAACTGTTCTGCACGGAGTCTGGCAACTATAAAAGGACCATTGGAGCCAGTGCTATTTTTATAGAAAAAGAGGTGCCGTAACTCACCATGAACACATCCCTCATTCTCTTAGGATGGCAATGGTGCGCACCTGAAAGGTGCCAGAACTGAGTTCTGGCGAGTTCCGTCTCAAAAAAAGCTGTGGTGGTAGCCCTGCTTATCTGAAGGTGCTCCTCCAATCCTACCTTCAGGGTGGGAACTGGGGGAGATGCTGATATTTTTTTCATCCCCCCCGCCCCCACTGAAATCAATGTTTTTAAGCCCATTTATTTAAGCAGGTCTACTCTGAGCAACTCTAGATATCGCCTCATATAATTAAACAGAACAGAAATTACGAAAATAATTATACATACAAATCCATCCAGATGCAGCTTCATATGGTAGTACATGCCTGCACAGTGTGCTTAAAGCTTACTGCATGTGAAAGGCAGATGCTACAGGCTCTGGATTTTCCAGTGTGGCATATTAAATGTGGTAGTAGAATAGCTCTTGCTGGCTTGTGCAGTGTGGGCTGACAAGTGCATCGTAGGTGGGCAGATGTTGTTGCTATCTCCAATCTAAGCAGATTGCAGTGGTCCAAACAGAATGCAATAAAATTATACCTTCGTAGTAAGGGATGGAATAAGAACTGAAAACATCTCAGCAGTACTTCAAAGATGGGAACTTATGAAGCCCCCAGCTCTGTTAGTTATCAGATCTGCTTTGTTTAATAGGGCATTCTTTCATTCCTTCAGGGATTGACACTTTAGCTCTCAATCCTTCAGGGATTGACACTTTAGCTCTCAACTCTACCTACCGGTAATTCTTTAAAAAAAAAATCACATAAGCACTAAACGTAGCATAATTATAGCTTTATTAATATAGCACATTAATAAACTGATAAGATGTGAAGAGCCATTTAAAATGTCATAGAGCAAGATAATAATCTGTTAACACATTTGCTACATTGCTTGTATGCCAATTAGAGCTCACTTAATAATTTTTTAAGTCTCTTTCAATGTAGCGCTTACTCTAAGAGGGACAAGTCCTCCCATCTGATAAATGATGTTAATATCACTGAAAGCTGCTTGCAAATCATACAGAGGTAATAGCATTTTGCCCTTAAACTGCCACCCAACAATAATGTGATTGATTTAATTAGGATGCCCTTCAACATTGGCCTTTCAAAGACCGATACAAGGTGTGCTTGAAATATTTAAATGCAAAAATTCCTCTTTTGTTTTGGCCTGGGCTTCTTCTGCTCTGATTTGTTTCCAGAGAGAGAATGAATCGGAGGTGGTTTTAGGGTGGCTCAACCAAGTGCTGTCACGCTGGGCGCCATGATGCAGGAGACACACACAAAAAATGCTTTGTTGAATTTTAGCGCTGCATAGGACACCACTGAAGTTTGAGAGCCCAAAGTCGACCGCTGAATGAATGAGCATGTGCTCACATTAGGGGAATCCATATGTGAAAATGAGATGTCTCCTGTATTTGTGAGAAAAATTCAGAACATGGTCTCTTTCAAACAGCCCGTTCATTGAACATTCTTGGTGGTTCCATTGCACTCAGAAGCCCAGGGTGTGTGTGGCTTGAGCGAGGACATTCTCTGTGGCAATTTCTCAGCTGTGGAATTCCCTCCCCACAGAGATGCATTGCACACATTTCATCATCTGCTGAAGATTCACCTCTTTACCCTGACCTCTTTTTGACACCTGAGATAACATTCTGTGCTCTTGGTTGTCATCTGCTTTTACTGTTTTTTAATATTGCATTTTTATATCGTTGTAACCCATTCCACAGAGCTTACGAACAAATATTCCAGGTTACACATGCCCAACTGGTTTGACTTACTCTAGCAAGTCTCTTTTTACAGCCAGGGTCAAAATGGGTGTTGTTGTTGTTTGTTTGAGGGTGTTTTTTGTGGGTTTTTTTTTGTTTTTTGTTTTTAAGGGCTGGGTTAATTCAGTCCTACCCCCCAAAATCAAAACTGTCTAGGGCAGAAAATGGGCTGGAAAAATGCTGAAGACAGTAGGAAAACAGAACTAGAGGAAAATTTGGTTTTAAGCATTTGTAACAGAACCTAGAAAGTCAGAGAGGCAGAAGAGGGTTAGGTAATCATTAGACAACAATCAGAAAAGTGAAGACACAAATATAAGATGCAATAAGTGCATGTTGTATTTGGATCAGAATGTAACCAGGAAGCAGCTAAGGAGTTCAGTCCTTGTTTTGGAGGGAATGGCCATCTTCGGTTGCCCTGTGCTAGAGCTGCATGATGAGGTTTTCCACTTTGGTGAGGGCAGCCTCTTCAGTGCTTAGAAATTTTCTCAGCAGCTTTAAGAGATTGACCTCTCTTCAGTTCTCGAGAGAAACACCAAATGACCAGTCTCATTGGGGTCCTGGTATTTTGCATCAACATGGGCATGAAGATGCCAAATTCCACTTTGCGCAACCCAAAGAAACTAGAATGTTTCTCCAGTGCTAAGAGAGGTGGGACTGATGTCGGCCCTCAAAAAGGGAACAACAGGAAAGGATGAAAGGAAACCAAAACTCGGGGAAAGCAGTGTTTTACCCCGAGCAAAGGCCACTAGTAAATGTTGATGAGAGGCCACAAAACCCCACAACCTGAATTGAGAGAGTTACTCAAAAAGGGACTCTTCATGCAGCTCACATCTTAAACATCAGAATGGATCTGAGGAGTGTAATAGCTGCAGGAATTTATACTTTTGCTGCTCCCACAAAAACCCAAGTTTCTGCCAAAAGTGTGTCCGGCTTCTCCTCATATGCAAACTGGAAAATGGAACACAGTTTCTACTTACCTTTTCCCTACACAGCAGCTTGAAAGCCAAGGTAGAAATCTCATGCTGTGGTCTCCTCCTAGGTACCCGCAAGATGGAATATAAAGGAAACAGCTGGCATGAGACCTGCTTTATCTGCCATCGGTGCCAACAGCCAATCGGAACAAAGAGTTTCATTCCCAAAGACAGTCAAAATTTCTGTGTGCCCTGCTACGAAAAGCAGTTTGCTATGCAGTGTGTCCAGTGCAAGAAGGTATTGTTTATTGCTTCATGCAAATGACTATTAAACCGAAAGCGACACACACGTCTGCTTTAGTTCGGAGCAAAACTGCAATCCAGTTTTGCATGTACTTTTGCGCCAACATGTTCCAGAGCATTGAAGTAAATAAGGCTGTGCAATGCTTTGAAGTCATGCGTATTTTGGCTTAGCCAGTGTGGTGTAGTGGTTAAGAGCGGTGGACTTGTAATCTGGTGAACCGGGTTTGATTCCCCGCTCCTCCACATGCAGCCACTGGGTGACCTTGGGCTAGTCACACTTCTCTGAAGTCTCTCCGCCCCACTCACCTCACAGAGTGTTTGTTGTGGGGAAAGAAGGCGAACGGAGATTATTAGCTGCTTTGAGACTCCTTAGGGTAGTGATAAAGTGGGATATCAAATCCAAACTCTTCCTCTTCTCTTAGCTACGAGGTAAAAGACAGAAAGACACGGGAACAAAGAAGGTAGTCAGGGGCTTCGCAGAAAAGGTGTGAGGGGTTAAGCATGAGACTAGTTCTGCTGCCTCTTGCTTAAAAGATTTGCAAGGTGAATGGAAATGGGGTGCAAAATCAATAGGAATTCCTTTTCTCCTTTTCTTTTCATGATTACACAGCCAATTACTACAGGAGGAATTACTTACCGGGAGCAGCCATGGCACAAGGAGTGTTTTGTGTGCACTGGGTGCAAAAAACAGCTCTCTGGACAACGCTTTACTTCCCGGGATGAGTTTGCCTATTGTTTGAACTGCTACTGCAGCCTCTATGCCAAGAAGTGCGCAGGGTGCACCAATCCAATCAGTGGTAAGTATCGTGTTACCCTTTTCCTTTGCAAACAGGGAAAAAGCACCTCAAAAACAGCACCAGTCAGTTCAGAATAAAGTTCGTTCGTTCGTTTTATTTATTTGCCGCATTTCTTGGAGGGCCGCAGGTTCCTCATCTCTGATCTAGGGACTGACAGGAATCTAGAATTCTGCATGCAGACTCAGCTGTGACAAAGTTATGTCAATGATGTGTTTAAATGCAACTTTCCCACATGTTTAAGTCCAAGGAAGTTTATTCACAACTGGAAACGATGTGGGAATCTGAGCCAAATGACCTTACAGAAGATGCTCCTGTGGTTTCTTCTTAAATATTTGTTTTGCCTTTTCAGGACTTGGAGGTACCAAGTACATCTCCTTTGAGGAACGCCAGTGGCACAACGATTGCTTCAACTGCAAGAAGTGCTCCCTGTCGTTGGTGGGCCGCGGTTTCCTCACAGAAAGGGATGACATCCTGTGTCCTGAGTGTGGGAAGGACATTTAAAATGTGAAAAGAATAAAACCACCACCACCAGCTCTCACAAGTGCATATATTTTCTCAAATAAGCAATGACAGTTGTGGGTTTTGACCAGAAGTGAAAAATGTGTTTGGGTTTCCCCCCCTGCAATATATATTCATCGGTTTTTTTTCTCTTTTTCTAGGTTGTAGAAATGCTTTAGAGATGGGAAAGACAAATGGGTGGGAAGGTGGTTTTGACATTGACTGCTAGGCAATACATTTAATTTATGAATCGAGTACGGTTCAAATACGGAGTTGTGAGCTGCTCAGATATTTAGAGGATAAAAGCTACCAGTGAAGATGGCTGATTATTATCTCCAGGTTCAGAGACAGTGTGGACTCTGAATGCCAGGGGCTGGAGAACAGAACAGGAAGTGTGGTATTGAGATGGCGTTGCCATATCTCTGGAATTTTCCAGACATAGCCAGCATTCAGCCCCCTTAAGCAGCGTCCAGGTGGAAATGTCCAGGAAAATCTGGACATATGGCAGCCCATGTTGGTAGTGTAGATATAGGCAATTTTAATTAAAGAATAGCTCAAAAACGCATTTGTTGTTGTTGTTGAGATTTCATGAAAAAAAGCTCAACAACTCAACAACTTTGCCACAAAGAGCAAAGCTCAACAGCTTTTGTGTCCAGATTTTCACTTTTTGAAATATGGCAACCCTAATTTAGCTCATATCCTGCTTGTGGACTTCCCATAATAATCTGCCTCGCTACCACACAACATAAGGTGCTGATGTAGCTGGGCCTTTGGTTTGATTCAACAGGGCTGTTACATTCTTAGCAATACAAATTCCTCTTCAAAAGATGTATGTAGTTTAAAACTGATAACATATTTGACTTTGGGATTCTGGAAAGATTACAGGAGCTATTATTTGATGTTGATAGATCAAGCATCAATGTTCATCATGTCCAAATAAGGTGATAATTTGATTGTAGGGTATGTTGGTTCAATCAGTGATAGAAAGTTTTATCTATCTATCTATCTAGAAAGTTTTGGGTTATGCCTTAAAATAAGTGTTTTGAGGCTACAATTCTATGCATACTTTCATTGGAATTACTCCCACTAAGCTGATTGGGACGTGCTTCGACATAAATGTACACAGGAACAGACTGCATGAGGTTTAAATTGATGTGAATCCGCAACACATTATTGCACGATATTGCAAAGTACATTTTCGGTTTTTAGTACTCGTTTTGAAATTCCATTGCACCTTGTATTTTATGAAGTAATAAATGTATTTCTAATGAAGTCTGCTGCATTTTGGTGAAGTTGACATCTTAAAGACTTAACTTTCAATAAATTTTAGCATTTCAGGTAAGGCGTAGATAAACTCCTTTTATTTAAAAAGGATGGATCCATATAAGCAACAAAACCAAACCCCAAATCCCAATGAGGCCATTAAAAAACAGAAACATTACATGATTGGAAAGTAACAGCCCGATGGCTGGGTGCTACTGGTACAAACAGAAAATTGCCCTTAATATTAGGCAATAATGGAAATTAAGAGCAGCTACATTCCTGTTCCAGATATTTCCAGTAGTGAAATGTACAATGCAGTGCTTGTACAATATTGCTCCAGTGTCTGCTGTTCATCATACTTTTGCAATCAGTAACTTCAGGCGCTGATCAAAACAATTCTGAAATCATAAATAAGCAAGAGGCAGATGAGGTTGCAGCCTCCTCAGATTTATACTGTTATGCATAACTATTAGTAGGGCTTGAGAAGGCTTTATCTTCCTATCTTAAAGATAAGGTAGCTAGGAGTCAGCTCCTGCTATTGCATTACATTCATTTTCACTTTGTGTCCAGTTATATTAGGTACAGTGGTACCTCTGGTTACGTACTTAATTCGTTCCGGAGGTCCGTTCTTAACCTGAAGCACCACTTTAGCTAATGGGGCCTCCCGCTGTGCCGCCGCTGCCTGATTTCTGTTCTCATCCTGAAGCAAAGTTCTTAACCCGAGGTAATATTTCTGGGTTAACAGAGTCTGTAGCCTGTAACATCTGGAGAGCCAAGGTTGACTATGTCTGATCTAATGACACATTAGATCACTGTCATAATCCACTTACCATCGATTCCCCTATTGGCCAAACTACTTTGTGTCAAAGACCATATTCACATTAGCCTTCGTTGGCATTTGTTGCCCTCTCCTCACATGTTCCTGTGTGGAACCTGAGGCCAATTCCGGGAAGCAGCATGGTAGTTGCAACTCATGAAGTTGCTGGAATGTATGTACTTAGCTTCTTGCATAGGTTCTAAGACAGGGGTCAGCAAACTTTTTCAGCAGGGAGCCAGTCCACTGTCCCTCAGACCTTGTGGGGGGCCGGACTATATTTTGAAGGGAAAAAAATGAACGAATTCCTATGCCCCACAAATAACCCAGAGATGCATTTTAAATAAAAGGACACATTCTACTCATGTAAAAAAAACACGGATTCCCGGACCATCCGTGGGCTGGATTTAGGAGATTAGGCGAGATCCGGCCCCCGGGCCTTAGTTTGCCTACCCATGTTCTAAGATAACGTAGTAAAATTCTGTACCGATGGCTCAGAGAGTTACAGTCCTACTGCAGAGGACTGTAATAAGATGCTTGTTATGCAGTGTGCCACAATACATCATGGCCTCTGCATGAAGAGTACCATGAGATGAAGCCTTTTTTTGGGGGGGGGGAACTGCGCCGCTACTGTCAAAAAATATAAAGTTCACCTTACTGACTCCAAGAGCGCTGCTTCCTTCGATGGTATGAATCAGTAGCAGCTGCTTTTTGCATTTCCTCAAACACAGTAATGAATGTTGTTGGTGGCAACCATGTGTCTTGGGTTTACGATGTGCTGCCCACTAACTCAGTCTCTGTTTAGAATGGGATCAAGCAAATCATCTTAAAATGCTTGAAAATCTCTCATTGCTGTATCAGAAAAGGCAACTCGGGGGCAAAGAAATGGTCTTCTGAACAAGTACTTGGGGTTGCGAATACTGCTTCCTCCTCACCACCTTCATGACAGGGATACGAAAACCCACATCGTTTGTGCTTCATTTGGCTGGCCGCAGGACAGATATGCTCTGGGATCTGTGGGAAGGATCCCATTGACTTAAAAGTGAAAAGCAATTTTGTTTACTACATCCCTGTTCACTACCCATTTCGTCTTCAATGCAGCAGACTATTTAAAAAGATCTCTTCAAACAGGGTGTTGGAGCATAGGGGAGACAGAGAGGACCTGCTTATTTTGAACGCATCCTTGCAAGGATTAAGAAGGACAATGCGCCACACCAAAACCAGTTTTGCAGTACTGAGAACGTGTGGCTCTGCAGATCAAATGTGCTGTTAAAGAATAATGTAGCCAAGCCAAAAATCAAGTACGGGCATGCACACACACACACACACACACACACACACACACACACCTGATTAACTCACATGTGACCACATATATACAGGTGAAACTCGAAAAATTAGAATATCGTGGAAAAGTCCATTTATGTAAGCAACTGTTTTCATTAGCTACTGGAGTTTAACATATGAAATAGACTCATGACACGCAAAGCGAGATATGTCAAGCCTTTGTTTGTTATAATTGTGATGATTATGGCATACAGCTGATGAAAACCCCAAAGTTGAAATTGTTAAGTTGGGGTTCTCATCAGCTGTACGCCATAATAATCACAATTATAACAAATAAAGGCTTGACATATCTCGCTTGGCATGTCATGAGTCTATCTCATATATTAGTTTCACCTTTTAAGTTGAATTACTGAAAGAAATGACCCTTTCCACGCTATTCTAATTTTTCGAGTTTCACCTGTACAAGGCACTGAGAAATAATTTAATAATTCAATCAAACCCGGAAATGGCGGGAGAATGCTGGAGAGTCCTCGTGGCTCATGAGGAGACCCTCCCCGGAGCCTGAAGAGGATATTGGTGAGGGCAGAGGAAGCCCCAAAGGGACCTGAGTCAGAGTGCAGCTTTGTTTAGGCTGCTCAGCCTCCCAGCCTAACAGCTCATGTGCAGGGTAGGGCAGAGACAGAAGCCACTTTCCTGTGTATCCTGCAGCCGGCCCAGAGCTTTGATTCTAGTTGTGGTTCATTTTGGGATCCAGTATTTTTAGTATGAATTGAAGAGATAGCGGCAAAGACTGCACTTAAAAGAGTGTTTAGAGTGGCCTCCCCGCTTTTTCACGATTTCACTAACGCGCATGAGGACCCAGAACGTAACCCCCGCATAAGTGAGGGGATGCTTGTATATAAAACAAATTGAGAACTCCAAGTTTTAAGATTTCTTTCCAACAACAAAACTGGGTTATATCTTTAGGACCCCAGCCTGTTAATTGACTGATGTCCAAACAAGTGACTTATCGCAGCTCTGTCACTCATTGGCAGAAACACTGATAGGCGGGATCAGCCAGGTTGGCTCATTTCACAGAAATTTCTTAGAATGGTTTCTTCTACACATTTCTTTTTTAAAGTGCTAGTGATTATTTTTTTTAATGACATCTCAGAATCTGGGATCCCTGCCTGAGGGTGCCAATGAAGGCCTTTGCACACACCATGGCACCCATGGGTGCTGGACTGGTGACCCCTGGACCAGTGTACAGTTTCCTCAAACCCTTTTGAAGACTGGGATAACAGGTGTTGGCCTCCAGTCCTGTAGAACAGAGATGGTCCACACAATTTAATACATCATCAGTTTAAATCGATTTATTTAAATCAGGTGAGGCTACTAAAAAGACAGCTCAGATACAAAACACACAAAATTAAATTGTGCTGTACTAAAGTACAAAACTTGCACACGTGTTCAGGAAGAGGGAAACTCAAAATACACCTCAAACACACCATTCTTTCCAAATCTTTGATCATGATCTAGTGGAAGTCGTGCACCAACAATGCAGTTATAACCATGTCTACTCAGAAGTAAATACCACTAAGTCCATATTCTGCGGTAGGCGTGTACAGGATGGCAGCCTGAATTTGACTGAACACTACTTTGTGTATGGTACGCAGTTCTAACTATTATACCCAGCTAGGTTGGGTTTTACATCATATGAAAGAGGATCCATGTGGTTTCAAAGAAATCCACATTTATTCACATATAGGGAAAGAGGCAAGACTTCTTCCTTCACAAACCACAATTGCTTACTCTCCGTATAATTTACCCCTCTATTCAAGCTGCCCCGATGAGTGGAGTGTTAGCTTTTCTCCAGAATTTTAGCAGGCATTTCATAGGCAAGCAAGTTAAATCGACCACAAAAGTTCATGTATTTTATGAAAAAATACTTAAGCATGTACTGTACAAAAGCATGGCGCTAGTTCATGCACTACTTTTCTCTCAAATACTCTCCATATACAGTCTATAATGTGCTTCTATCTGCTCAAAAGACAACAGAAATTCATCTTCAGTTGTAACAAAAACTTCAATTTGAAGCAAAGAAATTACACAGTTCAGTATTTTTCCTATGTCTGTAAGAGGTAACCATCTCATAACAAGGCTGGAAAAGACATCTAGACACTTGGTATCAGCACCTAAGAATTTGAAATATTTTTCTTGCCCTGCCAACAGAACTTTGTGCAAAAGCCACTATTACCATGGGAAGTCCAGTTGAACGGGGAAACATAGTCTTGCACACTGTCTAAATACACTTGTGTAGAGAACTGTATTTGCCCCCCCCCAAAAGCAATACTGCTGTACAGTTGAACATGAATAGTTATAAATGCACATTGCTTTTCTCTTAACCAGGTCATGCAAAGGCTGAACTGCAGTACATGTGAGAATTCCAAAGGAGGGCTGGTAGAATAATTTTGTTCCACCAAAACCAACCATTAAAATGGGAAGTAAATGACTCAAAGTGCAATACAGAAAATATCCTTAAGGTGATGGGTGAGAATATGGCGCCTGCTTTGTACTGTAGATTTGTTAACGTTATGAAAAATCCACCGCAATCTGCAACCCTGTTCAATATGACTCATCTGTTCTGAAATGGAGGCTGAATGTTATTTACACTTCCAGCACCTCATTGGTTCATGGCCATTTTACATGCTGGATCTTCTTTTTGGATTCCGGAGACTTCAGACCGTTCTGAGGGAGAAAGATTTAAACGATGTTAAGATTGCCCATCCTAAATCATTTAAACAAACCTTGTATACTATAGAGTTTGGCTTCTGGTGCCATCTTGTGGCTAAAATAAAAATATGGTCGTAACTAAACGAAAAGCAAGAACCAAAAGACCACCCAATTCCATTTCTAAAATGAGCATGAAAATGACCTTTGGGAAGAAGAAATGGCATGCAGACAAGTGAGTGGGTTGGCGCATAGAAATCCAGCAGGATCTGGGTTTCACCTAGCAGGATCTTAATTTCAAAATCTATTCTTAACAGAATTCATATTCCTGAAAAATAGGCACTGTTGAAAGTCAAAGCCAAATGAAGCTTGCCACATTCCGAAATAATGACCCTCACGTCTCAGATTGAGTCAGAGAATTATGTTACTGGTTGGCCATAATATATACAGTAATAATGATGAAGTAATTTAGAGAGGAACTCTTTTATGCCCATCTTACAGTTCTTTAACAATAGTAAAGTTGTGTTAAGGTGCAATATATGGTAATATCAAAATAATTAGTGCACAGCATCCTAGTGACCTGCAGAAACTCAGAGTTAATTAAATACTGCTACAGCTTTCACACTGATGCTACAAGAGATGGCAACAACTACATCTGGTTAAAGGAAACAGATGTGGAATGACTTACGGATGCATCAGATTCTTCTTTCGGAGCAGCTCTCTTTAATTTCACAACAGTAGTTCCTGTTAAAGGCACCAATGGGGGTGACCTCTGACCAGGTGCCATATTGTTATCAATGATAATATTATTCTGCTTAGCTTCGTCAATCCTGGATCCCACTTTAATGTCCGGTGAAAAAGTGGAGACAGACACACATGCGGAAGAATTTGAAGGAACCGTCAGTCCCTTACAAGTAGTGCTGGCGCTTCTAGCTGTAAGGAGTTTTAGACTATCAATAGCCCCATTCTCAGTCTTCCTCACTTTTATGCTTGTACTTGTTGAGCTACCATCGAACACAATGAGAGGTCGTTTCCGTAGACTTTCCGCTGGAGCAGTGCTGAACAAAGAAATGGTAATAAGAAGAAGAGTTTGGATTTGATATCCCGCTTTATCACTACCCGAAGGAGTCTCAAAGCGGCTCCCATTCTCCTTTCCCTTCCTCCCCCACAACAAACACTCTGTGAGGTGAGTGGGGCTGAGAGACTTCAAGGAAGTGTGACTAGCCCAAGGTCACCCAGCAGCTGCATGTGGAGAAGCGGGGAATTGAACCCAGTTCACCAGATTACGAGTCCATTGCTCTTAACCACTACACCACACCACCACTAATGTACTTAGAGACAATATTAATTACTGCAGCACAGATGTAAATGAAACCACAGTCATTACAGATTTACACTATCCCAAACACACTACTTGGAAGCGGGTCCTATTTATTTCAGTGGAACTTTTATCTGGGTTTGTGTTAAGATCAGCAGGTCAGGCGCTGAAATAGATTGGGAATTCATCTAGTGTGGTATGGCACTCCTGCTGCTTTTTTCTGATATTCATTTATTTCACATTTAATCACTTGAGCAATCAGGAAAACATTAACACTTTTAAAAAAATAAATGAACACTGTCTGAAAAATTAAGCCATACCCAGAGTAAATCAGTGGACTTAAATGTTGGGCATCAGATAAATTAACAAAAAAACATTTTTATTTCTGCTTCTTTAGCTTCAAACAATTTAGGACTTGTACAGTTCATCCCAGGTTTCTTTGCATCTTACAATTGTCTTCAACAATGATGGGGAATCTGTGGCCCTCAGGATGTGACTGGACTACTGCTCACCTTATCCCTGGCCATTGACCATGGTGGCTGGGACTGATGCGAGTTGGGAGCCCAACGCCATCAGGAGAGCCACAGGTTTCGCATCCCTGGTCTACAGAAATGCTCAACGGTCCCATCACAAGTATGTCCACTCAGAAGGAAGACCACCGATTTCAGTGGATTTTACTGCCAGTTAAGTGGGCATGCGATTGCAGCCTAAATAAACTGAATCTGCTAACAGGAACCAGTCTATTATGAACAGACGAACCCAAATTTCTAGATGTATTTTTCCCCCCATTTTGATTAAGAGTTGTGATAAAAGCAATAGTTGAGACACTTCAGAAGAAACACTCTCTCTATTTCTAGAAGCAAAAACAGGACACGTTTAAATAGTGGTTACTTATGGAAACAGGTTACTGATGATTAGATTTTTATTTATTTTTTTAAACCCAGTGAAAATAACAAAAGGCCCCATGCCAGCACACAGCTAAGCATAATTAAGTTCGATTGATTTAAACTAGAATTCAATAGAGGAAGCCTTCAGGTTCTGTTTTCCTGCCAGAAGAGCAATTATGATATACTTTATCTCCAAGTCATGGTTCAGAGTTGAGCAGCATACAATTTTGTGCTTAAGTCCCAGAATCCAGATAAATCAATCCCTTGCTTTAGCACTAGTGTTGCTATCATTTACTACGTTTGGGCACTGGGATAATGTTCTTTACTGCAAAAAAAATTGTGCAAGGTTTGTTTTTTGTGTGTGTTTGTTTTTTCCAGAGTGGAGCCTGGAAAATCAGCTGATGAAACCCCATCCTCAATGGGACGAGACCCATTTTCCCAATCTTCTGATTGGCAGGCAGGGCAAAGTGAACTCATATCAGCTTCTGTCTGAAACAAGAAGCCACAGCTGGGGAGATAGGAGAGGTTTGCAAAATATAAATAAATGTGGTATCTCACACACATTTAACGAATTTATTCGGCAGATTTATTTAATAGCTAGATACTCGGTTCTGCATGAACTCCACTGAAAAGTACTTTCCAGTTCTTCATCTAATTTGCTCTCGCTGTGGATTTATCAGACTGCTGACTATGCTACTGGCTTTCAATAATAATTCTCTACATCCCTCTGGCAGCCCCAATAAAAAGTAAAAACCATTGTTGTACTTACTGGGCAAGGAGGAACAGGTCAAAAGAAACATGGAACTCCCTTCTGAATGGAAAATTTGCCAAAACCCAGTGGCAAAGCACATGTGTTGCATGATAAAAGGTTAAATTCCTTGCCAGGTAGGCCTAGCAAAAGCTATTGCCAGAAATCTAGCAGAGCCACTGCCAATACAATACTGAGCTAGGTGGATCAATGGTTTTACTTGGTATAAGGAAGGAAGGATCTGTGTGTGAATCCACAAACTAAGCAAAACAGAATTACCTTTTGACCTCATGCTTGAACACCTGCTGACCTCTCTTCTTTTCCATCAACTTTCCCCATCTAGTTTTTGGTAACTCACGCTGAGGCAATGGTATGACATGTTGAACATAGAGATCAGTAAGGCCATCTTTACTGATCTTCACTTCATCTTCAACTGGGATGTTCTTCTGTTGCACAGCAATAAAAAACCATATTCATTATGACTGCAATTGTTCTCTGGATCACAAGTGTACATGATACACTTAAAAATCACATCACTTGAAATAAACTTGGTAACCTTCATTAAAACAGTTAGAAATGCATAGAAATTTGCTGCGCCCTGCGAAGGATGCATAGTTCACCTCACTTCAGGAAGCAAAATAGAGTTGGGGGTGGAAACAACAGCTTCCCTTAGCCTGAAGACTCTGAGTGCCCCACAGATTCAAGGTGGGGAGTCTGTGACCCTCAAGATGTTGCTGGACTCCAGCTCCCATCAAATCCAACCAGCATGGCTAATGGTCAGGGATGAAGCAAGCTGGAGTTCGGTAATATCTGAAGGGCCAGTTTCCCTAGTACACCCGTACACTTTTGTAATATTATAGCTGCCAGATTGAGACTGCTGACCTAAACTACTTATCTGAAAGTAGGCTTGTTCCTTCTTTTACTGACCATGCTTCTGTGCCTTTAATGAGAGTCCAACATGCAGAAATTTAGCAGATTTTTTCCCCTCTCAGTCTGAATATTAGCTAAAGAGTTTCACCTGCTTAATGTCTTCATATTATGCTGCTGTTAAAGCCATAAAAAGGGAGCACCCCTAATAGACCTATCACTGTGTGGACATGTAACACCAGTCTCTTAACCCAATGCAGAGCAACCATCATGAATTGGAGCAAACAACATTTTCATGTCAGCATAGATGTTGCTGAAGAACAAAGGGTGTCTTCAAGTGTAAAGTGTGAGCACAATGGTCACTGACAGGAATATCTGTCAGGGAGCTATTGCAAAGTACTTTTTTTTGGGGGGGGGATATTCAGCCCCTGCTGGGTTGGCTGTGTGTGTGTGCATGTTTTGCAGTGCTATTTTCATATGTTTTGGAGCAACTTTGTGATGGCACTGTTCCCTGAAAAGTGACTTTAAAAATCTTCAAAATGAATCCACAAGCTTCTGTAAAGAGGAGACTAAGAGGAGATATGATGGTTCCCTTCAAATATCTGGAGGATGGGGGCAAGCCTGTTTTCTCCTGCTCAACTTACAAGAAAGAAGATTCTGACTAAACATCAGGAAGAACTTTCTGATGGTAAGTGCTGTTTGACAATGGAACAGACTCTCACAAGAGGTGATAGACTCTCCTTCCTTGGAGGTTTCAAAGCAGCAATTAGATGGCCATCTGTCTAGTGGTCAATGATCTAGTTGAGTTTCCTGCATTGCAGGGGGTTGGACTAGATGACCCTTGGGGTCCCTTCCAAAACTATGACCCTGCATAGTCTGAAACACACATAGGAATCATTGCAGGGCAGGTGCTGCTACGAGGGCTTCTGAGGCACCTAGTGTTGCCAGTTTTTCTCCCCCCTCCCTGGGCTCTGCTCTTGCACTTTTATCAGCAGACATTTTTCAGTTGTGAACAGACTACACGCCAAGTCAGGAATAAAGCTTCCTCGGAAGATTCTTCTAGATCTAGCAGGTATTAGACTGGCAGACCCTCAAAATGTCCCTATTTTCTCGGGACAGTCCTGGATTCACAAAAGCCATCCCGGTTTCTGATTTGATCCTGGAATGTCCTGCTTGGCAGGGGGTTGGACTGGATGGCCTTGTGTTATCTTCCAACTCTATGATTCTATGATTCTATGCTTTTCCTTAAAGGTAAAGGTACCCCTGATCATTAGGTCCAGTCACGGATGACTCTGGAGTTGCGGCGCACATCTCACTCTGTAGGCCGAGGGAGCCGGCGTTTGTCCGCAGACAGCTTCCGGGTCATGTGGCCAGCATGACTAAGCCGCTTCTGGCGAACCAGAGCAGCGAACGGAAACGCCGTTTACCTTCCCGCCGGAGCGGTTCCTATTTATCTACTTGCACTTTGACGTGCTTTCAAACTGCTAGGTGGGCAGGAGCTGGGACCGAGCAACGGGAGCTCACCCCGTTGCGGGGATTCGAACCGCCGACCTTCCGATCGGCAAGCATCGGAGAAATGTTGTAGGGCCTGGAGTTATGCGACCCCCAAGCCAAGGAGGTAAGTAACTATACAACCTTTAGAAGACATCTGAAGGCAGCCCTGTATAGGGAAGTTTTTTTTAATGTTTAATGTCTTGTTTTTTTATATACGTTGGACGCTGCCCAGAGTGGCCGGTGGCAACCTAGGCTGATAAGAGTATGAATAATAAATTATTATTCTTATTTATTATCTGAATCGTTATTATTTGCATTGTTGTTGTTGCTATTACTATTATCATTTGTATTTCTTATTGTCGTTGTTAGCTGAATTAATTATAATTATTAGAATTATTCTTCATTATTATTCTTTGAATCATCAACAATATTATTATTACTGAACAGGGCGTCCCTATTTTCATCGGGGCAAGGTTGGAGGGCATGAACTGGCAACCCGAGATCCGGCCCGGCTTTAAGAACCTGGCGCTCCGCAGTCTCTTGAGAGCGACAGCAGCGGACTCCGCTCGGTCTCAGGTGAGGCGCTTTAACGGTTCCCTCCCTCCCTCCCTCGCCCCGCCCCCTTTCAACCGACGCGCCCCCCGCCCCCGCCCCCGTTACCTGCTCCAGCGTCAGCAGGAGGAATTCCTGCGAGAGCAGCTCCGGGTGCAGCAAGAGGTCCGAGTAAGCCCGCGCGCCGCTGCCGCCTCCCTCCCCCGTAGAGCGCTCCCGGGACCCGAGCGCCGCCATCTTTCCGAACGCGAACCTGATTGGCCGCCGGAGCGTTCCTCCTGCTCAGCGGAGGGCTTCTTTCCGGTTACCCACAATTCCTGCGCGTACAACGACGCCGCAGAGATAAGAGATGGGGTGGGGGAGCAAAGAGAGGGCAATCCACGCTGATTTTCCGGGCACCACTTGGGAAAGCGGTTGAAAAGAAGGGCAAGACGAACCCCGTTCTCCATCTGCTCCACAAAACATGTCTCCTCCTGCAAACCTTCCACCATTTT
Organism: Darevskia mixta; assembly: GCA_034641385.1. Classification (NCBI taxonomy): domain Eukaryota; kingdom Metazoa; phylum Chordata; class Lepidosauria; order Squamata; family Lacertidae; genus Darevskia; species Darevskia mixta. The sequence continues at coordinate 5,081,686 of JAWWNH010000063.1, forward strand.
GACTTCAGTTTGGAGGCGCACTGCTCCCTTTGTCTCCCGAGATAAAGAGATGCCAACCCAGGAGGGGAAGGCTGCAGCGATCAGAAGTGGAGGCTGCGTGTCACTCTTCATTTTTTCCTTTATCTTTTTTTAGGGGGTGGGGAAACAGGGGTAGATGACGTAACATCCTGGAGCTCCGCGCATAGAAATGTCAGGGCCACGAAGGCAGCATCCGGGTTAGGAGAGCTGTGTTTACTGTGGCGGGAGTGTGCAGTTGGGAAGGCTTCTATACTCTTGATCAGAATGCTGCATTATCATTATTAAAATTTGTTCCCTATTGAATATTCGCTTGCAAATCACCATTCATCTTTTAGAAGGATTGGTTTCTGTGCGTGTTTTTGTTTTATGGCAATTGGGATGTGCTAAAGGGTGACTAATTCACACTCATAATCTTGATGCAAACCAGAATATGTACTTATTTTTAACTGTTTGATTTTGTAAACTGTAAACGTCCTGTCTGCAGTTCTGCTGCGTGGCTGGCAGAAATCAGCTAGAAAAATCTTTTGCCTTTATTATTAACTTGCTTCCCACAGCGGGGGGGAACTCCACATATTTATTTTATCATGCAAACTTGTGCATACTGTATATACTTAAAACGTAAGGCCTACTGTGTGGGCCTTCTTTCCAGGTAAGTCTGCACCTGATTGCAGAATTGGGCTGGAAATCCACACACCCCTTTGTGCCGGGAAGGTGGGTGGACTGGGTGGAAGTGTCCCTACTGGCACAGAGAGAGGCGTGTTTTCCACCTGCCAGATGTGTGGGTAGAAGTGCTGCCAGCAGGCCTCGAACAGGCTGTTGTGGAGGGGTTTGGCCAGCCTGGGATCCACTGGATCCTGAGGGGATCCCCCTGCTGTTGCTGAATAGAATTTAACCCAGTTTGGGTTTGATTGCTGTGCCAGGGCCAGGCTGGTGCAGTGAATTGCCTTCCCACCTTCTGCTGCAGTGGGAGCAACTGAGCTGTGGGTGTGGCATTGAATGTCGCTTTGTCAGACCACTGCTGCCTGGCTGGAGTTTCTATGGCTGAAGCCATAGAAACACTACCTGAAGATGTTGCCATCAAAAATAATAAATTGTGGATAAAATTGGCAGTACGTGGATTAGGTTTTTGACTGAATATGATGAGGCTTATTACTTTGGCGTTGATGTGTGAAGGATGGGACCAGTGCTTTTTTCTGGGGGTACACATGCTCCTAAACATTTTGTGAATCTTTGTACTTTTTTTGTACATTTACTGTATTTCTTTTTCCTGATTTGAAGTATAAAATGGTGGTTTTCTTGAGTCAAAATGAGAGTACCCCTAAACATTTTTTTTTAGAGAAAAAAACACTGGATGGAACTATGAACACACACCATCATGAAGGACCTCTTGGGCTGAATAATGATAGCAATGGCTACGATTTTAATATTCTTGACTAGTAATAATAATAATAATAATAATAATTAATTTATTATTTATACCCCGCCCATCTGGCTGGGTTTCCCCAGCCACTCTGGGCAGCTTCCAACAAAATATTAAAATACAATGGTCTGTTAAACATTAAAAGCTTCCCTAAACATAGTTCGTATATGCATGTTAGTACAGTAATTTGAAAACCACTTCAAGGCTGGCTTTGTGAAATAACCAATTCACATTTCATTATCCTTATTTTCCTAACAAATATATTTAACATTGAAATCAAAGTGTATCTGCTCAGAAGTATGTTTCATCTGCAAGTAAGCACATTGGCACTTAAATGAACTTGTATTTGAGTAGTTATATATGTGCACTGCTAGGCTGTAGTCCTATGCAGCATTACCTGGGAGTTAAGTTCCATTGAATGCAATGGGGTTTATTTCTGAGTATGTATATATGTATAAGATTGCACTGTTAATACTTAAATTGTTAGAAGGTCAAGTCTATAGGAGTGGTTGATTGCACAGATTCTGCCCTTGCAATAATCAGTATTTTTATTTGATTGGCTCATGCTGCTTGCAGGCTTCCTGTTCATTCCTGGGTTTTGCTACAAATTCCCAACTGGTCTTTGGGCGATTAAAAGGAAAAAAGAATGTATACACAGATAATTGTGCTTAAACGACATATGTTGTATCTATGTGCAACTGCATGGGAGTGGCGTAACTGGACAGCTTATCAATAAATTTGTGTATTAAGAAATAAAAAAGCAGTGTCAACTCAGGTGGTTTTGCTCAGCCCTTGGGCAACAATGTTTTCAAGAAGTCCTGTCTCTGAGTAGTCCCACCTTTCCTCTTTACTGCTTCCCATACGCTTGCTCTGACCTACTGGGCACAATCTGCATCATTGCACAGAAGGAAAATAGCTTTCAAAAGTGTGGACTGGCTCTATATTTCTGCTTGAGGTTTTTAAATCACCTCAGTAACGAAAGACTTGCATGTATCTTAGTTCTGCTGTTAAAAACCACATGGATTCCAGTTCTTTCAATGGAGCTTATTTCCAGATAAATGGGTCTAGAATTTCAGCCTTTAAGGTATTAGACGGTGCCAATCTATGTATGAGAGTCTTGGGACAGTTATATCTAAGACATGGTCTGCTTCACTTCAGATGACTTTGGAGACTTCATACAACTACCTGATGCATCACCACAAAGAAAATAATTAACGTAGGAACCTGCTGTACTGGTTGTTAATGTTTGACTCCGCTTTCTGATCCTGCCTAGCCCAGTTAAATGGGAGTAGCTGGAGTAAGCTGAGGGGGAATCATAACACATTTGGTGTTGCAGTTGTTACAGAATCACAATGATTGCTGTGTGGCCAGTTTTAAATCCACGTTTTCTTGGGGTTTCCCTCCTTCCTTGTAGCTTTTGGGTCCTTGTCTTCATAAATGTATTTTTTATTTTATGAAATTATAAGAAAATATATAATTAAGACCAGAAAAAAACATTACAACTGAAAAACTATTATACAGCTTTAAGTGTTTCTTGACATGCTCCTTTGTAAGTTTAAATCTGTTTCAACGTAATGGAAATGCTCATTGACCTTTGTTTGTAACTACTGCTACGGTATTTACCGGTAAGTTTCAACATAATTGTCAGTCTGGACTGGACTCATTTCCCATTGCTTTTCAATTCAAATATCCATAAATATATATAAAATCTGCCAACATAGCGTAAGACTTCATGCATCTGTGGTGCAGAAAAGCTTACACCATAATATATCTGTTAATAAATACCATACATGTCATGTGTTAATAGATACCATAATAAAACTTTAAGAGAGGGGTGGGGAATCTGAGGGCCACGTAGTCCACTCCTCAGCCTAATTTCATATGGCGGGCAAGTAGCAAGAGGAATGGTGGCACCAAGATCCTGAAAAGGGATGTCCCACCCACTTTTGAGTATGACACCACTGATGTGCACTCCCCACCATTACACCTGGTGAAAAGGCTCGACTTCTCTAAGGTGCTACGGATACTAAAATCACTTCCTAGTGTGGCCGACATCTCAGGGCACACTTACTAGAGAGCAAGCCCCATTGACCACCCCCTGGAAAATCACTTAACATGCCCTGGCATTGGGCTCCATCCCCACCTTAGGACTGCAACCAGGGCTGGGCCCACCCATGAGGCCAGGTAAGGCGATTGCCTCAGCGGACAAGATCCACAGGGGCAGCAGATCCAAATGTAGATTGCAGAATCGTAGAGTTGGAAGGGGTCCTTTAGTACAACCCGCTGCCATGCACCCAATGCCCTTTTAAAATGTTTTGGGGAGCATTATTGGGTTGCTCTTGTTTTTATTTCTATTATACGTATTTAGTGTTTTTCTGTTGTGAACCGCCCTGAGACCTGCAGTTATAGGGCGGTATACAAATTTAAATAATAATAGTAAACAAACAAGAATGGAGGAATCTCGACTAAAGTACCAAGCCCAGGTGGCCTTTGCTTTAAAAACCTCCCAAGGAAAGTGCAGTCCACCACCTTCCAAGGGCACCTGTCCCACCACCAAGCAGCTTTTAAGTCCAGAAAGTTCTTCCTGGTGTTGAAGAGATAAGAAGAAGACTTTATTATTGGGTTGACTGGCTTGCCCCAGCCACTTCGGTCGGCTCCCAACCCATGGAAACACAATAGGGCATCCAACATTTAAAACTTCCCCATACAGGGCTGCCTTCAGACGTCTTCTAAAAACCAGTTACAGGTAGGTAGCCGTGTTGGTCTGTCATAGTCAAAACAAAATAAAAAATAAAAAATTCCTTCCAGTAGCACCTTAGAGACCAACTACCGTAAGTTTGTTCTTGGTATGAGCTTTCGTGTGCATGCACACATCTAAGTGTATCTGAAGAAGTGTGCATGCACACGAAAGCTCATACCAAGAACAAACTTAGTTGGTCTCTAAGGTGCTACTGGAAGGAATTTTTTATTTTCTAAAAACCAGAGAGTTGTTTTATTTCCTTGAACATCCGTCTTTGCTCCTCCTCCTCCTCCCTTGTCCCTGGCAGCTGGAGGCACCTTTCGGGCAGGACTGCGACCCAAGGGGACATCCTTCTGGGAGCATCCCTCCTCCCGTCCAGCCTGGAATAGCCCCGTCGCCCACAGGTTCGATCCCCGTCGGGGGCAGCTGCGCCTTCCTGCCCCGCGGCAGGGGGGTTGGACTAGATGTCCTTCCTTCCCCCCTCCCTCCCTCGCTCTCTCTGCTCCCTCCCTTCCCCCCGTCCTCAAGCGGGAGGAGCCTCCGCCTGTCAGCCTCGCCTTGTGACCGGAAGGGCCGCGGCGCCGCCGCCGCCCCCGGAGGGAGAGACTCAGCTGCCGCTGGCTTCGCCACCGCGGCGGCGGGAGAGCCGCGGAGCAGCGCCGGCGAGGCCTGGAAGGAGGAGCGGGCTCGGCTTGCAGCGGAGGCCTCGGCTCGGACGGTAAACAGGGGCTCGGTAAAAAAAGAAGAAGACGCCACGCCCGCGCCTTCCTCGTCCCCCTCCTCCTTCACGGCACCTTCCCGGGTCTCCCTGCCTCGGTCCAGCACCCTTTGCTGGCAGGGGGTCAACCCCGGGGTGGGCGTGGTGCCCTTGGGTGCTGGGGGTGTCGCTGCTGCTGCTGCTGCTGCTAGCCTAAGACTGCTCGCCTGGCCTGGCGCCTGCGTTGCTGGATACAAAGCGCAGTTTCCCTTTCCGTATCTGGGAGGGTTAGTAAGTACTACTCGTGTGTAGCAAGTGGACGGGTTTTCTTAAATTGGGGTGGGGGGGTAAAGGAAGGAGGGGTGAGGCTGGTGGTAGTGGGCTGGGCTGGGTTGCAGCAGCCAGAGCTCCTCCCTGCATCTTTGTAAGAATGGTGCAGAGACACCATCTAAGCACCATTAGGCTCATATATATTATATACGGCTTTTAGAAGGGAAGTTTATGTTTTAAATATGTTCGATGTCCTATTGTGTTTTCATTGGTTGGAAACCGACCAATATATATACTGTATATTGGCTTGATAAGCTTTACGCAATTTACACACATTTCTTAGCAATTCGGCTTCCCATTCTTACATTCTTGGCATTTTCCCCACCCCCTGCAATTACCTGCTGCCTTATGCACCGTACTTATTCTGCTGCACGTTTCTTTCTTTACTTCGTTCTTACTATCATCCCATTGCTTATACTTCAAGGTTTAGTCATGCTGGCCACATGACCCGGAAAGCTGTCTGTGGACAAACGCCGGCTCCCTCGGCCTGAAAGTGAGATGAGCACCGCAACCCCATAGTCACCTTTGACTGGAGTTAACTGTCCAGGGGTCCTTTACCTTTACCTAACTTCAAGGCTCTCTCTGTGTGTGTTTGTTTACCAGTGAGACTTTAGGCCAGGGGTCAGCAACCTTTTTCAGCTGTGGGCCGGTCCACCGTCCCTCAGACTATATTTTGAAAAAAAATATGAACGAATTCCTATGCCCCACAAATAACCCAGAGATGCATTTTAAATAAAAGGACACATTCTACTCATGTAAAAACACACTGATTCCCGGACCGTCCGCGGGCCGGATTTAGAAGGTGATTGGGCCGCATCCGGCCTACGGGCCTTAGGTTGCTTACCCCTGCTTTAGGCTAACCAGCTCAAGTTCTTGCTAGGTATAGGGGCTGGGCTCGGCTGATCACGTCTGTACAGTTTAGAAAAGTAATGACGGCCATATTCCGTGCCTAAAGAAAGAAAAGGTCAAGAACTGACCTTTCCTCCACACACAGGCTTCACCTGACTCCCTTGGAGCAGAGAGAGAATGGCACTCATCAAATGCTTGCAGTAGAAAAAACACTGGTTGTAGGCAAGTTTCGGGGAAGTCACACTGTCCCCAGAAGTGGAGCAGTTCCACACTCTTCATAAGCAGCGGTGTTAGAAAAAAGCCTTACAATATCACCTGCTGGGGTTCTGTGGTGTGTCATGTTGTTGATGTCTTAATAGAGCAGCCACAGGTAATCTGTATAAAAGGAAGGTGCCGTAGAGTCATTCTGGTTATCAGAATACAGGCAGGAAGCACGGGTATGTTGCATTTCACAATTGCAGGTGGACTACTGTGTCATTCGTGTGTCGCAATACTCAGTTGTGGATTGGCGTGGCTGAGCCTGTTGCTGTATTTATTCTGTGAACTCCTCTGCACTCGAGAGCACATTAGTCAGCCCTGAATGCTCATCATTGTCATTTATTAGATTTGTGTGTCGCCTACTCAACAGCCTCTGTGCGTCTTGAAAATATGCAAAACCACGAATCCAAAGTTTTAAGGCATAATTTACATGTAATAAAACGACAATCTACAAAATCTTAAGTAAAAATCTTAAGTAAACAACTCTCCATGTAACAGTAGAATTAAGATCAGTAGAATTGAGAGAAAGGTGAGAAAAATGATATCACATGGAAATTATTATTGTTATACCTTGTATACCTCTGTTGTTATCGCCACACTTAATACATGGTTAAATAGCTATAACATGCAATGGGATGAAAACTGGCAATTACTCATCATAGTTAGCAAAGCATCGGGGGGGAAAGAGCTCTGCTGGAGGAGAAACAAGTTCTGCCTAGTGATTAGTCTTTCACCCTTTTTCCCACAGTGGCCAACAAGATGCTCCTAGCAAGCCCAGAGGCAAGATGGCAACCGGTGTCCTCAGCAAATGAAACTGAGGCACACGCCTCTTAAAGCCACTGCTTATATCAGAGGTGGGGAACCTTCTTTCAGCCTGAGGGCTGCATTGTTTCTTGGGCAGCCTTGTGGGGGGGGGGGGTCTCGTGCCAGTGGTAGGCAGGTCCACAGGCAAAAGTAGGTGGAGCAACAGGTTAAATTCCAGCCACACACAAAAGCCAGAGGTGTCTAGACCAACACATCTCTCCATTCCCCATCGAAGCAATGTGCCTGCACATCTCTCCATATAGGAAAGTGAAAGGCAGTTCAAAGGCTTTTTCCAGCCAAGCAAAAGCATTCAAAAAGAGGGTCAATGAAGGGGCATGACTTGGGTATAAAGGAGAGTCCCCTGGGCCTGAGGTTCCCCACACTTTTCTTACACCACCTTGTATTATTTGTTGCATTTATATCCCACCTTTTTCTCCATTGAGCTCAAAGTGGCTTTCATGATTCTCCCCCCTCCTCATTTAATCCCCACCACAACCCTGCAAGGTAGGCTAGACTGAGAGGCAGTGACTGGCCTAAGGCCACCCAGTGAGCTTCATGGCTAAGTGGAGAATTGAACCCTGGTCTTCTAGGCCCTAGTCCGACACTCTAGCCACTGCAATATGTGTGGCAGGAGGAGAATATGTTGCAGGTATTTTGATGTCAAATTACACGCCACACATTCTCTGCTGAGCCACCTTTATCACTGGGAGTGAGCACTTAATTCCAAAAAGTATTCCCAGCCCTTATGATGGCTTTAGGAAGTCAGAAAATTGGATTGCGGCACTATTTAGGATACAAAAAAAATTGGGAAGATCTAGAAGCCGTCTTGCTTTCTTGAAAGGTTTTGAGGGTATACTCAGTTTTATGTCCGGATTAAAGTGAAAGTGTGTACAGGTAATGTGAGTACAGTATTTCTGAAGCTGTAAAAGGAGAGGGGGAAGCCACGGCTGTGCAGAGACACGGTCTCAGGGCATAGGCAGCCATATTGCAGTGTCTGGATGGAGGAATGCCTGGGGACGCCATGTGTGCTGCTTTGGAAAAAAGAAAGCAACAAAAGTGTGCTAAATCGAAGAGAAGTGCATTGCATACATCCTCCTAAAGCAGGGGTTCCCAAACTGGTCTGTGGACGACCAGCACCTGTGAGCTACATTCAGGTGGTTATTTCATATATTGTATTTTATTGTACAGTAGACCCACAACTTATGCACATTTAACTTGTGTGCATTTAGCTTTATGTGCTTGGCTAGTAATAATAATAATAATAATAATAATAGTAATAATATTTTTAAGGGGATGAGTGTGTGTGATGGGGACTTTGGCAATCCCACCCACCATTGCACCCAGTGTGTTTTGACTATATGCAATGATGGCTTTATGCACTGTTTCTGGAACATAGCCCCCAAGGAAGTTGTGGGTCTGCTGTATTACAATTTGAATTCTATGGAATTCCAGATCCAAGAATTAAAAAGCAGTGGAAACAATTAAAAATCATATAGCATCTAGCACAGCACATTACAGTTGCTGCAACGGGCAGAAAAATCATTAGGTGCTTTGACAAGACTCTCAACAGTTTTGAAGTGGTCCGTGGTGGAAAAGGTTTCTTCGACAAACATACATGCAACCTGCATACCCAACGGAGGTGCTTTTCTTCTCCCTGCTGTCTGCCTTTGCCTTCCCCTCCCAAGCACCTACCAGATGCTGGAGCCGATAAAGTTATAGACTGCAGATTTTGAGCAAATCTGCGCCAGTCTGCTTGCCTTACATTAGCTTCAGGCTAGCCACGTACGGAGACAAGTTAACAGACCTACCATTTCTAGTGTCGCGTCGGAAAGGGCACCTGTTTACAGGTGCTGTTAACAAACTGAAGGTCTGGGCTGATTCCCTTTAAACGTTCTGTTTGTTCTCCCTGCTGCTTGGGTGTGGATAAAAATAAGCCTCTCTTCTTCTCCTTTTGCGCGGCAGGGCCATCTGGAAAGCGCGATGAGTGTCAAGGCCTTCAAGCTGGTCCCCGCAGTTGAGCGGGACTTGCTGATGGGCGACAAAGCTCGGATCAACATCGAATGCATCGAGTGTTGCGGGAAGAACCTGTATATCGGAACCAATGACTGTTCCATCTACTACTTCCTGCTGGAAGAAAAGAACTCGCCCTCTGAGAAAACGTCCTTTTCCGTCTCCAAACAGCTACACAAATACCTGAGCTTTCGGAAGCCCGTAGGGGAGCTGAAAGCCGCGTCGGCGCTCAATAGGCTCCTGGTGCTTTGCGACAACACCATAACGCTGATGAACATGATGAACTTGGAGCCCATCCCCACGGGGGCTAGGATCAAGGGAGCTACGATGTTCACGTTGAACGAGAACCCCATGAGCGGGGATCCTTTCTGCGTTGAGGTTTGTATCGTTTCGGTCAAGCGCAGGACCATCCAGCTCTTCTTGGTCTACGAGGACCGCGTTCAGATTGTGAAGGAGCTCCTCACCGCGGAGCAGCCGTGCGCCGTGGCTATAGACGGCCACTATTTATGCCTCGCTCTCACCACCCAGTACATTATTCTGAACTACGACACTGGCGTTTCCCAGGACCTCTTTCCTTACTCTAGCGAAGAGAGGCGGCCCATTGTGAAGAGAGTAGGCAGGCAAGAGTTCCTGTTGGCGGGACCTGGAGGATTAGGTAAGGTCGCAGTGTTCTCCGCTTCCCGTTGGGAGGATTTTGAGTCTGCGCTTAAATCTTGACCCAGTCGAATTTGTTCCTTGGTGCTGTGCTATCCGGTCGTACCAATACCTTATTCTGTGCAATGAGCTGTGATTTCACAGCAGGAGAGCAGGCAGGCACCAAAGAAATAAGGAAATACCATATTTTTCCGTGTATAAGACTAGGTGTTTTTGTTTTTTTTACCAAAAAATTAGGTTTAAAATTGGGGCTCGTCTTATACACAGGTAGTGCTGAGGGGGTGTTTTCTTAATTTGGAGTTCCCAAAAATAGGGGGCGTCTTATACATGGGGGCATCTTATATACGGAAAAATACGGTAAAAAGCAAAAGTTCACATACTGTTGTGGACACTAGGCTGGTGCTGCATTTAAAGATGCCCAGCAAATGCTTATGACAATTATGCAGGCACATCCCAGGCAACAGTTGTAATAGGAATGAATGCACTGCACTGGCAGGGTAAAAGCCTGCGTCCCGCCAGGGCTCTGTTTTCTAACTTGAGAAAACGCTATGAAATCACAGTCTGGAGGGAGATGTGCTGAATATTGTACTAAAAGCCAATTGTGTGGAAAGGCCCCAAGACTCTAGCAAACGCTGATAAATCTTGTTTTGATTTTTAAAAAGTAGCATACAGGTATTGGAAAACACGAATGAGTAGTCTGATCTTGGAAATTCGTGCTTCCTTACTGCCTGATCCTAATCAGTGCTAGGCATGCTTAAGCCCATTGAAATCAATGGGATTGGGTTTACTTCGCTCACTGTAGGATCAGGCTGTTAGTGGCATTCCACTAAAATTGAATTCTGATTTTTTAAAAATAAATAAATTTGGGTGCCTCCCGTGTCACTTACTTGACTCGTCCAATGCAGGGCTTGAATTGTAAACAGAATTGTGCCAGGACCTTCCTACTGTAAGAAACAAACTAAGTAAGTAGCGCAGGGTAACTTTGTTAAGCCAACACTGGAGTCAATGGTGCTGCTTCAAGATTCAAACTGCATGCTCTGGGGGAAATCGCAACCACCTTGCTTGTTTATTTATTGTCCTGTTTTCTAACACGCTTGGATTCCTTTTGCAGGTTGCAGAATTAAGGTTGTTTTTGTAAAGCTGCTCTCCATAAGCATTTATTGCTCAGCCGTAGCTCAGTGTAAGACCCCCAGCTTTGCCTGAGATAAGGTGAATCCTACATGGCGTAAATAGCTTGTTAAAGATGAGAGTCCGCTGTTGTCCTCTTGCTTTCCTTAATAAGTGGAGCCTTCTATTCTTATGGTGGGGGCAGGTGGCTATTCGTTTCCAGAGGAAATATCTGTGTACTGTTGTTAGGCTTGATAGCACATGGAGCAATCCCTAAGTCCTAGATCCACAGGCTGCAGGAAGCAAGGGACGGAGCAGAGGGGCCTCTCCACCAGTGGGCAAGATCTTTGCCAGCAGAGGGGCACGTCTACTGCAGAGAACCGCACTATAGCCATAGATAGTTCAGTGGGCATGTATCTACCACCGAACACTATGGGCCTTACTTTCAAACAAATATACTTGACTGTTGTTCCACAAAGTGTCCATGCCTTCTACTGTATGGTGAAGGACAGAACATCGCTGATGACTAAGCGGAAATGTCATGCAACGTTCTTTCTAACATTAAATGCAACTGAGGCACCCAAAGTCTGGTTGAAATCAGCGTCCGCACAACTGATTCTTGCACAGTGACCGCTCACTCATCAAAGCAGTGGGTGGGGTTTGCGACCTGGCATGGGCTTCCCGTGCCTGGGTGACACCCCCTTTGCTTGCTGGCCGTCGCTCCGCCCCCTCCCCGCCTAGCCAATCAGCTGCCGGCTTGGGGGGGTGGAGCGAGGGCCAGGTAGGGCAGGCTCCAGCTGACCATCTCTCCAGTCGGTCTTCGGAGCGTCACAACAGTCCGCACAACTGATTCTCGCACAACCTATCCTTTTATCTATTTGTTTCTAAAACTCACTTGTGTAACAGAATATTCCATACTGGTTAACACAGTTTTAAAAGGTGTAGCTTTTTCTTCCAACGGTGCATGGTAGGTTTTGCTTGTCGGTGTGCAAGTTACTGTCACGCTTGAGAGAAACTCTTCTTCAGAGTTCCTGAAAAGGCGCTTAAATGGAGAATTCTCAGTAGGTAACTTTATGCCGATAACTGTGTAGAAAAAGACAGTCACGAGGAATATGACGAAAAGAGGAAGAGCCTAGGCTCTGTCGTGACACTCCCTGAAATGGGATATTAGAAACTGAAATGCTAAACCAAAATGAATCTTTACTCAAAAAAAGAAGAAAGGAACAAAAAGCAGCAAGTAGATAAGAAAAAACTTTAAACTGGTAAACTGAAATGTCTTAAATAACTTAAGCTGCAAAATGAATGAGATAAAACTTAAATTGATAAACAGAAATTACCTAAATGACCTAACGAGAGGCTAGCTAATATTCCCGTTTCACTGGGGCTGCCAGTTTTCTCAAAGGTAGTGAAGGTTTCTAAAAGCTCAAAGAGCTTGCAAAATATCTTTCTGAGAAAAAAGAAAATGAGCAGTCTGAAAGGATATATATGTATATCTACGATACCTTATGAAACCCGCTGTGCATTTTTTAAAGTAATATTTGGCAGTTGTGCCTGTTTATCTAAACTTCCAACTAAACCATAAGGAGCGGCATTTCTACACCCAAAGTGTTGAACTCAAACTAAAGACTGCTGCAGGTTGTTCCTACTTCCTGGTATTTATACTCAACTGGATCTGGTTTCTTAAAGAGCCAGTACTCACTGAACTTTAAGGCGTGTCTCAGGACACCGATAACTGTGTAGAAGCCGGACGATCAGCTGGTTGTCCGATCAGACTTCTAACTCATCACTCCCTTTCTAAACCGGCAGGCATGTTTGCAACGGTTGACGGCATTTCCCAGCGTGCTCCTGTTCACTGGTCAGAAAACGTGGTTGGTGCCGCCCTCTGCTTTCCTTACGTAGTTGCACTGGACGAAGAATTCATTACGGTGCATAGTATGCTGGACCAGCAGCAAAAACAGACACTACCCTTTAAGGATGGTCATATCCTGCAAGACTTTGAAGGTACCTAATTGTGTGTGTGTGTGTGTGTTGCGAATTACTTTGGGGAAGATCTAAGTCTGTTTTTCTTACAGTCTTTGAAAACATAAAAGGCAAGGACTGGCTCAAGAGCAAACCACCGAACTGCTTTTCTTAAGCCAAGAATGAAGAACCTGTGGTTCTCCAATGTTTTTGGACTCCCAACAGCCCCCAACCAGCATGGCCAATTGTCAAGGATGATGGGAGCTGTGGTCCATCAGCAATCTGGTTCCCCATCTTAGTCCTCAGCATTTCTCACTCAAAATTCTAAGTATTATATTACATTCCCAGGTTATCCTGGGAATACTGGGTACTGCTTGACCTACGTGTAGCCGCAAAACATGCCCTAAGGAGCTAATGAACTGAATGGCTTTTATTGTTAATTCTCAGGACTGATCACACTCTTAAGGAA